>CP092867.1:41437086-41650829 GCA_030710605.1 Cordylochernes scorpioides | reverse complement strand
GATCAATTTCTTTCACTCTAAAAGCCCTAAAGTTGTTTTAGATCCATATGGTCGTTGATTAGACCTCTAGAAAGTTTCGCAAATCAATTAGAGGAGAGAAGCTACCAGCCCTCTTTGTAGACACGTACTACGCCTCTATTCAAAGTGTCGTTGTAAGCTACTATTCGTCATGGTTACTACGACTTCTATTATTGCACTACTTTGATATAAAAAAAAAAGGGTATTGCAAACTCATCGCTCTCAATGACTTAACATATAACAGGTAATCTATCGGATTCACATCATGTTTATGAGAACAAAAGTTTGGCGAATTTTCAACACGACATTCTTTGTGTAAATTGATGTATCACTTGAAAATAAAAGTTAAGGAAGTGGAGTATGAAAATATTATTATTGCACTACTTTGATATAAGGAAAAAGGGTATTGCAAACTCATCGCTCTCAATGACTTAACATATAACAAGGTAATCTCTCTTGGAATCACATCATGTTTATGAGAACAAAAGTTTGACGAATTTTCAACACGACATTCTTTGTGTAAATTGATGTAAAATAAGAGTTAAGGAAATGTAGTATGAAAATGCTTTAGCTAAAATTTAGAAATTCTGATTCAAATGGTTTTTAAATGGCCGCAGTGGCAAAAATATTAAATGCGGGGATTAAATGTTTTTTTTTTTTTGTGTGTGTGTGTGTGTGTGACGACAGCGTTGAGAAAGAGAAAGTCCATTGGGTCTTTTAATAGAACATATGACGGTTATTCTAAATGTTGACCGCTATAGGCAAGGTGGAAACTTGATCGCTGTTGACAGGCTTACTTTATTTAGTTGTTTTCTTCGAATATACCCAGGACTTATTTGGATTGTCCAACTTGGGAGTTCTGCAAAGTGGGATAGGTTAGAGGTTAGGGCCTCTGGCCCATAATGACATTCGGATCCCCTCTTTCCTTCTCTTCTTTTTTATTTTTAGGATTCCGTGCAAGAGCAAAGGTCATTCTTGATCATATGTCGGTGTCATCTTGTCAAGTTTACAGAAGCGGCCACACGTGGAGAACCTCTCCTATTTCAGGCCGAATCTTACGACTCTCTTCACATTTCGTTCTATCAGTTGTATATGATAATAGCCTGTGTAAATATAAATATCCGGAAACACTGTTTGTAAACAATTAAGCTATAATAAATATATATACTAGCCGAATGACCCGGGCAACGCCCGTGTTTTACCCGATTGAATGTTTTTATTCAAATACTATTATAATATTTATTATTATAATATAATATCTATAATATATAATATAATATCTATTATTACAATACAGTAGAACTTGGATAATTCGAACTTCTTTAATTCGAATATTTATCTTGGTCCCTAGAATTTGAAATAAATAAAATTTCCGTTTTTAATTCGAATTTTTGGATAATTCGAATTTTTTTTATGGTCCCTTGGGGTTCGAATTATCCAAGTTCGACTGTAATACAAATACAATTATAAATTGGCGCCTTAAATAAATGCATATATCCGTTAATAACTATAGCCTATGTGCTTTATCTGTCTATGTACTGTTGGCTCCCGTAGGCGTCTCATACTGGGAAAAAGAAAGAGAGGATTCCATTTAGTTATTAACTAATATATGCATTTATTTAAGGAGCGACCCACTCCAACACAATAGTAACAAAAACGAAAAAGCGAGTGGGGGAGGCATGATGGGGGGTGGGGGCAAAGGTGGCGTGATCGTAGCCAACCAATAGGAGGGCGCCATTCCAAAATAAAAAAAAAGCAAACGGTGACAGAGTTGATTAGGAGATGAGGAATGACGCTCGTAACTGTATATAGAATATAGATATATATCTAGTAATTTATCCCTCTTCTGGGCTCAGACGATTCTATTTCCACTTCGAATCGGTAAACAATTCCTTAAACCTTATTCTTTCGAATAACTCACACATATTCAACCATATTTAATCCCTTTTTAATCGTATTTATAACTTACTAGCCGAATGACCCGGGCAACGCCCGGGTTTTACCCGATTAAATGTTTTTATTCAAATACTATTCGTTAAAATTATAAATTGGCGCCGTGGATGTCACTCTTGTGAAACGTCCCGCTCCAAACTTTGTGTATGAGAAGCGATATTTTTATAGAAAGATGATTTGGCTTTTGTTTTCTGCTCGAATGAATGTTTTTCTGTTAGAATTTTGTTCCTGCGTACAAAATAATGAACTGGTTTCACCCGTGGTCTCTGCTTTTTGGAATTTTTCCCGATATAATTTTGTATCTGATAATCAAACATGATACAGCAATATCGTCATCATCATTTTCTGACTAAAAATATATAGTTTTAATAATTGATTTATATATATTTTTAAATAGCCTATCGTCTTCCCCGTATTTTTTTTACCTATGTATGGAAATTTTGGTTTGAATTAGTGAACTACTGCGAATTTGTATACCGGACATACAAACCAACAAACAAACAAACAGACAAACATACAAACATTCATTTATATATATATATATATATAGATATCTAGCCCAGTGCTGTATTGATTCGCTCAATCTAAAGACAGTAACGATATTAAATACGATATATAGAATATAGGTTAAAAGGTAAAATAGAAACCCTATAAAGATACGACACTATCCTAGCTGTCTGAAATATGCAAATATTCCTACTTTCACCAGGAGTTCTTGTTGGTAATTAAAAACATATATTTTTAACGAATATTATCGTCTTCTGAGATTTCTTGATCATTCCTCTAGATACCCAAAACAAATCCATTAAACTCAACTGTAGATTATTTGCAGAAGCAGCTTATGGCCCACTCTCGGGATGGAAAAAATTCCAAAACCTCTACTTTAAAAGGTTAATGTCTTTTGAACGAGTGCCTGTTATTTTATGTTGAACCATAAATAGATTTTACTCTGGTTTTGACCACATGCATCTATCTGGCTGACACGCATTCCACTAGTGTCCCGTTGTGCAGAAAGTTAAATGCAAGGACTCATCCTATCTTGGGCAAACATCTCAAGAAAATCAGGGTTCAGCGGTAGAATCCTCCGTCTACCAGATCCAGAACATCTTTTTAGGCATCACATCTTTTCAGCTCTCAATGTGCTCGTGTCTTGAGAAAATATCTCAAGAAATCAATTCCCAGTGGTGGAATCCTCCGTAACGCAGATTCAAAACATCTTTCTGGCCTCACGCAATTACAGCTCTCAATATACTCATGTCTTGGCCATACATATATCAGAATCAGGGCCCAGCACTGGACTCCTTCGTAACGCAGATTCAAGACATCTTTCTGGCCTCACGTTATTACAGCTCTCAATATACTCATGTCTTGGCCATACATATATCAGAATCAGGGCCCAGCACTGGAATCCTTCGTAACGCAGATTCAAGACATCTTTCTGGCCTCACGTTATTACAGCTCTCAATATACTCATGTCTTGGCCATACATCTATCACAATCAGGGCCCAGCACTGGAATCCTTCGTAACGCAGATTCAAGACATCTTCCTGGACTCACGTTATTATAGCTCTCAATATTACTCATGTCTTGGCCATACATCTATCACAATCAGGGCCCAGCACTGGAATCCTTCGTAACGCAGATTCAAGACATCTTCCTGGACTCACGTTATTATAGCTCTCAATATACTCATGTCTTGGCCATACATATATCAGAATCAGGGCCCAGCACTGGAATCCTTCGTAACGCAGATTCAAGACATCTTTCTGGCCTCACGTTATTACAGCTCTCAATATACTCATGTCTTGGCCATACATATATCAGAATCAGGGCCCAGCACTGGAATCCTTCGTAACGCAGATTCAAGACATCTTTCTGGCCTCACGTTATTACAGCTCTCAATATACTCATGTCTTGGCCATACATCTATCACAATCAGGGCCCAGCACTGGAATCCTTCGTAACGCAGATTCAAGACATCTTTCTGGACTCACGTTATTATAGCTCTCAATATTACTCATGTCTTGACCATACATATATCACAATCAGGGCCCAGCACTGGAATCCTTCGTAACGCAGATTCAAAACATCTTTCTGGCCTCACGTTATTATAGCTCTCAATATACTCATGTCTTTGGCCCTACTTATATCACAATCAGGGCCCAGCACTGGAATCCTTCGTAACGCAGATTCAAAACATCTTTCTGGACTCACGTTATTACAGCTCTCAATATACTCATGTCTTTGGCCCTACTTATATCACAATCAGGGCCCAGCACTGGAATCCTTCGTAACGCAGATTCAAAACATCTTTCTGGCCTCACGTTATTACAGCTCTCAACATTACTCATGTCTTGGCCATACATATATCACAATCAGGGCCTAGCACAGGAATCCATTTTTCGTCATCACCAATTTTCTGAAATTCTTATGCACATATCAGACAGACACATTTAAGAATATCAAATAAATTTTCCATATTTAAGAAATGGCTCAACGGTTAAAACCAACGTTTTCCTCAAACTTCAGACCGGATTAGTGCTTTTTTTTATCTTGGGGTTGTAAAGAAGTATTTTTTCTGCCTTCACAAAACATTTTAAAGCTATTCTGCCCTTAGATTAAGTGATCCACTCTCTCAGAAAAAAAAAAAAAACTTCTTACAAACAGGAGACGTATTAGTAGATCTAATGTAAACAACATTGTTAAAATGACGGAGAAAATTAATCTTAAAATTGAAAAAAATCTTCAATGTTTATATATTAGGGTATACATATAGGTAAACAAATATACATACTTTGCCAACCTTTGAAGGTCGACAAAACAAAGACAGCACCCTTTAATAGAGCTCCTTTTTCTCTTTCATCCAATTCCAAGAAGCCTGTTTAGCTAATCAACTTACAGAATTATCACAGCATTAAGCAATGGCTTATAACAGGAATGAAGGAGTGCCTGCGTTTTCTTTTTTAAACAGTTTTTTCCAACCGCCACTTTTTTTTTACAGATCGTCTAAATATACGTGGCTGTATTTTTGGCCCCTCGGTGTGTGAATCTTTTAATATCTCTCCCCCTCCCAAGTTCTATCTTATTTTTATCACTTTTTAGGTTAAATTTCCTCCTTCCAACATGACCTTGTTATGAGGTCTCATCCCCGATTTGAGAACATTCGTTTCTGGAATTTGTGTCGCTTGCTCCTGTCTAAGTTGGGGTGAGTCTGAGGTTTTGGATGGAGTTTTGTCTCATGCATGGTAACACCATAACTCTCTCCGGCTGTTTACTTAAGGGGCAAAACATACTCATGGACAAAACAGTTGAAAATCTTTGTTATTACCGGTCTTTTATCTTCTTTTTAAGAAGACAAAGACAATTTTGTTTACATTTGGTTATCTCGTGTATCTTCAATAAAGGTTACTGTAATATCTTTCAGAGTTATTGTCGTAATCCCGATATACATGCTAAAAGGTAAACCTTACTTTAAGTTTTGTCCATGAGTGTATATACCATAAAACATGTTTTTAACGAATGACAATAACTTTGTTAAATAAAAACGATTCACAATTATAATATTCAATTGTCAAATAATATTTGAGGAGAAGAGGATTGCTCGATACATTTTCTTGTAATTATATCTATGTCTCTCGACAATATTATATTCACGGGTTTCTTAAACACCCTAACCTCTTGTCTTATTTAATAAACGCACGCTATAGAAAATCCATGTTGTTGTCGTGTCCAATGAAATGCCTCAGATGTCTCCATGTAGTGTTAGGGTATGCATAAAATAATGTTTATAATTAGAAGTTTGAATTCAAGAACGTTTTATCTTGAGGAAAAGGCATTGAAACGTCGGGGAACAAAGAAAACAGCTATTGAGATATATCTATATAGTGATATGATTAACAATTATTTCATTTCCAAAGCGCTATATCCCGCAAGGGGCGCCAAACAAGGAGAAAAGTTTATTTACATAAGTTATTTACATTATTCAACGCATGAAAACACTAGAGATCCAGATTTTGTAGACAGTTTAGAATGTATTTACAAAATGAATTTAACTTTAAATATGATTTTTTAAATCGGAAATCAAATCGTTAAGTTCACAAACAACTAATTCATTCTTCATTCTATAATCTTGAAATGCTGGGCAATCGATCAGTAGATGTCTTGAGGTTTGTTCCTCAATACCACAAAAGCAACTTGAATCCTCCATATAGTGATATGATAAAAATGTATTACAATATTACCATTATTAATTTAACGATTGTTGGATATGCAAAGTTGGTCTTTACTGAGTTTATTTGCATATCCTATGTTCGACATTATGACAGGAATCCCTCACTAGATTCCTAACTCTAAAGCCTGAAAATATTTCATCTAGAGAGATCAAATATTGTAGAAATGAGAGTAAATTCGAAACAAAAACAAACAAATATTTCTTTAATAGGTACGTGTGAAAAGTTTTCAAGCTTTATAAATTCTGGTATAAAAGAGTACGTTTAAAGAAGGATTGTAGAAGCCTCGAAACCTTTTTTAAAATAATAAAACAAGAAATACGTTTCAGTTATTTTTTTCTAATCTTCTTCTTCTTTCTTATCTCCACTCAATCACACTAAGGTATCAAGCTTGTAAAGCTTGAGACTTTTGATGGTGTCTGCCGGGGAAGAGTAGAGCTCATCAATGGATGTTTTTTCCTAATAAATATTGTGTGTGACGAAAATTTATATTTTTGAATATTTGCCTTAAAATGAATATATTCCCACATAATTATTGATAAACAGATTTTTAAATTTATCCTCCCACATATCTTGTCCTTTTTTTTACCTCTTTAACGTAAATAATTAATAAGGTTTATTATATCCCAAGACAAATCTGCATGACACCACCTCAGTAATTGATCTACCAATGACATTGTAAATAAAACCAAAAAGACTCAGGTCAGAAGGACAGCCCGGGTAGTTGGTGACTTCTATACGCTCTAGGAACCTGGGTTGACCATATCCCTATATACGTATATAAAAGTTAGTGTATGTATGTATGTTTGTCGGCTATACACGTTCACAACACGTAACTAATCTGACTGAAATTTTAACAGTATATAGAGTAATATCTGGAAAAACTTATAGTGAAAATTTCAAGTCTCTATCCCGAATATTCGTCGCTTTTGCTCGCGAGCAGCGCCTTTAGCGGTGAAGATGGGAGTTAATATCAGCTGACCTAATGTACATGTAAAGTTTGGAGCGGGACGTTTCACAAGAGTGACATCCACGGCGCCAATTTATAATTGTAACGAATAGTATTTGAATAAAAACATTTAATCGGGTAAAACCCGGTCGTTGCCCGGGTCATTTGACCATATAAATAGTAATTAGTAAGGTTAGTTTTTAGTCGCCTAGCGTGCTAACGTCACCAATAACATAATATTTATTTATTTCATCTGCCTACGTTCCAATAGTATTCAAGACATAGTGGAACTCAACACACCATGAGGCTAGTCTGTCGGACTTAACCAATTTATAAGCGGGCTATAGGGTATATATAATGTTCGGTGGTACCTATACTACACACACACACACACACACACACACACACAAAGCCTTTATTAAGACCTCATTGGTCTTAATCAGATTCACCAGAGTGTAGACAATAATGATCAGGATGAGTGGAATTTTATATGTACAATATTACATGAAATGCAGCAAAAAGCATGGTCTAACAAAAGAAGAAAAAAGTTTTGAAGATTAAGTATCATTATTATAATGGAAAGACTAATTTATTAGATCCGCTTTTTTCATAACTCTTCTGAAGAAATTATATACAGATACAACTACTACAATAGGAAGGATACAGAGAAGATTAGCATGGCCCCTGCGCAATGATGACACGCAAAATCGTGAAGCGTTCCATATAGCATTATATACGGGAAATAATTTAAAAAAAGGCGACACCGAATGTGAAAAAGCGCAATAAACAGGAAAGTGTATGTCGTCGTGTGAACATTATAACGAGAAGGTTTGTCGTTTAGTGACGCTCGTGTATTGCTTTTCCTTGTATGTCCTCATGGTGTTCTACACGGCGTGTTACTAGAGCTTTCTTTGTACTTCCTCTCTACAGTTGTATTGGGTCGGTGTGCTGATTTTTTGCTGCTCTGGATCCCAAAAGTTCGTAAACATATTATGATTTATATTTTGCAAGTGTTTACGAACTTTTAGGACAACATTGCCCACCTGCTGGTTGGCCACACTTAATATAGAACATCAGAGATTAAATCATTCTTCTATAAGAATTCTGTTATAATTTTACCAAGGTTACCAATATTACAAAGGTTGTCCCAAAAGTTCGTAAACATATTATGATGGTTATTTTTCAAGTGTTTACGAATACAAAGCGGCTTCAGAGGATGAGTTTCTTGTTTTATATTCTTCTCATGCTTTCGAGTGTCACAAACCCCTCTAGAGGAGTATATTATAAATCCTAATATATTTAAGTAATATATATATCTTGTATATTATACACTTGGAAAAGTAAAATACTCTGTGAAAATACATAATAAAAATATGTACCAAATACCATATTCACCATATTGCGCTCTACTAATTCAGGAAAGGTTGGACTGAAGCAAAGTCGTTTCGAGATCTCAACGAACTTTTGGGCGAAGGAACAAGTTGAAACCGGGTGATACAAACTTGGGTAGATGTGGATGGGAAGATTGACCTTCAAATGTAGACGACCGTAAGACACTTTTGGCAGCCGTGGACAGAAGCTTGATGTTGGCCGAAGACTTACTTCAATGTGAACAATCGCAAAAAAAGCTCGGAAGCAATAATTGAAGTCGATAGGCTCCGGAAACTTAATCTTCTAGAAATTGCTTGTTAAAAAAAGCCGCAATAATCATGTACGAGCCAATATTGCGATACCGCTATCTCTTAAACCAAAATTTAGTTAACAGGACTTGAGGAGGTTGGTCAATGTCTTGAAAGCAAGGCATCAACTAAAGGATGACGCTCATCGTCTGCTGCACTAACAATAACGTCTGCTTTATATATAGACTATCTGTTGTGTTAGATATATTCCAATACAACTTTTGTTATTGAAGCTTTTACTCCCTTTTGTGTGTGTGTGGGCATTATACAAATGTTTACGCCTTAAAAGTTAAAACAGCCTAACACCCAAGTGAATTAACCAATATGTCATCTCTGCATTCACATCGAAATATCTCTTATAGACCGATATAAAGTGGAGCAACTGGCATGCTGATGTCCTATTAATGAAATGAGACTTTTGCGTCATTTAAAAAAAAACTATATGAACTCTTCTCTATCTACAGCTACTGTACATTGAGGTGAAAAACAAGATTGTTTACACCGGGTGGTTCATTCCTATTGACCCTCGTGAATATGTCATGATCTATATAGATAATACCGTAACAGAGTTTTCCATTGTAAAGTCCTGAGCTATCTCCTCCGAAGATTCTGAACTACACATAACAATCTATATACCAAAATTTTCGTTATTTTTTTCTTCGTGTCATAGGCCTGTTTTTATTTTCCTAATGTTAACAGTTATTTTTATTTTTTAATTTAATCTATTTTACAATCGTAGATTTTTTGCATTTATCATCATCAATTCTTTTGTTTACAATTGCGTAACTTTTATAGAGAAAAATAAAGAAATACATAATTGATTAGATACAAAAGTGTGAACCAGAAAGTCGATTTTTAAAAATGATATTATTTAATATAAACTTATTTTAATTTAATTTTGAAATGAAAAGGTAGTGTAAAAGTGTATATGAGGTTAGATTCAAATAGGTTAAATTATGTTAGTTTAATCGCTAAATAAGGTTAGTTTTAGATAAGTTGAATTAGGTTAGTTTCAGATAATTAAAAAAAATAATGTTCGTTTTTAGAAAAATAATTCGAAATAGTAAGTATATATATTAATATAAAAGATCGAAATGTAAAAATCAACTATGTCCAAAATCTTCGCTTTAACTCGTGTAAAACGGCTCGAAGGTACGGCGGTGTCAACGTGTAAAACGGCTCGAAGGTACGGCGGTGTCAACGTACAGCGCCGCCTACCAAAGTTAACCTTTTCTGGGAACTCACCAGGTTATATTATTTTTCGAATTGTAGATTGAATTATTACTTTTATTCTATCTTTTATAAGTGTTTGTTATAGTTTTTCATTTGAATTTAGCACAATTTTTGTATCTGGTTATCTTTTTTGGCATCTTATTTTCTTTTATTAATTTGTTATAGTTTTTCATTTAAATTTAGCTCCATTTTTGTGTCTGTCTTTTTTTTTCATCTCATAAATAGGCTGATGCTGTATTTGTGTACTCAATTGTTGCTTTTTGTGTCTGGTTTCTTTTTTGCAGTATTTTTTTGGAATCCTTTTTTTTTTCATCAATTGTTTCCTCACATGCTTGGAATTTTCTTTTTATGCCTGTCCTGGCTTTCAGTTTTATAGATTTCCTCTGCTTGGTTCTTATTTTACCTTTTTTTTTTTTGAGCGTCTTCTGTCATGCCTCGGAAAGGCCGTGGAAGACTCACTCCCCTGACCGCTAGGCTATTTCTCTTGTTTACTTTTTTACCAATGGCTATAATTTTTCACCTGAAAGATTTTTTTTTATTTGTTATTCAATAAACTATTATCACTTATTTTTGGTCTTCTTTTTATTTACTTATTTTACTGGGTGTTGGTGGAAGGATGGTCTAAGCCGTTGGTTCGGCTCGAAGGTACGGCGGTGTCAACGTACAGCGCCGCCTACCAAAGTTAACCTTTTCTGGGAACTCACCAGGTTATATTATTTTTCGAATTGTAGATTGAATTATTACTTTTATTCTATCTTTTATAAGTGTTTGTTATAGTTTTTCATTTGAATTTAGCACAATTTTTGTATCTGGTTATCTTTTTTGGCATCTTTTTTTTTCTCATTAATAAGACCTAATCCAAATAATTTAATAGTGTGTGACTTTTTTTTAAATTAAATTATTTGGATTAGGTCTTATTTTCTTTTATTAAAGAATTTTTGTGTCTGTCTTTTTTTTTCTTCTCATAAATAGGCTGATGCTGTATTTGTGTACTCAATTGTTGCTTTTTTTTTAATTAAATTATTTGGATTAGGTCTTATTTTCTTTTATTAATTTGTTATAGTTTTTCATTTGAATTTAGCTCCATTTTTGTGTCTGTCTTTTTTTTTCATCTCATAAATAGGCTGATGCTGTATTTGTGTACTCAATTGTTGCTTTTTGTGTCTGGTTTCTTTTTTGCAGTATTTTTTTGGAATCCTTTTTTTTTTCATCAATTGTTTCCTCACATGCTTGGAATTTTCTTTTTATGCCTGTCCTGGCTTTCAGTTTTATAGATTTCCTCTGCTTGGTTCTTATTTTACCTTTTTTTTTTTGAGCGTCTTCTGTCATGCCTCGGAAAGGCCGTGGAAGACTCACTTTTCATCTCTCTTTGGCATCTTTTTTTTTCTCATTAATAAGACCTAATCCAAATAATTTAATAGTGTGTGACTTTTTTTTAAATTAAATTATTTGGATTAGGTCTTATTTTCTTTTATTAATTTGTTATAGTTTTTCATTTGAATTTAGCTCCATTTTTGTGTCTGTCTTTTTTTTTCTTCTCATAAATAGGCTGATGCTGTATTTGTGTACTCAATTGTTGCTTTTTTTTTATTAAATTATTTGGATTAGGTCTTATTTTCTTTTATTAATTTGTTATAGTTTTTCATTTGAATTTAGCTCCATTTTTGTGTCTGTCTTTTTTTTTCATCTCATAAATAGGCTGATGCTGTATTTGTGTACTCAATTGTTGCTTTTTGTGTCTGGTTTCTTTTTTGCAGTATTTTTTTGGAATCCTTTTTTTTTTCATCAATTGTTTCCTCACATGCTTGGAATTTTCTTTTTATGCCTGTCCTGGCTTTCAGTTTTATAGATTTCCTCTGCTTGGTTCTTATTTTACCTTTTTTTTTTTGAGCGTCTTCTGTCATGCCTCGGAAAGGCCGTGGAAGACTCACTTTTCATCTCTCTTTGGCATCTTTTTTTTTCTCATTAATAAGACCGAATCAAAATAATTTAATAGTGTGTGACTTTTTTTTAAATTAAATTATTTGGATTAGGTCTTATTTTCTTTTATTAATTTGTTATAGTTTTTCATTTGAATTTAGCTCCATTTTTGTGTCTGTCTTTTTTTTTCTTCTCATAAATAGGCTGATGCTGTATTTGTGTACTCAATTGTTGCTTTTTTTTAAATTAAATTATTTGGATTAGGTCTTATTTTCTTTTATTAATTTGTTATAGTTTTTCATTTGAATTTAGCTCCATTTTTGTGTCTGTCTTTTTTTTTCATCTCATAAATAGGCTGATGCTGTATTTGTGTACTCAATTGTTGCTTTTTGTGTCTGGTTTCTTTTTTGCAGTATTTTTTTGGAATCCTTTTTTTTTTCATCAATTGTTTCCTCACATGCTTGGAATTTTCTTTTTATGCCTGTCCTGGCTTTCAGTTTTATAGATTTCCTCTGCTTGGTTCTTATTTTACCTTTTTTTTTTTGAGCGTCTTCTGTCATGCCTCGGAAAGGCCGTGGAAGACTCACTTTTCATCTCTCTTTGGCATCTTTTTTTTTCTCATTAATAAGACCTAATCAAAATAATTTAATAGTGTGTGACTTTTTTTTAAATTAAATTATTTGGATTAGGTCTTATTTTCTTTTATTAATTTGTTATAGTTTTTCATTTGAATTTAGCTCCATTTTTGTGTCTGTCTTTTTTTTTCTTCTCATAAATAGGCTGATGCTGTATTTGTGTACTCAATTGTTGCTTTTTTTTAAATTAAATTATTTGGATTAGGTCTTATTTTCTTTTATTAATTTGTTATAGTTTTTCATTTGAATTTAGCTCCATTTTTGTGTCTGTCTTTTTTTTTCATCTCATAAATAGGCTGATGCTGTATTTGTGTACTCAATTGTTGCTTTTTGTGTCTGGTTTCTTTTTTGCAGTATTTTTTTGGAATCCTTTTTTTTTTCATCAATTGTTTCCTCACATGCTTGGAATTTTCTTTTTATGCCTGTCCTGGCTTTCAGTTTTATAGATTTCCTCTGCTTGGTTCTTATTTTACCTTTTTTTTTTAGCGTCTTCTGTCATGCCTCGGAAAGGCCGTGGAAGACTCACTCCCCTGACCGCTAGGCTATTTCTCTTGTTTACTTTTTTACCAATGCCTATAATTTTTCACCTGAAAGATTTTTTTTTATTTGTTATTCAATAAACTATTATCACTTATTTTTGGTCTTCTTTTTATTTACTTATTTTACTGGGGGTTGGTGGAAGGATGGTCTAAGCCGTTGGTTTGCGACCGCTACGACCCGGGTTTGATTCCCGCATTGGGCACTTTTTTCTGAAAAAATAAAAAAAAAAAGCTCCAATGGCTTCTGATTCTTGCAAAAGTCCAACCCCACCAGCAAGCGCAAGTAATCAAACGGGGCTCTGGCACACTTGTACATGCAAAGTCGAACTGCTTTTCACATGTTTAGACATGTGGTGTACTTACAGTAAAAACAGTCGCCTACTCTACCCACCATGATTATCAAGGCCTGTACCACGTGTACTAGGGATAAGCAAAAAAAAAATTATTTTACTCATTGATCTATACATACAATTATTTGCATACAATTATATACATACAGTTTTCTACATTTTTGCGCTCTGCAGTCTAATATGTTGTTAACTAGCCGAGTGACCCGGGCAACGTCCCGGGTTTACCCGAAGGACCCGCAGGTGAGAAACTATAGAAGAAAAATTTTAACAAATCAGAAAATGAAATTGCAAACAATGTCCTTTAAGGACATGAGAGCACATGCACTGTATCACCATACGTGTACCATTTTCAAAGACCCTGCTTAGGATTAAAACTTCTCAGAAGCATAACAATAGTACCAACCTAGAGGTTAACTGGTGTGGATGCATTCCTCTGGGAGTAAGACTATTGAGAAATTCAGTAGGGAGTTATTTTGCTTCTCCGCATTCTAACACTCCAACTGTTAACACTGTGGAAACACTGACTCATTTTTGGTAAGCAATTTCAGGGAAGAAACTATAGACATTGGATTAAATAAATTATTAATTAAATTGCATTAAATAAAAATTATTAGATTTAAATAAATATTATTCGAGTGAAAAAAAAAAGAAAAAATTAACAAATTAGAAAATAAAATTTCGAAAATACAACTATATTGCAGATAAGATAAGAGGACCTTATTAAAAAATAAATAAACAAACTGTAATTCGATGGTCATGGTTATGGGTCATCTTTACATGTATGCTATCCAATGTTCGCACACTTGAAAAAGCTACATATAAAGTTGTCCGTGCGTAAACACAGGCTCTTGTAGCCAAGGTTTGGCCTTGAGCCTTATTTATAGTCATAGCAAAAGCCAACCTTAGTGAAAACTAACGCCTCTCTAGAATGAAGCGAAGGTTGGTATCCGAAGGGGCCAAAGATATTTCAGACACTATACAGTGTGTTCAACTTTGGGCACTGTCAGTATATGTGCTTCAAGGACATGAGAGCACATGCGCTGAAACACTATACGTGTTCCATCGCAAAGATCCTAAAGGCATTGGTGAAAGTATAAATAAATATTTTGGAAATGAAAAAAAAATACATATATATATAAGAAAATAAATTGGAATAAAAATTTACAAACTATATTTCAGAGTGGATACATATTTGAAAGGAAAAAAAAAAAGAAAATTGCAAACAACAAAACTATATTACAGATATGACATGAAAACTAACGCCTCTCTAGAATGAAGCGAAGGTTGGTATCCGAAGGGGCCAAAGATATTTCAGACACTATACAGTGTGTTCAACTTTGGGCACTGTCAGTATATGTGCTTCAAGGACATGAGAGCACATGCGCTGAAACACCATACGCGTTCCATCGCAAAGATCCTAAAGGCATTGGTGAAAGTATAAATGACCCATATATTCTGCTCCTTCAGATTTCAGTCTTCCATTCATTCTGAAGAGGCATCAGTTTTCACTAAAGTTTGCTTTTGCTATGACTATAAATAATATTTGGGTTCTTGCTACAAGAGCCTGTGTTTATGCATGCAAAAGCAAAGTTGTATTTAAACAACAATCAACCTTGTAAATTTGATTTTTAAAATGGTCGAATTATCGAAAGTGTCGAATTATCGAAAGTGTCGAATTATCGAGTGTCGAATTACAGTTTGTTTATGTATTTTTAATAAGGTCCTCTTATCTTATCTGCAATATAGTTGTATTTTTCGAAATTTTATTTTCTAATTTGATAATTTCTTTCTTTTTTTTTTCACTCTAATAATATTTATTTAAATCTAATAATTTTTATTTAATGCAATTTAATTAATAATTTATTTAATCCAATGTCTATAGTTTCTTCCCTGAAATTGCTTACCAAACATGAATCAGTGTTTCCACAGTGTTAACAGTTGGAGTGTTAGAATGCGGAGAAGCAAAATAACTCCCTACTGAATTTCTCAATAGTCTCACTCCCAGAGGAATGCATCCACACCAGTTAACCTCTAGGTTGGTACTATTGTTATGCTTCTGAGAAGTTTTAATCCTAAGCAGGGTCTTTGAAAATGGTACACGTATGGTGATACAGTGCATGTGCTCTCATGTCCTTAAAGTAGTGTAGTTCTGTTGTTTGCAATTTCATTTTCTGATTTGTTAAAATTTTTCTTCTATAGTTTCTCACCTGCGGGTCCTTCGGGTAAACCCGGGGCGTTGCCCGGGTCACTCGGCTAGTTGTAGGATATTACAAAAGAAGGAATCGCGCCAGACATCATTTTGAAGAAGGAATTAAAGTCGCCGTTAGCTTTGATTTCATCTTCAAAAGATTTTAGGATAGTTTGGTAATATCAATCAATAAGAAATTTCTTTTCCTCAGATTTACCCAGATCAATGAGCTGAATTGTCGTAATTAAATTTTACTGTATGCAAATTTTATTTTTCTTAAAAAAAATAGACACTTCGGCCAGTTAAAATTTTATTTTATGAGAAAATATAACTTTAACTCTGGCCGAAGTGAAATTTTTTAAAGAACTATGAATGCAGGCCATGAAACTTATATCTTCAAGATAAATTTCATTAATAACATTAAATGTAATTATCTTTTACTTTTTAAAATTATTTTTATTTGTAGACTCCGTGGTAAATCCATGTATAACGGAAATATCTTTATTTACGGAGCTGCTAACCAGAATGAATGATTAAAAAAAAAAAAAGGGCTCGTCCGGGATTTGAACCCGGGACCTCTCGCACCCGAAGCGAGAATCATACCCCTAGACCAACGAGCCATGTATTCATGTATAAGACTATATGTGTCTTAATAAAGGATGTTGTGGTGTGGATGGTTTAGAAGACTGAACACTGTTGCAAAGGGTTGGTTTTCTGCTCAGTACCTTCCCAATATATTGTAAACTAAACTGATAACTATACGTAACCCGGACTTCTGTAGCTTACACAAGTCGCCAACCATTCTCCGGGGCTTATTATATTGCCACGTGGAAAATTAGGGAAGGCAAAAACTTCGGAAATATATTTATTTACGGGGCTGCAAAAAAAGTGCCGTAACCAGGATACGAACAACAAAAACTTCGGGATGGGACAACAATTTATTTAAGGCAAGAACAAACTATGAATGATAAAGAAAGAAGATAATCAATGAGGGAAGTTTACAGAGTAGTAAAATATAAACATAAAAACGAAACTCTGTTAATAAAATAATAAATATTTTGCTACAATATTCTAAAGTCTCATTGAGGAAATAAAGTAACAAAATTGGCCAGAATAGAAACTACTTCAACAACACATGTTTATTCCACATCTCACGTAAATGCCAATAGATTCAGCCGCAGAATTCTCAAAGGTTTTTCACCTTAATGATGGAGGAACGGTGACCAGGGCAGGAGCTGCAGGGCGGATATCGTCAGAGCTCGTTCAAGTAAAACCAATTATTTTCTACTGTTCCTTCCATTATATCACTATAGTAGATCATCTTTAGAACCAGATTTTAATATCTTATACAAAAGTATATAAGTGTTAATTAATCTCTGAAGATATGGTAAGATTTTCGACATTGTAAAAGAGATAGGTCTGGATTCTTGTAAAATTCCAACCTCACCAGCGAGTGCAAGTAATAAAACGGGGCTCTGGCATATTTGTAAGTGCAAAAGTCGAACTGCTTCTTACATGTGTAGACATGTAGTGCAACTTACAGTAAAAGCAATCGCCAACTTCTACCCAACATGATGGCCTGTAATACCACGTGTACTAGGGATAATAATATTAGTAAATTAAATTGTATTGCCATCTATCGTTAAAATTTTACACAAATAAATTTACTGGCAATGCGTTTCTTTTAAATATTATCTCTACAGACCTTACTGCAATGATATGAGTTATTGAATGAGAGGGCTTGGCTCATTAGTAGTGAACCCTCTCAGCGGTTTCGCCAAAGAGATTAATTTGGCGAAACCGCTGAGAGGGTTCACTACTGATGAGCCAAGCCCTCTCATTCAATAACTCATATCATTGCAGTAAGGTCTGTAGAGATAATATTTAACAGAAACGCATTGCCAGTAAATTTATTTGTGTAAAATTTTAGGGATAATAATAATAATTTTACTGTCTCACATCGAAAGTGGTGGTATAATCGGATTTTGAAAATATAGAGTTGTTATATACCTGATCATGTGTTTGTGTGCAATTCTCTGCGCGTTGCTGATGGCTTACGCCATTTATCGGAATAAATATCAACTAAGCGTTAAATCTATTTTATTCCTGATTATTCTATGAAACCTTTTTGGGAGATACATAGAGAACATAAATAATAATTTAAAAAAACATCTCCTTATCCCAGTACAAAAATTTCACGTTGTACCATTTTTTCAAATCAAGAAAAAGCCGTGTTTCGGGCTGTTGGACCTCGTCAGCATGGTGTAGGCTCTATCTCAACGACCTGCCAAGAAATCCTCCTAATAAATAAAGGAAAAAAGTATTTCAGGCTAAAAAAAGAGTGATTACGCTAAACAAAGGTCGAAATAGCATAAACATATGTTTTTTTTCCTCTACATATCGTATATTTTATAGATGAAGCAATCCATAATATTATCTATAAATAAATAAATTACCATTTATTGCATCTTAATTGATAATTTATTTATAATCAACCACTATTTCAAGGGACAATTTGCCTCTTTTTTTTATCAAAGTTTTTCTGTGATTTAAACTAAATCACGTGGGCAAATTTTCATTAGATAGTTTCTTAATTTTGGTCTTATGTAGCAAGAGTGGTTCACCTGCCAACGTGATGTTTACTTTAAATTATAGAAAAAAAATTGATAAAGAGAGAAGAATTGTCTCTTCAGAGAGAGATTGAGATTGAAACTTCTTTATTTCTTCGTTCATATATGGTTATATATGGTTAAATATACAAAATCGAATAAGATTAAATATATAACACAATATAATAGCCTAGTGTACATGGCATCTGCCCGGTAAGCGGAACGCTATGGGTTCGATTCCCATCCCTGGACACTTTTATTTTTCCGTTTATCATTACTCTTCACAATTCACCCTTTCATACCTCATCCCAAAGGTTAGAAATAATCGTTATTTCTCCCCTTGAAATAAATTTAGATTTTTCGTTGAAAAGAAACACATGCGGGATGGGTTTCAAATGTCGTTTTATAATGATAAATATATGTAAATATATAAAATAGATAAATATATATATATATATATTGTAGCGTATAAGTCTTGGAATATCCTAAGATATAAAAGTATTTATTGATGACGTCACGGCGACTAGTCGACAATTATCAACAAAACTATCTACAGCTAGGGAATATCGAGGAAGCAAGCTAAACAACATATATGATGATTTTACAAATATAAAATAATAAATCTGTTTTAAATATTTTCATTGAATAATATATTAAATTAAATAATAAAATTTAATTTATTTCTTCGCCACAATGTATATAAAATATATACAAAGTCTTCATTGGTGGCGCCCACTGCGGGAAAGACTTCGCCACCGATGGAAAGTTCTTTCTTACAGAGTGGGCAGGTCGATGTAATGGCTGGTGTTACCTAACTCAAGACCAAGATGGTACTTGTAGATGGTAGACTTCACCATACTGGTCAACTTCATTGTCTCTGGATGAATGAAAAGAAGAGAAAAGCTAAAGGCGTCTAGTTTATTTATTAAAGAGGTATAAGTTTGACGAGCTTTTGAATACGCATACAAGCTTGTATTCGTATTATACAGCACGTTGAGGTACTTATTGTTGGAATATTACACAGAGTAACAATGGCTATAGATGAGCTCATGTTTGAAAAGGAACTTGTATGTATATAATAATTTTTGTTTTTGTTGTTTTCACGTATAAACATATACCAATATTTGTTTTGTATAATTGCTATTAATAATAAATAATATGTAAAGTTAAATTGGTTACGTCCTTCTTACTTACTTTAATTACATTGACCTAAAGCTTGCCAAGCTTATATATCTTTAATAAAAAGTTTTGTTGTAGTTAGCTTTGGTCTGTTCTTACCAATGATAACCGGTTATTCCTCCTATTGTAATTATAAATATTGTAATGTAGAAAATTATGAAAGTCAAACTTGAGGCTGACGCAGAATTTTATTTAAAACACAAACTAAAATTGACAAAATACATGAGAAGCAATCAGGGAAGTTTCCGCAGAGTAATAAAATATATTGTGACGAAGAAATATTTTATTATTTAATTTGATATTATTCAATGAAAATATTCAACAGATTATAAAAACATATATTACTCTGTATTTGTAAAATCATCTTTAAAATATTTCTTTGCTTGCTTGTTCAAGATTCTCTAGCTGTAGAAATCTCCCAAGAAAGAAATCTGCCTGGCAACACCTCATTAATTGGACTTCCACTGGCATTGTATATAAATCCAAGAAGACTTAGGTCAGAAGGACATCCCGGGTAGTTGGCGACTTCTGTACGCTCCAGGAACCTGGGTTACTTTTAAATAAATAATAATTAGCTAGCTGTAGATAGTTTTGTTGAGTTGTTGATAATTGTCGACTAGTCGTGCTGACGTCATCAATAAATACGCTTACATCTTAAGTTACACAGACTTGATTTCTACGCTACAATATAAACATCAAAATTAATAATCTGTTAATAAAATAATAAATACTTTACTACAATATTACACTATGATCCCGTACAATCTTATGTACTGATGAGAGCTGAAGTCCCAAACCATGGTCTTACAACCTGTTGGCTTTTGTCTGAACTTGTCCAAACTGGTATTGTGTCTTATCCTTTAATCTGAATCATCTGTTTAAAGGGAAGATTCAGTAAAATTTAAAAATACTCTAATATATATTTATTAAAAGGGAGACGTGCCTTTTAAAAAAAAAAAAGTAAATGCCATTCTTCACGCACTTTTAGAAATCTCCATCCAGAAAATTACCGATTCTTTTAAGCATCTGAGAAAAATACCAAACGTTTTTTTTTTTTTAATCTCTATTTTAAAACAATTATAATCCGAATTTGCTATATAGAGAGAAATTTATACCCCAGGTTCCTGGAGCGCAGAACGCCAACTTCCTGGGAATTAAAAAATATATTTAGAGATGAAACATTGTTAAAGGATTATTTAAAACACATGCAAATAAATAAATAAATAAATAAATAACAATGAGCTTTCATTTTATTGAAACAAACAAATATACTTTCGAGGGAAGCGCCATTTTTCTATTGTCATATAGAAAATTTCGATAAGACACAAACAACCTTCTTTGATGCAAAAATAAAATTCATAAAAATACCAGAGAGGTAAAGAGGGAAGTTTTACAGAGTCGAAAAATATAATGATTACAATTGTTAAACTCTACGTAAAATGATAAATATTTTGAACAACAGACGAAAAATGGATTAAATTTATCAATAAATAATTCTCTTCTCCCCCCATTCTCATATTTAAAATGAAGAACTCGTAGAAGAATGATTCAGGTCGAAATCTTTCTTATTTGTTTTAATAATGAGGTATTTGTGTATTTCAAATAGAATAAAAATCAAATTAAAAAAAAAACGTTTTTATAAAGGTTCTTTTTGTTCTTTATTAATTTATCTAGAATCCATAAATTTTTCTTGTAATAGAGTTTTAAAACGTTTTTAAAAGTTTTTTGTTGTTGTTGTTTTCCTTTATTAATTTCTCAAATGTCCATACAATTTTTTTGGAGGGTTTTGGGGTAAGGGTTGTACTGTGGGGGGTTATAGAAGGATAACTCTCCTTATAACAATGATATGTTTTATGTTGAGGTAAAACTATCAGGCTTATAGGGAGAATGAACAAAATAGGATGAATGATAATGTTTACACCAAAATTTTAACAGAAGAACCTGATGGTTAATAATATGCATTCAGTGTTAAAGGCCGTTTGATTTAATATAACTCAGGATATACAAAATATATTTCTCTTAAAATGTAAAGTTCTTCAAATGAATGCATTTTATTAAGCTAACTAAATATTTGATGAAAAATGATGCATTTTGAAATTTTTGCAAACATTTTAAATTTTCACACGGCCTTTCAAGCCGAACGCCAGTAATTAAGGGTTAAGTAAGCAACACTAAGTTGGTTTATACTCATTTTTTAAAGTTTAATTTGAATGTTTGCAGTGTTTTATGGCTTCATTAGGTTGTGCTAAAGTTAAATTAACATAGTCAAAATTAAGGCTTAAATTGTTGATGTACAACTGCCAACAATCAGCAATGTGGGGAGATATGTTTTACCACCAAAGTCTTAGTGGAGACATTTTCAAATCATTTCAAATTTGATTTTAAAAAGGTGGGAAATATTTGTATGCTGCTCCGTTTAAAAACTTGCATAATTACATTCAAGAATTTGTAAATTATGTTTACTGTGCAATAAATTGATAAAGAGGGAGCAATCTCTCGAAATATTTTGATAAACAATTGTTTTTTTTTTCTTTACAGATCCAGGTGCACCCTTTTCTATATAAACTTATTTAATAGATCGTCTTTTGTTGACTTTGCTTGGAATTTTTATTGAAACTGATTCCAATAATTATAATCAAACATTTTCTTTATTGATTTACAAAATAGAGAACAAAATATAAAAGAGACTATTATTAAACAAATTTGATATACTTATGGTGAGATAGAAAATAAAATAATAACAAAATCTACCTCACTTGTCCAAAATGTAGCTTGGTACCTACAGCTCCAAAACACATTTTAGCTTGCGTTAGAGGATACTAAACAGGACCTTCGGGAGAGGCCGCTGCTTATCATAAAACAGCTCGAGGAGCATGAACTCATGGAATTCGTGTAATATTTACAAAAGGGGATAAGAAACAATAACAAAACAACGTATACTCTGTGGGAATAATTAATTAATTGAAATATATATACAACACCTTTTGACTCGTTTATAGAGAGAAGTTTCAAAATCTTGAATCTCTAGCTTTCGCGCGCGGACACGATCGTCTTTCTTCAAGAGAAAACAAGATACAATAATTTTCCAATAAAACACAAGTTGAAATATAATCAGATACTATTTTGACTTGTCTTCTATTGGCGAGTTATTGTACCGTGTTTTCTATTGTAGAAGTTCGTACCCGAAAGCTAGAGGTTAAAGATTTTGAAAAGAAACTTCTCCCTGGAAACCTGATATTTTTACCTTCTTCATCTTTCTTATCTCCACTCAACCATATTAAGGTATCAAGCTTGTAAAGCTTGAGATTTTTGATGGTGTCTTCCGGGGAAGAGTAGAGCTCATCAATGGATGAGTCAATACAGTCAATAATGTGGTTTGGGGTTGCAGGTTGAGAATTGCACTTAGTACATAGTGGGAAAACCTTGCAACCATTCTGGAAAGTCATTGTCCGTAGATGACCAGACTTAAGTCTGGAAATCAAAGACTGTTGTTCTCTTGGGAGGACAGAACCGGTGCTTGTCCCTCTTGCTCTGTACCAGTCATGTGCAGTATTAGATTTCCATTCCTGCAGACATTGGGTTTTGATGGTACGGAGGAGGTCTCTTTCGTCTAGTTGGGTGGTAGATTCTCTAGCTTCAGGTAGGCCAAGAGCTCCAGCCTATTTTTACCTTAATATTGACAAAAGGGATTATTCTATTGAAATGGTTTATATTATTCGAAATCTCTATAGTGAGCGTTTCTTCTACGTTTTCTTCGTAGATCACGAAATGCATGGTGTCGCTGGAGACCCGCTGGCAATTCTCCATCAAACTCTGCAGCGATAGCAGAGGCCCCATGTTCTTTATACATAGTTATATATGTGAAAAAATAATAGAAAAAATCAGGTGTTGATATCAAAAATAAAGTAAGGCATACCCTGACCATTAACATAAGTGTTATTTAGATGGCAGAGCGCCATCTATTGGAACAGAAATCAACTAAACGTTAATTTAACCTGTTCCTTGATTTTTGGCCAATAAACGCGTTCGTGGTTGGATTTTCTTGAAGAAAATGGGTTGGCCAAATATCAAGGAACAGGTTAAATCAACGTTTAGTTGATTTCTGTTCCACTAGATGGCGCTCTGCCATCTAAATAACGCTCATGTTAATGGTCAGGATATGTCTACTTTGTTTTTAATAGTTATATATATATTAATCTATTAATTAATAAAAACTATTTTTTGGTCGCAGTGGTTCAGCCTACTCCACGCTGACGAGCGCCAAAAGCGCGAAACGCGTTCGTGGATGGCTTTTCTTGATTTATCGAGAAATTGGGTTGGCCAAATATCAGGGAACAGGCTAAATCAATGTTTAGTTGATTTCTGTTCCACCAGATGGCGCTCTGCCTTCTGTAAAGCACATGTGCTCCTCCTGGTCAGGATATGCCATTTTTAATATATATTAATCTATAATTATACCATTTTAAAACCATAGTGAAGTCTGTGAACATGTATTGACAAGCTGTCAATAAAATTGTGTCTCAATTGTCTATAGTGAGTGAAATTGGGAACTTCCGCACTTTTCAGCGCGCGCGCTCTTTGATAACACATGTGGAAGATAGTGTGTCGTCGGGTATTTTTCCACGGAGTCGACGTCACGTTATTCTCTCTGCTACTACTTCGTTAATTTAACTGGCGAATCCTGTATAGGGCGAGTGGCCCTAAATAAAGGCTTTTTGTTGTTGTTGTACTTCGTTAATTTCCATAACACAATCATTAAAAAGCCAACCTATTTACATATAAATGGCCTGTTTACTTATTCCCCCTCACGCACAGAATTGTCTGCGTAAAGATGATGGTATCTACTTGACTGTGTTTATGACGACGGATTTCTTGCTTTGTACGATTGAGATCAAGATGTAATTCTTTTTATTATTCACATCATATGTTGTCTCTAAGTCTTATAGTTCCATCCTTCTTCTTCGATCCTGGGACTTCTTGCTTTGTACGATTGAGATCAAGATGTAATTCTCTTTATTATTCACATCATATGTTGTCTCTAAGTCTTAGAGTTCCATCCTTCTTCTTCGATCCTGGGACTTCTTGCTTTGTACGATTGAGATCAAGATGTAATTCTCTTTATTATTCACATCATATGTTGTCTCTAAGTCTTAGAGTTCCATCCTTCTTCTTCGATCCTGGGACTTCTTGCTTTGTACGATTGAGATCAAGATGTAATTCTCTTTATTATTCACATCATATGTTGTCTCTAAGTCTTAGAGTTCCATCCTTCTTCTTCGATCCTGGGACTTCTTGCTTTGAATGATTGAGATCAAGATGTAATTCTCTTTATTATTCACATCATATGTCTTCTCTAAGTCTTAGAGTTCCATCCTTCTTCTTCGATCCTGGGACTTCTTGATTTGAATGATTGAGATCAAGATGTAATTCTCTTTATTATTCACATCATATATCGTCTCTAAGTCTTAGAGTTCCATCCTTCTTCTTCGATCCTGGGACTTCTTGCTTTGAATGATTGAGATCAAGATGTAATTCTCTTTATTATTCACATCATATGTCGTCTCTAAGTCTTCGGATTCCATCCTTCTTCTTCGATCCTGGGACTTCTTGCTTTGAATGATTGAGATCAAGATGTAATTCTCTTTATTATTCACATCATATATCGTCTCTAAGTCTTAGAGTTCCATCCTTCTTCTTCGATCCTGGGACTTCTTGCTTTGAATGATTAGTAATTCTCTTTATTATTCACATCATATGTCGTCTCTAAGTCTTATAGTTCCATCCTTCTTCTTCGATCCTGGGACTTCTTGCTTTGAATGATTGAGATCAAGATGTAATTCTCTTTATTATTCACATCATATATCGTCTCTAAGTCTTAGAGTTCCATCCTTCTTCTTCGATCCTGGGACTTCTTTCTTTGAATGATTGAGATTAAGATGTAATTCTCTTTATTATTCACATCATATGTTGTCTCTAAGTCTTAGAGTTCCATCCTTCCTCTTCGATCCTGGGACTTCTTCTTTCTCTTTAGTAACATGTGGAAGTTTACAACTACAATCCTTGAGGTCATTGGTTCTTCTTTGTCTTGTAAACACAGGAATGTATAAACGTTCTTATTCTGATTTAAAATTTAATGAAATCAATAAAGCATCCAGGGATAAGTTTCTTGTATCATTTATTTCTCTATCTTTCGGGATAACATGTCCTTCAACAGAATCAAATTTGAAGTTGAAGGGCGTGTTAGCCCTAAATCTAGAGAAATTAATTATATATATACAAGAAGCTTCGTTCAGGATACAGGAATGTATAGCGGTCAACGAAATATGGATGCGGAAGGCAAGGGGCAAAACCACCGCTTTACTTTCCCCACGAAAATCCTCAATGAGTGGAGCGAGGCAACGCCTTACTACCATGGCTATGGAATCTTGGAGGAGCTTGATTGAGGCGACACCAGTTTCAGGACGCAGCCCGACCTGCCTAGACAATTGACAATTTAAAATCCTTTATTAACACAGTCAAAAGTTAACGAATTAAAAAATATATATAATGAAAACAAAAATATAGATGCTGTAAAACACCTATATTACATATTTACAACTCCAGAGAGAGTCCTCCTCCAGACAGGACATTCCCCTCAGTTCTGTAGTTGTTCAGTAGTCCTGAGTTGTTCAAGCACGCCTTGGTGGATGCGAGGATGTTCAGAGCGACGTCATCCAAGCAACGAGCTACCTAGAGAGATTAACTTCACAAATTTCCATCTCCACCAAAAAAACCTTCCCCTCCTCATCACACCCACTTCATATTCAACACACTATAAGTTGTTGTTGTTTCTTATCCCCTTGTGTAAAGATTATACAAATTCCATGAGTTCATGCTCCTCGAGCTGTTTGATGATAAACAGCAGCCTCTCCCGAAGGTCCTGTTTAGTATCCTATAACGCAAGCCAGAATGTGCTTTGGAGCTGTAGGTGCCAAGCTACATTTTGGACAAGTGAGGTAGATTTTGTGATTATTTTCTATCTCACCATAAGTATACAAAACAGTATGTCTTATAGCTAAAACTTAACCAAAACATTTTTTTTAATAACGCGTTTCTATTACCAGTAGTTTTCATCTGATAAATGCACAATACCTTGTGTGTTTTGTGCGTCAACATTTTTGAAGATCGCTAAATTTAGTTTTCATCACCACTAGAGGGTACGGTGAGGGTCTTCTGTGGTCAGTAGTGTTACTTACCTACCAATCGTCTGGTTTTTCAGTAGACATCAACGAAACATAGAACGCTAAGTTTTGATGACTGAATGGATTTGTTGCCCTAGTTTCTTTTTTTCATTCCCATATTTACTGACAAATTTTAGAGTTGCCAACCAGAAGATGGAAAAAGAAAAGATTGAACGGAAAAGTTGTGTTGGAAGTCACAACAGATTATATCCAAAGGTTCGTCAAATACCAACGAATAGAAAAAAATCGCTAACTGTAGAATGACTCCACACACTACTGTGTAGTTAAGACGGTCTGGTAGATTAAATTGATCAAATGATTCATCACTGATGAACTAAACCTTCCCAATTTTTCCAACTTCTTATTGTTATTTATATGAAAAATAGACACTTTGGCCAGTTGGAGTTTTTTTTATTTTTTCAACGTTTCGACAAAAATCTTTTGTCTTCGTCAGGAGAAGTAAATAAAATAAAACATTTGGCAAGGCGTTAAAAATTGTTCTGAAGTGTCTATTTTTCATATAAATATGAATGCCGGCCTCTAACTTCTGATTGTTAGTTAAAAGTTGTCTTCTAGTATTGTAAAATGTCGTATGTCACCTATCTTTAGGTAGCTGTGTCCAGTAGAATGTGAGCCCCAACAGGTTGCCACGTGATGGCGTGGGTAGATAGATAGGCTGACGTCACGCGGACAGAAGACTCGGGCCGTTGTTTTCGTCTGCGGGAATATTGACGACGTTTCCATAGCAACCCGGCTATAAATACGCCGCTCCGACTTATTGGTCGATGCCGGCTAAAAATACCTTCTTCCATCGACTTTGTTTATGGTAGGACCACCTCGGTCCTTGTTGGCGATGGTCCTTTCTTCTGGTGTAGGGAGGGTTTTGTTTAGAGGTTTGGTTTGGAGAATCAGGGACCGAGAGGCCGTTTTAGAGGTTTATTTTGGATAATTTGGGTCAGAGAGGTCGGTTTAGAGGTTTGATTTAGAAAATTTGGGACCGAGAGGTCGGTTTAGAGGTTTGATTTAGATAATTTGGGACCGAGAGGTCGGTTTAGAGGTTTGATTTAGAAAATTTGGGACCGAGAGGTCGGTTTAGAGGTTTGATTTAGAGAATTTGGGACCGAGAGGTCGGTTTAGAGGTTTGATTTAGAGAATTTGGGACCGAGAGGTCGGTTTAGAGGTTTGATTTAGAGAATTTGGGACCGAGAGGTCGGTTTAGAGGTTTGATTTAGAGAATTGGGGACTGAGAGGTCGGTTTAGAGGTTTGATTTAGAGAATTTGGGACCGAGAGGTCGGTTAAGAAGTTTGATTTAGAGAATTTGGGACCGAGAGGTCGGTTTAGAGGTTACATTTAGAGAATTGGAGACTGAGAGATCACAATTTAAAGGTTTGTCTTAGATAATTTGGGTAAGAGAGGTCAGTTTAGAAGTTTGGCTTAGAGAATTTGGGACCGGGAGGTCGGTTTAGAGGTTTGATTTAGAGAATTTGGGACCGAGAGGTCGGTTTAGAGGTTTGATTTAGAGAATTTGGGACTGAGAGGTCGGTTTAGAGGTTTGATTTAGAGAATTGGAGACTGAGAGATCACAATTTAAAGGTTTGTCTTAGATAATTTGGGTCAGAGAGGTCAGTTTAAAGGCTTGGTTTAGAGAATTTGGGTCAGAAATGTCAGTTTAGAGGTTTGATTTGGAAAATTTGGGTCAGAAATGTCAGTTTAGAGGTTTGGTTTAGAGAATTTGGGTCAGAGATGTCAGTTTAGAGGTTTGGTTTGGAAAATTTGGGTCAGAAATGTCAGTTTAGAAGTTTGGTTTAGAGAATTTCAGTCAGAAATGTCAGTTTAGAAGTTTGGTTTAGAGAATTTGGGTCAGAAATGTCAGTTTAGAGGTTTGGTCTGGAAAATTTGGGTCAGAAATGTCAGTTTAGAGGTTTGGTTTGGAAAATGTGGGTCAGAAAGATCGGTTTAGAAGTTTGGTTTAGAGAATTTGGGTCAGAAAGGTCAGTTCAGAGGTTTGGTTTGGAAAATTTGGGTCAGAAATGTCAGTGTAGAGGTTTGGTTTGGAAAATGTGGGTCAGAAAGATCGGTTTAGAAGTTTGTTTTGGAAAATTCGGGTCAGAAATTTCAGTTTAGAGGTTTGGTTTGGAAAATTTAGGACTGAGCTTAGAGGTTTAGAGGTTTGTTTTAGAGAATTTGGGACTGGAAGGTCGTTTTAGAGGTTTGGTTTGAAGAATTTAGGTCATATATGTCAGTTTAGAGTCTTGATTTAGAGAATTTGGGACTGAGAGGTCGGTCTAGAGGTTTGTTTTAGAGAATTTGGGACCGGGAGGTCGGTTTAGAGGTTTGGTTTGGAAAATTTGGGTCAGAAAGGTCAGTTCAGAGGTTTGGTTTAGAGAATTTGTATTAAAGATGTCAGTTTAGAGGTCTGATTTAGAGAATTAGGGTCGGATAGGTCGGTTTATAGGTTTGGTTTTGGGTAAAAAGGATATTTGCTTGAAGTTTATGGTTCATAAAGAGAAGTTCATTCAGAGCGTTCGTTTCAAATAGTTTTGTTTAAGAAGAATTCAGTTCAAAAATGTCCTTTGGTAATCCCATCTAGCTGGCGATACGTCCAGGTGATCCCCGAGTATTGGAATAGGACGGCAGATTCAGCTTTTGTTGGAGGCCTCTCGCCCAGATCCTATCTGACCACGGTAGACAAGACGAAATGTCAAAACCGAAACTATGGACATTTCCTTAACTACCTTAATAACACACTAACTACTATATAAATGTAAAATACATCTGTAGTGTATGTATGGTTGGATCAATTTTCCTGAAATATTTATCTTTCTGAATATCTAGGATATAGGTTCAATTGGCTATACGAAATTTGAGTGATTGTATGTGTGGTAAAAAAAGAGGAAATTATGAATTCCTTTGTAGTTTCCCACAACAGATATATATTAAATTCAAGTAAATTACATGGTGGTTCTATGGTCAAATGTTTCTAAACATTCAAGCATACGCTCAAATCCCGGATGGCATATTTTTTATTTCATTTGTTGATCTTATTTACATATAGCTGTGACATTCTGATGCACTTGTCCTCGCAGAGAGTATTTAACTTTTTTCCACAATATATTATTTAAATTATTCTTTGTATTTTGTTGAAAAATACATCTTTATTATGCAAAAATGTTTACCAAATACCTCTTTGACGAATTCAAAGAATTCTGCGAACCCTCTAAATTTATTTATTTTTTTAATTAAAACATTTTCAAGGGTAAATCTTAAAATGAACATAACAATCGATCTTCGCATGTTTTTTTTTTGTAACCTCTGATAAACACCAGTTAATCACCATCAACTCTAAACAACTGTATATTTAAAAAAAATCTTGTTCCAAGCACTATCTCCCCTATCTTTCTCTATAAATTAAGGTGATACAAATCAAGAATGAGAACTTATGGCGGAATTTCCAGAATATGATGACAGTATCTATCTTCATCTTATTATTCATCCAATGTCAACATTAAACCGACTCTCAATTTGAACCTTCCTCCCAAATCAAGGCTCTTTAATGAAAAAGTGCAACCATTCCTCAATCCTTGAATCTTGTTAATGCTATGTGATGATAATAATAAAAATGAAAGAATTTGAAAGGAAAGGCAGGTAAGGTGCTCCTCCTGAAAAACTGAAGCCCACCAAACCTGTCCTTCCTTACCTTATCTAATCTTCTGAATGACGTCGCAACTGGAAGTTCCAGGCTTTTTACGTCGTTTGAGCCGCCTCGACAAACTGACCGGACTCCTGCATTGTCTTTGGTACTCTCTTTTACATTGCTGCTGCAGTGAAAATGTAATGGTGGTTCCAGAATTTTTTACGTCATTTGGGCCGCCTCGACAAACTGACCGGGCTCTTGCATTGTCTTTGGTACTTATTTACATTGCTGCTGCAGTGAGAAATATAATAGTAGTTCCAGGATTTTTACTTCGTTTGGGCCGCAATCTTTGACAGACTGACCGGGCTCTTGCATTGTCTTTGGTACTCTCTTTTACATTGCTGCTGCAGTGAAAATGTAATGGTGGTTCCAGAATTTTTTACGTCATTTGGGCCGCCTCGACAAACTGACCGGGCTCTTGCATTGTCTTTGGTACTCTCTTTTACATTGCTGCTGCAGTGAGAAATATAATGGTGTTTCCAGGATTTTTACGTCGTTTGGGCCGCAATCTTTGACAGACTGACCGGGCTCTTGCATTGTCTTTGGTACTCTCTTTTACATTGCTGCTGCAGTGAAAATGTAATGGTGGTTCCAGAATTTTTTACGTCATTTGGGCCGCAATCTTTGACAGACTGACCGGGCTCTTGCATTGTCTTTGGTACTCTCTTTTACATTGCTGCTGCAGTGAAAATGTAATGGTGGTTCCAGAATTTTTTACGTCATTTGGGCCGCCTCGACAAACTGACCGGGCTCTTGCATTGTCTTTGGTACTCTCTTTTACATTGCTGCTGCAGTGAGAAATATAATGGTGTTTCCAGGATTTTTACGTCGTTTGGGCCGCAATCTTTGACAGACTGACCGGGCTCTTGCATTGTCTTTGGTACTCTCTTTTACATTGCTGCTGCAGTGAAAATGTAATGGTGGTTCCAGAATTTTTTACGTCATTTGGGCCGCCTCGACAAACTGACCGGGCTCTTGCATTGTCTTTGGTACTCTCTTTTACATGCTGCTGCAGTGAGAAATATAATGGTGTTTCCAGGATTTTTACTTCGTTTGGGCCGCAATCTTTGACAGACTGACCGGGCTCTTGCATTGTCTTCAGCACTCATCTACAATGTTGCTTCAATGAGAAATATAATGATAATTCCAGGATTTTTTACGTCGTTTGGAAAAATAAATGAAATTCGAACATATATACCGGTTAGAAAAAAATAAGGAAAATGGCAAAATTAGAGAATGAAAACAGAAAACAATGTGTGGTATGTTCTAAAATTTAGTGGACTTAACCACATGTGGTAAGATGAAAAGTGACACACGAAAACAAATTTGTGGATTATGTTTTTCTCTAGGAAAAGTAACACGCGTGAATCTGTAAATTATATATATCAGTTTGTGATATAGGAACAATATTTGATTATTACCCCAAGTGCAGTAATACAGTTTTTATTTTTGTGATATATTTGCTTCCATTTGTAAACTCGTGTATGTATGTTATATTAAAATATTATTTTATTTAAAATTATATTTCATCGATTCAAATTCTGTTTAAATCGACCGCCAGAGGTCGCGCTTCCCCTATAAAAGCTCATTGTTGTTTCCCGATGGCCGGCTCAAACCTTTTGTACATTATGTAAATAAGTTTTCCATTTTTTTTTATTTTTACGCCTTAAGCCAGGCAGTACTTTTACGTTTTTCATATATCCCATAAGCACAATTAAAGCAAATTGTGATTCAATCTTCATTTTATTATAATATTTGCCACGACTGCATTACCAATATCATTTACCTAATACTAATGTATTTCAAAATATATCAAATCTCAAGATCATAATCTCAATCTTAAAGATAATTCCAAAATCAACAGAAGATCTGTTTATAATATGTATATTCTAATAATTGCCTAATTTTACGCTATGGATTCCTTACAAACCTTTATCATGGCCGTCACGAGGATGGCGATAATTCTTATGGCGTTCCCATTTTGCTTTCTCTCTCCCCTATCATTTTCTCCTTCTCTTTCCAATATCTTTTACAACTGATCTTTTAATATTATCGATTTACCATTGAAAGCAATCTACAAGCAATCACTTGTAATATGGGGTTTCAATTATTGTTTCTAGGTAAAATAAATCAATCTATTTTTAAAAATTAAAAAGAACTGTGGGCCTTCATGCAACATCACTGATTGAGCCCCTGGGGTGACCATCATCATGCCATCGGCACAAAAGAAGCATGGTGGTAGACAGTCTTATATATCTCTTTTTGTCGAAGTTTTATTGAATGCCCCGGAGATCATCTGGATAACCGTTTTTCTAAATATTGAAACGATTTTTTAGTTTTATCGATATTTTTTTTTCTCAGAATAAATTATTTCTACTCAAATGTCCCTGCACCCTCTCTGGATAAGTAATCACTACTCCAATGTGTCCCTGTACTCTTCCAGAATATGTAATTCTGCTCCAGTATCCATGCACTCCCCTTCAAATAAGTAATTTCTACTCCATTGTGTCCCTGCACCCTCTCTGGATAAGTAATTTCGACTCCAATGTCCCTGCACTCCCTTTGGAATCAATCATTTCGACTCCAACTGCACTCCCCTTGGAATAAGTAATTTCGACATCAATGTGTCCCTGCACTCCTCCAGAATATGTAATTCTACTCCAATGTCCCTGCAACCCCCCTGGAATATGTAAATCTACTCCAATGTCCCTGCACTCCCCTTGAAATAAATAATTTCGACTCCAACTGCACTCCCCCTGACGGCTACTGAAATATCTCCAAAACCTATTTATACTGCTCGGACGAATACGATTTAAAAGATGACATCATGGGCGTCTATTATTAAACGTGGCTATTATTCTGGGACTAGACGAGACGAACACATGTTATCCTCCATGAGTTCTTTATCCCTTTGTGAGTTTATTAATGGCGGTACTTTGTTGGGGGTTATTTTTGTGGAGAGTTTTTCAGAGAGCCAGATTTGTGAAATTTTGCAGACATGAAGTTGGATATTCATGGGTGAACCTCTTCCGTTTAAAAATGCACCACAACAATGAATTTTATTTACCTTCTTTGCGCGAAAGAAAAATTCAGCCGCAACACAAGTTTTGGTAAAATGCAAACCAAGAGCGCCACAATCTCTATATATGGCCCTTATCATTAGAGAAGCGGCTTCGATTTCGTGACATCCTATAAGAAGAGTTATGAAATGAGGCCGAATCAGTCAAAACGTGATAGAGCCGATTTTAGACCAGAATATATTGCAATTTCGGCGCTTGTCGTTTTTATTATCCTGTTCAAAAATTATTAGGTACCGCTCAAAAAGAGCAATCTAGCTTATGTTCGTAAAGATTGAGGCTGCCTGGCCGGCATTCATAGTTCTTCAAATTAAAGATACTTCGGTCAGTAAATATTTTAAGATCTTAAAAGATTTACTGGCCGAAGTGTCTTTATTTTGAAGAACTAGCTTATGTTATCTACAATGTAAGACACGAATAGGTTCTTCACAAAAAAAAAGTGTATGATGCGGGATTTAATCCTGGTTCATGGCTGTCGGAAACCGACGGTTTACAACGCCGACCACCGACTATGTATATGCGTTAATATTATGGAGTTACAAATTGGATGTACCGCAAAGTAGACGGTGGCCCGAAAAAGTTTGGGAACCTGTGTTCTAATCGGAAGAAAATCGTTAACCACTCACCTTTCTGAAATGGGTGGCCCAACAATCTCCCAAATATTACTGCTGGGCTAAGCCATCACAATCATTGATGATCTCCCAAAGAAGATGGAGCCGGTAATCCCGATGAAAGATGTCAACCACTAATAGGTTTGGATCACGCAATATATATATTTTTAATGGTCACAATTATATAAGAGATTGTGTTTTCAAAAACGGTCGTAAAAGATGTTTCAGATTCTTCCATTGATCCAAGTCCAGCCGACGGACTGGACAGGTATGCGACCTAGGCCCGTGGCCTTGGTACAAGCAGACCGGATGTTTAGGCCTTACATAATGGCGGCCGCGGTTATATTTAGGTCTGGTGTGAATCAGACGATTGTGTGAATGGCTCGACCTTGAAAACTCCCAAGGTCAAACTAGTACTTGACAGCGTTGCCCAGCTATTTCCCGGCTCGTGATTGCGAACGCTCAAAAAACCCACGAGGTTATGCAATTTACTGGCACCTCCTTGCTTGCTGCCACCGCAAAAGTAAAAACACTTCCTACTATCTTGGTTGGTAATGTTCTTTATGCAATTAGATAATTTATGACCACTTCACATGTTGTTGATCATCGACTTGATGTAGTTACATTCTAATAGCCGTAGTGTGAAACAAGGAACCTGAGGTTTAAACATTGTCTAGAGAGAGGGGTCTAAATTGTATGTATTCAGGGCAGTTAGCTTATTGGCCTCTGTTTCTCTTACACAAGTCTAACCTCGTTGATGAGAATACAAGGATCCTAATCGGGGTTCTGTCAAATTTTACACTCGGAATCATTGAGCTTCTTCACTCTATGTAGGATGTGTTACGTTTAAGAGCATACTCCTGGATAAAACCTATGTCTTTGATATCGCCTGTCTTTTGTTTTTTATGCAAGGATGCAGAGACAAATTTGTTCACACTTGGTTATCTCGTGTATCTTCAATAAAGGTCACTGTAATATCTTTCAAAGTTATTGTCTGAATCCCGATATATATCCTAAAAGGTACAACTTCCTTAAGTTCTGTCCATGAGTTTATATGCAGTCGTAAATACCTACTCACCATGAGATGTATCACATGTACTTATAGGAATTATTAATATAAAATGTTTTTAAATGATACACAATGATTTTAGAGAGCCCAAATATAAATGTTGATGCAATGTTTATCCTTTTTGGAATAGGTTCTTCTTGAAGTCTACCAGAATCTGAACAAGGGTTCGACTCCATGATCTAGGTATCGCTGGATGGTAGTACTCTGGCCACATACACCCCCGGGTTTATTGTCTATATCAGACCACACACTGACGCTCTAGAGATTCTGTCTAACGTCAGACGTGCAGATCATCATCATGATCATCACCAGTCTCTGAAGCCCGCTTTGGACCAATGACCGAGCCGAAAACGACATCAGGTAAGTCCTCTAAAGCTTCAATTAACGCACCATTACACAACTATCGATACATGTTGGCAAAATTCACGAGTTGGTGAAGACAACTTCATAGGTAACATAATAAGGTTTTCTTTATTGTCAATATACAAACATATTTTTTATTTTAAATTTGTTAAACTGTTGTAGATTTAATGCACTAGCCCTCTAATAAAGGCATCTCTAATCTATTTTGAGTTGCCATAGCAACCATTGGGAATATATAATTCCCATAGCAACAACAATGCCCCTTATATCTCCCATCTATTTTGAGTTGCCATAGCAACCATTGGGAATATAGAATTCCCATAGCAACAACAATGTATATTATATCTCCCATCTATTTTGAGTTGCCATAGCAATCATTGGGAATATAGAATTCCCATAACAACAACAATGCCCCTTATATCTCCCATCTATTTTGAGTTGCCATAGCAATCATTGGGGATATAGGATTGCCATAGCAACAGAAATGGCCCTTATATCTCCCATCTATTTTGAGTTGCCATAGCAATCATTGGGGATATAGGATTGCCATAGCAACAACAATGTCCCTTATATCTCTCATCTATTTTGAGTTGCCATAGAAACCATTGGGAATATAGGATTGCCATAGCAACAACAATGCTCCTTATATCTCCCATCTATTTTGAATTGCCATAGCAATCATTGGGAATATAGGATTGCCATAGCAACAACAATGTCTATTATATCTCAGATCAATTCCAAGTTTCCATAGCAACCATCGGTAATATAGTTTCGCCATAGCAACAACAATTACTTTTATATCTCGGAGATCCACCCATTTCAAGTAAAGTTTCCATAGCAACAATCGGTAATATAGAATCGCCATAGCAACAACAATGATCCTTATATCTCAAATCTTTCTAGGTTGTCATAGCAATCATTAGGAATATAGTATCGCTATAGTAACCACAATGACCCTTATATCTCCCATCTATTCCAAGTTTCCATACCAACCATTAGGAATATAGTATCACCATAGCAACGACAATGGTCTTATCTATCCCCAAATCAAAATATTTCTACAGAAACAATGGGAATTTCCACGGCAACCACTGAGAATAGCACCTCCCACACATAGAGAGCAGCCAGTGTATAATTTTATTATCTTGCATTTAATCTCAAAGAGAGGTGTTGTTTGTTTCGGCATCGCCCCCACCTCTCATAATGCCCTTCAGGCTTCCATTAATAAGATTTATCTCCGATTTTAAAAAATCTTGACATTTCAAAAATTTATTTTTGACTCTGGATCTGGCACCAAACGAGATAAGATATTTACTATTTGAATGGTGTGAATTGGTTATGTCTCCCCATGTTTCTGTACTGTGATATTGTGAGATCTCCCATGAGCGACCACTTACCTCCCCCGTGAGACCACTTTGATTAAAGTTACCTTTTTCTTACCTATTCGAAATCCAATAAACTATTACCTCCAGGAGTATGTACATTTCGAGCGGTCTCTGATGTAACGTTCTATGATAACGCCAGTATTATGTAGACGGGATTTCACACTTTTGTCCGGAAAAATGGAGTTTCAAAGCATTTCAGATATATGTAGCTACTAGTCCTCCCCTCTTCAACTTCCCAAACAACCGAAGTTTGCGTTCCACAAGAAACTAGTTTTATCGCAATATAAATCTTGTTGAAAACAGATCTTCCTTGTTGTTGTTGAAGTTTCCTGATCCCCAGGAAATACAAACTATTGAGAAATTTTGGCGAAGTGGCATAACAATTGGGAGGTGTCGAACAAACGTTATTTCAGCGATCCAGCGCTAAATTCTTTTGATTCTGACCTCCTTTGATATAGAATCAATAGGAATTAACAGCGTTCCAGTGTTACACCAAAGGGGATACCATTAAACACACACTAGCTATATAAAATGGTGTTAACGTTAATAGAAAATGTTCATCATCATCGCAAAATTGGAAGGTTGTGGTGGTATGCTCTCCGCATTAAGGACCCAACATGGAAACCGTCTTTAAATCACAATAAATATCTCCATTGAGACCCCCCTTGATTCTTGCACAAGCCCCACCAGTGATTGAAAATGATCAATCAAACAGGACTCTGGCGCCTTGTAAGTACAGATTTCCAGTTGCACGTGGTGTGTTTGCAGTATAGACGGCAATCACCAATCCATCATGATTAACATAGCCGGGATTCTCAGTGTACTTGGGATAATAACTTTAAAAAATGAAGTGAAAATGGATTTTCTCCCCTTAGACGACATGAACTTAGAATATGGAAAAAAAGCTATTTTCTTCTTACCTGGTAGATTATTCAACGTAGAGAGTGAAAGAAAGCTAAATTCTTTCAATCTCTCTGCATCTACCATTCCGCCGTGTAATATACTTTGACTTCCACACGGCGGGGTTCTTCAGTGCATCTTCAGCGTTTAGCTTCCTGCGATACATATTGACGCCTTCTGCTATATCTTCCAGTGCATGACTACGGTTCTACCGCGTTGGTTGTATTCGTCTTCGATTTTAGACAACTACGACCCGGGATCGAATCCCGCATTGATCACTTTTCTTTTTTCTACTTCAATGTTCCCCACCTTGATTTTCGCATAAATCGAACCCTACCAGTGAATGTAAATAGCCAAACGGGGTTCCAAGTCACTTCGTAAGTGTAAAAGATATGTGGCACATTTTACAGTAAAATTTAATTACCATTGAAGACCATGGCCTTAGCTACGTGTATATGAGATAAGGACAAAAAACGATCAGCCAAGAGAATGTTAAACCTTTTATAAATTCCCTGAGAAAACTTTGTCATCCAAAAGAAGTTGTAAACCCGACTTAAGTCAAATTTTCGACTTAAGCGATTGTCTTCGGTCCCTTTATCGCTGATTTTAATTGACATTTGTAAGGGAACTTGCCTTTCCGTACATTCAAAGCGCACTTCCACTAAACAGCGTGGGTTTGAAGGTTCCAATAGAATGTTGTAAAGTCTAATGCTACCGCTGTGTGGCAATATTCTGTGGCTTCCGTAGCAACTGAAGCAATAGTACCACCATCTGTGCTAACCGAACCACCTGCTGTACAACCCACCCTATACCTCATCAATTCCCAGCCTGCAAACAGCTAATACAATTACAAAAAAAGGCATAAGACGCTTCAACTCTTTTCATATGCTTGTTTAAAGAAGCTTTTTCGAGCAAGTCCTTCTTCATCTAACTCAAACGTATAAACAAGGTAATGTAGAGAGATTATAGAGCACTTTAAAGATAAATCTATGTAAATATAGGATGATAAGAATTTACATACTTGAAAATTTTGAAGAATTAACTATGAAAAAGTTGATGGGCTTAGTGAATAGAGAAATTGACTATTGTTTTATAGGAATATTTCTAAATATTGTAAGAATAATTGAAATAGGAGGGGAACGTATTGTGATGGTAGCTGTATACATTTGTTTATCGCTTTAGGGTAATAGAATGTGAAGAGATTAGACGCAATTTACTAGAGAAGTGCACCCATGGAAAAACTTAAGGAAGTTTCGTATTTTCATTTGTTTTTTTTTTTTTAAGGATACAGATGCAATTTTGTTGATACTTGGTTAACTCGTGTCTTCAATAAAGGTCACCGTGTATCCAATATCTTTCAGAGTTATTGACTGAATCCTGATATACATGCTAGAAGGTAAAACTTCCTTAAGTTTTGTCCATGAGTGTAGATTAAAACAGGACTTTTCATTAATGCGCATTCTAATATACTCGCATCAATTTGCTTTCCAACTTGCAAGAATTAAACAGCTGCGCACTATGAAAACAACCACAAATAGTGAAAAAAATGAACTGAAAATATATTTCATACCTCCGATAACGTTTAACGCTCAATGCGGATTCTAACGATAATGTTTCCAAATAAGAAAGCACATTAAAAGAGAGGTGATTAAATGAGAACATAGTAGTTTTCAAATAATTAGATATTTGCGCAGTTCGATTTTAATAAATGTAACCTGTTAATGGTTCCTCTTCTACTTTGTGTTTCTAGTGAATGGATATATTGAAGAGTGATTGTCATCAAATTTCAGCACAAAAGTATAAACACAAAAACATAATATACATACGTCTTATACATTTTATCACATCAAGAATGAGTGGTGCACCCTCCCAGTGGTTTGGTTAAAGCGCTGGAAGGTTCACCACTGAAGAGCCATACCCTCCCAGTGGTTTGGTTAAAGCGCTGGAAGGTTCACCACTGAAGAGCCATACTTTTCCAGTGGTTTGGTTGAAGCGCTGGGGAGGTTCACCACTGATGAGCCATACTTTTCCAGTGGTTTGGTTAAAGCGCTGGGAGGTTCACCACTGAAGAGCCATACCCTCCCAGTGGTTTGGTTAAAGCGCTGGAAGGTTCACCACTGAAGAGCCATACCTTTCCAGTGGTTTGGTTAAAGCGCTGGGAGGTTCACCACTGAAGGGCCATACCCTCCCAGTGGTTTGGTTAAAGCGCTGGAAGGTTCACCACTGAAGAGCCATACCCTCCCAGTGGTTTGGTTAAAGCGCTGGAAGTTTCACCACTGAAGAGCCATACCTTTCCAGTGGTTTGGTTAAAGCGCTGGGAGGTTCACCACTGAAGAGCCATACCCTCCCAGTGGTTTGGTTAAAGCGCTGGAAGGTTCACCACTGAAGAGCCATACCCTCCCAGTGGTTTGGTTAAAGCGCTGGAAGGTTCACCACTGAAGAGCCATACCTTTCCAGTGGTTTGGTTAAAGCGCTGGAAGGTTCACCACTGAAGAGCTATACCTTTCCAGTGGTTTGGTTAAAGCGCTGGAAGGTTCACCACTGAAGAGCCATACCCTCCCAGTGGTTTGGTTAAAGCGCTGGAAGGTTCACCACTGAAGAGCCATACCCTCCCAGTGGTTTGGTTAAAGCGCTGGAAGGTTCACCACTGAAGAGCCATACCTTTCCAGTGGTTTGGTTAAAGCGCTGGAAGGTTCACCACTGAAGAGCCATACCTTTCCAGTGGTTTGGTTAAAGCGCTGGAAGGTTCACCACTGAAGAGCCATACCTTTCAATTCCTATTCATGGTCGGATAAATGTGCTGTAGTTATACAGCCGAAATTAGATGATTTGAAGCCCAAGGGACCAAAAAAAAAAATCGAATTAAAAACGTTTTGAATAAAAGGCTTAAAGGCTAGGGACCAAGATAAATATTTGAATTAACGACGTTTTCGAATTATCCAAATTCTACTGTATATATATTTTTGAAGAAAAGTAGCGTTAAAAATGTAACTTCCAATGAAAAAAACTGTTTATGATGGACAGAAGGAAGAAGCTATAATTTGTGTTCAAGAGAAAGAGGTGCTGTGAAATCAATCCAGACTGATGAGGGTCTTAGCCTAGTAATGTCACTAGGAGCGGTATTTCCAAAAAGCTGGCTAGTCGTTCTTTTTTTTTTTACCTGACGGGGGGAATCTGCTTGTGAAGGCCACACATACATATTTGGTTGGTTTTTCCTTATGTTCGGATGTATGTATGCAACTTTTCTATCTTTGCCTTTGTTTGGGGAATACTTTCTGGAGGAAATTTTCAGCGTCATCGTGGCCTTCTCATTCCGAATGTAAGTTTAAACAAAGAACATTTTCGCGTCCTGCGCGAATCCCGCGCGATTCATTCTTCCATGTTTATTGGCTCAAGCCAAGTGATGCTCCTTCCAGGTGGTGGTATGTCACACGGCGATTGGTCATTCCGAGAAAATGCCTCCTTTCACAAGAATGTCTTGTGGTACAGGCTAGTTAGTATCCGTCCTCGGAGTTAAAGCTAGAGAGAGAGAGAGAGAGATTGGTCGCTTCGAGAAAAAAATGCTTCGCTTCAAAGAAATGTTCCGTGGTACGTGGTGGTAGTTTAGTGGGCGATTCGTCAGTTTCGAGAAAATGCCTAGTTTCAACAGACTAGTTTCCCTTTGGTACAATAGGCATATGTTAGTCTCACCTGTTAGACGTAGTTGAGGCCGTTTCTTAAAAAAAAAAAAAAACGCCTTGATTTAAAGGAATGTTCCGCTGCACAGGCTAGACTTCTCTCTCTCTCTCTCTCTCTTGTAGACGAGCTTCCGTCGATTCCAATTTTATTATAGGAAAATAAAACTCGTTTTTAAAGAATGACACGGTAGTCACGTGATATTGAATGAAGAATAAACGATGCATTCTATCACACACGAAAAAAAAAAAGTTTCTAATAAACATCCAACTGAATAAGAGAGAGAGAGAGAAAAAAAGACAACTTATCCGGAAACAGATATCCCAAAATAGATACTGACATGTTATATATTGAAACGAAGCTAATAAAGATTTTAGGTTGGATTTCCATTTAAACATCCGGCGAGGATATATGTGTACGCGGCACTTGTCAAGCACTTGTTTCTCTTAATTTACACATGTCTAAATTTGGGACACCCAAGGTCCTATTGACCCATTGACGAATTTAGTGCCGCCCCGACCGACCGAAATAACCTCGACACCCCCTGTCATCTCCTTTTGTTTTTTTTTTTCTTCTTCTTCTTTTTCTTCTTCTTGCGGTGTGTTGTTCTTGGTTAGGGATGCTCTCTCCATGTCTTCCTCACAGGGACGATTAAAGAAAGCTTGCCTGCTTCTTTACCCCGCAACATTTTTTGACGCAAATGGGGAAATGCCTCGCGACCTCTTAAAAACACACACACACACATATATGTACTAACTATCTCTTTTCCTTTAAGCAGCAAAGTAATGCTTGCCATCTTCCCAATCAATCCTAAAAACGCCTATAACGGTTGTTTTCGCTTGAAATGCCATCACTAAGAATGTAACGATAATATAAAGCAAATGCTAGGCACTGATTAGGCCCCCATCAAACTGATATATGCTAGGGTATTACAATCATTTATCTATCTTTTTTTTAAATCCTTCGTTGTAGTAGGATCGGTGGGGTAGGAAATAGTTCTTAAAAATGGGAATAAAGTTCTTTGTTGACAAGGCTAATGTACTTGAGGTTTTAATGCTTAATGCTGTTTCTAGCCACCCTCTTATGTTGCTTGCTTACTTTTTCTTCTCGGTTATGGGTAGACCCACTTTATAAAGCACGATTAGATGTCTCATTAAAGATAATTTTGATATATTTCAAGATAGATTGAGATTGGAGCATCAGTAATCATTTACAGGAAAAGATTGTTCAGGGTGGGCTTTCTTCTATTTCACTAACTTCACTCTGTGGCAGTTCTTCTCTTTATTATTATTATTATTTTTATTTCGAACACAGCATCCATGTTGGGTTTGTGTGATTGAATCCGTCGTAGCCATCTTATGCTACTACTGCCGAACTTGAGGCCATTTTACCTTTGGGACTGACTATCCGTAGAAATGTTCGTGTGGCGAGGTTTGGATCCTCATTTGTTGAAAACGCAGAACGACTAGTAGCGATGAAGTACATTTTGTTATGTTTTTGTGCTAGTTTTGTTTTCTCGCCTGGTGTCAAATCCACTTCGATCAAAGCGGGTAACTCCGCTTTGGTAGTTTGCAAGTGTAACTTATTTCTACATGAGGAGAACCTCATCTATGATACACAAAATGTTGCCACAACAATGATATCCGGGTATGCCTATCCTCGTTAGAGGCAGTTGCCCACCTATTCAACCTCTCAGAAGCTCTTATACGGCAAATGTTTCTCGATATTTAGCGCGTATTTCTTGAACTGCTGCAGATTCACCTTGCGCCACGTGGACAAGAACCGGAGAACCATTGCTAACTAACTGCGCTCCCTTGTAATTGTTTTAAGGAGTTGAAGCCTCCTCAAGATTTCCTGAGTTCCCTTTTCACACGAACTGATTCTTCGCCAGAGCTTCCTCGACTGAAAAGTCGAAGTCAGGTGTACTTTCGAACGTTCCAAAGGTTGGATGTCTCAGATTCCCAGAAAGCCAAACACAAACTATCTCAAGAGTTTCACTCATTAGTATTCATTTAGCGAGACGTTTAGTTTTCCTCAGATGACTTCTCGGAGATCTCAAGCCTATCTAGCAGGATTCACTGAGAGAAGGGACACGGAATACAGATAAATGTTTATACTGTAGGTTGCCTCTATAATACTCTCAGGCTAGCTCTTGGGATTTATATGCGGCACGCTTGGTTTCCCTAAGATTACTTCTTAGCAATTACAAGCTTATCCAGCAGGTAACACAAGAACCGAGAGCAGGGGAACTGCATAAGTAACTATGTTACTATTTTTGGACTCGTCTATATTGCCTGCACAGTCCAGGTACGCTCTCTTGTCTCCCCATCTCAGATGACTTCCCAAGAATTCTTAGCCCAGAAAGGGACCAGCCAAAAGACATGGTGCTTCTATACTTTTCGCAAGCGACGCCAGCGAGAGGCTATCTTGCCAGGTATCCGGGATGGGACAGTTGTGTCAGCATTGGGCCGTCGCAATACCAGAAATGCTTCCTCTCTGACGACTCACCTTGGCTGCCACTCAACAATGATGGCCCATGCTTGCCCCGTGACGAATGGCATCGTTTTGGGTTGCCGCGGGCTGTCTCTATTTGTAAAGATCCTTGGTGTCCGTCGGCCAATTTATCTTCGCCCACAACACACTTGGCCGCTCCTCCAGTTATTTCTAAACCTGGCGCTTCTCTCAACGTTGGATTCGCTGCCCTTTCTTCTCGCACTCCGTGTTGGATTCGCTGCCCTTTCTTATTCTTACATTCGGCGTTAGGTTCGCTGCTCTTTCTTATCCTTGTACTCGATGTTGGAGTCGCTGCCCTTTCTTATCCTTACATTCGGCGTTAGATTCGCTGTTCTTTCTTGACCGCGCATTCAGCGTAGGATTCGCTGTTCTTTCTTATCCTTATACTCGGCGTTGAATTTGCAAACCATTTCGTCGTGCCTCCGCGTCATCACATAGCAGTACGCGTGTCAAAAATCTTGACACATCTGGTGCCGGTTACTGTATCAGCATAAGTTATGTTTACAATCGGGGAAGAATTTCAAGTTAAACGTTCTGAAAGAAAGACAATCGGCATTTCTTTTGACAAGGATGGAAGGCTCTACAGACTCAACACACATATATATACGGCCAAGGCACAACCATCTTATCTTTTTCCCACTTTGCCAGCCAAAGCTATCTCGTCACGTTTGTTCTATTAGCACGTAGCGTTCTATTTATTACAAACAGCTATTTTTGAACCATTTCTTTCTCTTGCAACACTCTCCATCATCTTAGTATAGAGACGCCCAGTTTGCCGGGAGAAAAGGAATCGGTAAAAAAAGGTATATATCTTCCATAAAAATAGAGACAAAGAACTCTAGTCATCTAGCGACTATTTTTTACATTGATGCAGATTCAGAGCGGTCAAAATACCACCAACTTTGGCAAATGGGGAAATTCCATTTGAAAATCATGTTCATCTTTAATCTAGGGTGGGTTGACGGAGAATATGGCTTTTCTTTTAAAGTATTTCATGGCATAAGTTCTGAATAGGTTGCCTGTTACATTATCTAAATATCTCGAGAGCCCATTTCTTATCCTATTGTAAAATTCATACATAGTCCACATATGAGAATATTGTGGGTTGAGTTGGTTTAAAAGGTGCAGCTGTATTGAACCCAAGATCCAGGCCACCCATATACACGCCCCATGTACACGATGTACCAGGTCTATTAGTATGAAACGCGAAAATGGCTTCCAGAGGGCGCTGTGCAACTTTATTTGAGCCGACGGTGGCGCTGTTGAAGGCATTTTGTTTTTAACTCACGTGGAATCAGCATGCGTGGAGTTTTAGAAAAATTCAAATCGTGGAAAATTTCTGGAGCCCGTGGAAAATGGTGATTTCCGAGCCAAAATGTGCCCATTTGCGGGAAGTTTTGTTGTTCGCCTTCAACTGGAAGAAAAGTGCCACTGAAGCCCCCCGAATGCTCGAGGAAGTTCACGGCGACCACGCTCTGAGCAAATCACAGTGTTACAGGTGGTTTAAAAAATTCCAAAGTGGCGATTTCGAACTTGATAATGAACCACGTGGAAAACCACACCAAAAGTTCGAGGACGCTGAACTGCAAGCTTTGTTGGATGACGACAGTACCCAAACGCAGGAGAAACTCGCGAAACAGCTCAAGGTGTCTCAAGGTTCTGTTTCCCTACCCTTTAAATAGCCTCAGAATGACCCAAAATCTTTCCAGATAGGTCCCCCACGAGTTGAGCGAAAGGCAGCAAGAACGGCGTCTGGTAACCTGCGAAGGGCTGCTCGCCAGGCATGAAAATAAGTCGTTTTTGCACCGAATCGTAACTTCTGATGAGAAATCGATTCACTTCAGCAATCCTATGCGCCAAAAGTCGTGGGGCCTGCTCGGCCAATTTCCAAAACGGAAGCCTAGGCCCAATCGCTTAGGATAAAAAAAAATATGCTTTGCGTATGAAGGGACCAGACCGGCGTAGTATATTTCAAGCTCCTGAAACCTAGCGAAACGGTCAATACTAGTCGCTACGAACAACAAATGCACAGTTTGAGAGAGGCATTGAATGAAAAAAGACCGGAATTGCGTGAAAAGCACAACAAGCTGATACTGCAGCATGACAACGCTTCAGCCCACAACGCTACAGTGGTCAAATACACCATAAAAGACTTGGGCTGGGAACTCTTAACCCACCCGCCGTACTCATCAGACTTAGCGCCGTCGGACTACCACCTTTTCACATCTTTAGGACACGCCTTAAAAAACCAGGAATTTTCGAACTCAGACATACTCCGAAAATGGCTTGTTGACTGGTTCGACTCAAAAGGAATAGAATTTTTCAGACAAGGAATTCGAAAATTGCCTGAAAGGTGGTCCGAGTGTATAGCTAATCAGGGCAATTACTTTGAATAAAAAATATTTTGTTGTATGGAATTGGTGAACTTTTGAATTCACTGAAAATTTTCGCGTTTCATACTAATAGACCTGGTACACGCTTGTTCTCGGCTCCTGATGAAATCCAGACGTACCTTTGGAAAGGGCTCCGTCTGTTGTAAATATTTCTCCCTATTTTAAACTGTAACCTCTCTCCCTACTGTTGACTAGATGTCATTAAACTGTTTTTATTTGTCAATTGTCATGTACACGCTTGTTCGGCGGTACATATACTAAAATTGGAACGATACAGAGAAGATTAGCATGGCCCCTGTGCAAGGATGACACGCAAAATCGTGAAGCGTTCCAGGCCACCCATAGGTGAAAGTCTTTGAGGCCTCTCTGTCTGGCTCTCCGACCCCAACAATCAACAGCATATCCATAACTCTGGAAACAGCTGGTCATTACTAAACACCATCAATTAAGATCAATCTATCTTCTGCATTCTATCTTCTTAATCGGACTTGGAATTTTAGATGTCAAAACCTTTCTCTAAAACCATCCTTCGTATTTTTATGTTAGTTTGTTAAAAAATGAATGAAATTTGAAAACATATTCACTTGTGGCTATTACATTATAACAAAGGATTTCTCAACCTTCCTATATAAACATTGTAAATGTTAGGGATCAATCCACTAGCTACAGATATGATATAGGTAACTACATCTTGACTTCAAAACCTCTTATATTACATTTTTACATATTCATCTTACATGTTATTGAATTGAAGCGAGGTTTACTGGTAAAATTTGCATCTATATTTTACATCCGGCTACTTATTGTTAGTGTAATGCCCCCCACTCTTCTACCTAATATTCAATAATCTTAGGTAGTGTAGTTTCTACTAAAAGAGATTGTATACTACTGAGAAGTTATATATTTGCATAATATTTTATTATTACAGAATTATCATAAGAACTAAAAACATGACTATCTCACTCTATATATTGATTACATCACACCAGAACAACCAAGTCCTTGGTCAAAACCATATATACGACACTCGTACATATTATATATTACAGTTAGCTTTTGATGAATTTGGTGCTTCCATTTCTTTCACGACTAAATAGTTTGTTTTTTTCTAAGAATTCCTCTTGCTCGTACTATAAGCCGAAGAAGCTAAAACATTAGTGACAGGCCGGAGATGGAATTGACGGAATAGCCATGGAGGTTCGTAATTGATAAGCACATTTTTTTTTCAATTGTATTGAATTGTTGCAGGACTAGAAACTTGCTGATAAATATAAAGCGCTAAAAACACATTTATAGTTTTGATTACAGTACTGCTAGTCACATTGATAGTTCGACCATCTAGGTACTTCCTCGGCGCGGAACTAAGGAGTGTACAAGAAGACCTTGTCTGGAGGAGGACTCTCTCAAGGTGGGGAAGCCTTCCTTGCTGAAGAAATTTGTACACATACACAACTATATATATTCCCTCACACTTTATATACCCTTTATTTACTATCTTATTATATATTTTTCCACCTTTGTAACAATGGATTAGAAGAATCAATAAAATTGTTTTAATTGTCGACCATCCTAGGAAGTAGGAAGGCCATTTGAGTCCATATAGCTCTAAACAAGATTCACCGGCCGAATTGTTACCATTGGTCTTGACTATCACGAACATTTTCCTTTCCTCAATACATATGATAATAAGAATAGAGATTTTGGCCTTGCCTGAGGGCGTTTTCAAAATGAATACTCTTGTAGTGAGGTCACCGCCAAGCTAGGGATTTCAGCATATAGTTCACAGACATGGCATATAAATACCTCAACCAAACATATGCCGCCCTATTCATTATAAACATTTTAAACTATAACATTGATATAAGGGTCACGATATAAATACTACTCTCTGATTTTAGTACTTAATTATAATTACCTGTAAACGCGATACTACACGGAGGAAAGAAGAGGTGAAATGGAGCCACCCTGAAGAGATACATCTATACTTGTTTTCTTCAAAGATATCTTTCTCCTCTCACAATTAGGACAATCCCAGCGGCAATGTAGGCCAATCATATACGCACTAGGCTGACCATTTGGTTGAATTATAAGGTGAAATATGGGTTGATACAATTCAAAGGTGTGTAGTGACTGTGATATGTGGACACATCCTTTGTCTTCAGGTCTCTCTTCTCTAGACTAGCTCCTATCAGACAATTAGACCGGCGGTGGCAATGGTAGAGATGTACAGACATAAGGTGAACTAAGACTATAAGAGAAGGTGTGTAGTGACTGTGATATATGGACATCTTTTGTCTTCAGATCTCTTTCTCTTCTCTAGACTAGCTCCTATCAGACAATTAGACCGGCGGTGGCAATGGTAGAGATGTACAGACATAAGGTGAACTAAGACTATAAGAGAAGGTGTGTAGTGACTGTGATATATGGACATCTTTTGTCTTCAGATCTCTTTCTCTTCTCTAGACTAGCTCCTATCAGACAATTAGACCGGCGGTGGCAATGGTAGAGATGTACAGATATAAGGCGAACTAAGACTATAAGAACTATAAGATATTCTTCCCTTGTTTTCTTTTTCTATTTAAAATCTCCTTCAACCTTTTTTTCCTTTTCTTCTTTTTCTCTTTTCTGAGCGACGATTCAGTTTCTTTCCCTGCTTCCCATTTCTTTTTAGATTGATTTCTCACAGGAGAATCGTCTGTATAAAACGGAATGTCTTAATTAAAGTCTTGTGTGTATGATATTAGGTACATATTCTATAACTATAAGAAAAGGTGTGTAGTGACAGTGCTATATGGACATCTTTTGTCTTCAGATATCTCTTCTCTAGACTAGCTCCTATCAGACAATTAGACCGGTGGCAATGGTAGAGATGTACAGACATAAGGTGATCTAAGACTATAAGAACTATAAGAGGTGTGTAGTGACCGTGATATATGGACATCCTTTGTCTTCAGATCTCTTTCTCTTCTCTAGACTAGCTCCTATCAGACAATTAGACCGGTGGTGGCAATGGTAGAGATGTACAGACATAAGGTGAACTAAGACTATAAGAGATGGTGTGTAGTGACCGTGATATATGGACATCCTTTGTCTTCAGATCTCTTTCTCTTCTCTAGACTAGCTCCTATCAGACAATTAGACCGGCGGTGGCAATGGTAGAGATGTACAGACATAAGGTGAACTATGGGATGTGTGTAGCGACCATGAAAAGAGAGAAAAGGCGGGAGAGCATTCTGGCCCCGTTCTGCCCCAGGAACTAGGTAGCGGCGGTGGCGGGAGTTACACGGACCGAAATAGCGCGAAGATCTATTCCTGACCGCCGCCCCAGAATAACCGCGAATGTTCTTGTTGCGTACGGGACTCAGTCGGACACACGTTTGTTTGTGTTGTAAGGGCCAGACTTAACGTGCAGGTGATGGTCTTTGTTCCAGGCGCGCTGAAAATAGGAATCGCTGGCTTGGAGGGCGGGGATATACCCGTGTTTCGATATCGCATGATCTCAAAACTTGTAGATATATCCCGTGTTTCAATGCTGTAAGGGTGTAGCCTCAACACTTGGGTATAACCTGTGTTTAAACGTTGTAAGGTTGTAGGCTCAACACCCGGAGAGAACCCGTGTTTAAACGTTGTACGGGTGTAGTCTCAACACCCGGAGAGAACCCGTGTTTAAACGTTGTACGAGTGTAGTCTCAACACCCGGAGAGAAGCCGTGTTTAAACGTTGTAAGATTGTAGTCTCAATACCCGGAGAGAAGCCGTGTTCAAACGTTGTAAGATTGTAGTCTCAACACCCGGAGAGAAGCCGTGTTCAAACGTTGTAAGATTGTAGTCTCAACACCCGGAGAGAAGCCGTGTTTAAACGTTGTAAGATTGTAGTCTCAATACCCGGAGAGAAGCCGTGTTTAAACGTTGTAAGATTGTAGTCTCAACACCCGGAGAGAAGCCGTGTTCAAACGTTGTATGGGTGTAGTCTCAACACCCGGAGAGAACCCGTGTTTAAACGTTGTACGAGTGTAGTCTCAACACCCGGAGAGAACCCGTGTTTAAACGTTGTTCGGGTGTAGGCTCAACACCCGGAGAGAACCCGTGTTTAAACGTTGTAAGGTTGTAGGCTCAACACCCGGAGAGAACCCGTGTTTAAACGTTGTACGGGTGTAGGCTCAACACCCGGAGAGAAGCCGTGTTCAAACGTTGTATGGGTGTAGTCTCAACATCCGGAGAGAACCCGTGTTTAAACGTTGTAAGGTTGTAGGCTCAACACCCGGAGAGAACCCGTGTTTAAACGTTGTAAGGTTGTAGGCTCAACACCCGGAGAGAACCCGTGTTTAAACGTTGTACGGGTGTAGGCTCAACACCCGGAGAGAAGCCGTGTTCAAACGTTCTACAGGTGTAGGCTCAACATCCAGTGATAACCTGTGTTTCATTCAACCACGTTTGAGTTCAGCTAAAATAGTTTCAGAAAAAGTGAGGCTAGCTATCACCCATCTATCAACTGTCTTAGACAATTTGACAATCCAAACAATCTATTGACTCTCTAATCATTTGTTACAGGAAAAAAATATTATAAAGAATAACATAAAATATAATGGGGTAAATAAAGGGTAAATAAAATGTAGATAAATATATACAGTTGTATATGTACAAAAATCTTCTCAAGAGAGGCTTCCCCACCTTGAGAGAGTCCTCCTCCAGACAAGTTCTTCTTGGACACTCCTCAGTTCCACGTCGAGGAAGTACTTGTAAACCCGGGTCTTCGCAGACACCAGAATGGCCAGGGCGTCATCATCCAGGCCTCGCCCGAAAATCTAGCTCTGCAGGTCAGGGGGTCTCTGGATAGTCTTAGATAGAAAATAAAATATCTAACGGCGACCTTTTCTTCAAAGTTCTATGTATTAGCAAATCGTGCTACAAGCTACTTCTCCTGTAGCCAACACAAATCCCACTACTAAGCGAGTCATCAACACTGCTCTAAGTAATCTACTCGACCTCAGCATTTTTTTTTTCGGCACATACACAAAGTGCTCAAATCTAAGGCTCTTTCTTTAAAAATCATATTTTCATTTTATGTTAATTTCAGATAACTGCGCGTTACGTTTACAGTTCCCATTATAGAAGAAGGTGCAGCTATTTCCAATCAAAGTCCATACTTCTCCACGCCATCTGCAAACATCTGATTATATAAAGGGGAATAACGTACAGGGTCAATGACCTCTCCCCCCACATGTCAACGGGAAAAAAAAAAAAGATATTACTCCAGGTATATGTGTGTCTATGTGAGGTTTGTTATCTAGCTCTACTTACACGCTTGTTCTGCGGCACATATACTACAATAGGAACGATACAGAGAAGATTAGCATGGCCCCTGCGCAAGAATGACATGCAAAATCGTGAAGAGTTCTAGCTCTAGGGTGGTGGTAGTGTTATATAAAATTCCATTAAAATGGGTAGTAAACTTGTACAAAATATATATTTTAGAGAGAATCAAACGATATAGGGTTAACACAAACCGTTTCATTATTGTCTACTTTTCTAACATAACTTTCCATACAGGGCGTCATTTATCTATTCAATTTTGAGAACATATAAGAGAGGACATAAGCCTTTTTACATTTTTTTTTTCAAACTCAGGTTCGAAACCTACATGGAGGTAGTTTATTTTTTTAATAGTTTCAATGTTCCCCCCCTTGATTCTAGTAAAATTCCAACTTCATCAGCGAATTCCATTAACTAAACGGATGGTTCTGGCAACTTGTAATTGCAGAAATTGAATTCCTCCTATGTTTTTGTTGAGTAGAGTTGTTGTTATTGTCGTGTCCAATAAAGAGCCTCAGATGTCTCCATGCATCTCTATCATAGCAACAGCAATGCCCACTATCTTGGGTACTTAGAGAACAATATACAATAGATGTGAATCTCCTGGATATTAATTAAAATGATGCCACAGGTTTCTGGTGATGAGTTTCATATCTCATTGTTGCATACTAGTTCGTATCTAGTGGCGTTCATTATTGTTCATTTTGTACTCTTGTAGAGAGACGGTTGCCCGAAAGTTTGAGAATGTAATAATAAGAAATATACATGGAAGAAAAAAAAAGAAGTTTATGTACACATGATTCAAGGCATTCATATTAATTTCTTTCTAAGCCTCCAAGCAACTTTAAACCATTCTTTCTTTTTTACCCCTAGGCTTTGTTCCAACATTCCAAATGCCTAGATATAGGAGCGGGATGATTTTGCAGCAATCATAGAATATGGAATAGCAGAAATTCCTGGTTCTCCGTTTGTTTACGATTCATGTAATTCAGGGTTGACCTCGAGGTGTTAAGGCTCGGAGTTTGTTGGACCCATTCTCCGCGTCTCTCAGTTCCGTTCAAATTAGGGATAGCTTCTTCAAAATTTGGCTCTAGTGTTTCTGATAATATTCAGAATTTTTTTTTTCAAAACATTAGTCTCTAAACTATCTTTGTGTGAATCTTGGGCTTCCCCCTTGAGCAAAAAACTTGCGATAACCATGGAACTTTTCGAAAATCTCTTCTTGTATTGGAGCACCCAGTCTACCATGCCCTTAAAGTCCCTTTTAACGTGGATGGTTACATTCATTGAAGTAAATCCAAGCGTAATCCAAAGTAACAATTCACTGGATAAATGATTATTCCCATAGAGCTTTCGGCATTTTGTTTTCCTTTCACATGGATGTGAATTTTGAAATAAAAAGTGAACTTTGGTTCATTTTTTCTCATTTTAGGATCAAATCTTTTTTTAAATTCTACAGAGACAGTAGATTGTGAGATGTCCATTCGTGCTGCAATATTTCTTTGAGATAAAGAGTTTGGTGACATATCGATGGGCTGTAGTTGTCAAATGTGTTTCACAGATTCCTTTGATTCACCACCGAAATCGCCTAATATTTTCCCTTGTTTATCTCCTATTGTGATATCTTCAACGCTGTGAAGAGTCCTTCTTTACATAATAAGAGTTATTTAACTATCATATCTGAGAGTCAAAAAAAAAAAAAAAGGAAAAAGAAAGAAAGACTTACACAACCGCGCTTTAGCAGACGTGATTGATTGTTTACCTCGATCCAGACCAACAGTTATTAACATGCCAGCCACTGGACAATGGTAAAAACATCAAGAATATGTTTAGAAATGAGTGGTCACCATTTTGGTTTAGTGATAACTAGCAGTCAATATTTCTTTATCCAAGGCTGATGTAGGTTTTCATTGATTGCTCCAGTACCAGTTTGGTGATTTAGAGAATTCGATTTCCATTCAGAGCTCTTCAGGAATTCTGACGACCAAATTCGATCCAAGTTATTGGTTCCAACTTTCGACTAAGGTTTGGTTATCATTCGATCCCTTGTTGAATATCTCATGAATTCGTCCCGTTCTGATGACGTTGGTTCTACGAAATCATAGCGTATAGGAATATTTGGTCGAAAACGTCAAACTGACCAATTAGACTGATATCAAAATTTTCTAGATTTTTTTTTTCTAACTAGAAAAGTCTTAACTAGAGATAAAATAAACGATTTCCATATTGAAGCCACCTCAACATCGGCACCTACCAATTTGAATCAAGTGCAAAATGTCAGTCCCCCCAAATATATTCTTCTTTGTAATTTAATCCTCCATTTATGTTTCTTATGACATATATACACTCATAGACGAAACTTAAGGAAGTGGAACATCTTTAATGTCTCGCCGGTCGTCTATTATTATTTTTATTTGTTTTAAGGAGACAGAGTCAATTTTGTTCACATTATGGTTATATCGTGTGTCTTCAACAGGTCGCTGTGTATCTTTCAGAGTTATTGTCTGAATCCCGATATACATGCTAAAAAGTACAACTTCCTTAAGTTTTGTCTATGAGTGTATATTATTAGAAATTATATCTGCAGACCTTACTTAGATGAGAGGGCTTGGCTCATCAGTGGTGAACTCTCTCGGATGTTTCGCCAAATTATCCACCAGGCCACTCACTCTATTATTGTATATTGGATTGTGTATCGTGTATTTACTGAAGAAGACAGTATAAGGGTATTTAGGAAACCTACGGATATAAGCTTGTAGGTCTGTACAAAAGTGTATACATAGAATTATTCGAATCCTCTTTGTTTATCGCTAACATCCACTACTCCGGCGGTTGAATCTAACCTAAAACCCCCCTGAAAGACATTTTACAAACTGTATTTGGTAAGGGGGATAAAAGGATTCGACTAACAGCATAGACCAGGGGTCAGGAAAATGCGGCTCGCGAATCACATGCGGCTCTTTGGTTGTGAAGCTCTTTATATAGTTCCATACGTAAATATAATTTATGCGAGAGCTATTTATTGTTGGCAAGAAAAAATTTTGCGACTCTTTAAAAACTTTGAAATTTTGTAAATTGCAATTTTTGACTCTTACGACTCAAAATATAGCTCCTATGGGAGCTGTGACCCACAGCTTGTAATTATTGTGGTTACTGACATGGATGGATCTGACGTGCTTCTGCCAAGGATTCCATCGAAGTTTTGGAAATTTGTCCCTAGTACCTTTGCGTCTTTTTTTCTTGCGGCTTCAAGAGCGGCTTTGTCGTCGTATCGTCGTCTATAGGGACATCGTCATCTTGGAAGGAAGTCTTGGCTTTGACACGGCAGTGGAATCCTGGAGCCAGTTTCTGAAAATGTAGATCACAGCACCTATGGTCTCTAGGTCTTCTCGGCGATCTTCAGTTTGTCTTCCCTAATGTACCCAGCATCTCCACCAAAATGCCACGTGGAAAATTAGGGAAGAAAAACTTCAGTTAACATAGTAGTTTATTTAAGGCAATGATAAACAAAAGATAAGCAATGAGGGAAGTTGACAGAGTAACAAAATATGAACATGAAAAATGATACTCTGTTATTAAAAATAATAAATACTTTGCTACAATATATACAGATTTCCGTAAGCTGTTTTATTATCCCTTCACAGCAAAAAAAGCTAATTCATCAATGCCAAAACGAACGCCAGAGCTTGTAATGGTGTATCGAGATATTTGGCTTTGTTCTTCTCTTTACGTCCAAAGTTACATCTCCACATTTACATACTCAGGACCTAAAGTCTCTATACTTAAATAAAAGTAAAGCATCCCCCCCCCCCCCCTCTAATATAGAAATCGATGAAATTATTATTACAATTTTTTTTTTCAAATCGATTTTCTCTCCCTATTCTTTGTTCAAGGCCAAAACACATTTTTCAATCAGTTTTTTTTTAAATCCATAGGGAATCAATATGTTTTTATCAAGGTGGATAAATTTTCAATGATTTCTGCTACGCCCTCCCTCGTGTCAACTTTGACCTACTACATTCGGTCCTTCTCCATTTTTAATGAGCCAATCTTTTATCTCTTTACAAACTTTGTGTCCTGACTTTCTGTAGTGAGGTTGTCTAAGACGTCCCAACAAGACTTCTTCTGTTTAGCAATCATCTTGTTGGATATATACAATCACATCAATGCCTTGTGGATCTCGTGATAACAAAGACCGTCTTGTTGGATTCAGATGGATGCTTGTCGGTTTGTCAAAGCTAGTTTTGTGGCTTTGTCACCGATCCTGAGTTCGCTAGTTTGCGGTGAGGGCAAACGATGGCCCTTAGTTCGAGTATCTAACCTCATTAAACAAAACTTAGAAAGTGGAAAGGTTTTGATGTTGCCGGTTGTCTGTTAATTTTGTTCACACTTGGTTATATCTCGTGTGTCTTCAATAAAGGTCACTGTAATATCTTTCAGAGTTATTGTCTGAATCCCGATATACATGCTAAAAGTTACAACTTCCTTATGTTTTGTCCATGAGTGTCTTTTGACGTGTCTTTATTTCCATAGATCAATCTTTCTTCCGCGGTAAAATTCCCATTTCTATCAATATAGAAGAAAGTGCCGTATCTGTGTTCTTAGTCAGTAGAGCGTCACGCCCGAATCTTTTATTGTATAAATGAAAAAAAAAAAGTCCAAACTCGTTTATTTTTTATAATTGTCTTTACATCTTGATCATTTGGTTCTCCCATTGCCCCATCCGTAGTTCTCAACCGTATGGTAACACGGGATCTTGAAAACACAGGATCACTGAAAATGTGTGCCGCGCTGAAGTACGAGAGGCTGGCAGCAACTTGTTCTTTTGATTAAGTACGTAACCTAATTGTGTGAGAAATCAGGAATAGTTTAGAGAGAATACCGTAGAAGTGGTATGTGAGGGTATACAAAATGGAAAACGGAAATATTCGTAAGCTTTTAAAATAGAAAAAGAAATATATTTCTCTTTATGTATATAATATATATTTTAAGATATAGAGTTTATGTATTATCCAAATTCGCCGTTTAAGACTTTTCCAAAAAGTGGTTGGATATGGGGAGTGTTGTTAGGTCCCGTGGCCTTGTCCCCCGTAACTCTTACAATCGGCTCCTCCTCGATCAATGCTCTCGGCTATTTTTAGTTAGTCCAAGCTCGGCGGCCATGACTTCGGCCACAAGTAAGTTGGCCTCCCTGTGACTTTGACCGCTGGCCTCCCTCCGCTTTCTGACCTAAGTCCCGGGTAAGTTGGCCTCCCTTTCTTCCCCGTGTGACTTGAGTCCTGAGTAAGTTGGCCTCCCTTTCTTCCCCGTGTGACTTGAGTCCTGAGTAAGTTGGCCTTCCTTTCTCCGCCGTGTGACTTAAGTCCTGAGTAAATTGGCCTCCCTTTCTCCCCCGTGTGTCTTGTGTCCTGAGTAAGTTGGCTTCCCTTTCTCCCCCGTGTGACTAGAGTACTGAATAAGTTGGCCTCCCTTTCTCCCCCGTGTGACTTGTGTCCTGAGTAAGTTGGCCCCCCCTTTCTCCCCCGTGTGACTAGAGTACTGAATAAGTTGGCCTCCCTTTCTCCCCCGTGTGACTTGTGTCCTGAGTAAGTTGGCCACCCTTTCTCCCCCGTGTGACTAGAGTACTGAATAAGTTGGCCTCCCTTTCTCCCCCGTGTGACTTGAGTCCTGAGTAAGTTGGCCTCCCTTTCTCCCCCGTGTGACTTGAGTCCTGAGTAAGTTGGCCTCCCTTTCTCCCCCGTGTGACTTGAGTCCTGAGTAAGTTGGCCACCCTTTCTCCCCCGTGTGTCTTGAGTCCTGAGTAAGTTGGCATCCCTTTCTCCCCCGTGTGACTTGAGTCCTGAGTAAGTTGGCCTCACTTTCTCCCCCGTGTGACTTGAGTCCTGAGTAAGTTGGCCTCCCTTTCTCCCCCGTGTGTCTTGAGTCCTGAGTAAGTTGGCTTTCCTTTCTCCCGTGTGACTTGGGCCACAAGTAAGTTGGCTTTCCTTTCTCCCGAGTGACTTGGGCCACAAGTAAGTTGGCTTTCCTTTCTCCCATGTGACTTGGGCCACAAGTAAGTTGGCTTTCCTTTCTCACGAGTGACTTGGTCCACAAGTAAGTTGGCTTTCCTTTCTCTCATGTGACTTGGGCCATAAGTAAGTTGGCTTTCCTTTCTCCCGAGTGACTTGGGCCACAAGTAAGTTGGATTTCCTTTCTCACGAGTGATTTGGGCCACAAGTAAGTTGGCTTTCCTTTCTCACGAGTGACTTGGGCCACAAGTAAGTTGGCCTTCTTTTCTCCCGAGTGACTTGGGCCACAAGTAAGTTGGCCTTCCTTTCTCCCGAGTGACTTGGGCCACAAGTAAGTTGGCCTTCCTTTCTCTCGTGTGACTTGGGCCACAAGTAAATTGGCCTTCCTTTCTCCCGAGTGACTTGGGCCACAAGTAAGTTGGCTTTCCATTCTCCCCCATGTGACTTGGGCCACAAGTAAGTTGACCTTCCTTTCTCTCCCGTGTAACTTGGGCCACAAGTAAGTTGGCCTTCCTTTCTCCCGAGTGACTTGGGCCACAAGTAAGTTGGCTTACCTTTATCACGAGTGACTTGGGCCACAAGTAAGTTGGCTTTCCTTTCTCCCGAGTGACTTGGGCCACAAGTAAGTTGGCCTCCATCTTTAGGCCGTCTCTCACGTGTGACTTCCTAAAAATAAGTTCTGCCACATGAATATTTATTTTCCCAACTGACCTTCATATATACTACTAAGTTATTACACTTTCCTCTTCATTAGGTGTAACCTTCGGCGCTTTTATTAGTAATTCCTTTTCATTAAAATTTTATTAATGACACTTTATCCGCCGCCAAAAAGAACTATCACTTACACTCGGATATATCTTACTGGTTATGAAGGCATTTAGAAACACACAAAAGGTCAATATTATTTTTTACATTGGTTCAAATTTTGTAATGCTTTGATTACAGCGGCAGTAGCCAGTTACATTCAATATGGTTTCCATCAGAGTTAAGAGGTTCTGGTGCGAGGTTTCAAGATGTGCTAAGAGGTTCTGGTGCGAGGTTTCAAGATGGGCTAAGAGGTTCTGATACGAGGTTTCAAGATGTGCTAAGAGGTTCTGGTGCGAAGTTTCAAGATGTGCTAAGAGGTTCTGGTGCGAGGTTTCAAGATGTGCTAAGAGGTTCTGGTGCGAGGTTTCAAGATGTGCTAAGTGGTTCTGGTACGTGGTTTCAAGATGTGCTAAGAGGTTCTGGTGCGAGGTTTAAAGATGTGCTAAGTGGTTCTGGTACGTGGTTTCAAGATGTGCTAAGAGGTTCTGGTACGTGGTTTCAAGATGTGCTAAGAGGTTCTGGTGCGAGGTTTCAAGATGGGCTAAGAGGTTCTGGTACGAGGTTTAAAGATGTGCTAAGAGGTTCTGGTGCGAGGTTTCAAGATGGGCTAAGAGGTTCTGGTGCGAGGTTTCAAGATGTGCTAAGAGGTTCTGGTGCGAGGTTTAAAGATGTGCTAAGAGGTTCTGGTGCGAGGTTTCAAGATGGGCTAAGAGGTTCTGGTGCGAGGTTTCAAGATGGGCTAAGAGGTTCTGGTGCGAGGTTTCAAGATGTGCTAAGAGGTTCTGGTACGAGGTTTAAAGATGTGCTAAGAGGTTCTGGTGCGAGGTTTCAAGATGGGCTAAGAGGTTCTGGTGCGAGGTTTCAAGATGTGCTAAGAGGTTCTGGTGCGAGGTTTCAAGATGTGCTGAGAGGTTCTGGTACGATGTTTAAAGATGTGCTAAGAGGTTCTGGTGCGAGGTTTCAAGATGGGCTAAGAGGTTCTGGTGCGAGGTTTCAAGATGTGCTAAGAGGTTCTGGTACGAGGTTTAAAGATGTGCTAAGAGGTTCTGGTACGAGGTTTCAAGATGTGCTAAGAGGTTCTGGTGCGAGGTTTAAAGATGTGCTAAGAGGTTCTGGTGCGAGGTTTCAAGATGTGCTAAGAGGTTCTGATGCGAGTTTTCAAGATGTGCTAAGAGGTTCTGGTGCGAGGTTTCAAGATGGGCTAAGAGGTTCTGGTGCGAGGTTTCAAGATATGCTAAGAGGTTCTGGTGCGAGGTTTCAAGATGGTCTAAGAGGTTCTGGTGCGGGGTTTCAAGATGTGCTAAGAGGTTCTGGTGCGAGGTTTCAAGATGTGCTAAGAGGTTCTGGTGCGAGGTTTCAAGATGTGCTAAGAGGTTCTGGTGCGAGGTTTCAAGATGTGCTAAGAGGTTCTGGTGCGAGGTTTCAAGATGTGCAAAGAGGTTCTGGTGCGAGGTTTCAAGATGTGCTAAGAGGTTCTGGTGCGAGGTTTCAAGATGTGCTAAGAGGTTCTGGTGCGAGGTTTCAAGATGTGCTAAGAGGTTCTGGTGCGAGGTTTCAAGATGTGCTAAGAGGTTCTGGTGCGAGGTTTCAAGATGTGCTAAGAGGTTCTGGTGCGAGGTTTCAAGATGTGCTAAGAGGTTCTGGTGCGAGGTTTCAAGATGTGCTAAGAGGTTCTGGTGCGAGGTTTCAAGATGTGCTAAGAGGTTCTGGTGCGAGGTTTCAAGATGTGCTAAGAGGTTCTGGTGCGAGGTTTCAAGATGGGCTAAGAGGTTCTGGTGCGAGGTTTCAAGATGTGCTAATAGGTTCTGGTGCGAGGTTTCAAGATGTGCTAAGAGGTTCTGGTGCGTGGTTTCAAGATGTGCTAAGAGGTTCTGGTGCGTGGTTTCAAGACGGGCTAAGAGGTTCTGGTGCGAGGTTTCAAGACGGGCTAAGAGGTTCTGGTGCGAGGTTTCAAGATATGCTAAGAGGTTCTGGTGCGAGGTTTCAAGATGTGCTAAGAGGTTCTGGTGCGAGGTTTCAAGACGGGCTAAGAGGTTCTGGTGCGAGGTTTCAAGATGTGCTAAGAGGTTCTGGTGCGAGGTTTCAAGATGTGCTAAGAGGTTCTGGTGCGAGGTTTCAAGATTCGCTAAGAGGTTCTGGTGCGAGGTTTCAAGATTCGCTAAGAGGTTCTGGTGCGAGGTTTCAAGATTCGCTAAGAGGTTCTGGTGCGAGGTTTCAAGATTCGCTAAGAGGTTCTGGTGCGAGGTTTCAACACGAGTTAGCATGTTTTGATGCGAGGTTCGTAAAAGAGCTGGCAAGTTCTGATATGAAGTACCTTCCAACCAGAACTGGTGCGACGATATGTCACCATTTGTACCGACTATGTCCATCCAATCTTAGGCCATATTTACGTAACACAATGCGTTATTTACGTAACGTACCATTTGTCCGGCAGATAACAGCTATCGGCGTGCTTGTCGAACAGAACGCCGGCCGTGTCCCATGTTCTTACCAAGGCACTTGTTCAATCTTCATCTTCCTACCCTACGCGCGCCCCACGATCCCCTTTTGTTGACAATTTCTTGCATTGGAGACGCCTAAGTTCAAAACAAATCCCACAAATATTGTTCACGGCCAGAACAGTGAATGTCATCGCTGTATAAGAGGGAATTAAGGTGTCATGATGATTGACACGACCAATGTATTTCTAACCTCCAATGGCCAGCAAACTATATATATATTTACAACAATAAAAATTTTGACAAATCCGCATTGTGTAATTAGACCTTTTATTTGTCCAACAAGGGCTTTGGTCTGTTTATAAATATCCTTTTTAAATGTGTCTTAAACGTTTTTTTGTGTGTAGCTGATTTTCTAATTTTGGAAAGTAGTGTAAATAAATGTTGGCTCGGAGCTATCCAGCAATGGCGAAAGCCCAGCGTCACACGTACTGTTGTGTTGCTACCCGGTGTAACAACCTTGGCAAACACCATGGTCGTTAGATGGTCTTTATAGAAATGTCCGCGATGAACGAACTCATTAAAGATGCGCATTTTCCCCCGTCGTTCTTTTTCCATTTGAAAACAAAGTTGCATATTTTGAAAGTGTTTTCCTTTTTTTTTACCTTTCCACTATAATCAATCATTGAGGCCTTCAAGGAGGATGATTACACTTATTAGAAATCTCAAAATTTTCATTTCTCCGCAGGTGGAAGTTCGATGTCCCGTCGCTCAAGACATGAATGGTCGACGAATTTATCATTCGTAGTTGGGATGGCAGGACTTCGCTGGGAGTATTTATTTCTTTATATTTTGCGAATCTGACACAAGAGATTACCAAGGATGGGTGGAGTCCTAATTGCAGAGCGGTTCCTACTGGATGATGTGTTGACGAAAGCTAATCTACCCAATCATAGATTTAACGTTCAAGAAACAATCGACTCTACCATCCTTGGCCAAGTCCGAACAAGTTTTAGAAAAACTCTGTCACGATAAGGATAAGTGTGAATTCTTAAAGATGTGGAAACCCACCTTGGGCCCTAGAGATAAGACACCTTCTGTCGTCTGCCCACGACTGTCCGCGGCAGCCAATATCGTTTTTTAATAACTGCTCTTTTTTTGCATACAGTAGAACCTCCCTGTAAAAGACAACACCTAATTGCAGAGCCAAAGTGTCCTTTAGGGAGAAGTATTCTCTTACCGGAGAGTTGCTAAATAGTAAAATTTGTAATTTTGCAAATGAAAACTGTCCTTTGTGGAGAGGTGTCCGCCAAAAGGAGGTTCTACTGTATTTGGTTATATTTTACTATTTATATATATATACTTAATGTTACCTTTGACTTTAAATGTATATATACATCTCTAGATGAGCTTTGTGTAATACTTTGGTGGAACACAGATCTCTTAAATCTTCTTATAATTGCTTTTGAATAAAATAAATACTTGGTTATTGAAAGGGAAAACGGTTAAAATGGGAACTGTGCAATTATATATGCTGCACTTGAAGATAGAATTAGGATTGTGAAAATAAATTTTAAGTAAAGAAAAATGAAATCTCAGGTAAGGTATGATCACAACGGTGCCAAAACATCAACGTAGGCTTTGTTTTAATTCAGTAACATTTATTTGATTTATATTTTCATTCGTTTCGATTTTAAAAACTTATGTTTAGTTAATATTTATTCTGCTAAGTTGCAGTTATCATGCAACGTTATGCAGGATGTAACCAGGGGACATGTCTTTGCTATGCCGAATCTAAAATTCAGAGTAAATTTGAAATTAAACTGCAGCAAGTTTCATTATATTATTATTAATAATAAATAGTTATATGTAACTTGTGCGCGTGGTTACAACTCATCATCAGACTATATTTTGGGAGCAATTTTTTTTTCAAATTTCATTTTTACTCCAAATTAACACCTGCAATATCTTTATATATGAAACAGAATCATTCGGTTTGATAAATGAAATTACAGGTGTTAATTTGGAGTAAAATTGAAGTGTCTTCATTTTACAAGGATTAACCGTGTCTTTTACCAGCAATATTTTCACTGTCACTTGATGCTCTATCGAATCCCAAGTTGGGGTATGACATGGTATGTGCCACCGAGCTGGATCAGCACATAGTCCATCCTTGGTGTGTTTATCCCCCGTGGCGTGGATCGAACTGGCGTCTATTCCGGGCTGACCTTGGTGCCGCAATAACAGGATGTTCTATGGAGTGACGTCGGCGTGGGCGGACGCTATATTTAGTTCTTCTCTCTGTGGTACATGGCGGTACCATTGTCCTCTCTGGTGGTACATGGCGGTACCATTGTCCTCTCTGGTGGTACATGGCTGTACCATTGTCCTCTCTGGTGGTACATGGCTGTACCATTGTTCTCTCTGGTGGTACATGGCGGTACTATTGTCCTCTCTGGTGGTACATGGCGGTACCATTGTCCTCTCTGGTGGTACATGGCTGTACCATTGTCCTCTCTGCTGGCACATGGCTGTACCATTGTCCTCTCTGGTGGTACATGGCGGTACTATTGTCCTCTCTGGTGGTACATGGCGGTACCATTGTCCTCTCTGGTGGTACATGGCGGTACCATTGTCCCCTCTGGTGGTACATGGCGGTACCATTGTCTTCTCTGGTGGTACATGGCTGTACCATTGTCCTCTCTGGTGGTACATGGCTGTACCATTGTCCTCTCTGGTGGTACATGGCGGTACCATTGTCCTCTCTGGTGGTACATGGTGGTACCATTGTCCCCTCTGGTGGTACATGGCGGTACCATTGTCTTCTCTGGTGGTACATGGCGGTACCATTGTCCTCTCTGGTGGTACATGGCTGTACCATTGTCCTCTCTGGCGGTACATGGCGGTACCATTGTCCTATCTGGCGGAACATGGCGGTACCATTTTTCTCTCTGGTGGTACATGGCGGTACCATTGTCCTCTCTGGTGGTACATGGCGATATCATTGTCCTCTCTGGTGGTACATGGCGATATCATTGTTCTCTCTGGTGGTACCTTTGTCCTCTCTGGTGGTACATGGCGGTACCATTTTTCTCTCTGGTGGTACATGGCTGTACCATTGTCCTCTCTGGTGGTACATGGCGATATCATTGTCCTCTCTGGTGGTACATGGCGATATCATTGTTCTCTCTGGTGGTACCTTTGTCCTCTCTGGTGGTACATGGCGGTACCCTTGCTCCCTCTTTGGTGGTTGATAGCCATAGAAGCAACATAACATCCCTGATTGAGATGGTACATGGCGGTACCATTGTTCTCTGGTGGTACATTATCTTTACCAATTTAATTGATCATAATTGTGGTATCAGGGCAAAGTATCGTACCGTTCATTTTCACCTAACATTTACAGGTTTCCGGGTCTTTCGACGCGTTCTCTAACTTTGCTCGAGTCGTCTCCCTCTCTCTGCTTACTTGTGATTTACCACCACCAAGTTGATGGCTCTCTGTGTGTATTTATTTACTGTCGCTAACTTTAGCTCGAGGACCCGAAATAACGTGAGGGGCGGGGGTGCACCCAAGACTCGCCATAGGTTAAACATGTGTAAATGTTATTCCAGCTGGGTCAACTTAAATGCCATATTTCTTCTACAACACCTCTTACTTCTGGAATATTCTGACATATGCTAGCGAGAGGTAAGTCAATACAGTAGTCTGTTTGTACTTCATTTATCGTTTGTCCCTGGGTATATTATGGGGAGATTGAACATTGCAGGTCCTGTTTGAGAGTCCTCAGTGGAAATCTCATGTTTGTGGTCTATGGATGAACGCCGTTGTTATTTGCCGAAGACAAATCCTGGGCGATATATGTATTTATATGCGAATCCATTTTCCTGGCGAAAAGCAACAGCCGTTTTAATATATAATTTAAAAGTTAATTGCTTTACATGTTTTAAAATTTCATTTATAAAGTGAAAATAATAGTACAAAAGTGAGATTGTAATGGGATCAGATGGATAAATTAAGGCATCTCCTAATCTTGCAATTAAAACTGGCGCAAGCCATCAGCAACTTTTCACTGATGATCTATAGATGCCCTTTTTTTTCTTCATTTATAAAGTTATTTAAAAGTTGGTTGAGTTATATGTGGCATTATACCGTTGAATTCTGATGACGACATGAACTCCTTCTTTAAGTATTGGGGAAGTTGACGTTCTGCTATTGGCAGTTCTTGGAGACAGTTCAACTAGCATACATTCGGAAGGAAGGTTTTGGCCTAAAATTACATCATTGAGAAGGAAAAACGGATTTTTCCTTTTTTATTAAATAAGGAATTGGGGGGAAGATATAAATACAAGTATATATACACGTCATTTATAAGGCAATATATAAGAAATGAATTATATATAAGAATTGAAAGTATTAAGACACGAATGTTTCTTTCACACATACACATGTGTAAAACAAACTTCAATTATTCTTACTGATGAGCCAAGCCTTTCCAATAGTTTTCATTGCAGTGAGAATACTAGAACCTTGTTTTATGTGTAAAAGAACCACTCGTGTCTTAATACTTTAATTTCTTATCTATGTATAGTATAGACTCAAAATGATGACATCTCATCAACATTTTATTTTTTTTACTTATCGACATTTTCTCATTGCCGCTATTTTTTAAGTTGAAAAGCATCAATAGGTTGCGTTTATTTGTCCAGTCTTAGAGGTTGGATTGGAGGCAGCGAGTCGAGAAATAAAAATGGAAGTTGACGAGTTGATTTCCTTTTGATAACTTAACGCTACATAATTTTATTTCTAAATATGTTAAAGTACGATCACACTCTCTGCTAAATGTAGCTTTATTCTCCACACACAAAGTCTCATTTCAAAATTGTTATAAAAATATATTTAAAATAATTACCAAATAGATATATTTTTTCTTACTTCTTTTTTTATCCTCCATTGGAAATTTCCACCGCTTTTCCAGTAATTGTTCTTTCTTCCATTCTATAATGGGAATTAAGAAAGTGTACAATCGAAGGCGGAAGTTGAGCCGATTGACAATGGAGGTAAATATGGGCTGGCAGCCTTCCAAGTATTACTTGCTTCTTGGATACCTTCTCTGTATGTTGTCCTGGTGTTTGGATACCTTCTCTGTAGGTTGTCCTGGTGTTTGGATACCTTCTCTGTATGTTGTCCTGGTGTTTGGATAATTTATCTGTATGTTGTCCTGGTGTTTGGATAACTTCTCTGTATGTTGTCCTGGTGTTTGGATAACTTCTCTGTATGTTGTCCTGGTGTTTGGATAACTTCTCTGTAGGTTGTCCTGGTGTTTGGATACCTTCTCTGTAGGTTGTCCTGGTGTTTAGATACCTTCTCTGTAGGTTGTCCTGGTGTTTGGATACCTTCTCTGTATGTTGTCCTGGTGTTTGGATACCTTCTCTGTAGGTTGTCCTGGTGTTTGGATACCTTCTCTGTATGTTGTCCTGGTGTTTGGATAATTTCTCTGTATGTTGTCCTGGTGTTTGGATACCTTCTCTGTATGTTGTCCTGGTGTTTGGATAACTTCTCTGTAGGTTGTCCTGGTGTTTGGATACCTTCTCTGTAGGTTGTCCTGGTGTTTAGATACCTTCTCTGTAGGTTGTCCTGGTGTTTGGATACCTTCTCTGTATGTTGTCCTGGTGTTTGGATACCTTCTCTGTTGGTTGTCTTGCTTCTTGGATACCTTCTCTTTATGTTGTCCTGGTGTTTGGAAACCTTCTCTTTATGTTGTCCTGGTGTTTGGAAACCTTCTCTGTATGTTGTCCTGGTGTTTGGATACCTTCTCTGTAGGTTGTCTTGCTTCTTGGATAACTTCTCTGTATGTTGTCCTGGTGTTTGGAAACCTTCTCTGTATATTGTCCTGGTGTTTGGATACCTTCTCTGTAGGTTGTCTTGCTTATTGGATAACTTCTCTGTATGTTGTCCTGGTGTTTGGATACCTTCTCTGTAGGTTGTCTTGCTTCTTGGATACCTTCTCTGTATGCTGTCCTGGTGTTTGGATACCTCCTCTGTATGTTCTCCTGGTGTTTGGATACCTTCTCTGTAGGTTGTCCTGGTGTTTGGATACCTTCTCTGTATGTTGTCCTGGTGTTTGGATACCTTCTCTGTATGCTGTCCTGGTGTTTGGATACCTTCTCTGTAGGTTGTCCTGGTGTTTGGATACCTTCTCTGTATATTGGCCTGGTGTTTGGATACCTTCTCTGTATGTTGTCCTGGTGTTTGGATACCTTCTCTGTAGGTTGTCCTGGTGTTTGGATACCTTCTCTGTATGTTGTCTCCTGGTGTTTGGATACCTTCTCTGTATGTTGTCCTGGTGTTTGGATACCACTGACCCTCTAACATCTACTGGCGCGGTCTACTCGGTCTTATGCCTACAGTGCCCTGCCACCTATGTAGGTGAGACCGGTAGGACCATCGCCATTAGAATGTCCGAGCACACACGCAACATCACCAACCGAGATCCCCGTTCCCTCATTTTTCAACACATTGCATATTCTGGCCATTCCTTTGACACTGCTAACCCAACCATTCACTACAGAAATATCTCCAACCTACACCAAAGATTAGTTCTGGAATCCATTGTTTCCTCCAAGCTACACAGCATAAATAGAAAAATAGACATTCCCGCAATCTACACAAACTACATCTCCAACTGAATTTTCAGATTCTACCTCTGGTATATTAATAACCCCCCTTCCACCACCTCAGTCACACCGGTCAAAAACGGGTTTTCTCTCACTAATCATTCATAGATGGCAGTCCATAGCATAGTCATTAACCACACAAATTTATCCGTAATAGTTACTTAGATATATTCAATTATGTAATATCATTATAATAATTTTTCTAACTCTCTAATTTTTCAAATATTAACACAGTTTTAATTCATTCAGATCCAGACGCGCGAGTAGTCTCACGCGAGCGTGTATTTATATCTTATTTTGTTTTTGTTTTCTATGGTTAGCTGTTATATATTTAAATTGTTCAATTCTCAGTTGTTTAGTTACCTTAATTTACCTTTAATTTTTGTTTTTATTTTTATTTTACCTGTAGAAGGGCATTGCCCGAAAGCTTGCAATTTTTTACAATTAAAAGAAACTCATTTTCTGAAACTTCTTATTTAACATACCTTCTCTGTATGTTGTCCTGGTGTTTGGATACCTTCTCTGTAGGTTGTCCTGGTGTTTGGATACCTTCTCTTTATGTTGTCTCCTGGTGTTTGGATACCTTCTCTGTATGTTGTCTCCTGGTGTTTGGATACCTTCTCTGTATGTTGTCCTGGTGTTTGGATACCTTCTCTGTATGTTGTCCTGGTGTTTGGATACCTTCTCTGTAGGTTGTCCTGGTGTTTGGATACCTTCTCTGTAGGTTGTCCTGGTGTTTGGATACCTTCTCTGTATGTTGTCCTGGTGTTTGGATACCTTCTCTGTATGTTGTCCTGGTGTTTGGATACCTTCTCTGTATATTGGCCTGGTGTTTGGATACCTTCTCTGTATGTTGTCCTGGTGTTTGGATACCTTCTCTGTATGTTGTCCTGGTGTTTGGATACCTTCTCTGTATGTTGTCCTGGTGTTTGGATACCTTCTCTGTATGTTGTCCTGGTGTTTGGATACCTTCTCTGTATGCTGTCCTGGTGTTTGGATACCTTCTCTATATGTTGTCCTGGTGTTTGGATAACTTCTCTGTAGGTTGTCCTGGTGTTTGGATACCTTCTCTCTATGTTGTCCTGGTGTTTGGATACCTTCTCTGTATGTTGTCCTGGTGTTTGGATACCTTCTCTGTATGTTGTCCTGGTGTTTGGATACCTTCTCTGTAGGTTGTCCTGGTGTTTGGATACCTTCTCTGTATGTTGTCCTGGTGTTTGGATACCTTCTCTGTAGGTTGTCCTGGTGTTTGGATACCTTCTCTGTATGTTGTCCTGGTGTTTGGATACCTTCTCTGTATGTTGTCCTGGTGTTTGGATACCTTCTCTGTATGTTGTCCTGGTGTTTGGATACCTTCTCTGTATATTGTCCTGGTGTTTGGATGGATCGTTGAATGGTTAGTTAGGTGGATCGTTGAATGGTCAGTTGGATGGTTCATTGAAGGATCAGTTAGAAGTCAGTTGGATTGATCTTTGAATGGTTAGTTAGGTGGATCGTTTGATGGTTCATTGAAGAATCAGTTGGATGGATCGTTGAATGGTTAGTTAGGTGGATCGTTGAATGGTCAGTTGGATGGTTCATTGAAGGATCAGTTAGAAGTCAGTTGGATTGATCTTTGAACGGTTAGTTAGGTGGATCGTTGGATGGTTCATTGAAGAATCAGTTGGATGGATCGTTGAATGGTTAGTTAGGTGGATCGTTGAATGGTCAGTTGGATGGTTCATTGAAGAATCAGTTGGATGGATCGTTGAATGGTTAGTTAGGTGGATCGTTGAATGGTCAGTTGGATGGTTCATTGAAGGATCAGTTAGAAGTCAGTTGGATTGATCTTTGAATGGTTAGTTAGGTGGATCGTTGGATGGTTCATTGACGAATCAGTTGGATGGATCGTTGAATGGTTAGTTAGGTGGATCGTTGAATGGTCAGTTGGATGGTTCATTGAAGGATCAGTTAGAAGTCAGTTGGATAGATCTTTGATTGGTTAGTTAGGTAGATCGTTGGATGGGTCATTGAATGATTTGTTGATCAGTTTGGTGGTTGGTCGTTTTGAATTGCGAGTCTAGTCCGGGTATGTTGAATAACGAAGCTGCCAAACTTTACAAATGGCCGAATGCCAGTGAGGTTTTTTACTCTCTCACTCTCTTCCCTCGCTAAAATAACTCGGTGGCCATCAGTCCTGCCAACCTTGTCAATTAGCCCACAGTAGAATCCAGGACTCCCGAACATCTACCGAGCAGAACAATCAGTTTACTGTATAGTTTCTCCCTGGTGTGGCAGCTCTCTTCTCGGATCATTATCTTCTCTTTTTGAACAAGGAAGAGATTTTATTCTATTTTCAGACATACGTATGAATGGGTGGTTCCTGTCTTCATTTTCCCCTGAATTTCCCCATTTCATCTCTCAATTCTTCACTGTTCGCGCTTGCTGTAATCGTAAACTTAGAATATTGCTTATGAAAATCTCTCTTGATGATAAACCTATTTGTATTATTTTATCTAAAATAATACAGATAGGTTCTACTTTCCTTCAAACTTCCCCAATGGGTCAAATAATGGGTCTTTATACTGTAATGAATTTGCGTAAGCAACCTCATATTGTTCACATAGTCCATTGTTGACCGATCTTCACGTAAAATCCTCCCGTATAGTTGGTCCATTGTTGGCCCATCTTCGCCACCTAGCGACCTCCCGTCGTAGTATAGTTGGTTCATTGTTGACCCATCTTCGCCACCTAGCGACCTCCCGTCGTAGTATAGTTGGTCAATTGTTGACCCATCTTCGCCACCTAGCGACCTCCCGTCGTAGTATAGTTGGTCCATTGTTGACCCATCTTCGCCACCTAGCGACCTCCCGTCGTAGTATAGTTGGTTCATTGTTGACCCATCTTCGCCACCTAGCGACCTCCCGTCGTAGTATAGTTGGTCCATTGTTGACCCATCTTCGCCACCTAGCGTCCTCCCGTCGTAGTATAGTTGGTTCATTGTTGACCCATCTTCGCTACCTAGCGACCTCCCGTCGTAGTATAGTTGGTTCATTGTTGACCCATCTCCGCCACCTAGCGACCTCCCGTCGTAGTATAGTTGGTCAATTGTTGACCCATCTTCGCCACCTAGCGACCTCCCGTCGTAGTATAGTTGGTCAATTGTTGACCCATCTTCGCCACCTAGCGACCTCCCGTCGTAGTATAGTTGGTCTATTGTTGACCCATCTTCGCCACCTAGCGACCTCCCGTCGTAGTATAGTTGGTCCATTGTTGACCCATCTTCGCCACCTAGCGACCTCCCGTCGTAGTATAGTTGGTTCATTGTTGGCCCATCTTCGCCACCTAGCGATCTCCCGTCGTAGCATAGTTGGTCCATTGTTGACCCATCTTAACCTAACAACCTCGCTTCGTAATTTCGATTGTTGCCAACCACTGGAACTATACCGTTCTCCCTCAAACGACCAAGCAAACAGCCCGAGATTGAGATTCCTTGTGGACAAGACTCCCTGCCGACCGTTGTTGTTGTTGTCAATGGTAGAGGTAAACGGACAGCTATCGGACTGATCTCACTTCCTCCGGCTTGCATCACGGCTTCCGTCTCCTCTTTCTCTCACTTTCATATCCTCCTTAGATTCGACGTGAGCCAGACTTTCAGACTTCTTACGTCCCAGACACCACCTCGAGAGACTTCATTTTTCCTCTTGAAGAACCTCTTTTATTCAGCAAAAAATACCATAAATACCAGCAGCAGTATTTGGCTACTCATAAGGTTATTAAAAAAAAAAAACTATTTAATTAGGTGATTTTTTTTAAAGTTGAAATACTGAATCAAATGTGTGGGGTTTAAAACCTTTTTTTTTTTTTTAATTAGTGAACCATCGAATGAGGGCATTTATTTACCAAATTCTGTAGTTTTTTATGTGATATTGAAATGGTGGTCTTTCCTCATAAAAAAAAAAAATAAATAAAAAAAAGAAGAAGAACCCCTTATAGATGAATTTACCATGAATTAAAATGGCGTATTCAATTCAGACGGTACTTTTTCGTTGTTTTCAAAGCAATATTGTCTTGTCCTTTTTTAAAAGTCAATTTTCGTTGCCGGCTAGTTGGCGACTTCTGTACTCTCCAGGAATCTGGGTTCCGAATAAATAATTTTCGACGACTTAGGTAAATCCCAAATTCTTCAGGGCACTTTTTTTCATTCCTCTACTAGATTCTTGTCAAATAACTTTTTTGAAAAAGTCTTTCTCCCTTCATGACGTTGTTATGGTATTAACGAATGACTATGGTATTTCCTTATCAAATTCATTAAATATGTACTTCCCCTATTGTTATATATTCTCTATGCGTTGGTTTTCGTGTCCACGTCTGGGGAAGTATTCTTTGTCAATAAGCTTGTTGAAATTTTCTATACATCAACGGTTGTTGCCATGCCAAAAACAGACTTCGAGATGCCATTTGTGAAACTATTTGCATCGTTTAAAAAATATATATGTCTTAATAATCATATTTAGAATTTTTTGTCAAATTTACATATTAGAAACAAAATTTGCATATCCTGGCCGCTCACTAGACCCTTTTAGATGGCAGAACGCCATCTGGTGGAACAAAAATCAACTAAACGTTGATATAGCTTGTTTCATGATATTCGGCTAATTCCAATTTTTTGATAGATCAAGAATAGTCAACTACGTACATATATGTATTTTTTTCAAGTATTTGGGGATATATATTTATTTTTTCTGTGACCGAGTGAAAATCCGCCGTTAATTGTGCTAGGTCTATTCGCCGTTGGTGAAAATAATCCCATTTTAATGCATTCTCGCTTATCTGAGCCTAACCTAACCTGGCCTAACCTAACCTAACCTAGCCTAACCTAAGCTAACCTGGCCTGATAGAGAGGAGTGATACACTCGGTGGCACGTTGCCACTGCAGAAAGGATACAATTTTTGGCAAGTTCTATCCCACCTCGGGAAAAGACAACTAAGGCGATCATCTAGAAAATTATCTCTTTTTATTTTAATCATTCCTAATTGTGTCAAAAAACAACAACAATGGGTTGAAACTTTAACAACTCTTAAAATACCAAGGAATTCTGATATATGGCACATTTCATTCACCTATTATCCAACATATATATAAACACAGAGCTAGGAGTGGTGTTAGTGGTTTTGACAAATAGAACAGGAGGGAAAAAGGAAAATACGGCAAAATATATTGTTAAATTAGTCATGAAAAAAAGTTTTAATATAAGAAAAAAAATGTTGAAGAAATTAAATAAGGAAAAAAAACTTTTTTTTCGATAAATAAGGTATGTACGTTTTATACCAAAAAAGTATAATTCGTTTTCTAAGAGAATAGTTTCCAACATGTAAAGATGGGATCAACTTTCTGAAATATATTTGCTACCCACCATTGGTATTGTTAGGAGTACTTGGGAGGAGTGTAAAACAACGATGGCATTAAAGAGAAGCTATTTTAGGTATCTTGATTCTTAAAGGTGAACAGTTTAAAAGGATACCTAAACTAGAACCAGGGGAAAGTTATCGTAAAGATAGAGGCCGGCATTCATAGTTCTCCAAATAAAAGATACTTCGGCCAGTAAAGTATATTATACTTTTTAAAAAGATTTACGGACCGAAGTATCGTTTATTTGAAGAACAGGGGAAAGTTATTCAAAACCTGCTCTTAGAAACATTGATAATCTTCTATTTAGTTGTCACAAGCCAATTTGGTCTGCAACCATTTACGCTCAAATTTACCGTTGTCCAGCAAATTAGGCCGATTCCTTTTCATCAGGAGAAAACACGTTTGTTTTAACCGCTCTCTATCCTCTTTTAAATTTCTATTAATCTCTTTTTCTCTCTACTCTTTATATATACTTTTTATTTATTTATTTATTCATATTTACACTGCACACGCAAACTCTTATTCGTTTTCCCTTTCATTTCTACAATCTCTTTACCATTCTTTTTTTTTACATTTCAACTACCTTAACCTATCTTTTACTCGATAAGCTTATGTTTCTACTGGATAGTCAGTCTAGCGTTTATTCATTCTATCATTGCTATCATAACTTTTATACATTCTACCATTGCCTCCATAGCGTTTATATAATAGTCTACCATTGCTGCTAGGTTTGTCTGACATGTAAGAGGATCCTTGTGTGGTCAAGAATTCTCTGGAGACAACGAATGTCTGGAGACGACGGTCATTTTTTAAAAGCTCAAAGCGTGATCCTATTCATATTGTCTAAGTGTATCAGAGATATTTACACACATCATAGAGAGGTAAATTAATATCCTTTTATTAGGTTACGGATATATTGGGACATATCGCCGTTGAGAAAATTTTCGAACCACCTGCGGGTGGTGCTTTTAAAAGTAGTACCCTTGCGTTGATGACATTTCGAGTTGTTTCCGCAGCGTTGTGGACGAGTTTGTTCTCATGAAGCAAAATTATGCGGATTTATTATTTTAAAAGCATTTTTAATACAACCTGAAATCACACAAAATTGATTGTTGTAAATATATTGGTAGATATAGTGAAAGAGTAAGAAATAAGCTTTATAATGATATATTACTTATTTAAAAATAATTAATTGCAATTATCAACGATTGAATTTGGATTTATGAAATCGGCCATTATTTTTGCATCAACCTAATATTATCTGTGAATCCCCCTTCCAAACATGCGCTGATGACATTTCGAGTTGTTTCCGCAGCGTTGTGGACGAGTTTGAACTCATGAAGCAAAATTATGCGGATTTCCTGTTTTGAAAGCATTTTTAATACAGCCTGAAATCACACAAAATATATTGTTGTAAATATATTGGTATATATAGTTAAAGAGCACGAAATAAGCTTTATAATGATATATTACTTGCAAATATTTAAAAATAATTAATTGCAATTATCAACGATTGAATTTGGATTTATGAAATCGGCCATTATTTTTGCATCAACCTAATGAATCCCTCTCCCACACACACAATTTTAGAAATTCGAAATTAGTTATCAACAATGGCTATATTTTATAACCCAGGTTCCTGGAGCGTACAGAAGTCGCCAACTTACCCGGTGTACGATTAATAAAAAAAATATTTGAAGGGCGTGTTTTTATCAGTAATGAATTCTCAGCAATGACTTATCAGCTTTTGCATTGTTTCGCTCAATAGAGCTTTTTAGGTTCCTTCTCGGTATCAATTATAATTACTTGATTGGGGACCTAACAGCTACGTGTAGAGACCCTCTGCTAGGCGTTCTTCAGAATTCTCTTTTTGTTGTTGTTTTATTTACAATAGAGATACAAGTTATTAGGTATATGGTATCAAGATAATTGTTTTTTATAAAATAAATAAAGCTTCCAGGGTAAATTTTCTTGTTCAAATATTTATTTTCAAGCTTTCGGACTTGTCAGTCCTTCAACAGGGGTAATATATATTATCATGATACTCCTGTAGAAGGACTGACAAGTCCGAAAGCTTGAAAATAAAAATTTGAACAAGAAACTTAACCCTGGAAGCTTTATTTATTTTTTATAATATTATAAATCAGAGAAGAACGTTTATATATAATTGTTTTTTGTTTGTTTTATGGAAGATGTTCCAAGAGTTTAAAGTTGAGGTTGGGTGGTGGAATCGTTCGTATTGGATAGCTATGTAGGTGAAGTGTGGAGATTGAGCCCATGGTTTGGAGTAGGAAAGTGATGTGTGGTGGGACGCGCGGTGGTTGAGTGGCTGATGTGAGGAAGGCGGAGCTTGCGACGTCAGTTGCCGAGCGGCGTGGGGCAGCATACACGAGGTAAGTCGCGCTCGGCACTTTTCTGCGTGCGGTTTAAATATCCTTGATTACAGCGGCCATAATGCATGTTATGGATACTATTGTCATAGTTCGCCTCATAGTTTTGATTGTTGTTGAATTCTGTTAGGCTTTTTTAAGCCGCGGCGGTTCTTGAAACCTCATCACTGTCTGTCTACAACTACTTCATGCATATCATAGATGCTACCAGATTGTGAGGTTCATATAGATTATATGTCACCCATTCATAGATTTTTTAATTAGCGCAATCAGTATACTTTAAGCACAATTATCTTTGAAAATGAAGTCCTTTTAACACTTTAATTTCAATTAGCATTTTGGGATTATTCTTACCTCAAACCTTTCAGGAATTCCATCCATAAGGATAGAGCGTTCAAAAAATGTTCGAAAAATGCTTGTTTTCTGGCTTTAGAGAAATTATTGAGTTGTTAGAGTGCCGGACGAAAGTGGATTACTTTTGATGAATCTTTCCCAATAATTACATATCTATTTGTCCTTATGGATGCTACACTCATTCACTTTACTGCCATTGGAATGTACAACGTTTGTTCTCCTCTTGTAGAGCTGTAATGCCGAGTTTGGTAAATGACGCATAGGTTTTCCTTTCTCGAAATACTTATCTAATCATTTCTTAAATTCTCTCTTTTTTTAGCATTTCCTTTCTGTGCTAATTGGCACTGCAAAGGCAGTAAGCTGATGGCATAGGGCCAATTCTTTCACTGGATGAAGACCCACCCGACACTGTGCGCGCCCCTTCTCGACGGTGGATGTCTTTCAAAACAGGAGGTAATCGCTTCCTTCCTTTTGCAACACACTGCTCGTTTTTTCTTTTCTTGGAAGACCTTTTAAAATTAGACTCGTGTTTAATCTGGTACCTCCCACGTTGCGAAATCTTGTATGTTCAAAACAGACTTGGGGAGGAGGACCCTTTATCTCGGGTCTGTTAGAACCAACCTTCTAGATAAGTTGCCGTCTACATCCTTCCCTAACTGAAGATTAGACTTTCCTTATCCTTTCACGACTTCCATCTAGTTCCTTTGTTTTTGTACGGACTTCCGACTCCGTGTTAGGTTTTGGTAGGCTGGCTAGAGATGGAGTAATTCAGACACTATGGTCTATTAAATCATCCAATTTATATAATCTTTCAATACTTTTGGTTCCCCCTAAATGTTTTCCCACCCAGTTTCTTAGCAGATAAACGATCCATCTAATAATCACTCACATTCCAAAAAAAAAAAAAAAGAGAAAAAATGAATTTCTGATTGATCTAACCGAGCCTTTAAACGTCCAGAAAACACAAGTTTTGTTATTTTAAGATCGATATTTCAATGTTATCGTTAATTTAACAATGAATTCGGAATCAAATTTTAGAAAGTATTTTAGATATGCGGATTCTGTCTTTGTATCATTGAATTAGTACATACACACAAATCTTTTTCGTCTAGAATCCTTTAAGTTACTCCGCCTAAATGACAAATGGGTGACGATATATTTATACTGCTTACACAACATACTGGGAATATCGAGTTGAAATTTGTGACGCATAAAGCTCTAAATAGCCCAAGTCTAGCAGCTGTAAGTACTTTTAGGAAACACAAACAAAAAGTCCATATTTAAAAAAAGTTAAAAAAAAAAAGAGAAAACAGTTTCTTCTTTGAAGATTGGTTTTGTATACCTAAATAGTAATTCAATATAGTTGCTTGCCGTATTTCACATTATAAATCAGGCTGATATGTTCTATTTACGACTGCGAATCTATACTAGTGTCCGTTTTTTTCATTTATATTTCTTTTAACTCGACATATCTGTGTATTTAATAGTGAATCTTGAGAGTTTTCTAAATTCCCCCTTTTTTAACTTATCACTTTTTACTTACTTACAGAGTATTCTATAAATTCCTTTTTTTTTTACAATATTCTCAATGACCCGTTATTAATAGACCTATTCTTTGTCATACTGATATCAAAATTTCATTGAGCAACTAACTGGACGTATTCTTTTGAAATGTGTTTCTTTTTCTCTTTAAAATCGTTCAATGACTTTCTTAGATTGGATATTTTGATATAGAGAAATGTGTGTGTTGTGTTTTGTGTTGTGTGAGAGAGATATTTCCGCGAACTATAAATTATCATGGGTTAAAGATATTTTCACTTCCTTAATCCTTTGATAGGTTTACTGCAACATTCTTCTAAGGTGTCGTTGTTTACTAACGGCCATTATGGCTCCAGCCAATCTCTGACGTTGCAGATAACCGCCCTTTCGACTTCGATAACTCTTTGCTGACATTTAGACGCCACCCCCCAAATTCTTTTTTTACAAAGTCAGACTATAAATAAAATACAATTCGCTGATTGAAGAGTTTCTTTTTATCACGACAAGTTTTGGGACGTAACAGCGACAGGTATAATTGGGGACAGGTACTATTGTCGTTATAAACTCTTCTCTCTGTGCCTATTTTGTTACCTGGCGAAGATCCCCTGGCCACCCATCCCCAGGCCCCTCCAACTGTGATTTGTATATATTCCGCTTTATGCGTCCATCGGGGCTCAAAAATTGTTCATTTTGGTTAGCAGCCCCGTAAATAAAGATATTTCCGTTCCATTCCTTCCCTCAGCGAATTTTATTTTATTTATAATTTTACCGAAGAGATTTTGTTAATAAAATTAGATTATCAAGTAAAGTGAGATAGAATATGGTTAGCTTCTCTATGGTATCCTATGGTAATCTCTTTCGCGTTTTCTGAAAGACCTTACATTTGCCTTTTCAATTAAGATAGATAAAATTGAAGCATTTTATTTGTTATAAATCCATGTTAATAGAAAAGAAAATAGTATTTAGTGACTTATTTCACTATCTCAGTCATACAATTAATCCTCTCTAGAGCGCTTTAAAAATATATATTAAAAAATCTTGCAGATATGTTTTTCTTTAGTTCTACCAAACCTGCTTCTCTCTGGAAGACATTGTGTTGAAATATTGCACATTGTTTAGCTCTAAACTTTTTGCCTGTATTTTGGTTTAAAAGTAGAGTATATATCTGTTGAGATATTGGACTTTCACACGTTTAAGATTAAAGAATATGTCTGAAGTACATGCGTGTATATATATATATGTGTTGTCATCATCCGTGGCAAAGGATACAATCTATAGCTTAAAGATGTTCTTTCTTTTATATATATCTTGAGATATAACACTGGTGTTACTTTTTCCCTACTACCACTAGAATGCCCTCCTTATGGTGATGGTCAAGTTGATAACGTCTACTTTTGACAGAGCGCTTTTGCAGTGTGTACTTTTAGCAGCTGTAATTTTTTTTTTAAATTTGATTATAATGGGAAAAGACATTTTGCTAATCAAGGTCAAGTACATCATTGTCTTGATTTCCTTCTTTCCTGAGTTTCCAACATAGCTTAGAGCTAACGACACAGTAGTTGCTCTCTTCTTAATTCAGAGAAACCTTGCTTTCTGTTGTGTTATCGTATCAGCGGTGGTACAAGTACTTGTGCATTCTGTGATGGGACAGTCGACTGACTGGGTCTGATCGTCTAATTATGTTCATTTCCAGGAAAATATTTCTGGAGTCTCGACAGCGATTCTTCAATTATATATTTTTTAAAAAGCAATAATGATAGTACATGGGTATTGTTTGAGTCGAGTGTATTGTGTTGGATTTCCTTCGGGAACTTATTTTCCGCCGTTTGTCAACGATGAGCAGCCAAATGTTTCCAAAATAGAAACCTTTGACGTCGCTTTGACGCACACGTACTGCTGGCTGGCTGGAGTTAAGAATGGGTGGCATCAACCCTCCCTTGGTCCATTCAAGTGATCTTGGCCGCGTCCCGAGTCTGACGTCATTCTTGACGTCATTCCTCAATGAAGGGGATGTCCGACATATGAGAGGTTTTCCTTCCTTTCTTCCCACTTTCCCCATAACAATCAACTTGTTGTGATCCTGTTCGGGTTTCCTTTTTCTTTCTTTTCACGGGTCTCTGCATAATGTTGTTACCTAACATGTCAGATTCCGAACACGTCCCAGGCTTAGTTGAAAACTCTTTGTTCATAATAAATAGAGTGTTAGATAACATGGGCAACAATAACATAGAGTCGAGAAGCCTTTCTCCAACGACGAAGAGTTACTACAATAAGAAGGTCTCCAAAAGAATTCCCTTTGTTTTTTTTTCCCAGACTCAAGATGATTACTTAAGCGTTATTGTAGTAAACAGCTCTTCTTTCTCGCAAGTACTTTTGTAAATCAAAATTGAATTGTCCTGCTATTATAACCCAACCTTCAATGAGAGACCATTTCCAGATGAGGCCAAGTTTAGGCGGTGGTCTATCACGGGAAGGGGTCTTTCAATTAACCAAACAAATGTTTCATTCACTATACAGTAATCCCTCGTTAAGACGAACTCAACGGGAGAACGAAATACCCTTTTCGTCTTAAAAGAATATATACCGAATTCGTATAAACCGAATTTATAAACCGAATAAATGTATAAACGGAAAAGAAACGGTTCGCGCAAACCGAGAGTTCGTATAATCCGAGTTCGTGATAACGAGGGATTACTGTAGTGTGTGTGTGTGTGTGTGTGTTATCTATAATATAATTATAGATAATTATAATTATAGAATTTTTTTATGAGAGAGATTTATTCATTTTAAAATATCTCTTGAATATGCACATATAGGAAGGATCCGAACAATTCATGCGACAGTTCTTCATACCAACTTCTTTCTTCATGCACTGTTCGAGTGCACGCTCCAATCCCAAAGCGAGATGTTTCAAAATCGACGTTTCTCGATAAAAGGTTTCAGAGAAGAGCCCACCAAGTGTACCTCGGAATGTATGCAGGAAATGCCAGAAATAATGTTATGCAATGGACTGACGTCCGATAGGATCTTTTACTTTTGTTTTTTTCGATGGAATCTGTTTTCTGGATAACATTGAATCGGGTCGCCTACTTCCCGTCAAACATTTTTTTTTATCATCTATTTTTAGATCATCTCTCTCTCTAAGCCCGAATCTTGGAACTTTGAATGTGTGATCAGATGATGCTGTATGGATCGAGTTTTGACATAAGTCGCTACTATTAGGATGCTTTCGTTCCGGGAAAATGTTTCGACCAAGTAGTTTGCCAACTTTTCCTACGTAAGAGTATCTAACAGTCTGTCTTCCTGTAGCCACCTATGTTATTTCACTTTCTTTTCCTCTTTAGGCTTTCTTACCTGTTTTCTGGAATCTTTAGCCGGAGTTTCACCTCCGTCTTTGGAAACTTTGATGCTGGCTTTCTCTTATATATAATTTTAAGGGAAAGCTATTGACCCGTAGACTTATATACCATCAAATATATATTTTTATGCAACAGTTGTGGAAGGATGATATTTATGTACCAAAAGAGACGCTTCTCTCTTTAATTATGCATCAAAACATTGCACTTGTTCATCATCCCAGTAAAAAACTTTACTAGTGATGAGATAAATAAAGAACCACAACACCATTTTTGACAAATTCAGACAAAAAGCCAACCTGTATATCATATTTTCAGTCTTTGGCTCTCATCAGTACAGCTTCGATTTCATAGCATCCGAGGGTTTATGAAATCGGTGGAATTCACCAAACAGGTTTTTAAGCTTCTAAAGCCCATTCCACTTCATCAACTGTTGGTAAATTCGGCCGATTACGTAACCCCTCTGGTTGGATGTTATGAAATCGAAGCCGCTCTGAAATTAGTGACAGAGCGATGTTTGGGCCGTGTATGTTCCAATGACAGCGATGTTTGGGCCGTGTATGCTTCAGTGTCAGAACGATGTTTGGGCCGTGTATGTTCCAATGACAGCGATGTTTGGGCCGTGTATGTTCCAATGACAGCGATGTTTGGGCCGTGTATGCTCCAATGACAGCGATGTTTGGGCCAAGTATATTCCAATGACAGCGATGTTTGGTCCGTGTATGCTTCAGTGTCAGAACGATGTTTGGACCGTGTATGTTCCAATGACAGCGATGTTTGGGCCGTGTATACTTCAGTGTCCGAACGATGTTTGGTCCGTGTATGCTCAAATGGCAGAGCGATGTTTGGGCCGTGTATGTTCCAACGACAGCGATGTTTGGGCCGTGTATACTTCAGTGTCAGAACGATGTTTGGGCCGTGTATGCTTCAGTGTCAGAGCGATGTTTGGACCGTGTATGTTCCAATGACAGCGATGTTTAGTCCGTGTATGCTTCAGTGTCAGAGCGATGTTTGGACCGTGTATGTTCCAATGACAGCGATGTTTGGTCCGTGTATGCTTCAGTGTCAGAGCGATGTTTGGACCGTGTATGTTCCAATGACAGCAATGTTTGGGCCGTGTATGCTCAAATGGCAGAGCGATGTTTGGGCCGTGTATGTTCCAACGACAGCGATGTTTGGGCCGTGTATAATTCAGTGTCAGTGCGATGTTTGGGCCGTGTATGTTCCAATGACAGCGATATTTGAGCCGTGTATGCTTCAGTGTCAGAGCAATGTTTGGGCCGTGTATGTTCCAATGACAGCGATGTTTGGGCCGTGTATGCTCAAATGGCAGAGCGATGTTTGGGCCGTGTATGTTCCAACGACAGCGATGTTTGGGCCGTGTATAATTCAGTGTCAGAACGATGTTTGGGCCGTGTATGCTCAAATGGCAGAGCGATGTTTGGGCAGTGCATTATGCTCCAGTGTCAGAGCGATATTTGGGCCGTGTATGCTCAAATGGCAGAGCTATGTTTAGGCCATGTATGCACCAGTGGAAGAGCGATGTTTAGGCCATGTATGCTCCAATGACAGCGATGTTTGGGCAAGCTGAGCGATGTTGGGGGCCAGTTCTGGCTGTGTATGTTCCAGGGCCGACAGAAATGGCGCACTCGCTGATAACCCGCAGTGACGTCACAGACTTATCTCGTCCAAACATTTGGAGCACAATAGATTTCCCTTATCGCGACTCCATTCATTCTCGAACTCTCGCTCGCCAGGCTTCTGTGCCCGAACGATTCCTTTTTTAGGTCTCAGCTTTTTTTAATTCCTCCTCTCTATTTGGACTTCGTGGATCCTCTTCACTTTGTCGTGCAACGTTGGATGGACAAAAGAATGTTGAGAGAGGGAACTCTGCGACTTTTGAATCCGAATCATTGAAAATTTTCCAAGGTAGGTGTACCGCCCATCTATGCAAACATAAGCCGGTATTAAGTCAGGAATGCAACTGTATCCTTTCTTTCTTTTTCTCTCTGATGAGTTGATTCTCCATTTGTAACAATCACATTACACAGACGTTCTAGAAATTTATGGCATTGGATATTCCGTAAATATTTGCAACACGCACTCTTAAAAAAAAAAATCTAATGACTTTAAAGCGGTTGTGTTTTATTCCATCGATTTCTTATACTGTATTTGTTTATTTCGAAAAGTTTGTTGATGTATTTATTTATTTGTTGTTGTTGCGTGCGTTCTGGCCTGCCCAATATAATATCCGGAAGTTATTATACCTTCTTCACGTCCTTGCCAGAACCTGATTGGAGGATTGTGCAATGTGCAATTTCGCTAATGCGTCAATTCCTTTTCCAGGATCTCACATCTGGGCTTCGGTGAAAGTATTTAGTACGATCTGTTGTAATGTCTTTGTTTAAAAAAAAGAAAAAAACTGTCGGTGTTTGATGAAGGTTCAGAACTTCGCTCAGTATATTGCGTTGAACGAAGATTTGGATGGAAGTCTGGAATTCTTTCATACGCCTATAGAAGTAAATATAAATAAGAGAGCGCGCTGGGCTATAAATACTTATCAACGATGATTATGCAATGGCCCTCCCCTCCCTCCCTGACTTGGATCGTCTCGGCCTCTATGCAAATTGAGGCTTCGGTTTTTCTATTCAGTTATGCCCCCCCCCCACTTATGTAATGGAAATCAAAGGTGAACTGGTTGTTATATGTACCAAACTTAGCACATTTATAGTTTTTATCAAATCCTTCTATTAAATAATTCTATATTGTCTCTCGCTATAGGAATGGTATGCATTTTAACACATGTAGTATTGAGAAAAAGGCATCCCAGTACAATTTCCCTTTTGTACTATTTTTCACAACCTCCTCGTATAGGATTGTTTAAAAATCTAAACATCCCGTATAGGATTATAATGTGTGGTGTAATGGTATATCTACCATTTTTAACCCCGGGGGTTGATTGAGATTTATCGAAAATGAGATTGAGAGTGCATATACAATTTCGATGTTTTGAATTTTTCTCTAGTGTCTCCTCAATATAGAATTCATACAGTGTATGTAGAACGCTACGACGTGTCAACCTGAGTTGTCGGAGGATGTAAAACTACTTAGAATTATAGCAAACTCTGGATTGAACTTGGATTGGTTTACTTAAAGTTTACCTCCTCTACTTCGAACCTAAAACTGATTAATGTTTTTTTTTTTCCAACATTTTTTTTTTCTATCCCTTATTCTTTAGTGTTTTAGCGTGAGATCTACTCTACTCATCATTCCTATACTGTTGTTGCTAGCAAAGTGTGTAGTTTTGTAGTACGTTTTGTGAAGAGAGTTGTAGAGCGAACTTGCCGTGCTGATACATTGACGATGGAAGAACAGATGTTGTGGTGTACACTTCGACATCACCGACAGGATTCTTGCCGACACACCTCCTACATGGAGGAAACCAACACCAAAGTTTGTAATCAAGCCGTGTAGACACTTTAAGCTTACATTATTGATGCTATTGATCAAATACATGGACGATAACCGATGCTAAAAGTTGATAGAACAGGTCCTTTAGATGTTTGAAACCGACAATGGTGGTACTAAAAGACGCTAATTAGATATCTGACCGAACAAGATGGCGGTATAGAACGGCTGCTGTCAGATGTGAGATTGATGTTTATTTCGGTCTGTCCGCCCGCGGGTTTCCCACGGGAACCCCCCCGGGGCTAAATTTAGCCAGGCCTCGTCTTTTTTACCCGGGCCAGGAATCCAGACACTCCACAAATAGCTCCGTCTCGCTTTCCTAAATTAGACCCCCCCCCCCCCTCCTTGTTGTTTATCATCACAGTTATTAGGTTTATTGTCTACCCAGGCTCCTTCTCTAGACCCCTTCCTTCCCCAGTAAGCCCCTGCTTGTGAACCTAAGCAGCCGTGATCTACTGGGAGCTTCTTACATTTGGTCGTCGGCATCGCGAAGATGTCAGAGGACGGACATATTTCCTTCCTTCCTTCAATGCCTTCCTCTACTGATGGACATGGTCTCTCCATACCTCCTCCGCCATCCTCTTCATCTCCTCGTAGGTGTGTCGTTCAGTCCATTGTTTTAGATCATCTGTGTATCCCTGTCGTCTCCTTCACCTCGATCTCTTCCCCCGGAGCAATGTCTCTCCTGCTGATCCCCGCATCACATGTACAGAAAACGTCAGTTTTTGTAATTTGGGGTTGTCATCTCTTAACACAGCTTCAAGTAAAAAGTGATTATAGAGCACTGACCACATGGTTTTATCCACATACAAGAGGTTTTAAGCTCAAGAAAGATTTTACTATATCGCGTTTAGATTTTAAAAAACTTTAAAGCAACAAAAAATAGACATTTCCTAGTCTTTTCAACATGTCTAGTGTTAAGAAAGTCGTCCTGTCAAGTTAAAACAGCCATTTCATTACCGTCTCTGTGTCTACCCTCCCGCTTTAATTGGAATTGGCAACGTCACAGCCATGGTGGGTAAGAGAACATTGGGATTTCCTACCTACAGGAAATAAAACAGTACTAATAATCATGACATAATCTTTAAATGCCTATTTATCTTTTACCCTATGTAGACATAACAGGGAAATACTCTTTCCCCCTCCACTAATTATCTTTTGTTATTGTTTGAATATAAACTCATGATTAAACAAATTCCTGATATTGAATAACAATAAACAGCTCCCATAAGTAGAACAGACAATTTAAGAATCTAGGAGCTAAACTGACGAAACGGTTGTGAGGAATTTTAAGACTAATGAGCCCTCACTTCATCTCTCATCTTTCACGCTAATGGGCACATTGGATATTTTACTTTGCTAAAAGGTAAACAATAAAATTTCTATTAATAATGAGAATATAATATAATGGGGCTTGTGATTGTAAAACGACATTTGAAAATTATCCCGCATGTGTTTCTTTTCAACGAAAAATCAAAATTTATTTTAAGGGGAATTATCTCTAACCTTTGGGATGAGGTATGAAAGAATGAATTGTGAAGAGTAATGATAATGAGAATGTTGATGTTATTGGTAAGATATAGAAGTTACAATAGGAGAAATCATTGAACCTCATTTCTAAGTAAAGATAAAGGCTAACGGAGACGGGATTCTATATTGAAAAGGTTTAAAGGTGGGCGAGATTTCGGTCAATAACGTCCTTTAACAGGCTGTGTAATACCGTTTATCGTATTCAGCCCTGTTGAAGGACGTCACTGTCCGAAAGCTTATATCTCTTTATTAAAGAAACTCGTCGCTCCGTTAGCTTTTATTTCTTCTCAGAAATAGATATAGAAGTTGCTAGTATGCCCAATGTTTTATGTTCTTTCTCAAAGTGAAGGTCGAATGCTCTCTACTTGCAATGTCACTTTGGAGCGGGAGGGCCAGATGTGCAGATCTTGACGTTAGTGAATACACAATAGCTTATCTATTAAAAAAATAACAAGATTTTCCAGCCTAGGGGTTCCCAAAATACAATTCTAGCTAGATAACGACCTGCTGAACATTACTGTGTTTGAGGGCCAACACTCGTTTTACTTATCATGAGGCTGCCCAGTACCTAGTTACAGTACATGAAGTTTTTTACGTGTGTCTACTGTACATAGCCATCAACATAACAAACAGGTCTTATTGTATGGGTTGAATAAAAAGGTTCTTGTAGAGGCCACTTGCCTTCCTCCTAAAAACTAATACGACATTTTGCGTATTGACGAACAAATCGGATTCAAAACCAAGATATAAGAATACCAAATTGAATGATTTTGTATTTTAAATGTGATCCCCTATACAAAATTGTTCTGTTTATGTTTTATTTGCTTAATGAAATGTATAATATATATTACCATAAATATATAAACTTGACTAATAATTAATTTAATATTGGCTTAATGTCACATCATGTCTTCACCTCAAATACTCTGCCGTGAAAATATCAGACGATGAAGAATGGTTACATGGAACCTGATGATGAGATTTAAGATCGACTCGGATTTAGAATAGGAGAATTATAGCCCCGTGTCTCCTGGTTTTAACACGATGGTCGCGACTGTGTGTAACGGTTATTTCCTCCTTGAACAAAAAGTGTGAATACAAAGTGGGTGTCACGGGATGTAAATAATCATCTAGAACACATCGAGGTGATTCAGGTAGAGGTGTTTCCCCCGCCACGTGACCTTCACTTCGGGGAAGTCATGGAGCCGGATTTACTTCCCGATATACACGGCGGACGGTGTGATAATCTACCTTTGGTCCAGCCACCCACGCCTCTTTCTTTGTACAACAGCTTCTTCTGTCGACTCTAAGGAAGGATTATACCGACGGTCAGTATTGCCACGTAAAGACAGATGAGCTCCTAGACAACCACCTGGAACATACAATTACCTATTCTTCGGGACCTTTTCATCAGGTAAAGACAGTCTATATTTTATAAAAGCTGTCCAAACCCACTACCTAGGCAGGCGATATGACGGACCAGCACAGTGACATTGGACACAGACAGAGGGACGGACCAGCACAGTGACATTGAACACAGAAAGACGGACGGACCAGCACAGTGGCATTGGATACAGACAGAGAGACAGACGGACCAACACAGTGACATTGGACACAGACAGACGGACAGACGGACGGACCAGCACAGTGACATTGGACACAGACAGACAGACGGACGGACCAGCACAGTGACATTGGGCACAGAAATACGGACGGACGGACGGACCAGCACAATGACATTGTACACAGACAGACAGACGGACGGACCAGCACAGTGACATTGTACACACAAAGACGGACGGATGGACAAACGGACGGACCAGCACAGTGACATTGTACACAGACAGACAGACGGACGGACGGACCAGCACAGTGACATTGTACACAGACAGACAGACGGACGGACCAGCACAGTGACATTGTACACAGACAGACAGACGGACGGACCAGCACAGTGACATTGGATACAGACAGACGGACGGACAGACGGACGGACCAGCACAGTGATATTGGATACAGACAGAGGGACGGACCAGCACAGTGACATTGAACACAGAAAGACGGACGGACCAGCACAGTGGCATTGGATACAGACAGACAAACAGACGGACCAACACAGTGACATTGGACACAGACAGACGGACAGACGGACGGACCAGCACAGTGACATTGGACACAGACAGACGGACGGACCAGCACAGTGACATTGGACACAGACAGACGGACGGACGGACCAGCACAGTGTCATTGTACACAGACAGACAGACGGACGGACCAGCACAGTGACATTGTACACAGACAGACAGACGGACGGACCAGCACAGTGACATTGTACACAGACAGACGGACGGACCAGTACAGTGACATTGTGCACAGACAGACAGACAAACGGACCAACACAGTGACATTGGACACAGAAAGACGGACGGACCAGCACAGTGACATTGTACACAGACAGACAGACGGACGGACCAGCACAGTGACATTGGACACAAAGAGACAGACGGACAGACCAGCACAGTGACATTGGATACAGACAGACAGACAGACGGACCAACACAGTGACATTGGACACAGACAGACTGACAGACGGATCAACACATTGACATTGGATACAGACACAGACGGGCCAGTACAGTGACATTGTAGACAGACGGGCCAGTACAGTGACATTGTAGACAGACGGGCCAGTACAGTGACATTGTACACAGACGGGCCAGTACAGTGACATTATCCACAGACGGGCCAGTAGAGTGACATTGTAGACAGACGGGCCAGTACAGTGTCATTGTAGACAGACGGGCCAGTACAGTGACATTGTACACAGACGGGCCAGTAGAGTGACATTATCCACAGACGGGCCAGTAGAGTGACATTGTACACAGACGGGCCAGTACAGTGACATTGTACACAGACGGGCCAGTACAGTGACATTGTACACAGACGGGCCAGTACAGTGACATTATCCACAGACGGGCCAGTAGAGTGACATTGTAGACAGACGGGCCAGTACAGTGTCATTGTAGACAGACGGGCCAGTACAGTGACATTGTAGACAGACGGGCCAGTAGAGTGACATTGTAGACAGACGGGCCAGTACAGTGACATTGTACACAGACGGGCCAGTACAGTGACATTATCCACAGACGGGCCAGTAGAGTGACATTGTAGACAGACGGGCCAGTACAGTGTCATTGTAGACAGACGGGCCAGTACAGTGACATTGTACACAGACGGGCCAGTAGAGTGACATTGTAGACAGACGGGCCAGTACAGTGCCATTGTAGACAGACGGGCCAGTACAGTGACATTGTACACAGATGGGCCAGTACAGTGATATTGTAGACAGACGGGCCAGTACAGTGACATTGTACACAGACAGACAGACGAGCCAGCACAGTGACATTATCCACAGACAGCACTGACAACTGTTAGCTAGCAGAGATGACACGCTAACGAATGGAAAAATACCCAATTTTATGTAACCTTGTCGCCACCTGTTCACGAACGTCACCTCAGATCGGTGTTGCTCTGGTGGATTTATTAGCGTCGAGTTGGCATTCCTTCAACATACAATCGTAGGATGTGGTAGCAGAACTGTCGTTTACCTTCCACATAATCCCGGGGAGCAGTAACACCGCCTGACCTTCCACATAATCCCGGGGAGCAGTAACACCGCCTGACCTTCCACTTAATCCGGGGAGCAGTAACACCGCCTGACCTTCCACATAATCCCGGGGAGCAGTAACACCGCCTGACCTTCCACATAATCCCGGGGAGCAGTAACACCGCCTGACCTTCCACATAATCCCGGGGAGCAGTAACACCGCCTGACCTTCCACTTAATCCCGGGGAGCAGTAACACCTCCTGACCTTCCACATAATCCCAGGGAGCAGTAACACTGCCTGACCTTCCATATAATCCCGGGGAGCAGTAATACCGCCTGACCTTCCACATAATCCCGGGGAGCAGTAACACCGCCTGACCTTCCACATAATCCCGGGGAGCAGTAACACCGCCTGACCCTCCACATAATCTCGGGGAGCAGTAACACCGCCTGACCTTCCACACAATCCCGGGGAGCAGTAACACCGCCTGACCTTCCACATAATCCCGGGGAGCAGTAACACTGCCTGACCTTCCACATAATCCCAGGGAGCAGTAACACTGCTTGACCTTCCACATAATCCCAGGGAGCAGTAACACTGCCTGACCTTCCATATAATCCCGGGGAGCAGTAACACCGCCTGACCTTCCACATAATCCCGGGGAGCAGTAACACCGCCTGACCTACCACATAATCCCGGGGAGCAGTAACACCGCCTGACCTTCCACATAATCCCGGGGTGTAGTAACACCGCCTGACCGTCCACATAATCCCGGGGAGCAGTAACACCGCCTGACCTACCACATAATCCCGGGGAGCAGTAACACCGCCTGACCTACCACATAATCCCGGGGAGCAGTAACACCGCCTGACCTTCCACATAATCCCGGGGTGTAGTAACACCGCCTGACCTTCCATATAATCCCGGGGTGTAGTCACACCGCCTGACCCACCACATAATCCCGGGGAGCGGTAACACCGCCTGACCTTCCACATAATCCCGGGGAGCGGTAACACCGCTTGACCTTCCACATAATCCCGGGGAGCGGTAACACCGCCTGACCTTCCAGATAATCCCAGGGAGCAGTAGCACCGCCTGACCTTCCACATAATCCCGGGGTGTAGTAACACCGCCTGACCTTCCATATAATCCCGGGGTGTAGTAACACCGCCTGACCTTCCACTTAATCCCGGGGAGCAGTAGCACCACCTGACCTTCCACATAATCCCGGGGAGCGGTAACACTGCCTGACCTTCCACATAATCCCGGGGAGCGGTAACACCGTCTGACCTTCCACATAATCCCGGGCCGAAAGTCTAACTTCGCAGGCAGTTAGACATTTATCAAATAAACCTACAATGGTACAGCAGGGTAAGGCAGTTAGAATTTACATGACTGGGGAAATTCTAACCATGTTAGCCGGTCTTCTTTTTCGCTATGTTCATATCTAAATAAGGATAAACATTAGTTGATATTTTCTAACAAAATATCGTAATCCATAAGATTCAACATTCAAATAAATAACGGCACGTCTTTGATTGAAATATAACTGCGTTTTTTTTTTTTTTGCTATATTTTCGATGATCAGAACCTTTGTCTTTTTCAAAAGCAAACGAACGTTTTGATCTTCGAAATACAGTGCAATAAAAACGTAGTTTTTTTAAATCCAAGATGTACCGTTTTTATCTGAATTATTTGATATATCGGATGTCCCCAAACTACAGCACACATCAGAAAATGATTCAATTTATCATTTTTTGACGAGCATAATGATTTATATAGATAATTCACATACTCGACTCTATCAATTTGATCATTTCATTTGCAAATGGCGTAAAAGGAATGTAAACGACCACGTCGCCATTATCAAAACAGACGCCGTCCGTCCGCCAACCCGTCTCGGCGGGGGAAAAAAAAAGAACCAATTTGGCATTTACGTCATAGGCACAAAGGAAAGTCTCCTAAGAAGGAAAGGTCACGACTGTATACACCTGCCCGGGAACTCAATGTCGGATCGCCGTCTTCTGCTGAGAGCTGTTTGTTCTCCGAGTTCTTGTTTTAATTGTCTCTGTATCGAAACCACCCTCTTCGAACAGTAATGCATTGTGTTAAAATGCCTCAAGGTCAATTTTAAAAAATAAAAGAAAGGATCTCTCTTTCGTCCATGACTTCGCCAAAAAATGTTACTATTTACGGAATAACACACAAAGTTGCAAATTACTAGGGCCTAAAGTAATAGTAACTAACACACAGAAAAGCGTACACTAAAGAGTACAACAACAACAATAAAAAGGAGCAAAATAAAAAACTCACGATTTGCTATATAAAACCAAAACAGTGCTTTTATTGTAGCGTTGGTAGGGATCGGACCGGGGTCACACAGGTATGCGAGGAGATCACCAGACACGGATAAAGCACACAAAAAACATTTTAGGCGTCTCGCTATGTGTGACATGTATCATTTCCGGTGTATTTGACCACATTTGTGCCCTCCTGGTGAACCTGTTTTACCCAAATAAATAATAATAATAGTTGAATTTCTACTAGAGAAATGGTACTCATAATGTTCTCACTTAAACTGGCCTTGTTTTTCTTCTTTGATTTTCATTTTTATAAACAAATTTTCATATGTTTTTGAAAAATCTTTATATTTTTGTTTAGCATTTAGACAATTTGACAATTAACATAATTTTATTGACATCATGCCAACACATGCTAAAGTGCACAGTCTGCATTATTGTTTTAAAATTATAATTATATATACGAGTATATGATACATGATACTATATGTAAAATGAATATGGCGCCTCTGCCACCACTGCAGAGTTTGGTGAAGAATCGCCAGCAGATCTCCAGCGACACCACGCATATCACGATATGCGAAGAAAACGTAGATTTAGCATTTAGATGAATTTACGTGAGCGGTATTGTCTAGATGTATATAATCGCTCCTAGATCGCCGTGGAAGGGATCTATTGGCACGAAACTAATGGAATATGATTATTATATGGAACATATTGACCTCACCGATACATACAGAGTGGACCACACACACTCAACGTTCTGGAAATAAATTCTCTGCCTTCCTTCCCCCCGATAACCAATTTCTTTAAACTCAGCGTTTAGAATGACGTGCTTCTCGATAATGTTGGTGAGGGAAAAATCAAGGTCAACATGGAAGATTAATGGTTTGGAACATAAAATATGTAAAAAAAAGAATCAACTCTAAATGTATATTTGACACGTAATCCAAATATTTAATCTAGGTATTGTCTTTATATTGAGATTGTTTTTAATATTTATATTTGATCCTGATGAGTGTTTCGGTCTATATGAGACTATACCACTATTAAATCCGTCTCGTACGTATATTCAAAGAACTGGGGCAATATAGCTGGATAGAACAGATTAACATAAGTCCATGTACTAACACATGTACTATGTAATAACACATGTACTAGGCACTAACACATGTACATATGTAACTACGGGACCATGGTGATTTAGCAGCATGTAATATACTTGGGCTTAAGACATGTCTTCTTTTTAGAAAGAATCTACTTTAGTTCCCCATCTCTTATATACTTGTTCCCTATGCTCAGTCTTCTAACGACCTTCCTTATTCCAAGATGGATAGCTCTACTGTTACAAGAGAATCTATACAGCAATCATACGGGAATCTACCTTCACGTGAGCATCCTGTTTTACTATTTATTGTCTTTCCTCAATTGCTTCCATATAACGCTACTGAATTCTGCTATGTCCAACCTTATCAGTGAGTACCATTGGGAATGACAACATACTTTTATTGACATAATACATGCGAAAGTACACAGTCTGTACTATTGTTTTAAAATGATAATTAATAATACGACTATATATATAGATGTGTCTTATATAAATTCCTGTTTTTTTTCCATTCTTTTATTTAATTTGTATCTTTTTTTTTCCCTCGGATTTACCCTTACAAATCTGTTTATGACCTCATTTGTCTTTAAGTTTTATTGTATATAAATTTCATTATTAAAATATTGATTGTGATTAGCTTTTACTTTTTTAATCTTCATTTGCAGAGAATCCGCGGTAAATCTATGTTTAATACATTTCTCTTCCTCCACAATTTACCCAGACTAATCTATTAGCTTGATTGTCTTTATATAATTTTTCCTGTATATAAATTTCATATTACCATTAAGGTATTATTACTGCTTTTCCTGCATGTATCCTACATTTCTGTACTTGGAGAATCTGTATAAGACTAAAAGGTCTTAATAAAGCTTTTTGTTGTTGTTTGTTGTAAATAGGTGTGTGTGTGTGAGAGTACCATTGATTAAGCAATATTCCGTCACTCTGTAAATGTAAAGCCAAACTGCTTGTATATGTGCACAAGTTTGATTGCGCTTACAGTACGATTAGTTGTTACAACACCCACCATTGTGTCTGTAATTGGTGTATTATCACGTAGGGTAAGTACTCTCTTTGGTATCATTGAAAAATCGTCAATAGAAGTAAATGATTTGTTGTATTTTACCTTTAAAATTCAGGTGCATTGAAGTCAGAGCTTTATACTAGATACTAAAAGGATGCTCCAAATATCAGTTGAATTCTGTCAATAGAACTTCAAAAACAAACACACTCAAAACATTCAATTCTGAATTTCCGATTTGCGGAATAGGTTGAAACAGTTCGTTCATTGCATTTATTCCCATGATCATTTTCTTTTCACCACGTGAATATAACTCCAAAATATATTAAATACAAGAAAAAAGAAGAATAAGAAGAGGAAAACTAATGGGCTTACCATCTAAAATACAAGAATTTGTTTTTTTTTTGTCAAAGGGATGCCCACAATATTTTCTCTCGAACTTCTCCTAAGAAGTTTATTTCCCCATCCGCTTTCTTTTTAAATATTAACGAAATGCGGGAGAAAGTTTGCGGGTAGAAGAATGTTCTCCATAAATTGGCCCAATCTCACTCCAAGGTTGTGTGTGGAGTCCTCTTCTTCTTCCCTTTTTATTCCAGTTTCCTATTAGGATCAAATGCTCTGGTCTCTGCGTACCCAACCCAACCAGCTTCTTAGTGTACTAAACCCGATATGTGTGTGTGATTTCTTAAATGTAAACATAGAAACAAAGGTTAATCACGCATATTTGACCTCTGCGCTTATTCCACAAGTTGATAGAGTAGTACTTGTACATGTCCACCCATATAAAAGAACTTCTGAAATATCATAAAAAGACCAGTAACTATGCAAATAGTTGATACTTGACAACCCCATTCTCCGCAGGTTTTCAATAATTGCTACAATAACTCTTCTCGAAGGACCTCACCATCCATTGCGAGTAACACTACAATCTTGTGGCGTATAACTTATTCTAGATCAGTAGACATATGTTGTACCTACATCTTCACCGTGGTCAGTAGGAACTCATTGAGCTTATCTCGCACATGTCTGGTCAAGCACAATCATAATATCATTTTCAAATAGACACCTTGGTCAGTTAATTCGTTTTATTATTATAATTTTTAAATACTTTCACAGACAAAGAACCTTTCTCCTCGTTAAGATACAAGACATGGAGTTGTACAACTTAAGTATAATAAGAGTAGCCCCTACTATTATGATGATTTAACAGCTTTTTAGACTCTTTGGTAGCATAAAGAATCTCTCAAGCGTCTCAAGACAAGTATAACGACACCTTTTTTTTTTTACAGTACCAAGGGCTAGATTTTGCAACCTATTGAGTGAGGTCTTATACATTTGAATATTATATTTTTGAAAGAAATAGACTTATTATGTGTGAGTGTGTGCGTGTGAATGTATGTGAGTGAGTGTGTGTGTATATGTGAGTGTGTGTTTGATTGCATGTGTGTGTGAGTGTGTCTGGATTGAGTCATTGTCAGAGATGCGCCGCTTACAATTCTGGCACCGAAGAGCACGCACGCTCCAGGCACGTGTGTGTCAACCTTGAGCCATCCTCTGACCCTTCCTTCTGTGATGGCTAAACGACCGTTGTTTTTTAAATGAGATCGTTGTCTTCTTGATGGACTTAATCATTTCAACATCCCACATATCCTTCATTCTCTTCTTTATCCAACGGCCTTGCAAGATGTTGTAAACTGTTTGTAGTCAGTCACAGACCCAACCACAGCGGCCTGCTCTCACATTGAATTTTTCTCTCTGTCAATAAATATTTTTTCAAGATATTTCTCGAATGTATTTGCAACGAATTTTGATATTTTCAGGAAGACTGTTGTTGTTTTAATACCTGTTTTACCGTGCAAGTTACGACACCAACGGTCACTTTGAACATGCCTATAGCGGGGCCATAGGTACCAAATCTCTGATGGATATCGTAGAATTGCAGCATGTCAAAAGTTGTAATCTTATTTGGATATTTTAAATTTTAAACTCTAAAACGTACAAATATGAAAATTTCAATTCGATACTCATATTTACAAGCAATATTTATGTACACGTATTTACAAGTGGCCTGCTCTCACATTGAATTTTTCTCTCGGTCAAAAAAAAAAAATTTTTTTTTCCAAGATATTTCTCGATTTTTTCTCGAATGTATTTACAACGAATTGCGATAATCTCAGGAAGATTTATTTGTGTTTCTTGTTGTTGTTTTAATGCCTGTTTTACCGTGCGAGTTATGACACCAACGGTCACTTTGAACATGCCTATAGTGGCCTCAGGTACCAATTCCCTGATGGATAATCGTAGAATTGCAGCATGTCAAAAGATGTAACCTTATTTAGGATACAAAAAGCACACACACAGAGCAACAGCCTAGATAAACATATTCAACTTTGAAATGGAACATTACAGTCTTTTGTGCTTCTTTAAATCTTAATAATTTAAAATTAATAATTTACGACTTAAAGCCACCCTTTTATTAATTATTAAAAAGAAAGATGTTGAATGGAGGGATTTGCTCGATATTTCAAATTTAACATCGTGTGTTGGTGCCCCCGTGTATACACCATTTACACTATTTATCAATATTATAATGGATACTTGATATTTTAAAAATTCAAACAAATTACAAATTCTCACTGCTGAGAGGAAAACAACTTTTAAAATTTCACAAATGTTCAAGCATCTCTCTTTCTCATAAATTCTCGCCCCCCTCCCCTAAAAAAAAAAAAAAATGCACACTTGTCTCTTCTTCTTCTTAAAAAAAAAGTCAACTTTCCTTTTTTCCAAACGAAAATATGTCATCCTCTTGTAATTTTTTTAAATATTGCTAAATTAATTCCAAATGTTCTGCTCTGACTTTTAAAATTTAGAAATTATAGTTTTTACAATATCACAATACGGGCAAAAGAAAAATTATTGGGAAGGGCCTGGTTCTCTTTTCAACACAGAGAAAGTGAGAAATATTCGAAAGAATTTAATTGACTACACAAGTCAATGGTAGGAGAAAAAAAAAAAAAAAAAACATTATTCTAAGTTACAGTGACGGATTTGCACTTGATGAAGAACAAATAAAGAAATGTAATATATTTTTAAAAATTATATGGTAAAAATATATACAATTATATTCCATCGAAGAATCTCTTCCAACGAAGATAGATAGAGCGAATTATTTCCCAACAATTTCGCCAGTTTAACCTTTCAGACCATTTTGGCTTGTTCGTTTAATGTTGTCAGCAATCACAGGTCAGTTTTTAGAATCAGGAGTTCAGCTAAATTATGGATATGTAGACATGGCACATTATATGAATGAAACATTCTGTGAAACGGTTTAAACAAAATGCTCATTTAAAAAAATCCTGAATTTCCTGTGTAGTTGATTGAAGAATACTGGGCTCTAGGGTATTTCAATAGTTTTGCTTTTATCCCACCATTATGTCTTAATTCTCTGTTTCTTATTGATTTTTTCTAATACACCAAAGAGCCATCATCATTGCCTATCTCATTAAGAACTAATTGGACTCCATTAACGGTTAATGCAATTACTTTTCGCCTCTGCGTTTCTCTAAGACGTCATCGTCGGGTTTATCCCTGAGGGCCGGCCACGAGGTGCGAGTACTTCAGCTCGGCTTTCTCCCCTGCTGTCTTATGGGAAAGGGGCGTTGGTTGTTTGGAGACTTGATGCTTCGAGTTGTTGCACATACAAGGTATGTTGTTTGGAGGCTTGATTCTTCGAGTTGTTGCACATACAAGGCAGGTTGTTTGGAGGCTTGATTCTTCGAGTTGTTGCACATGCAAGGCAGGTTGTTTGGAGGCTTGATACTTCGAGTTGTAGCACATACAAGGCAGGTTGTTTGAAGGCTTGATGCTTCGAGTTGTTGCATATACAAGGCAGGTTGTTTGGAGGCTTAATTCTTAGAGTTGTTGCACATACAAGACAGGTTGTTTGAATACCTGATGCTTCGAGTTGTTGTACATACAAGGCAGGTTGTTTGGAGGCTTGATGCTTCGAGTTGTTGCACATACAAGGCAGGTTGTTCGGAGGCTTAATTCTTAGAGTTGTTGCACATACAAGGCAGGTTGTTTGGAGGCTTGATGCTTCGAGTTGTTGCATATACAAGGCAGGTTGTTTGGATGTTTGATGCTTCGAGTTGTTGCATATACAAGGCATGTTGTTTGGAGGCTTAATTCTTAGAGTTGTTGCACATACAAGGCAGGTTGTTTGGAGGCTTGATTCTTCGATTTGTTGCAGATGCAAGGCAGGTTGTTTGGAGGCTTAATTCTTCGATTTGTTGCAGATGCAAGGCAGGTTGTTTGGAAGCTTGATGCTTCGAGTTGTTGCACATACAAGGCAGGTTGTTTGGAGGCCTAATACCCCGAGTTGTTACAAGTGCAAGGCAGGTTGTTTGTTGAAGGCCGTTCGCGGTCAATAATTAACACGGCTAACAGGATTAAATGAAATTTGCATAGACCGCTGCAGCCGACTTAAGTGGATTACCCCGTTGACAATTGGATCTCTGGCTTGCGACACTGTAGCAGATCCGCCGACGTCAACAAACTCTGATATCAAACAGATATGATGACGCTGTTTTGATTGCTACAGGATGTGTAGGATGGGCTCAAAATGCCTTCTTAAAAATACATTTAGTGAATGGATATATACATACGAACATTCACTCAAGCGTGTACTGATAAATTCAGAATTTAATGTTTAAAAAAAATATATTTCGAAATATAGGTGTTTTTAGATACTTATATTCATAAGATATTTTAGGTAAATAAGCTGTCTCTACGAAATTGGTTCGCGGGGTATCTATCCTGTATAGTGATGAGAAGCGGATAATGTGTCCTCAAGAGACCTCAGCATGTATAAGCAGAAAATTCAACCTTTTGCTGAAAACCAGGAAAACGGTCCATCCGCCAAAGGAAGTCGGATTGAACATAGGAATAAGTCTTTTCCATTATTTAGTCTTCTCGTTTTTTATTCCGATTGTTAAATTTACAGTTTTAGTTTGGTTTTATCATTGAATCATTGGCTGAAATTTCAAAATAAGCATTTCGTGTCTCAAATTTGGAACTCTTATGTTTCGAATGAAGGGGGGAAAATCCTATTAGTTCTGTTGGAAAGGTTACTCATATTAGCTAGCAAGCTTTGAGGCTAGATTCAGTTAGTTCCTCGCGTCTTCAGTCCTTATACAAAAGCTTTATTTTCTTTTGTATTCTATAGTAAAAGATCGATTTTATTAACGTACTCTTCATTCTAAAAGAGGTTCTCTCACAGAGAAGGTCTATAATTTATTATATCGTCACTTCTCGTAATTGAACTCCTGGATCAGTTGTGTTTGTCCATCTGAGCCCGGCTGGCAAAGAAAGGTGATGGATGAACTGATTCTTGGGCCAATATAGACGTTGATACTGAGCGCCATCTATTCACCGTCCCCACAAACTAGCGATCTCGGGTCGGTGACAATGCTACAACACCGGCTTTGGACAATTCAGAAAACCGACCTGATGACCATTGGTTTTGAGATAATGGCTCTCGTCAGTCCAGGGATGGCCTTGATTTCATGCGTTCCACGAGGGACTCGATGGAATAGATTTCATATAGATCACTATATCCTTCAGGTAAAACTTCCATCTGATTCTTGGGTTTCCAGAACTCGACATTGATGACAGAATTCACATTAGCTTGATCCTTGTTTCCTTATATAATCACCCACCATATTGTTTTGTTTATTTGTATCTTCATTTTAAATGAGCTATTGAATTTGAGCGTAGCACATTGACAGAGGAAGCCAAAAAAAAAAAGAAGTTTTAAAAAATAGCTTTAATTTTTTTTTCAAACCTGTCCCTGAATTCCCGCCTCCTCCCAATTATCAAGTTTCCCAACATAACAGTGGACGGCCGGCCGTGACGTGTTTTAACAATTGCGACATTAGTTTTAAGACTCCCCTGGGAGTAGCTGGTGGCAGGGCTGAGAGATAGGCGAGAACTGGCCATTTGAAATGGAATATACAAGGAACTCGCAATTACATTTCTATGCATATAAATCGTCCGATAGAATTTTAAAATGAAAATTTAATATTTAACTTTTAAAATGTCTTTTTTTTTTTTTTACAAATACCTATATACACTCATGGACAAAACATAAGGAAGTTGTACCTTTTAGCATGTATATCGGGATTCAGGCAATAACTCTGCAAGTTTTTTGATACACAGTGACCTATATTGAAGACACGCGAGATAATCAAGTGTAAACACAACTGCCTCTGTCTTCTTAAAAGAAAAAGGGGGACATCAAAAATTTTTCACATCCCTAAGTTTTGTCCACGAGTGCATTCGATATTGAAAAAAATATGCTACCTATGGTAACCTAGAGGTCGACAGAATAGGCGAACAGCCGGATCAAGCTGCTCTTCTTTGTGGATCTGGATGAAGGATATCTTGGCCGGGTACTCTGCATCTTCTGTGTATCTTGGAGAAATGTCCTTCAAGTGACATGATATCTGACCCCTTGGAGGCCGGCGTCAGTCTGGCTGTATAATCCTTAGGAATACCTAAATACACAGTGTAATCGGAAGAATCCTCTGGAATTTAAAATACAATAAAACACAGCCTCCGGATACATTTCTTATTTTATTAAACGTTCCCTCAAGCTTTCCGGGTACTGTAAACCTTTCTACTGGAGCATACAAGGGTATACTGGAGCATACAAGGGTATACAGGAACATACAGGGTTCACAGTACCCTAAAGCTTCAGAGAACGTTTAATAAAATACACAGTATCTTATTTTCCTTCTTTCGCGAAGCTGTGAAGACCAAAAGCAATAGCTACGGTAGCTAGGTCTAAACCTAACCTTGAGAATTTTGAAGATAGAGGTTTCCTGGCCGAAGTATCTCTTATTTAAGAAATAACCTTGAGAAAGAAGGGTTTTCGGGGTTTTTATAGGTGATCTAAATACACCAAACTATCTTTCCTTCCATAAAATAAAATGAAAAAGCGAAAGCGGGGCTTCTCGTTCTTCTTGGGAATTCCAATTTGCCAATCGCCGTAAAAGTGAGCCATGACAAACGGCGATTAAAATTGCATAACTTGAGATTGTTTTCGAAAGTTAAAGGACATTATCCAATTTTTATTGTTGTTATTCAAGGTAAGTAATTTATCGCGTCTGGAATATTTCTGGAGAATTGAGTTGAGGAAAGGAAGCATCCTCAATTGTTGAACAGATTTACTGCTCGTTGAACTACTCTGTTAAGGGGGGATGTAGTGGCATAAACTATCGTCTTATGTATAGCCAAGAACCCTGGTTCGAATCCGCGCATCGAAACGTTGTTAGTTTCAATAATTAATTGCTTCCAAACTGCCCTCATTCCTGCACAAATCCAACACTATGTGAGAAAACAAGTAACTAAATAGACCCAATACATCTTATACGTGTCTGACTGCTTCTACACGTCGTGTATCTACAACTCAACCCCACTATGATTATCATAGTTTGTACCATCATCGCTGCTACAAAGGCACGGATGTGCGATCATTTGTTTTAAGACGTTCTCATAGAGGGATTCACCATCGTTGAGGGAGCCTATCAATTTTGAATACAGTAGAACCTCCCAGTAAAGGACAACACTAATTGCAGAGCCAAAGTGTCCTTTAGGGAAGAGGTGTCCTCTTACCGGAGAGTTGCTAAATAGTAAAAATGGTAATTTTGCAAATGAAAACTGTCCTTTGTAGAGAGGTGTCCTCTAGTGTGAGTGTCATCTCATGGAGATTTTACTGTATAAAACATTTCTAATATTTTAAATACATATATAATATTATTAGAATATAAAATATCACAGCTGCTAACCTTTCATAACATTCGGCCATATTAATACATTTCTTTCTTTCTCCCCATTTCCATTCTCCAGTTGAACCATTCCCGGGGTTGCCAAGGCCCCCCTCGATAAATTACTTCCCTGGTCGCAACCCTTACCCTCCCTTGTGCAACCTCTCTGGGGCTGGCTGATCGAGCCACTCGGTCGTTTGGTAAGAGTCGATCGTATAAAAAATATCAACATTTTTTGACAGTTATCCCAAGGTGACTTCTCCATGAAAGGACGTTGATGCGGTGGGGTGCTGCATGGGGAAGACAGCTTTCCATCCGTTTGATATAGCCATTAGTACTGTGACACCCACTTCCAAATCTTTTCATTTACATGTTTTAAAAAATTGCATACATAATTATGTTTTAGATAGTTAAAATGCATATATTGGATTGAATAAAAGATTTATTTGTCAATATTTTGGTTGGCTGAACGCCAACCTTTATCGAGGCATTACATTCTTATTTTTGTATACACAAACTCAGCGCCGCATAGTGTTATATATTTAATATTGGCAAATAAATCTCTTTTATTCAATCCAATATATAGCTATATTTTCAGAATAATTATGTATACGCGCGAATGTAAACGGAATTATAAAATCATTCTACAATGTTTCTCTTTGTTTTATTATTATTATTATTTTTTATTATTTTGTAAATGCTAAAAGAGTTGCCTCTCTCGAGCTCGGTGTAACTTACAGTCGCCCTGAAGAAATGCTAACAAGAGCTACGCAAGAAAATTTATAGCAAATTTTTGAAAATAAAAACCGTTGAGCAAAAAAAAAAAGTCCTCATAAGTAAGATTTAAGGGGCCATCCCGCTTCCCCATTTCACATACGTGAGGCACGACGGATAAAAAAATGCGATAAATTTCACTAAATGTATCATGTTTCATTACCAGATCCAAGTTTAAAATTTGGAAGATACTTTTTTTTTCGGTTAAATAGAGGGTAAGCTGATCAAAATCGGACCTGAAATCGTCAGTAAAATGTGGCAATGTAACAAAAAAATAAAAAAATGCACGAAATTTATGAGGATATAACCGAAAACCCTAATTGTCACTTTCGCAACAATGGCACTTAGTGCACCGCGGTTCTGGTAGAAAACCGGGGCAATTACGTCATGGTGTGACGTGGAATTATGCAAATAAAAGAAAGGATATGCAATTAGATAGGCTGGGCACGTGACCATTTTATTCACTGGTGTGATAACTCGGATTTGTTGTTTACCAGTCTTCGGACGTAATCAAGGCGTGTCTCATCACATACGTGGAAATCAAACAGCTTCGTTATTTCAACTTATTCTAAAGTTACGAAATTTTGTTGGTTAATGGGTATTGATTGCTTCATTGGCTTATGCATAGGCTGACTTATGGTACATATTAAATACTTGTTGATAGAGTGTTTGAAGCGAGAGTCCTAAACATGAACTCCTGGATAATACACTACATAGACCGAAGTCACTATGGCCCATCCTAAATACTTTTGCAGTTGAGAGAGATAGTGTTTGAAGCGAGAGTCCTAAACATGAACTCCTGGATAATACACTACATAGACCGAAGTCACTATGGCCCATCCTAAATACTTTTGCAGTTGAGAGAGATAGTGTTTGAAGCGAGAGTCCTAAACATGAACTCCTGGATAGTACACTACATAGACCGAAGTCACTATGGCCCATCCTAAATACTTTTGCAGTTGAGAGAGATAGTGTTTGAAGCGAGAGTCCTAAACATGAACTCCTGGATAGTACACTACATAAACCGAAGTCACTATGGCCCATCCTAAATACTTTTGCAGTTGAGAGAGATAGTGTTTGAAGCGAGAGTCTAAACATGAACTCCTGGATAATACACTACATAAACCGAAGTCACTATGGCACATCCTAAATACTTTTGCAGTTGAGAGAGATAGTGTTTGAAGCGAGAGTCCTAAACATGAACTCCTGGATAATACACTACATAAACCGAAGTCACTATGGCCCATCCTAAATACTTTTGCAGTTGAGAGAGATAGTGTTTGAAGCGAGAGTCTAAACATGAACTCCTGGATAATACACTACATAAACCGAAGTCACTATGGCACATCCTAAATACTTTTGCAGTTGAGAGAGATAGTGTTTGAAGCGAGAGTCTAAACATGAACTCCTGGATAGTACACTACATAGACCGAAGTCACTATGGCCCATCCTAAATACTTTTGCAGTTGAGAGAGATAGTGTTTGAAGCTAGAGTCCCCCATAACATTTACTTCTAGACAGTATAGAGCAAAGTCTGTAGAAAAGCCTCCCCTAGCCCACTAAGACCATCCGTGAGGGATGTTGCCAACAGCCTAGAGAGAGGGTGACAACACGACTGTGCCGGATATAGATTCAGTCCCTCTATCTTATCTGACGTACTTTCTCGGTGCATTCGGAGATAGCGTCTACCTACCAGGACAGCCCCTGCCTGCCCGGACACTACACCATCCTGTGGACTTGCTAGAGAAGGAATGTCGGTGGCAGCACATAATTGAGAATTGGAAGCTGCTAAGTTCGATTAGGTGCGAGCCAAGAGTTGTATTGCATCTAGTCCAGCCTCAATTTAATACCTGCTGCGTATTTAAAACCAAATGTCGAATATCTAATTGTAGTGTCCCATAAGAGACCGTTTAGAAGCAGGGCTAAACTCGGTTTCTCCTGAAGGTGGTCTCTCTTAAGAAACTCTGTTTCGGTTGAAAGACTCCTCATGACTTGTCCTAACATGACAGTTTCTGTCGGATTTGTCCATGTTTTAAGTGGTATCTCATGGAAGACTACTGTATCTACCTTATCGGAAATTACACCAAATCGAATTTAGACAGGGAATTTTAGATCCCCTGGTTTTTTAATGCAATAATCTAATGAGTAATAAAATAACCAAATATAATAGTCATCAAACTTAATACTTGAATTTAATTTGTCTTCCGTTTCGATGATCAACATTTTTATTATTTTTTTTTTCCTAACAAAAATTATTGGGATCTTAATAGTTTGGCTCTTGCCATTTATGTATGCATGGAAACAAATAGATACTTGCAATAGACTCAAAAGAATGAACAAACGTTTATGAGAATAATGCACCATTTTTCGTATTCATTCGATTGGTTGCCTTATTTACATAATTTGTGTCATTATTTATTTGGTTAACCCAGGTACCCAACTACCCGAGCCTAATTTGTGTTGGTGAATCTCGCATACAAGAACATACACACGCGAGCGATAAACAAAGTACCTAATCTTTTCCTACAATGTGATTTACGCATGCGCTATTAACAGTGTTGCCAGTCATATTTGTTGTTTAGGCTTTATTCTAAAATAACTCTTTTTTTTAACAATATACATTTGATTTAACTCTTTATTTTTTAAAATTTCGGCTACTTTATGATCGTACCTTGTATGTCTTCTGACCTCTTAACAAACAACACTCGGATATAACACGCGTTCATACATAATCCTTGCAAATATTGAAAAGCGAATATTTTAGACTCGCTCTCTTCCCGATGATTTTTTACACCTTCAGCTTTTTTAGCTAGCTATCTAGTTTTACCAACCAGTTCTCAAAAAAGCCCCCTTTTTTTTTCTTTCTTAAAAAAAGAGTTTCAGGAAAAAAATGTTTGGTAGTATTCCTTCTTCCTATTGTTATATTTACTTTAAAATATTTGAATAACATCCGTGGTTTTCCTCCTATTTAAAATTTAAAAAAATTCTTGCTGGAGATACCGCTCATTCTCATTTTCTTTTCTCCTTTGAGTTAGAACTTGGGTTCGTAAGATTTTTGTTATTACCTAGTTGTACTCAGTACCTTGTTGTAAAACTTGTTTGTGCCTCACTGCGACGTCTCTTGAAATTCATCTTTTCTGGGAAAGATTATTGAGATCATGCTTTTTTTTTAAACGTTGTTCTTTGAATTGGTGCATCATACCTTCATATCTATATATTTCACAAGTGATAGATCTGTGATAGCTTTGACCCTGTCTTCTTCCATCATTGTGAATAATCCAACACCAGTTCATTTTTGGAAATCCTTTTGACACATCTTTTCTCTAATATTCTGCCAAAAGCAGGTATCTTGTACCAGCGCGTCAAAAGTTATTTTTACTGTTGTTAATCAAGCCGGAAAATAAATAACATCAAGGAAGTTTTTTAGTTGATTTTTTCAATGTTGTTCCTGACATACCAACTCAATTCTATGGTGGTTATTTTATAGCTGATTGCAATAAACCAAATATATCCTGGAGGAAGTGCCATGACAGGCACCATAGGACTGTAGTATCAGCCGGGGTAGGTCTGTTGAGCTTCCTTAGACTGATGGTCCTCAAGGTAATAACTTAGAGGATAGGGGATCTTCTCTTTTGAATCGTGATATGGAACAATTTGGATTATAGATTATAAACATAAGGTAATAAAACCAAATCAAATGATTTGTTTCGGTAACAACGTTGTTACCGAAGCATCACACACTATTTATTCATTTGAATTTGGTCTTATTACCTTCTTTTGAATCATAAACCTTAATAATTTGTTTCTCTAGTCAAGAGAACTGATATTCCTAGCGAGTGTTCAGACGCAGAAAAAATAAAGGACTCAATATATCTACATTGATTACAACACCTATGTATATGTACCAGAGAAGTCACGGTTACCCCTGCTATTTAAAAGGACCCCATTCCAATTAGCAATAGTGGTTTGAGATTAAATTGGCGAAAACACTGGGATGATTCGCCGTTCATAATTCAATCCATCACACTATTGTGGTGATGTAGAAATGTGACGTACAAAGAGTATGCATAAAAAATCATAATTGACAGAGGGCTATACAATATTGGAAGTTAAAAAGTAGGCAACTTTCTCTCCATGTAAATATATACAATCCCTGGCCGGCGGAGGACTGGCTATAGGGAAAACACTACAGCTGCAACCAGTTAGCTATATTTAGCATCCCAAGGTCTGGTAGACGTACGCTCGCATCCGACCGCCCGCGCGTGTGTCTACAGAAAGTATCTCGCCCAACCACGCCATGGAGATCGGAGTACAGTATCCCCATCTACATCGGAAAGGTAAGTTCACTGACCCTACGCTGCTTTCTACCACCTCTCCCACTCTCTGCTTGCTAACTCGGGGTACTTGGGTGAATCCAAACATGCTTTCTAATACCAGAACTAGGATATGCACATATATAATCTAAGTTTATTATGAAAATTATTCTTCCCGAACCTGCCACTGTGTCTAAAGCGATGTTGTAATCACGTTACCTTCTCTAGGAGCCACCCAACCGGGACATGTTAAACGAACACAATACTTCATTGACACATTTTTGACACTCACTCTCCCCGCATCCTAATTTCCTCGAGTCGCCGGTATTTTTCCACAACTTTTTTTTCTACTTTCTTGGTGATCAACAGGAACTTCCTTGTGTATTGGGAATTCTAAATTACCTTATTTATATTTAGAATATATTTAGGGGTAAGGGGAGGTACTTTTTTAGCCCGTGAATAAGCTGAAATCGAGCTTAAAGTAACGCTGTTGATTGATTCGTGGTTTTCTATCGCGATCATCAGCTGACTCCTCCTTTTCCATGAAAGGTTTTATCATTCCTTTATCTCTCCTCTTGCTCTAATTACTGAAACTCTTTACATCTAAACACCTGTCTTAATCTCACTATTCTTTTACCCGCTTATTTTCCATTGTGCTTTACAGTTGATTCCTCTTTTTCCACCTCTCTGTTACAGTCACGAAGCGTTTCACCATACCTATCTCGTCCTTCTTTTTATGGTTATTCCAACTCTATCTTCATCTATACACTTGTTACTCCTTGCCTATGTCAATCCAGATACCATTCTTCTTCCATACACGAAGCCGATGGTTAGTCTAGTGTTTTTTTTTCTTTGATCTACCATTGGTACTAGGGTTGTCTGAATTTTAAGTAGGCCGTGATATCTCGGATGAGTGTAGATATATGCAACTCCACCACCGCTACTAGATCAACCAGCCTCTATTACATTGACAAATACCATGACACGGTGCATCATCCCAAAGGAATCCTGCCATTCCGTTGACAGATATCAAACGTCATGGTCATAAAAAAGTCGGGCATCATTTTTTTTACCTGACACCTTCTCCTTAGTCTTTCTCTCTATCACCTTTCAGCCAGTCATCATCTTCCTGGCCGGTGAAATCACGACCAAGCTGCCGAGCTCTTGGCTCTCTAGGTCTCCGAGCATCTTATCTTTCGTTCCATCCCACCAGGCCTCTATTATCTCTCGCACCACCTCGATTATCTTGGCTTCCACCTGGTGGTCTTCACTCGCTCTCTCTCTCACTTCTTTACTTTCTTTCTCTCTAACCAGATAGTTGGCGGCTTCTGCACGCTCCGGGAGATACGCCTAGTTAGTTAGTTAGTTTTATAGTGTATGTGTTCTTTGGATCAGTAGAGGAATGCTCTCGTATAATGCCAGCTCTGCACATGGCGCCAGGAAACAATGTCTGTGTTTGTTTACTCTACTTAGTCCCCACCTTCCAGAGTGTCTACAATTACTAAAAGTTGAAACCTATTTGTAAGCTTTCTATATAATCGGTGTTTGTCGCCATCACTTATATAACATACCAAACAATTATATACACAACTTATACATTTAGTTTATACATATAGTTTGTACAGGGGGGCAATATAAACCAAAATCATACTCCCGCAACTTTATGTTATATATACGTGTATGTACACTCATGGACAAATGATGTCGCCCTTCGTGTAATTTTTTTTTTTTTTTTAAAGTAAACAGAGGTAATTTTTTTCACACTTGGTTATCTCGTGTGTCTTCAATAAAGGTCACTGTGTATCAAATATCTTTCAGTATATATCGCTATTTCCGTTGTCTCACTGCTTTGTACTTATGCATACCTCTGGTGAATCCTGTATAGGGTCAGTGACCCTAAATAAAGGCTTTTTTGTTGTTGTTGTATATATTTCAGAGTTGTTGTCTGAACCCCGATATACATGCTGAAAGGTACAACTTCCTTAAGTTTAGTCCATGAGTGAATGTATACAGTAAAAAAAAAAACCTCTAATGGAATGACCCCACATTGTAAAATCAAGAATACCTGAACTGACAATCCAATGAGAGATCTCTAGAGGAGACCAGGAGTATCCTATGGTAAGGAAGTCTCTCATGGGAGGTTATAAGCACTGAAAGGATACAATATATATTACCCACATCTATATATACAATTTAATAAATATATTGTATACACTAGACTTTGGGTATTTTAGCTAAGTGCATTTCAGCCACGTTTTGCTTGGGAAAATAGTCAGTTAAATAATTTCTGTTTGGAAACATTGTGTAAAAAAACAAAACAAATTTAATTAGTAGCCCTCACCTGTGCTGCTCCTAGTGGTAGAAAGCAGAATTACAGATAATTGTTTTCGATTTATTGAAATGACCACATTAATTTTTTAGTTTTTGTTTAGTCTATATGCTAAACTATATATATATATTTCCATCTACTTTCATGGGGAAATTTAATAGCGATTGATTGTGTAGTTTTGGCGTAGAAAGTGTAACAAACATCAATTTAGCATTTCATATACAGTGGAACCTCCATGAGAGGACATTCCCGCTAGAGGACACCTCTACAAAGGACAGCTTTTCATCGCCAAAATGATCATTTTTACTATTTAGCAATTCTCTGGTAAGAGGACACCTCTTCCTAAAGGACACTTTTGCTCTGTACTTAGGTTTCCTCTTTACGTGGAGGTTCCACTGTTTATGAGAGGATATAGGTTTACACACATGCTGAGTTTCCTTTTTATTTTAAAATGCTAGCTTTCAACTGCACTCTTCAATGGGCATAATTAAAAACATCAACTTACATCAACCTCCATGAGAGGACACTCGCGCTAGAGGACCCTTCTCTACAAAGGACAGTTTTCATTTGCAAAATGACCATTTTTACTATTTAGTAGCTCTCCGGTAAGTAGACACCTCACTGTAAAGGACACTTTGGCTCTGCAACTAGGTGTCCTTTACAGGGAGGTTCTACTGTATAGAGTAGCTCTCTGGTAAGAGGACACCTCTCCCTAAAGAACACTTTGGCTCTGCAACTAGGTGTCCTTTACAGGGAGGTTCTACTGTATAGAGTAACTCTCCGGTAAGAGGACACCTCTCCCTAAAGAACACTTTGGCTCTGCAACTAGGTGTCCTTTACAGGGAGGTTCTACTGTATAGAGTAGCTCTCCGGTAAGAGGACACCTCTCCCTAAAGAACACTTTGGCTCTGCAACTAGGTGTCCTTTACAGGGAGGTTCTACTGTATAGAGTAGCTCTCCGGTAAGAGGACACCTCTCCCTAAAGGACAGGCTCTGCAACTAGGTGTCCTTTACAGGGGGGTTCTACTGTATAGAGTAACTCTCCGGTAAGAGGACACCTCTCCCTAAAGAACACTTTGGCTCTGCAACTAGGTGTCCTTTACAGGGAGGTTCTACTGTATAGAGTAACTCTCCGGTAAGAGGACACCTCTCCCTAAAGAACACTTTGGCTCTGCAACTAGGTGTCCTTTACAGGGGGGTTCTACTGTATAGAGTAACTCTCCGGCAAGAGGACACCTCTCCCTAAAGAACACTTTGGCTCTGCAACTAGGTGTCCTTTACAGGGGGGTTCTACTGTATAGAGTAACTCTCCGGTAAGAGGACACCTCTCCCTAAAGAACACTTTGGCTCTGCAACTAGGTGTCCTTTACAGGGGGGTTCTACTGTATAGAGTAACTCTCCGGTAAGAGGACACCTCTCCCTAAAGAACACTTTGGCTCTGCAACTAGGTGTCCTTTACAGGGAGGTTCTACTGTATAGAGTAGCTCTCCGGTAAGAGGACACCTCTCCCTAAAAGACACTTTGGCTCTGCAACTAGGTGTCCTTTACAGGGAGGTTCTACTGTATAGAGTAGCTCTCTGGTAAGAGGACACCTCTCCCTAAAGGACAGGCTCTGCAGCTAGGTGTCCTTTACAAGGAGGTTCCACTGTATAGAGTAGCTCTCTGGTAAGAGAACACCTCTCCCTAAAGGGTAGGCTCTGCAACTAGGGGTCCTTTACAGGGAGGTTCTACTGTATAGAGTAGCTCTCTGGTAAGAGAACACCTCTCCCTAAAGGACAGGCTCTGCAACTAGGGGTCCTTTACAGGGAGGTTCTACTGTATAGAGTAGCTCTCTGGTAAGAGAACACCTCTCCCTAAAGGACAGGCTCTGCAACTAGGTATCCTTTACAGGGGGGTTCCACTGTATTTCTTACAAGAAATGTTTACAAACAACTAGAGTATGATATAGGCAGTATATATTCAGGTATAACAGTTGATGTGGTGGGCACAGAGCTAGGGGAGGAGGCCCCCATGGCGGCCATCCCCCCCGAGCAACACCTCCAGTTCCACCAACAACTGCTCCAGCTCAAACAGCAGCACGAGATCCAGCAACAGTTGCTCCGTCAACACTTCCAGCAGCAACAACAACAGCTGGCCGAGCAGCACGAGAAACAGCTCCAGGAACGCATCAAGGTAGACAGACCTTTGTAGAGAAGCTTTTTATTTTTACTTTCTATCTGAGGAACAAAAAATCACAGGATATCCTTGCTAAGAAGAAACCAAAGGTAAAAGCGGCGAGTTTATTATTAGAATCTTTATATTGAATAAACAAACTCATTGCTTTTACCTTTGGTATCTTCTTAGAAAATTTATTTTGATTGAAAGATATAGTAAACTCGGCTTTCAAATGATTGAAACTTGGTGGTGGTGTGTAAATGATCATTTTTTCTATTCAGGTTTATGTTATCCCCTTGACATATGTGAACTTGAAGTATTTTACAGTTATTGATTTGTCATTGCTGTCCTCTCTATATCTTCAGTGTCTCTTTTACTGTGATTTTCTCTTTGGACACAATTTGCTCAAACTTGGAAGGCATGGTTATTTCTTTCCGTTTATCATTACTCTTCACAATTCACCCTTTCATACCTCATCCCAAAGGTTGGAAATAATCGTTATTTCTCCTTGAAATAAATTTTGATTTTTCGTTGAAAAGAAACACATGCGGGATAGTTTTCAAATATCGTTTTACAATCACAAGCAGCATTATATTATATGGTTATTTCTGTTTGTCATTTTTCATCATCATGCTGTTCTATCATGTAAATTCCCATTAGCCATTATGAAAGGTCATTTCAAAGTAAGGCAAATGTTTATGATTTGAGGTTAGTTCTGTATAAAATGTATTAATACAGGTTTGTGATCAAAATTGTACCTTTTAATGAGTTCAGATCATGATTATGAAGAGCACCTCTGCTCTTGATTTCAAATCAGTGTTTTCCATCCCCTAGTAGAAATGTCACATCTGACTAAAGAGTCTGTCCTGGCTTCTGACTTCAGTTGGCCAATACTTGTCAAATTATTTCCTTTGGGTTTATATAGTAGTTCTATATTTGTGATTTCTGTTCATGTTATTACTGTTGGTTCAAAGTTGCCTATTTATGAAATTTCTACAAGTGTAGACTTGCTTATATAAGAGATAACATCTACTTCTGATGGTCCATTGTCCATATCTACCTCATGGGGGGATGGTAGCAGCTCTTCTTCAGGGGCATTCTTCATCTGAATAAAATATTCTAATAAATTAAAAATTTTGAAAAAAAAAAATCAAGTTTTGTAAAACCTTTCATTAACAACTAGGTAGGCTCCTGGAGCATATCCAAAGATTGTCAACTACCCAGGCTGTCCTGAGGTTTATGTCATGGTAGTCTCAATGAACCAGTTCACCAAATGTTTCCAGGCCAGTTTATTTCTTGGTATCTCATGGAGACAGCCTGAAAACATGGAGTCTCCCTAGCTCTCACAGAGATGGTCTCTTATTAGAGGTTGGGATATTATGAGTGAGATATCAGTTTGTTATTGCAGCGGAGATGATGGCTCATCAGATGAGTCGTTGATTGAAGGTTTTACTGCAATCTCATCATAGTCTCCAAGATTCGATACAATAGAGAAACTCTCATTTGCTCAATGTTGGTATTGTCTTCATGATAAAGCACAATTTGGATTATAGATTATAGATACAAGAAAATAAGACCTAATTGAAATAATTTATTAGTGTGTGATGTTTTGGCAACAGCATTGTTGCCATCATCAGACAAAAGAATAAATATTTATACTTTTGTCTGATGATGGTAACAATGCTGTTGCTGAAACGTCACACACTATTGAATTATTTGGATTAGGTCTTATTTTCTTGGATATTTTCTGCATTTAACATTCAGGGAACCTTTTCTCTTTCTTTTCTTTTTAGTAATTGATTTATTTACATATATTTCTCACATAATATTTTGTACAGAAATGTAAGTGGTTCTTTTCTAATAATCCATGAATAATGTGAAACAATCTATTTCCAATCTTCACCATTTCTACTGTGTAGCTTTCATTGTGAATTCCTATTCTGTTTTTCACACCATCTGTGGGGTCAAGGCAGATTTAATTGTTGATATGATCAGAGTTGTGGAACAAATGTGCACAAAATTCTTTTTAGATATCTAAAAAAATAGAATGTGTGCTTTTTAGAGCCCAATATGAAAACAGCCAAAATTCGAACTAGATGAGTTCCATGTTAAGTTTGATTGATGTAATATTTGAACCTTTTCTAGATTCTTGGGAAAAAAGTTATGTTTAAATGAAAAAAAAAAGATATATATATACATACATGTATCTTAAGTGCCTCAAAATTCCTAATGTTATCTGACAGTCAGAAGTCCAGTTGAAGCTCTGTCTGTATTATTTATTTTCATAAATAATTTAAAGGAAGTCGGCGGAAGGATGGTCTAAACCGTTGGTTTTCGCCCGCTACGACCCGGGTTCGATTCCTGCATTGGGCACTTTTTTTCTGATTAAAAGAGTTATGCTCCAATGGCCCCCGATTCTTGCAAAAGTCCAACCCTACCAGCGAGTGCAAGTAACCAAATGGGGCTCTGGCACATTTTTAAGTGCAAAGTCAAACTGCTTTTCACATGTGTAGACATGTGCTGCACTTACAGTAAAAGCAGTCACCAACTTCTTCCCACCATGATTATCATGGCCTGTACCACGTGTATTAGGGATAAGCAAAAATTAAAAAAATAATGATAAACAAACATCAGTGCCATAGTGAACTCCAATGGGACTGAACTTTTGGTTCACAATAACCATGTTTTACACATTTTTATAATAGTATCCCTAATATTGGAAAATATTTTAGGTTCTTTATATGGGAAGGTTCATAAACTATTCCCAGTTTATTATAGTGAGTTTTTTTCTTTACTGTATATGTAAATATGTAGATTTGCATAATTGTTGGTCCAGACTGGGTTAGGAAGAGTGTAACACCGTGAAAGAGAATGATTCAACTAATTTTACATTTTCCTCACAGCTTTATACAACTGTTGATTTTGGACAACCATAGCCCTAGGTTGTTTTATTAAAAAAAAAATACTTCAGTGGGGCACTTGATTTGCACAAATCTAAACTCATCAGGGACTTATATGTTACTGAAAAAAGACCTCTGGACATCCTGTAAGTGCAAAGTAATTTTCTTTCCACATGTGTGTAGACATGTGGTATACTTTGAGGACAAACAATTTCAAACTCCTATCCACCATGATTATCATGGAAATATGTAATTAGGATAAGCACATTTTTTTCTGAGGAGGATATTTTAAACAGGAAATATTGTGAGAATATTAAATAAAAAGGGTTGCCCAATTTCTTGAGTAATTTTTCTATGACCTCTATCCTTTTTTTTTTGTACATAAAAAACTTATGAAATCCACAGTTGGGCAACTGATAAATATAATCTCATACAGCTACATGTGTTGGTTAACTATTTGTTGTGGGTCAGCTGTGGAGCAGAGATAGGGTGGTAGCTAGTCATCTTCTTCTTTCTTATCTTCACTCAATCATATTAGGATATCAAGCTTGTAAAGCTTGAGATCATGATTGGGTGAAGTAGAATGCGTCTGCCTTTGTCATTAAGACTGGGAACACTACTCAGTGGCAGACCGACTTAGCTCCAAAAGAAATGGTCGCCTCTAACATGAGGAACAGACGCCATGTGCAGCTGCTCCTAACATGGAGTACAAACGCTGTACATCCTGTATACCTGGATTAGGAGCCCTTACAGGCTACTATCAGCTGGGCCAGCTGAGCCCAGGTTTTTTAGTGAGCTTGTTACTGTTCCCTTTCCTCCTTTTTCATCCGGGCTTGGGACCGACAAAGGCGGAGTTGTAGCAAGTCATGGACTACTTGAATATGTTTTTTAATTTGTAGATATTCTCTTTAACATATTTTCTATGTTTTAATTATCTTTTTCTTACAACTTCTATTGATGATTCTCCACTTGTTGAGATCTCTCAAATTCTCATTCTCTATACCATTCTCAAATTATATAGTTTCTGAAAAGAGAACTGAATCTCTTCAATGTGAACTTCTGGCCTTAACTACCCATTTCATGATTTTTCAGGATGCCTGAATGACTTTTGGTCTTTGAGGTATACCTTGTATCACGCTGACGAGGGCCAACAGCCCGAAACGCATACGTGGTTAGCTTTTCTTGATTAATCAAGAAAAAGGTATTTGGCCAATTCCGGAATAATTAAAAATCGATGAATAGTTGATATTTATTCCAATAGATGGTGCAAGCCATCAGCAACTTTTAATTGTCCGATAAGGAGACACACACACACGCCCTTTTTTTCTTTTTAAATCTCTTCAGTTTTGCTAAATCTTGAGGCTTTGTGTTTCATCGTTTCACTAAAATATATTTTTAAAATGAATTTTACTTTTTTTTAAAATGTATTCCCATTCCATTGTATTCTCATCTATTGGTTGTACTAGACTTGTGTGTTTATTTTCTTCGTCAAAGTAAGTGAGACTCTGGAGGGCAATGTTCTTACTTGAGAAAATTTTCAATATTTTTGGAATTGAAAGAATATATTGAATGTATTAAATTCTTTCCTCTCTATGTACTCTATACTTTGATGATGGAACACCTTATCTAATTAGAAATTATTTATTTTATTGTGTGAATGCCCCCAATGGCCTTTAATTTGCATATACATCTGGCAGAAGCAAAGAACCCCTATTTTACATACTGTGTAAGCTATGTGAGGAATGAGTGGCCACAGGTCAGAGAATTCTTCTTTAAACCAAGGTATTGTGTGAATGCCCCCATTGGCCTTTGATTTGCATATACATCTGGCAGAAGCAAAGAGCCCCTATTTTACATACTGTGTAAGCTATGTGAGGAATGAGATGGCCACAGGTCAGAGAATCCTTCTTTAAACCAAGGTATTGTGTGTGAATGCCCCCATTGGCCTTTGATTTGCATATACATCTGGCAGAAGCAAAGAACCCCTATTTTACATACTGTGTAAGCTATGTGAGGAATGAGATGGCCACAGGTCAGAGAATCCTTCTTTAAACCAAGGTATTGTGTGTGAATGCCCCCATTGGCCTTTGATTTGCATATACATCTGGCAGAAGCAAAGAGCCCCTATTTTACATACTATATGAGCTGTGTGAGGAATGAGATGGCCACAGGTCAGAGAATCCTTCTTTAAACCAAGGCATTGTGTGAATGCCCCCATTGGCCTTTGATTTGAATATACATCTGGCAGAAGCAAAGAGCCCCTATTTTACATACTGTGTAAACTGTGTGAGGAATGAGATGGCCACAGGTCAGAGAATCCTTCTTTAAACCAAGGTATTGTGTGAATGCCCCCATTGGCCTTTGATTTGCATATACATCTGGCAGAAGCAAAGAGCCCCTATTTTACATACATGTGAGGAATGAGATGGCCACAGGTCAGAGAATCCTTTTTTTAACCAAGGTTATTGAAATCTTCTGAATTTGTTAAAGAGACCTTATTGTTCTGTGTGGCTGCTCTTTGACTTTAGCAGTTGATGCTCTTGCAAATTTGGACCATTTCAGATGTCTCTTTCTCCCTCTTTCTCTCTCTCTCACTATCTTGAAAGCCTTCCTTGAGGCTCTTCTTCCATCCTAATAATCCCGTGTGAATGCTATCTATCCATGTTCCCATCCCTGCCCCCTCCCCAATTAATGGTTCTCTTTGGCTCAGTTTTCAGAACTCTCGAGGCTTGGCGTTAGAGTGGCGGCCATTTCTCCTCCAGATCTCAGACGTTATTTGCGAGCACAAACTCTCCAACAGGTTAGAACTTTCCTTTGTTTTTTTCTATCTTTCTCTTATATTTTTTGCTTTTTTTTTTTTTAAATATATATATATTTTTCTTTTCCAGGGCCTCTCATGTTTGTTGTTAGCATGACAAGCTCTCTTCCCGCTACCTCACATAATCTTCTTTCTTAACATTCTCTTTCCTTACTTGTTGTCATCCTATTGTTTGCTTTTTTACACTTTTCTCTTTGTGTAACATCTTTGTGTGCCACATACCTACTACTGTGATTTACCTGGTTCTTCTCATGTTTAGGAGACAAATTTGTCAATTATATAAATAAGTGGAAGGGGATCTTTTCAAATACACCAAAAAAAATCACCTGATACAATAGAACCTCAATAAGAGGACACTCTCGCTAGAGAACACCTCTCTACAAAGGACAGTTTTCATATCCAAAATGACCATTTTTACTATTTAGCATATCTCTGGTAAGAGAACACCTCTACCTAAAGGACACCTTTGCTCTGCAACTAGGTGTCCTTTGCAAAGAGGTACTACTGTACCAACTTTTTAAAGTTTTCCCCCCTTTATTAATGTTAAGGTAGAGAGCCCTGGTCCTACTTATTTTAATGAATTGGATAATGACCTCTTCAGTTAGGTCACCTTGCTCTTAAGGTTTTAACTTTGGCTCTTTTCCAAAGACCTTATGTGTATATAGATAATCTTAAGGTAACAAGACCAAATCAATAAAATGATGGCATGATGTTTCATGACAGTGCTGTTACTCAAATGTCATTCCACAATTTATTGATTTGGTCTTGTTACCTATATTCCCAAATTAAACCGTATCATTTTGTATATACATAATTTTATGCTAATAAATTTCATGTTCTTTGGAAATATGCATCATGAAGATAATCTAAAGTTTGTGTACTGAATTCTATCAGTAAATTTGTGACTTATACAGGTTGGTTTTGGCCCAAATTTACTGTTGTTGTGGGGTATACACTGATATGTATCTATAGCCTCTGTGTGGTGAGGATATATCTATTGCTAAATAACAAAAAAAAAAGGGAGAGGTACATCTTTTGCACAATGAATATTAACTTCTTTTAAGAGTGATAGCAAACAAATTGTTGTCTGAACTAAACTACCAATTCTGGCTATGTAATGTCAATCTTATGAAAATTTGAAACTATTATAGACGCGTATGATTCTTTTGAACAATTTCTACTGCCCTTACTGCAATGGAAAAATTAATAGGAGGGTCTGGCTCATCAGTGGTGAACCCTCCCGGCGGTTTCGCCAGTTTAATTTTCATAACAAATGGCACGCTAATGCATCATAATGTCAATGTTATTTAGCTATGTTGTTCTAGGGATAACTGCAGTCATGTGTTTGTACAAGACCCTTTTTAGAGATGCTGATGATGTTGGTTAATAAAGTGATGGAATTTGTATTAGGTCCCCTGATCGTGAGAGATGAACATCATCTAGAGAGTCTTTAGTATACTTTAGACTTACTACTTTAGGCTTTGGGTTACTTTAGAACCTTTTTGGAGATGCTGATGGTGTGTTGTTGTTTCTTATCCCCTTGAGTTCATGGTCCTCGAGCTGTAAGTGCTGCTGATGGTGATGGTTAGCAAAGTGATGGAATTTATATTAGGTCTCGTTTAGTGAGAGATGAACATATCTAGAGAGTATTTAGTATACTTTAATTTATTGTTTGTGGGGTTTGTTGAGGGATGGGGGATTTTAAGCATAAGTTTTTATCAGGGAACAACTTTCTGTTGTGGAAAAAATGACTTATGCAATTAAGATAGGAAAAAAATGGTTTTCCCTTTATCCTTCTTCATTGCTATCAATAATTATAACTACAACTATATCTTCATGTGCTATGAACAGTATCTGTATGACCCACTGTGTGTTCTCTAGGAATACTTGGACAACCAGAAGAAATTTGAAGAAGAACAGAAATTGGAACGAGAACGCCGTGATAAAGAACGGCTAGAACAACTGAAGAAAAAGGAAAAACATGAACAAAGTAAATATATATACATATTCTTCTCTGCCTATTTATCTATTAAGAGATCTATGATAACTTCCAAAAATGCTTGTGGATTTAATTTGATTTAAAAAGTTGAAAAAGAAACTTCACCTTATTTGCCTTTTTTTTTTCTTTTTCTTTTTCTAAGCCAAATTGTAATAGTTTGTGGATAATCTAAAAAGTCCATGCAGTCTTGAGGTAATGAGTTTGGCAATTTAAACTTTGTATAAATGAAGCTGTAACATGGTGAACAGTTGGCCTGAGCATCAGTAATTCATGTATTGGCATTGTGATTATAATGGTATCCCAAGTTTAAGAATCCATATTGCATATAGGGGCAAAAGGTAATAGCACCAAATCCAAATAAATAAATAACATACAAACTTATTACCTTGTGTTTCTAATCTATAATCCAAATTGTACCTTATCATATAGGAGCCAAGTATATATATAGCATACAAATGTTTAAGTGACCTGTGCCATAAGTTGTACATAGGGGATGAAAGCCTGTGAAATAAGCAAGGTGGCTGTCCTAGGTGCCATAGCCTCCTCTGAGGTGAAGCAGCGCCTGCAGGAGTTTGTCCTGAACAAGAAACAGAGGGAGGCTGCCGCAGCCTCTCACAGTTCGCCACCCAACCTGCGGAACTGGTGAGTTGACAGCTTGTTGTCTTGTAGAGTGTGAATGGTCGTCTATGTGTTTACCACCCCATGTTCTTTATGCTCAATAATTGTAAGGTACCAGGGGGATGGGACTTAGTTTCTTACCAATGTCTCATTGGTGCCCCAGAGGCTTAATTTCATTGGTTTTAGAGGGGGGCAACCTTAATAGGAAAGGATCAAATAAGTTATTGAATAGACAAATGAAGCTATTAAGCATAACTTTTTTTATTTAAAATAGAGTAACTTGTCTTTATTGTGATGAAAAATATTTCATCAGTGATTAAATCTCCCAGCAGTTTCGCTAGTTTAATCTATCATACTGCTTCTTAGAGCTTTACTATTGTTTATTGGAAGATTCTGTTTATATCCATATCCAACACTGGGGTGGGGAATACATATTGAATACAAGTTCATTTATTGGGGTCTTAGTAGGGCTTTGTGGCCTTTGATCTTTTTTTTGTATAAAGTATGCTAGGTGTGAATGTAAGTGTGGCTGTGTGTGACCCTATGTGTTCTCTGAGGTTCAGAAAACATGTGTCCTTTGTTTCTCTCTTTTTTAGGAATGCTAATGTGAACATGTGTGTATGTAGGGCCATGAGTATTTATTTTGTGACCCATGTCTTCTGTCAGATTGAGGGAATATATGTAAGACCATGTGCCATGTATCGGATTGTGGGAACATGTCCTTTGTTTCTCTACCTCTATTTAGGAGAAATGTTGAAGTGAATCTGTATGTGGCCAGGTTTGCGTTTGTTGTTTTTCTGTCAGGTCAAGGAAATATGTGTTCTTTGACTTATTATCTGTGAGAAATGCCAATGTGTGAACATGTGTGTGGGGCTGAGTGTGTCTGTTGTGTGGAACTGAGTGTGTCTGTTGTGTGGGACTGAGTATGTCTGTTGTGTGGGACTGAGTGTGTCTGTTGTGTGGGACTGAGTGTGTCTGTTGTGTGGGACTGAGTGTGTCTGTTGTGTGGGACTGAGTGTGTCTGTTGTGTGTGACTGAGTGTGTCTGTTGTGTGGGACTGAGTGTGTCTGTTGTGTGTGACTGAGTGTGTCTGTTGTGTGGGACTGAGTGTGTCTGTTGCGTGGGACTGAGTGTGTCTGTTGTGTGTGACTGAGTGTGTCTGTTGTGTGGGACTGAGTGTGTCTGTTGCGTGGGACTGAGTGTGTCTGTTGTGTGGGACTGAGTGTGTCTGTTGCGTGGGACTGAGTGTGTCTGTTGCGTGGGACTGAGTGTGTCTGTTGCGTGGGACTGAGTGTGTCTGTTGCGTGGGACTGAGTGTGTCTATTGTGTGGGACTGAGTGTGTCTGTTGCGTGGGACTGAGTGTGTATGTTGTCCCTCACCTGTAGTTATGAGGAATGCCAGTGTGTGTGTGGGACTGAGTGTGTCTGTTGTGACGTCTTCTGTCAGGTCCAGGAAACATGTGTCCCTTGACCAAGCCATTCTACCCTCAGCTAGTGGCATTTCTTCCCATTGCAGGCATCCAATCCTTGGGAAATATGACAACGACTTCCCGCTGAGGAAAACAGGTAAGTTCCTGATGACACTTTAAATAATATTTATATATTTTTGTGTGTATAAATAGATGAGTTAAATATAGATTGTGATTTACGTCACTTAAAAATAAATTCAAATCGATTTTAAATTTTTAAAATTTATAGCAATAAGAGAAAACATTGAGTTTATTTATTGCACACAGAATATAGCTTTCAGACATATGAAAGCACAACACATGTCTGAAGGCTAGCTTCAGTGCAATAAAGAAGCTAAAACAGCTTTAAATTGTCAATAGAGAATGAAATGATAATTTTATATAGAAAATTTCAAGTTTTAAAGTGATATTCTAGTGTTGGATTTGAATTTCAATTATATGTTATTAGATTTATCTATCACAAGGTAACATGACCAAAATTTTTTTTTTTTAATTATCCCTAGTACACGTGGTACAGGCCATGATAATCATGGTGGATAGTTAGCGACTGCTTTTACTGTAAGCACACCACATATCTACACATGTGAAAAGCAGTTCGACTTTGCACCCAAATTTTAATTTCTTCTAACGAGGATAAAATATTTTTGTTGAAATGTTGAGAAAATAAAGCATTTTCTGGCCAAAGTGTATCCGATTAAAGAACAATGAATGCCGGCCGGCCAGGCAACCTCAATATGACTAAAGAAGTATTCCTCATGTCTCAAACCTTGAATAATATTCCTATTTATTCTTGAACTTGTAAATACAGTAGAACCTCCATGAGAGGTCACCCACGCTAGAGGACACCTCTTTATAAAGGACACTTTTCATTTGCAAAATTACCATTTTTACTATTGAGAAACTCTCGGGTAAGAAGACACCTCTCCCTAAAGAACACTTTGGCTCTGCAATTAGGTGTCCTTTACAGGGATGTTCTACTGTATTTTAAAATTATGGAAATTTATTTTTTTCAATATACTCATGGACAAAACTTAAGAAAGTCAAAAGTCTTTGATGTTGCCGGTCATCTATTTTTTTTTAAGGAGACAGAGGCAATTTTGTGCACACTTGGTTATCTCCTGTGTCTTGAATAAAGGTCACTGTGTATCAACTATCTTTCAGAGTTATTGACTGAATCCTGATATACATGCTGAAAGGTACAACTTCCTTTAGTTTTGTCCATGAGTGTATTTTTTAATAAGCTCAAAATTACTCTATATACTTCTAACCAAATGTTATTCAATGGTTTTCTTAAATCTGTAATCTTTAGAGAAAATGGTTGAATTGTGCCATTTGAATGAAAAATAAAAAATGTTTGTGTTCCAATTATTTCCAATTATTTTTATTTCCAAAGCGCTATATCCCGCAAGGGATACTTGCACCAAACAAGGAGAAAGGTTTATTTACATAAGTTATTTACATTATTCAACGCATGAAAACATTAGAGATCCAGATTTTGTAGAAAGTTTAGAATGTATTTACAAAATGAATTGAACTTTAAATATGATTTTTTATCGGAAATCAAATCGTTAAGTTCACAAACAACTAGTTCATTCTTCATTCTATAATCTTGAAATGCTGGGTAATCGATCCAATAATAAAATTCTTTCTTAGACATTTTTTTCATATTAGGATATCCATGTGTATGTTTGAAAAATGTGAAGAAATCCATACTTATATATTACAAAAAGAATCATCTTGCACATCAATATATCTTTGTTTTCCCAATATTTCCTGTGGCTATACACCAAACTTCCTTAGGGAACAAAATGGGCTTTTTCAAGCCATTTTTGGACCCCGAGGAGTTAGCATATAACCACCTTAGATATTGTAAAGATATTTTGATGTGTGACAAGATTTTTTTAAATACAGTAGAACCTCCATATAAAGGATACCTAATTGCAGAACCAAAGTATCCTTCTTCTTTCTTATCTCCACTTAATCATATTAGGGTATCAAGTTGTGACCCTTGATGGTGTCTGTTTGACAACCATCATAATTGGGTGAAGTAGAATGCATCTGCCTTTGTCATTAAGACTGGGAGCACTACTCAGTAGCAGGCCGACTTAGCTCCAAAAGAAATGGCCACCTCTGACATGAGGAACAGACGCCATGTGCAGCCGCTCCTAACATGGAGTACAAACACTGCTCATCCTATATCCCTGGATCAGGAGCCCTTACAGGGTACTATTAGCCGGGCCAGCTGAGCCCAGGTTTTTAGTGAGCTTGTTACTGCTCCCCTTCCTCCTTTTTCATCCGGGCTTGGTACCAGCAAAGGCGAAGTTTATCCAAAGTATCCTTTAGAGAGAGGTGTCCTCTTGCTGAAAAGCTGCTAATTAGTGAAAATGGTAATTTTGACAAAGAAAACTTTTTGTAGAGAGGTGTTTTCTAGAGAGAGTGTCTTTTCATGGAGGTTCTACTGTAATATAAATTTACATATTCTTTATTAAGAACAAAGTAGGCTTATCCTGACTACTATCAGGTGCTCTGCCATCTAAATAACGCTCATGTTAGGATATGTCTACTTTGTTTTTGATATCAACACCTGACCTTTTTATTTTTTCACATATTCTTATATATTTTATATATTGATGTAATATATTTCCTCAGTATTTAAATGTAAAAATTTTAACAGTTGTTTCTTTTTTGAAATTTACCAATTTTTTTTGACAAATTTTGATTTGAAAAAAATAACACTAATTTATAAGAATAAAAGCTTGATTGCCTATTCTGTTGCATGCTCTACCAGCCTGTTGTGATTCCATTAACAGCAACATTGTCTGCTAGCTTGCATCCACTAACTAACCCAGCATCCACTAACTTCAGAGAATGTGCCCTAACCGGTCTGTGGGTGTGATGCTTTTGTGTCCTTGCAGCTTCCGAGCCCAATCTCAAGGTGCGCTCGGTGCTGAAGCAAAAGGTAATAGAACGGCGAAGCAGCCCTTTACTTCGGAGGAAAGATCGGGGTCCAATTCCCTTGAAAAGAAGAAGTAATTTAAGTACGGCATATTCTCTCTTTCTCTCTTTTTTTTATCCTTCATCCTTCCCCTCACCCCAATCCCTTTGTTTGTTTGATCTTGTTGGGAATGCTATTGAATGGCATGAGAGAGATTTTCCCTTTTAACAGCATTATGGATTGCTGCATGCTAGTTTTACAACCAACCTTATATGTCATCTTGCACATTTACCCCATGTTGAAGAGTCTTGTGTGTATGTGTGTTGACCCTTTGTGTTGCTCTGCTGCAGTTGATGGAAGCATCAAGTCCGGGAGTCCTAACTCTCCACCCAATGGTTCCTCCATCCATTCTCTGCAGTCTAGTGCTGGAAGCACTCCCATACAAGAAGTAGGTGAACTTGTCATAGCGATAATATTTTATAACAATTTTTTTTCCTGAGAAAATGTTGCAAATGAAAACATTTTTATATCTTAGATTGTGAAATAATTGCAAAGGATTTAAAATAATATATCAATTGAAATAATTGCAAAAGTTTCTTTATTTATTTATTACGCAAATCCCTTCAGCTTGCTAGATGGCAATGTAACTTCAAATAAAGAAACTTTTTGCAATTATTTCGATTGATATATTTTTATATCTCTAATTATATACTCTTTCAAAAACTATAGAGTAAAACTCCCCATATATGAGAAGTCATCTCCCTGAGTTACTTCTCCCAGCTACATATGGTACAGGTCATGATATTCATGGTGGAGTTTGCAACTGCTCAAACTGAGATTGCATGTAGGAGTGCTTACAGCTTTACGAGGTGCCAGAGTCTTTTCTAGAATCTTTGTACTCACTGCTGGGGTTGATCTTGGCCAAAATTCTTAGGCCATATCTTGAAGCAATTAAAAACTTTTTAAAACTTCTAAAATTTAGATCACATGCTAACAAGTTTTCAAATCTGAATAAGTAAATTATACATGATCTTTTGCATAACAACACTTTTGCAACCTATTCAAAATACTTATTTTATCTTTTTACCTTGCGATTTTTATCTAAGATTCCAATTATAACTTACCCCACTGCTAAAATGTAGGTTTAAAGTTAAGGTAATGGCCAATGAGAAATGTAATTTCATTCTACACCAGGATATGACACCCTCCTTGCTTGTATTCCAAGCCTGGTACAATTCCCCAGTGTGAGGAAGGGATGGTGTGACAGGAGCCAGGCACTGAGGGATCCAACGACCTAGCCATCTACTCCTCCCCCTCCATGCCCAACATCTCGCTGGGTCGGCCCCCCGTGGCCTCCTCCAGTCCTGTGGGGGTGAGTGGAACCCTTGCATGTGGTGGGGCCCAGGTATGCTGACTCTATGTTGGAGCAGGAGGCTGGCACAGAGGCCCAAGTCCGGGCCATGGCCACAGTGAGGCTGGGAGTTCCTCTCACTTCCCACGTGCTGCACTCCCTCCCCTTCTACCCAGCACTGCCCGGTAGGTTGTGTACTCGTTGTGGGTTCTCTGCTTGGAGGTGACATGGCATCTGTCCCTATATGATCTAGAACTGCTTTGGGTCATAAAACATTTCTGGACAACATTGGAAGTTCTCAGAATTAACAGTACAACAATCTTCATGGACTGGTGTGAGGAATCACCGACTTCTCACCACTTTCATTCACATTTAAAATATATGCACACTCATAGAACTTAAGAAAGTTTCATATTTTGATGTCCGCCAGTCATCTATTTTTTTGAATGGAGACAGAGGTAATTTTGTTCACACTTGGTAATCCTGTGTGTCTTCAATAAAGGTCACTGTGTATCAAATATCTTTCATAGCTATTGTCTGAATCCTGAAATACATGCTAAAAGGTTCCTTAAGTTCTGTCAATGAGTGTAAATAAAAAGAAACTTATAGCCTTAGATGCCTGATGTTTTCACCTCAATAGAAAGGAATTGTTGATGAAGGGCCTAGTCAACAAAAGTGTCTAGCTCTAAGTATTTACAAATGTACTCCCAGAGAGAGAGTACTGTTATCTTTCCTCGATAGATACAAAGAGAGCTATTTCAGTCCTTGCTGACACTCTGCCAACCTCTCACTTTCTTCAAATAGGAACCAATCTGTGTAGTAGACACACATTATGGTAACATCTGAGTTGTGAGGCTACCAATCTTTCTGCACAAACATTTAGCTATTAGTCTTGTTTATTATAATCTCAAATAGCTTGTTTGTTCAACTTTATTCTTTGATCCAAATTTACAGTATGCTTTACATTCCAGTTTCATGAGGAATTAGGTAAAAAAAAAAGGTACAATGGAGAGATGACCATATGTAAATAAGATCATTCTCAACTAAATATTGTATTTGTGAGACATTTCTCTCTCTATGATAGCATTGCCCTATTACCATCTTCTTAAAGTCAAACTGCTTTCCACATGCTAAGGAATATATATAAAAGCATAATTTGATAAAAGTAATGCCTGGCTTAAGGCGTGTAGAACAAGGAAAAGCAAAAAATTATTTACATAATGTACAAAAGTTTTGAGCCGGCCATCAGGAAAGAACAACAACGAGTTTTTATAGGGGAAGCATGACCTCTGGCAGTCGATTTAACAGAGTATTTGGATATATGAAATATAATTTTAAATAGAATAATATTTTAATATAACATATATATATATACTAGCGAATGTACCCGGCTTCGCCCGGTTTTTACTCGAGTAAAAGTTTGTCTAACGAACATTTGTTAAAACGATTCTAGCAAACATCCAATCCCTACTGAATCTATACTTGTCAAGATAACTTTATCTTTGATGCTCTGCTCCACCTAGCTGTTCACACGTTGCTGTGTTGAACAAAAAGGCAATTTTGATAATTCACACAGTCCTCCCCACACATTTGGAGATATTCACTTACAGTAAAAGCCAACTACTACTCACCATGATTATCATGGTACACTTTAATGAGAGCACCATATACAGTAAAATATCTCTAGTGTTGTGGTTGTAACAGCCTTCTTTATAACGACAACTTGGTTATACGTAACATCCTAATTCTAAAGTCAAATATTTCAAGTTCTAATTATTCTAACCATTAGTTATAACAATTTATGTTATATCAATGTTAATGTTATAGTAAGGTTTGACTAGGTTTCTAGTCTGAAGTAGGTAGAGAGTATAGCAATGTGCTGAACTGAAAGGTCACCTTCAGAAAATACCTTATGGACAAAACTTAACAAAGCTATACCTTTCAGCATGTATATCGGGATTCAGACAATAACTCTGAAAGATATTTGATATACAATGATCTTTATTGAAGACACAAGATAACCAATTGTGAACAAAATTACCTCTGTCTCCTTAAAAAAAGACAACTGGCATCAACAAAGACTTTTCATATCCTTAAGTTTTGTCCATGAGTGTATTTATTTGGATTTAGTTTTAATAAGCTTGTGTTATGATTTACCCTTTTTTTCCTTTCTCAATTTACGCCAGTTGATCAGCCATTGGGATTGTTTTGCCTACCCGCTTGTGTACTAACTGGGTAGAGAATCCCACAAAGGAAGAAATCCCTCGGCACCTGTTTGCACGGAAATAGAATTCCTGAATTAGGCTTATTGTTAGTCCGTGAACAGCTGGGCTTCCCCTAGAGCAAAATAAGGAAAAAAATATTTTCAGAAAGTGCGCAGGCTGGGCCAGTCATCTTACAATATCTTTTTTTGTTTGCCATTTTCTCTAAATTTATAATAAATATGTATATTCCTGACAAATGTAAATAAAAACAGATCTATATATGTTATAAATAAAGATGAATGAGTATAATAGGAAAATTTATATTATATTTAAGAGAGAATGAGATTTCTTTGAGCTAAGGAATATATATAAAAGCATAATTTGATAAAAGTAATGCCTGGCTTAAGGCGTGTAGAACAAGGAAAAGCAAAAGATTATTTACATAATGTACAAAGGTTTTGAGCCGGCCATCGGGAAAGAACAACAACAAGTTTTTATAGGGGAAGCATGACCTCTGGCGGTCGATTTAACAGAGTATTTGGATATATGAAATATAATTTTAAATAGAATATTTTAATATAACATATATATACTAGCGAATGTACCCGGCTTCGCCCGGTTTTTACTCGAGTAAAAGTTTGTCTAACGAACATTTGTTAAAATGATTCTAGCAAACATCCAATCCCTACTGTATCTATACTTGTCAAGATAACTTTATGTTTGATGCTCTGCTCCACCTAGCTGTTCACACGTTGCTGTGTTGAACAAAAAGGCAATTTTGATACCTCACACAGTCCTTCCCACACACATTTGGAGATATTTGTCAAACTTCAATATTCCCAATAGTCTGGGTGCGTCTCTCTCCAAGATATGATTCCATTTCCAGCAAGATATGACAACATTCTTCTTATCTACCTCAAAGTTTACATTTATCTAACTGGAAATATAGTCAGTAATGATCGCTTCTCCAAGCTTCGCCTGGGAGTTCTTCTCCTGATTCTATCTTCTCTAAAGATCATTTGGATATTAAAACCAGATTACAAGCTATGGACCTATTCCTCTATCCTCCCCACACAGGAATACTATTAACAAGTGTGAATAGTAGTCCCCCGGAGAAGTAACTGTCATGGTGGTGTGCAGTGATAGACGGGGAGTTCACCCCACCCACCAGCCCTGAGTACCTGCAGCACCAGGTGAAGTCTGGACTGGACATGGCCCATCTCTACCATCCCTCCTCTTCTGTCATCACAGATGCCCATGTGGCCCACGCCAGACTCCACAGGTACCTACCTCATAGCCTCCATTTTACCTCATTGTCACGTAGCCAACTATGGCTGGCTCGCAGAAACATCCACCGGCCCCTTGGCCGTACCCAGTCAGCCCCTCTCCCTCTTGGCCACCCCATGCTCCAGCCCCCTGGGCAAGGCATCCTGCTGACAGCACCCCACGCCACAGGGGGTGAGCCCCCGCCTCTCCACCCGGCCTTCTTGAGGGACAAGCACCTCTACGACCACAACATTGTGAAACATGTGAGTCCTAGGGATTGTTTAGAATGGTTTTGACAAAGTTTCTTCTATGGTAGCTCTCAGGAGGCTTATATATATATAATAACTTGTCCAAACTCTTGTGTTACTGCTACCTTGTAAATACTTGTATCTTGCAAACGTTTTGCCACCCTTCATACTGAAATGACTCATTGGTATGTGATTTTCTTTTGTTTTTGGCACTGAGAAAAAAAAAATATTTTGAAGAAAATTTATTCCTTTTGGACACTCTGATGGAACACAATGGAGGTTTCAACATCTCTTTACTCTAATATGGATAGGTTGGTCATACAGTGCAGCAAAGCTGACTATTTCTAGATACAGTAGTCTAAAAACCTGGCTGTTCTCACCTGAAGGTGATCTCTTTATCAGAAGTCATTCACGTCAGACTAAATCATGAGGAGTCTTCCAAATCTCTAAGAAACCAGGTTTAACCATGTTTTTAGGCTTTGGTCTTTCTTTTTACTGGTCATTCTACTTTTACACAAATAAATTTACTGGCAATGTGTTTCTGTTAAATATAATCAAATATTATCTCTACAGACTTAATCTCTAGACCACTCTACTATTGTATTGGATTGGTTTGGAGTATACCCTGTATTTTCTATGGAAGGCAGCTTAGGGGTGTTTAGTGAACTATGGACATAAGCTTATAGGTCTGTAGAGGTACATACATATAATTTCAAGGTATTGCATCAAGCAAAGCTCTTCCGCAGAATATGTTTTCATAACCAATATATATTAGTAAATTAAATTTAATTGCCATCTATCGTCAAAATTTTACACAAATAAATTTACTGGCAATGCGTTTCTTTTAAATATCATCAAATATTATCTCTACAGACTGTCTATAGAGATAATATTTGATGATATTTAAAAGAAACGCATTGCCAGGAAATTTATTTGTGTAAAATTTTGACGATAGTTTTGTCAATTAAATTAAATTTATTAATTCTACTTTTACTTTATAAGGAATCTTTCTATGGTTATTCCCTGCCTGATCTTGCTAACGGTGGTTTGGTTTCAGCAAATCCGGCACACCGTGCTGACCCGGGCTGGTAGCAAGAGCCAGATGTTGGCGGAGGAGTCCCCAGAGGTCATTGACCTGACAGATAACTCCAGGCCCCCGCCTCCCACAGCCTCCACACCCCCGGATAGGAGAGCTGAGGTTTCTGGTGAGTTGTTACTTCCCTGTTCTTATGACTCCTTGAAGTATCTGTGCCTCAATATCTTAGTCCTGTTGATGGTTTGGAAATTGAATTCTCTCTAGATAAAATTGTATATAGAGAGAAGGTAAGGCATGTGTCATCTCTGTTGGCAGTCGTCAAGCTCCATCCTCTTTGATCCTCCGGACTTCAGCAGCTTATTTAGTAGGCTAGAGTCTCGTTCCTTATTGAAATTAACCAGACAAATCGCTCCACCAACTAAGAACGGCCATGCACCACCACCCACCGAATCAAGAAAGAGCTATCAATCTGTCAATTCTTCCGGTGTCCGGGCCGGGTGAGTTTTCCCATGTTGAGTCAAATTAAGCCGCAGGCTCCACTCCTGGTGGTGCCCTTCCGTCAATTCCTTTAAGTTTCAGCTTTGCAACCATACTTCCCCCAGAACCCAAAAACTTTGGTATCCCGGAAGCTACCCGCCTAGTCGTTTAAGGTACTCAGGCAGATCCGGACTTCAGCAACTTACTCCACTCTATTCCTTGAGGTCCACATTCTTCCTGGTCCTTTTCTGTAACCTCTCATGTATCAGACTTAGCCTATCCCAACACCATCACTCTCACAGTTCTTCAGTTCTTAAATTCCAGTATATTTTCAGTGTTTCACTTCCATAAATATATATTGGATGTGTTTCAAGTCGATATTGGATGCACAATTTCGATACTACATTTTACAAAAGATCGGGAAGGTACCATTTTGATTTTAGATTAGAAACACAAGGTAATAAGGCCAAATTCAAGTAAATAAATAATGTGTGACATTTCTGTAAAAACATTGTTACAGAAATGTCATACATTATCTATTTATTTGGATTTGGTCTTATTACCTTGTGTAGACAAAGGATTCTTTTGTTATATACTTGCCAAACCTTCGAAAAACTATGTTTTCCAAAAAAAGTTGGGCACCTAGACTTAAGTAAGGTTTGACTTAATTGATTCCTGTTGGTCCCACCTATGGTGTAACTTTGGAGTATGTGACATGGTAGTAAAGACATCTGCAGATTAGAATATTAAGTTGGGAAATTTTCTCAAATGTCTTAAAATAGGTCTTACAGTAGCCATTTAAAAAACACATAAATGTGAATTAAACACAAGGTAATAAGACCAAATCCAAATAAATAAATAGTGTATGATGTTTCGGTAACAGTGTTGTTACCATCTTCATACAAAAATACTGAATGAGGATGGTAACAAGGCTGTTATCGAAACATCACAAACTATTTATTTATTTGTATTTGGTCTTATTACCTTGTGTTTAAAATCTATAATGAAAATTGTGCCTTATCATAACTGTGAATTCTTTTCCCTAAATACCTTAGGCTGAGGATATGGTAGCTACACTTGTCCAAGTAGAATGAATTTTGGCTGTGGGGAATGTGTAGCTGATGTCTCATCTGAGATTGCTTTGAGCAGTTTTAGAAAGTTTCCTGTTGTATCAGACATCTTGTGTTGAAAGAATCTTCAAGTCCAACACACGGAAGCCATGTGTCAGAGGTTCCATATGTCGCCCATCATCTATAGAATATTTATACCAAAGAGAGAGTTGCATAAAATGCCTATTACCGTAAAATTGAAATTCAGGCTTTGTCATTTCCTTGCTGTTTCTCTAATGGCCTTCTAGAAGTAGGCCTCACAGTTTCTCCTCTTGCATACCCAGTGATATTGGAGTTCATAACTTTTTTTTTTTCACCAGTGCAACACACTTTAAAGTTAAATAGGATTTTTAATGAGAAAGACACATTTTTTTTTGCTTATCCCTAGTACACGTGGTACAGGCCATGGTAATCATGGTGGGTAGAAGTAGGCGACTGCTTTTACTATAAGTGTCCCACATGTCTACACATTTGAAAAGCAGTTCGACTTTTGCACTTACAAATCTGCCATGTTTGGTTACTTGCACTCGCTGGTGAGGTTGGACTTTTGCAAGAATTGGGGGCCATTGGAGCATCTTTTTTTTCCAAATCAGAAAAAAAAGTGCCCAATGCCGGAATCTAACCCGGGTCGTAGCTGTCGAAAACCAACGGTTTAGACCATCCTTCCACCGACCCCCACATGAAAACAATTAGTTGATATTTATTCCTACAGATGGCGCAAGCCTTCAGAAACTTTTAGTTTCCCGATCAGAAGATGGATGCCTTTCTCTTATAATTTATCATCTTGATTCCAATACAATTACAATTGATTTTGAGTATTTTTTGGGGGGGTCGGTGGAAGGATAGTCTAAACCATTGGTTTTCGGTCGCTACGACCCGGATTCGATTTCCGCATTGGACACTTTTTTTCTGATTAAAAAAAAAAATGCTCCAATGGTCCCCGATTCTTGCAAAAGTCCAACCCCACCAGCGAGTGCAAGTAACCAAACGGAGCTCTGGCACATTTGTAAGTTCAAAGTCGAACTGCTTTTCACATGTGTAGACATGTGGTGCACTTACAGTAAAAACAGTCGTCTACTTCTATCCACCATGATTATCATGGCCTGTACCACGTGTACAAGGGATAAGCAAAAAAAAAAATAATAATAATTGATTTTGAGTATTTTAAAGAAAAAAACATGCATTTTGATATTTGACAGCATTCTGTAAGAACTCTCGTAACACATTTATTGTCAACCACCACCATAACAAGACTGTGTTTATCCACATTTGCAGCTAACAGTTGTAAAGTGTGTTGTCTGCATGTCATTTGGTGTTCCAAGATTACAGTGGCCAGATAGGGCTAACCCCTTTTCTCCCTATCCTGACCTTTTGTTCCCAATTCTCCTTGACTTTTGTTGAAAAGTTTTTTTCTATAATGCTTATTTGACCATTCCATATCTTGCTACAGAATCCTCCTGTTGTATTTCTATGGGAGAATTAACTTTGCCTTAGTCTTATGCCTACTTATAAATTTGTTCAATAATTTATAGAGAGGACTCTCAAGTTATAACACAAGGCCATATTCCCTATAGGATGTTTCTGTAAAATTGTCTCATTAATCCTCACATTTAGAAATACAAAGTAACTTGACCAATTCCAAATACATAAATAATGTGTGGTGTTTCTATAACAGCATTGTGTGCTACCATTATCAGACAAAAGTACTGAATTTTGTCTGATAATGGTAACAATGCTGTTACAGAAATGTCATACCCTATTTACTTATAACAATTTGGTCTAGTTACCTTGTGTTTCTAATCTATAATATAAAAATTGAACCTTATCACTGCCTTCATTCAGAATGCTCTTTGTAGGTGTTTTGTTGCCTTGAGATAGTTGCCTAGGATATAGTCAGCAGATGGTGAGTTGTGCATTGATGGTAGACTTCCCTCTATCTCTGAGATCTCTTATAACCAAGGTACAACAGTTACTGACAGTTGCAAGAAAGTCTTCACAATATATTTTCTGATTTTCACTTATATTTTCAGTTCTTTCTTATCTCCGCTCAATCATATTGACCCTTGATGGTGTCTGTTTGACAACCATCATGACTGGGTGAAGTAGAATGCGTCTGCCTTTGTCATTAAGACAGGGAGCACTACTCAGTGGCAGGCCGACTTAGCTCCAAAAGAAATGACCGCCTCTGACATGAGGAACAGACGCCATGTGCAGCTGCTTCTAACATGGAGTACAAACGCTGCTCATTCTGTATCCCTGGATTAGGAGCCCTTACAGGGTACTATCAGCCGGGCAAGCTGAACCCAGGTTTTTTAGCGAGCTTGTTACTGCTCCTCCTTTTTCATCCGGGCTTGGGACTGGCAAAGGCGGAGTTAAATTTCACCACTTACTAATCATAATATGCCAGTTCTATCATCCCTACATTTTAAACTTTCTTTGTTCCCACAGAACCATAGTGTAGACAAAACATTGTGTACCCAGGACTATCCTACCGCTCCCACTCAGGCCGCCCACTCTCCAGAGCTCTCTCCAGTCCCCTGGTCACTGGGGAGATGGTCCCCAGCCCTGGACAGGACAGTCCTAGCCGGCTCTGCTTTACCACAGGTCTGGCCACTGTATGACATAGAGGGTGCTGTTTGGACAGTGCATTGTATATAGAGAGATAGGTGGTGTTCACAGTGCTATGGGTAGAGAATGACAGAGTGACATTTTACTCCTTTTTTAACAATGGAAAAAACCTTTCGCTTTATGATTTCGTGCTTTTTATGAATTTTCTCCAGGCGATTATATTACTCAAGATAATGCTTTGTTTAAACTATATTTTTTACATTTCTAAACAACACTCTGCTCCCTAAAAGTTTCTTTTATTTTTCTGTTTATTATAGCTAAAATTAATATATCTATATGTATAATGTGTGTGCTATATATATGTTATATTAAAATATTATTCTATTTAAAAAATTATATTTCATAGATCCAAATACTCTGTTAAATCGACCGCCAGAGGTCATGCTTCCCCTATAAAAACTCGTTGTTGTTCTTTCCCGATGGCCGGCTCAAAACTTTTGTACATTATGTAAATAATCTTTTGTTTTTCCTTGTTCTATTCGCCTTAAGCCAGGCAGCACTTTTACCAAATTATGTTATTCATATATATTCCTGAGCTCAAATAAAGAAATCTCTGATCAAAACCATATTCATTATTATTCTTTCAATATTTATGCCACGACTGCTCAACAAATATTCTCTATTCTCAAACTAATCAGCATCAAGTATTAATTCTATATAGCTCTAATAATCAAAATACAACAGAAATCTAATTATTTTATATAATATATATACAGTTAAACCTGTCTTGGGACTCACCAAAATAGGGTGCTATAGACAAAATGTTTAGATTTCAATGTTTAAAATCAGGCGCTATAGAGAAGAAGGCGCTATTTAGAGGGGGCATTATAGACAGGTTTAACTGTTAAAATTTTGCACATATAAATTTACTGGCGATGCGCTTCTTTTAAATATCATCAAATATTATCTCTACAGACCTTACTGCAATGATATGAGTTATTGAATGAGAGGGCTTGGCTCATCAGTAGTGAACCCTCTCAGCGGTTTCGAAACCGCTGAGAGGGTTCACTACTGATGAGCCAAGCCCTCTCATTCAATAACTCATATCATTGCAGTAAGGTCTGTAGAGATAATATTTGATGATATTTAAAAGAAGCGCATCGCCAGTAAATTTATATGTGCAAAATTTTAATGATAGATGGCAATTAAATTTAATTTACTAATATAGGTTTAACTGTATATGAAAAAATAATAATAAATAAAATAATTTTAAAAAAAGTTCATGTGGATGTGGTCAGTATATGCCTTTTTTGATTTTAATATATATATTGTCCCCAGGGGGAAGGAGAATGAGACGAGTAAGAAGGCTGGACCCACCAGGGGGTTGTTCTGACCAGGGAATTCTCTCTTCCATTTCCTCATACTCCCACAACTTTAATTAAATATTTCTAAATATTACGACACATGTATTTATTGACACCAAGGCGGGATGGTGCAGGGCTGGTGTACGACAGCTTGATGCTGAAACACCAGTGTGGCTGTGAGAACAATGCCCACCATCCGGAGCATGGAGGACGGTTACAGAGTATCTGGGCCAGACTGCAGGAGACTGGACTTCTCGCCCGCTGTGAGGTGGGTAAACAATACCTTTCTTTAATTTTCCATCAGAGCTCTATGAGAAAGATGGTATCACTAATATGAAACAATGTCACATCGCAAAAAGTTAGTCGACACAAGTCTTCTCCTTTAAAATAATTTCCCAAATGGAGACCATTGCCTTTAATAGGATAAGTGACAAGTTTATTTGACAAATAATCCTAAATAATGGCCATTATAAACAAAACAAAGTAACCTTGTTTTGCAGAATTGCAAAATGCAGAAAATGCAGTATTTGATCATTGTAAATTATCCTGATATAAAATTTCATCCTTTTAGGTTTGCCTCATTTTATTAAAAAGATCAACTTTCTTCAATACTTCTTGAAAATAAAGATACTTCGGCCAGTAAATCTTTTGTCCTCGTCGGGAGCAAACAAAAATTAAACATTTAGCAAGGCGTTAAAAATCTTTCTCGTTCTTCAATACTGTCTTCAATGAGACATTTTACTGTGTACCTAACATAGTTATCCATTTTTTTCCATTTATATTAGTTGAGAGAGTAAAATGTATACATTCTAAATCTCTAGAAATGTGTTGGCTAAAGTGTTGTACAATGGTTGCAGAGGTTGCGATCACGCAAGGCCACATTGGAGGAACTGCAGACCTGCCATAGGTACATTCTCTCTACCTCTGTCTGTAGCTCCCTTACCTTCTGTTATGTTTACAGTGAGATCTACACCTTGCTCTTTGGAGCCAACCCCCTCTATAGACAGAAACTGGATCCCTCTAAGTTAGGTGAGTCTCCTTCTCATCTACCATCACACACATTGTAATCTATTAAAACAAATTTAGAAAGATCCAAACAAGATTTTTATAAAATGATTAGATACAATTTGGATATTTAGAACTGCAAGGTAATAAGACCAAATCCAAATAAATAAATAGTTTATTTATTTGGTCTCATTACCAGGTGTAAGATTTTTTTTAAAGATTATAATTTTTAAGGCAACATGTCTAAATATGTTCTCTCTTGCTCTTCTGTAAATGACCCAAAATCTTCATTTTAATGCTGAGTAAACCTATCTTATTTTACAGTGTTATTCTGTTCCATTCCTCTTTGGGCACTTTCCTAAAATCATCTGTATAGCCATGAGTTTACAATTTTAAAGTTCCAATTAGACCTTTAACTATAAAAATTCAATAGGCTGGCAAATCTATCCCATGACATTCCAGAGATCGAGTCTAGCCCAATAAATTATCTTTATTTTAGTTTAAATATAATATCTTATTATAGTTAAACCTTTGCTGTGTGTCTCTAGCTGATCTGCCCATCAAGAATTTTGTGATGCTCCCATGTGGAGGTATCGGGGTGGATTCAGACACCACGTGGGATGAGCTCCACACTGCGAGTGCAGCCAGAATGGCTGCCGGCTGTGTCATAGAAATGGCGCTGAAGGTGGCTGCTGGAGAGATAAAGGTGAGTACCATGGAAGTACAGTAGAACATACTCCATGAGTTTTTTTTTTTTTTTGCTTATCCCTAGTACACGTGGTACAGGCCATGATAATCATGGTGGGTAGTTAGCGACTGCTTTTTTACTGTAAGCGCACCACATGTCTACACATGTGAAAAGCAGTTCGACTTTGCACTTACAAATGCCAGAGCCCAGGTTGGTTACTTGCACTCGCTGGTGGGGTTGGACTTTTGCAAGAATCGGGGGCCATTGGAGCATTTTTTTTTTTTAAACAGAAAAAAGTGTCCAATGCGGGAATCGAACCCGGGTCCTAGTGGTCGAAAACCAAACGGTTTAACCAGCCTTCCACCGACCCCCTGGCTGCTGGAGAGATAAAGGTGAGTACCATGGAAGTACAGTAGAACATACTCCATGAGTAAACACCTCAATAGAAAGGACAGTTTTCATTGTAAAAAAATTACCATTTTTACCAACTAGCAACTCTGGTAAGAGAACACCTCTCCTTTAAGGACACTTTTGCTATGCACTTAGGTGTCTTTTAAAGAAAGGTTCTATTGCACATGTTATTGTGCCACTTATTCCCACAATAGGATGTCTGATGGAATATCAGAACAACTTGATAGGTTGGCTATATGTTGGGAGCTAAGACTTTCCTATTCTAACATCGAGCAGAGTAATCACCAACACCACGAAGAAATTAATACTTTTAATTTCCTTTCATAACTAACTAATTTAAATCATTTCAAAAACCAAATATATACATGCAAAGTAACCTGGTCATCTGGTCAAAATACAAATATAATAATCTATGAAAAACAACTTATAAAAAAGCTAACATTATATCTCAGAAGTTTGTTCCTGGATTGTTTTAAAGATCTCCTTGTTTATGGCTTAGATATATTCAAGATGTTGGGGACTTGGTGCATTGGTGTTGTCGCCTGTCAACTTGAGATCTTGAAGCCTAAAATATTTTGTTGAATCTGGATGCCCTTCTTCTTCTGGGAAAACTTATGTGTATATAATAAAATTCTTATATTTCTCACCAACCATTCTAATGTCTGGATTATGTTTGTTGTCGTTCTTTTTTAAATAGAGAAGGAAATATTCTCTTATGTTCATTATCAAGTGGTGATTACAGGTTTTGACCATAACTTAGATAGTAAAAAGTTAAATAAAAACAAACGATAGCAATGCGTCTCATATTTGTCTATTTACAATAGTAAAAAGTGATGCTGCAACTTTTTGTATTTTTATTAAAAGTTTTTGAACATGCCTTATTCAGGTTAAAAAAGGGCATGTGATTCCATTTAATAAAAAAGTTGCAGCATCATGCACTTTTTACTCTTTTGCTATGTTCTCATGTATTTTGTAATTATTTTCTTATCCCCTTGTGTAAAGATTACACAAATTCATGAGTCCATGCTACTCAAGCTATTTGATGATAAGCAGCAGCCTCTCCCGAATGTCCATTCTCTTGTATTAATATGCTATGTATATAGAAAAATGGTAATTGATTATCCCACACATCAACTACTTCACTTCAGTGTGAGCCAGTTCCATTTCTTAATCTAACTGATGATGGCTGCAGAATGGCTTTGCCGTGGTGAGGCCGCCTGGACACCATGCTGAGAACCAGCAGGCCATGTAAGTCTTTTCTTCTTCTTTCTTATCTCCATTCAATCCTATTAGGGTCTGGGTGAAGTAGAATGTGTCTGCCTTTGTCATTAAGACTGGGAACACTACTCAGTGGCAGGGCGACTTAACTCCAAAAGAAATGGCCGCCTCTGACATGAGGAACAGATGCTATGTGCATCTGCTCCTAACATGGAGTACAAACACTGCTCATCCTTTATCCCTGGATTAGGAGCCCTTACAGGGTACTATCAGCTGGGCCAGCTGAACCCAGGTTTTTTACCGAGCTTGTTACTGCTCCCCCTCCTCCTTTTTCGTCCAGGCTTGGGGCTGGCAAAGGTTCTTAAAAATAGTTCATATTTTTTATAATATATATAAATTCATACATGTATTTGCCTCTTTCCTCTACAATGGATGGAATATACATAGAAAATGGTTCTATTTGATTGTCTTTGTGTCTTTTTTTCCCCGTGTAAATTTTATTGAAATCAATGTGTTTTGTACTATTCCAGGGGCTTCTGTTTCTTCAACTCTCTTTCCATTGCTGCCAAACAGCTTCGGTACAAGTTGAACATCCAGAAAATACTTATTGTGGATTGGGTGAGTGCTGGTTGCTCTGATCACATGGGCAGCTGTGACCTCTGTGTGCCTTGTAGGATGTCCACCATGGGAATGGGATCCAGCAGATCTTCTACAATGACCCTCATGTCCTGTACATCTCACTTCACCGTCATGATGACGGGAACTTCTTCCCCGGCACTGGGGGCCCACAAGAGGTATGTTGGGGCATCCTAGCCTGTGTCTGAGTACTGGGGGTTCTGACTGGTGAATTTTAGAGAGCAGAGATTCTGATCTTCATTATTGTGGTGTCTGATTTGTTGAGGGCATTGTAACAGGCTTTCTGATTGTTCATGAATGTGTCTGTTCGTTGGCTATTATAGTAGGGTCTGATTGATGGAGGCAAAAAACTGGCTATAGGTTAGAAACACAAAGTAATTATACCAAATCCAAATAAATGTATGTGATGTTTTGGTAACAACATTGTTACCTAAACATCACTTACTATTTATTTGGATTTGGCTTGAGTGTAGGTTATTTGGACTTTGTTGGATTACAGTTTTGTATATGAGGGCTGGGATAAATTTGATAATTTCTTGTTTCTTTATTTGCACAATTATATAGAGTTTATAGATTTCAATTGAAACAATAATAATGCTAATTACTTTTTAATTTCTAACTTTACAAGACTTTGAGAAATCCCCTGTATCAAGTAAGATGCACATTAAGATATATATAAGATTCACTATTTGCAAGATATAATATTTTGAAAACATGTATTTTTTTCTGCTTTATAGAGAAAATTCCTCCACTGAAAGCTTTTAAAGATAAATTTTTAAAAATGGTGTCATTATAATTGTTGTATCTAATTACATTGACGGAGTGCTGCATAACTTCAGTACATAACCAGTGCTGCATATTTTCTAGATAGCAAAAAGTGGATTCAATATATTTTTTTCGCTGCTATGAAGTTTTTTGCAACCATTTTGTCAGACTCTAACACAAATATATTTGAAAAATAGTACAAAAAGGATATTGTACTGGGATCTGGTGGATAAATTGTGGTGATAAAAATGGATGCTTTTTTGTTAACAAATATATTTGTTTGAAATAAAATCGATCTTGCCTAACACTAGATTTGCTAGAATTGCTGCTCCAACAGTGTATGCTCTAAGAAGAGTTGCTGCTACAGTCCATTGTGATGTCCAGGTGGGGGAGGATGAAGGGATGGGCTTCAACGTCAACATTGCCTGGTCCGGCTCCCTCAACCCTCCTATGGGAGATGCTGAGTACCTCACAGCATTCAGGTAGGTCTTACATCACAAATTATTATTATTATTTTTTTTTTATATACTAATCAATGTCAAGCTCATTGTGTCAGTACTTTTTTCTAGATATTAATTTAGGCGTTAATTACCTTATATGTTTTCAATTTCATTCGCATCTCCTAACTTTTCATATTAGGTTGATAGACTTCATCTAAATGACCCACTGTTATCAATCATCCTCACATAGGGCTTCACTCTATGTTTTGGTCTATTTGTTTCTATATGGCTTCACTTCAGATAATGATCTTTACATATGGCTTCCCTTTATGTTATGGTCTTCACTCCATGTGTAATGGTCTTCACATAGGGTTTCATTCTATGTAATGGTCCATTTTTTCCTATATGGCTTCACTCCATATAATGGTCTTCATATAAGGCTTCACTCCATATAATGGTCTTCACATAAGGCTTCACTCCATATAATGGTCTTCATATAAGGCTTCACTCCATATAATGGTCTTCACATAAGGCTTCACTCCATATAATGGTCTTCACATAAGGCTTCACTCCATATAATGGTCTTCACATAGGGTTTCATTCTATGTAATGGTCCATTTTTTCCTATATATGGCTTCACTCCATATAATGGTCTTCATATAAGGCTTCACTCCATATAATGGTCTTCATATAAGGCTTCACTCCATATAATGGTCTTCACATAAGGCTTCACTCCATATAATGGTCTTCACATAAGGCTTCACTCCATATAATGGTCTTCACATAAGGCTTCACTCCATATAATGGTCTTCACATAAGGCTTCACTCCATATAATGGTCTTCACTTAAGGCTTCACTCCATATAATGGTCTTCACTTAAGGCTTCACTCCATATAATGGTCTTCACATAAGGCTTCACTCCATATAATGGTCTTCACTTAAGGCTTCACTCCATATAATGGTCTTCACATAAGGCTTCACTTTATGTTATAGTCTATTTGTTTCTATAGGGCTTCACACTATATAATGGTCTATTTGTTTGGTCTATATGCCTATACTTCAGATGATGGGCTCTCACTAGTAATATATGACTCAATGCTGATTGGTTGGTTAAGGTCACACAATTGTAGAGAATCAATCAGCAGGCAAATAAAATGGGCTTATATTATAGTAGATAATGACACTAAATACATTACTATCCTGCAATAAATTTTGAAAAAGTGTATTCTCTTCTGAAGGAAAATTGCTGTTATGTGATGTCGCACATGGCTCTCTACCTCCCTATTCCCTCAGACTAAAGGGACTCTGGTGTCCAGGACCATGGTGATGCCCATAGCTAGGGAGTTTGAGCCAGAAGTTGTACTGGTGGCTGCTGGTTTTGATGCTGCATCTGGACATCCTGCTCCATTGGGAGGCTACCTCGTGTCACCAGCTTGTAAGTGCCACCATTCTTGTCTGGAGTAACATATTGTTTATGACATCATTGACAATGACACAACTTAGGTGAAACAGAGTAACACAATGAAATAATGTTGTATCTCCTGATAATGAAATTGAATGTTGTGCTGATGGCTTGCACCTTTTATCAGAATAAATGTAGTTAAACTACTCTATCAAAGTCTCTTCAAGGGGACTGAGATTTGAGATCTTAAGGTAACCTTAATGAAGAGACCATTTTCTAATTTATATAAAATAAAACCTGATTTTGAACTTAAAGGGAAACCACAAAACTTGATATTCATTCTGATAGATGGAATAGGACATTAGCAACATTTAAGTGTTTCAGAAGATCATTCCATCACTGTGATATTCTCTATTTACTTTTACAAAAAGCCAGCAGACATTGTCTTTAAAAAGGATATCCCCCTGTGTAGATCATAAAAAATGGAGCTTGTTAATACAGTCAAACTTGGATAATTTGAAGCCCAAGGAGACAAAAATAAAAATTCCAATTAAAAATGGAAATTTTATCTATAGGAGATTCTAGGGACCAAGATAAATATTCGAATTAAATATGTTTTTGAATTAAAGACTGATAAGGCACAATTTGGATTATAGATCACAAACACAAGGCAATAAGACCAAATCCAAATAAAAAAAAATTATTGTGTGACGTTTCGGTAACAGCGTTGTTACCATCTTCAGACAAAAGTACTGAATGAGAGAATTTTACCACAGCATGCTTTTAAATAGTTCCTGGTATCAAGTGTGAAAACAAGATAACAGATAAGAAGATATTTATCTGATAAACAGATGGGATAAACCTAGTGTTGGTAACAACGCTGTTACCGAAACGTCACACACTATTTTTTTTTATTTGGATTTGGTCTTATTGCCTTGTGTTTGTGAATTAAAGACGTTTGAATAATCCAAGTTCTACTGTAATTGCAAATATCCAGCAATATTGTGTCGTTAGAAAACTAGTTGCCAGGAGAGGGAAGTAAAAATAGAGCTTTATTCTTTGCTAATAATGAACAGTCTGCCACTCTAAAATCAAAGATATGTAAATTTTTATAGCTATGACAAATCAACATAACAAATAAACTACATTACAATGGCCCCTTTCTAAATGAACAGTGTCCAATACATTCACAAGATAATTCAAACAATTGAAGAAGAAATAATCAGCTGTTATCAATACCAATCTCTACCAGACAGATCTGAACACAACACAACATTGGAAATCTTCGAAATACAGATTCATCCATCCAATCATTACCTGTGCTCTAGAATCATATACTCCCAATATTATCTATCTGTCGAGATTCATTTAAAGGTTGATAGGATAAAATCTTAATTTATTTTTGGGAGTCCACAAGTCGACCTCAAATATCTCTCTCTCTCTGCTATATGATAACAATTGTGAAAAGAATGATGTAAAAAAAAAAAAAACACCACCACCCGATATAATGTAAGACACTAAAATAGAATACAATACCTATTTATACAATAAATGTCATGATTTCATAAAAGATAATATAGCTCCACAGACCAAACTTTGATTAATACTTTTGGAGAGTTACAAGCTGATCAGATAATTATAAATAAATAGTTTCTATCATGACAATACAAGCTTTCAGGCATAACTGCCTTTCAACAGATACAATTACAATACTAAAAGTTAGTATCGTAATTGTTCCTCTTGAAGGGCTGTTTCCCCCAAAAAATTGTATTATCGTGATATAAAAGAAACTAAGACAACCATTATCTACCTATTCGCTACAGAAGAAGAAACAAAAGTGGGGGAGAAGAGCTTCTCCGAAAGCTTGTATGATTGTCTTCTTATAAAAGAAGCTCGTTTCCCCAACTTGTATTTTTTCTGAAATGATAAAGCACAATTTGGATAATAGATTATAATAAAAGAAAATAAGACCTAATCCAAATAATTTATTAGTGTGTGACGTTTCGGCAACAACATTGTCACCATCATCAGACAAAAGAATAAATGGTGATGGTGACAATGTTGTTGCCGAAACGTCACACACTAATAAATTATTTGGATTAGGTCTTATTTTCTTTTATTGTATTTTTTCTATATAAAAGAAACTCTTCCCTCAACAGATTGTATTTTATTTATAACTTTATACCAAAGAGATTATAATATTAATGTGATCAGAAATAACCCCACACAGAATTTGTAAGAAGGCCTCCTCCTATGAGTAAGGAGTGTATTTGTAAATTGTGATGAATGCCTGAGACATGTGATCTCTTGTCAGGCCTGGGGAATGTCTCCTCAATTTTTAAAGAGAGAAAGAGGTGCCTTTTTTGGTGTATATACAGTAGAACCTGGATAATTCGAACATCTTTAATTTGAAAATGTTTTTTTTTTTTTTTTTGCTTATTTCTAGTACACGTGGTACAGGCCATGATAATCATGGTTAGCGACTGCTTTTTTTTTACTGTAAGCGCACCACATGTCTAAACATGTGAAAAGAAGTTCGACTTTGCATTTACAAATGTGCCAGAGCCCCGTTTGGTTACTTGCACTCGCTGGTGGGGTTGGGCTTTTTGCAAGAATCGGGGGGCCATTGGAGCATTCTTTTTTTTTTTTAACAGAAAAAAAGTGTCCAATGCGGGAATTGAACCCGGGTCGAAAACCAAGCGGTTTAACCAACCTTCCACCGACCCCCATTTGAAAATGTCTTTAATTCTAATATATATCTTGGTCCCTAGAATTTCCATTTTTAATTCAAATTTTCGGATAATTAAAAATTTTTTTCTTTAGTCCCTTGGGCTTCGAATTATCCAAGTTTGACTATATATACGTATATGTTACAGAATTGTGGTTTTATATTCCCTAAATTCTGAAGAATACAACCCACCATTCCATTCCTACAACTTTGCTAAATTCTTATGTACTCAACACACCATTCTAATGTAAGTGTTCTTCCAGGTTTTGGTCACATGACCAGGCAGTTGATGCAACTGGCCAATGGCAAGATAGTACTGGCTCTGGAAGGAGGGTAAGTTTCTCTTCAGAAAACTCAACTTTCAGTCAACTTATTGTGTAATCTACGCCCACCATCTGATGAGAATTCACTTTTGTAAAATCAGAGATTTTTTTTCCCATTATTATCCCTAGTACATGTGGTACAGGCCCTGATAATCATGGTGGATAGAAGTTAGCGACTGCTTTTACTGTAAGTGCACCACATTCGACTTTTGCACTTACAAATGTGCCAGAGCCCATTCGGTTACTTGCACTCTCTAGTGGAGCTGGACTTTTGCAGGAATAGGGGGCCTTTGGAGCATTTTTTTTAATTAGAAAAAAGCGCCCATTGCGGGATTCGATCCCAGTTTGTAGCGGTCGAAAACCAACGGCTTAGGCCACCCGTCCACCGACCCCCCAAAATCAGAGGTGACTGAACCTAATGAGGGAAGATGTTATATTCAATTGGACTTATTCTTTTTCTTATATTTCTGGAATTTTTTCTTTTCTTTATTATAATAATCATTAGACACACATAAGACCAAATCCAAATAAATAAATGGTGTATTTTGGTAACAGTGTTGTTACCATCTTCAGACAAAAGTACTGAATGAGAAAATATACCACAGCATGTTTTAAATAGTTACTGTTATAGTGTGTAAAAAACAGTGTGATAACAGTAACTATTTAAAACATTTTATCATTACAAACTTTTGTCTGAAGATGGTAATAACGCTGTTACCGAAACGTCACACACTATTTATTTGTATTTGGTGTTATTACCTTGCGTTTATTCAACAGATTTTGAATCTCAATCAAATCCTATTTACTTTAAATCAACCAACTTTAATGCAACTGAAAGTTCTGATCCCTTGAGGTGTGTGTGATGGACTATATATTTTAAAATATTAAAACTTGTTTATCAACTAGGGGGGGACCTTGACTTTCTGCCTGAGGTAGCATACTTGTTGGTGTGTTGCAGGTATGACCTTGCCTCCATCTGTGACTGCTCCCAGGAGTGTGTGGCTGCGTTGTTGGGCGATGATCCCTTGGCCTTGAGTGAGGCAGAGCTGACAAGGACTCCTGCCCCTGTGGCCATACAGACCCTGGAGAGGGCCATCTCCATACAAGGTCAGCTGACTTATCTTCTTAAAACAACACTTCTTATAAAATATGGCAGGGATGTAACACAAAGGGACTGGCGTGGGGAAAGAAACCGCTAGTTTCACTTTCCATATTTTTACAAATTCAAGATGATGAATAGAGAAAAATTTCGAGTAATGTCACTTGAATGACTGGCGTGGATGTAACACAGAGTGACTAGCAGAGATATAAGTGGGTTTTGTTGTAACAGCAGAGGGGGTGTTGCAGCCAGCTACTGGCCTGGGGTGAAGAAGTGGGCCCACACTGTGGGGATGTCCCTGCTGGAGGCTCAGCACAAGGAGAAGGAGGAAGTGGACACTGTGACAGCACTGGCCTCTCTCTCCATGGCCCAGTCCTCCAGCCAGATGGTCCAGTGAGTACCTTGTTACACTGCTCCTGTGTGATGGAAATATACACTACATACACTGCTATACACAGGATTTCTTTTTTTTTTTTTTACTTATCCCTAGTACACGTGGTACAGGCCATGATAATCATGGAAGGCGACTGCTTTTACTGTAAGTGCACCACATGACTACACATGTGAAAAGCAGTTCGACTTTGCACATACAAAAATGCCAGAGCCCAGTTTGGTTACTTGCGCTCGCTGGTGGGGTTGGACTTTTGCAAGATACGGGGGCCATTGGAGCATTTTTTTTTTAATCAGAAAAAAAGTGCCCAATACGGGAATCAAACCCGGGTTGTAGCTGTCGAAAACCAACGGTATAGACCATCCTTCCACTGACCCCCTTTCTAATACTTACAAGGTGCCCAGAGCCCTGTTTGGATATTTGTGCAGTCTGGTAGGATTGGATATACGCAAAAATCAGGAACCATTGAGGCATTTTAAATATTTACTCTTTTTTAAACCTGCTTCTCAATGCAGTCAAACCCATATAGTTAAAAGAGTAAAAGAAACAAACTTTGTTTTGCAATCCTCTCTTGTGTGCAACCACTGTGCTGAGGTGTGCTGCTGTCAGACTAGGCTAGGCCCACTGTCCATTTTAAAGTGTCTGTGTAGTAGAGGTGCTAAAAATATTTATCATAAATTGTAGTTCTAAACACAAGGTAATAAGACCAAATTCAAATAAATAAATCGTGTGTAACATTTTGGTAACAGTGTTGTTACCATAATTATGAAAATGGTAACAACGCTGTTACCAAAATGTCACATGATATTTATTTATTTGGATTTGGTCTTATTACCTTGTGTTTATAATCTATAATCCAAATTGTGCCTTATCAAATTGTAGTTCTCTATAAATTTATTGCGGTATAACCTCTCTCTGTAAAATAAACCTAGTTGCAGAGTAAAAGTTTCCTTTAGAAAGAGGTGTCCTCTTGCCGGAGAGTTACTAATTAGTAAAAATGGTGTTTTTTGTTAAAGAGAACTGTGTTGTTATCCAAGACGAGGCAAGATTAACTAAGCATTAGTTTATTTCCTATTATATATTATATTATTATATACAAGTCAAAAGAGATCACTAGCAGAGTATTATTCCTTTTGGTTTCCAGAGCTCAACAATCTATGAGCCTAATACTCTGCACATCTCCTCCCTTAACTTTACAGGAACCTTCGAGGTATCTTGACTGCCCTTCCATATCTTGTATGCACGGCTGGCATTGAAGGGAGGCTCTTCTCTGGATCCTGGTCTTGGTTGTCCCTCTGCATCCTTCCATCTCTTGTAGATGAGGCCGTTGGTGTAGGGCAATCCTCCTCGGTCTCTTGCTCCTGGTCATCCTTGCATCTCCTTGAGAGCCAGGTTGATGTCGAAGTGGGGGTCTCCTCATTTCTCTGCTCCTGGCGCTGGCCATCCTCAGAAGCATCCATGGTACTTCCCATTTTTGGTAGAGGTGTGAGGTGGAGTCTGTTTCGCCTAACTTTTCCTTGGGGAGTTTGTACCCAATAGGAACGCGGTTCTTCGGATTTGTGAAGAACTGTTCCTTCTACCCTTTGATCTCTAATACAAACGCTGTCCCCTTGTTGAAGCGGAGGCAAGCTATGTACATCGTGTCGTTTATCATATAGGCTCTTCTGGTTGATCACCCTCCTTTTCTCTCTTTCTTGCAAAGCTTCGGAGTCCAAGTACCTTGGCATCAGTGATGATTCTATTGCTGGAACAGAGGTCCTAAGGCGTCGTCCCATTAATAGTTCAGCTGGACTATAACCACTTTCTAGGGGCATCGTTCTATATGCTTGAAGAGTCAGATAGCAATCTTCTTCTTTCTTAAAACTTTGCTTTATATTCTTGATAATTGCTTCAATAAATCCATTGCTTTGAGGGAATTTCGGGCTGGATGTGATATGTTTGAAAGACCATTCCTTAGAAAATTTTGAAAATTCGGAACCCAGAACTTTTTGGAATTGTGGTCCATTATCGCTTCTCACAGTCTCAGGTGTTCCATGCCTAGCAAATATAGATTTAAGACGGCTTATTACTTCTTGAGCAGTTAGATTTTGTAAAAGTGATATTTCTGGGTACCTGGAGTAGTAATCACATACAATTAGATACCATCTCCCATTTAGATAAAAGAGATCCATTCCGACTTTTTGCCAAGGCCTGATCGGAAATTCTGAGGGCATCAAAGGTTCATGCTTGGGTTTTCTCTCCTTCAAGCATTTTGTACACGACGAAACCATCCTTTCAATCTCTTGGGAAATTCCTAACCACCAAACCGATTCTTTTGCTCTAGATCTGCATTTATTGATCCCAAAATGGCCTTGGTGCAATTTCTCAAGGATATCTTTCCTCAATGACTTGGGGATTAGAATTCTATGTCCTCTAAGAAGAAGACCATTCTGATAGGTCAGGTCCTCCTGAAATTGCCAGTATCCTCTTAGTGCTGGATCTACTTCTCTTTTATTCTTAGGCCATCCACTCATACAGTATTTAGCCAATTGAGAGCAAAGTGAATCTTCCTTTTGCTTTCTAGAAATCTCCAAAAGTCTTTCTTCTGTTGCTGGAAATTCAATGGATTGGATGTACGCAGAAAGTTCTTCTTCCAATTCATCTATTTGCTATTTTGCCAGCAATGTGACTTATTTGATAAGAATACCTCATCATCCTCATTTTTAATCGCTGAAGTCTGGGAGTCATGTCTTCCAAGGATTTGGACGTAAAAATGGCAATCAGTGGTTTGTGATCTGTTTCAATATGGATTTTAATACCTGTAACATAATCCTTTAGTCGATCACAAGTCCATACTATAGCCAGTCCTTCTTTTTCAATTTGGCTGTATCTTTTCTCCGTTTCTGAAAGTGTTCTAGATACATAAGCTATAGGTTTTAAAGATCCATCAGGTTGTTCTTGTCTTAGAACCCCACCTAATCCAAATGAAGAAGCATCAGCCGATACTATGGTCGTTCTTGAGGGATCAAATAAAGCGAGGTTAGGTCTAGATACTAACTCTTGTTTCAGCAGGTTAAAGCTCTTTTTCTGAGGTTCATCCCAAACCCACTCGTTTTTTGTACTTAGTAACGAATTCAAGGGTTGTAATTTATCCGCAAGGTTGGGAATGAATTTTCCTAAATAATTCACCATGCCTAAGAAAGACTTCAATTCTTTTGTTGATCTAGGCGCCTCCATTTTTGTAATAGCATCGAGCTTTTCTTCGTCAATGAATAAGCCTTCTGAACTCAATGTGTGTCCCAGGAATTTTACAGTTTTAACTCCAAATTGACACTTTTCTGGGTTGAGTGTCATCCCTTCTTCTTTGATTTTCTTCAAAACTTGGCGTACCCTTTCGTTATGTTCTTCTAAGGAAGATCCGTATACTACAATATCATCCATGAAACATACAACTCCTTCTATTTTGCCCAGAAGCTGAGTCATCTTTCTTTGAATGATTTCTGGTGCCAACGTTATTCCAAATGGGATTCTTTTGAAAAAGAACCTGCCGAATGGCGTTATAAAGGTGGTTAGTTTTTGGGATTCTTTAGCTAACCCAAACTGCCAAAATCCAGAATTTGCATCTAGCTTGGAAAAATAGCAAGCATTTACCAGCTGTCCCAGGATATGCTCTGTCGCAGGTAGCGGATAATTTTCTCTTCTTATATACTGATTTAGCTTCGTTAAATCAACACAAATTCTTATTTTTCCTCCTGGTTTCGATGCTGCAACCATTCCCGCACACCACTCAGTCGGCTCTTCTACTGATTCAATGACTCCTAGCCTGGTCATCTCTTCAAGTTGTTCCTTTACCTGTTTCATTAAGGGAATTGGAACTCTCCTAGGGGTGCATAAAGCGTATGGTTTCGCATCTGGTTGTAGGGATATTTTGTAATTTATTTTAGCATGTCCTAAACCATTAAATATTTCTGGAAACTCTTTTTGGATTTAAAAAATTTGATGATAATTGCTGAATCATTCTCACAATGTTTAATTTTTCACTTGTCTCCTCAGAGAGAAGTGGCTGCTTTAGTTTATCAACAATGTATATTTTCGAGTTTAAGTGCTGGCCTTTATTTTGAAGTTTTACGTGGATCATTCCAACTGTTTCCAAGGGTATTCCATTTGGACCTTGTAATATTTTATCAGATTTTTCCAGTTTTATTCTTTGGAAACTTTGATAATAATATTGTAGGGGGAGCACGTTGACATCAGCTCCGGTGTCAATTTTAAAATTAATTTGTCTATTATTTACCTTAACTAGACGAATGGCCCGGGCAACGCCCGGGGTTTACCCGAGTGCGAATATATTTTAAAAACGTTGACTTGGGTGGTCGCTATTAACAGGGTGGTCTGTATAGACAGGTGGATGTATCACACTGCTGATAACAGGGTTGCCTAAGGTGACCGCTATAGACAGGGTGGTCTGTATAGACAGGCAGCTGATAACAGGGTTGTCTAGAGTGGTCGCTATAGTCAGGGTGGTCTGTATAGACAGGTTTATGAGAGAGGCAAACTTACACAAAAAAAAATAAAAAAATAAAAAAAATAAATAAAATAAAATAAAAAAAAAATAAAAAATAAATAAATAAAAAAATAAAAAAATAAAATAAAATAAAAAGAAAAAAAAAATAAATTAAAAAAAAAATAAAAAATAAAAAATAAAATAAAAAAAAATAAAAAAAAAAATAAAAAAAATAAAAATAAATAAATAAATAAATAAAAAATAATAAAAAACAATAAATAAATAAAAAAAAAATAAAAAGAATATTACGCCTCTAAAATAGTTTTATAATTTGATAACAGATGGCGCTCTAGTACATCGTATCTACAGCCAATGAGCGCGCATTCTATCCGTGAGCTTCAGACAAACAGACAAAGCTTCAGACAAACAGACAGAATAAGGCAAATATATAAGTAGATTGGTACTATCCATTTCTTGGAATTATCCTCTACAGATCCCAAAAAAGCTATCTCTGATTTTATTTCATTTATGGCTTCTGATCTACATACTTTGGCATAATGGCCCTTTTTCTTGCATTTACTACAATACGAGTTCATAGCTGGACAATTTTTTTCCAATCATGATTATTTGAATTGCCACACCTGGTGCATCCATGTGATGACCCTCCCAACTGGTTTGACTTGAATTGTCTTATTTTTGGTTCGTGCCTTTTTGCTTCTTTTATATGATTAGGCATTTTCTTTATTTGATCTATAGAATCTTGTTGGCAAAGGCTAGACTGCTGTTCTTTGACACTTTCTAATTGCTTTGCCATTAGTGTGGCTTTTACTAAGGTCAAGTCTGTATCAAGTTGCATTCTTTCAGATAATGCTCTATCCCTTACTCCAACAACTATCCTATCCCTAATCAACTCATCATGTAACATCCCAAAATTGCAGTGCTCAGCTAGGCTAATCTTGCCCTTCCATAAATTATATTACGTCTTGGAATAAAGTGACTTTCAAAGCATTCAATAACTTTACCATAATTTTCTAGTTGGTCACTTGCTATTTTACATGACAACAAAATGTCATCTGCATTATCACCCATGCAGTACACGAGCATATTAACTTGCTCATTTTCTGGGTTATTAATTAACCCGCTTGCCTGCCTAAAACGTTCAAATCTCCTAATCCATTTTGGCCAATCACCTGGATTTGAAAAATTAAAAGGTTCTGGGGCTACACAATTATAATTTTGGGACATTATAAAGATTTACTTATAATATAATATAACTTACCAAAAAGTTTGCTTGATGTCAAGTTTCAACTTTTCTTCGAACAACGACCTTCTTTGTGAATTCAGTTTACTGCTTCTAAGCTTGCTTGATGTCGATTTTCAAATTTTCTTCGAACAACGACTTTCTTTATGAATTCAGTTTACCGCTTCTAAGCTTGCTTGATGTCGAATTTCAAATTTTCTTCGAACAACGACCTTCTTTATGAATTCAGTTTACCGCTGCCACCATGTGTTGTTATCCAAGACGAGGCAAGATTAACTAAGCATTAGTTTATTTCCTATTATATATTATATTATTATATACAAGTCAAAAGAGATCACTAGCAGAGTATTATTCCTTTTGGTTTCCAGAGCTCAACAATCTATGAGCCTAATACTCTGCACAAGAACTGACCTTTGTAGAGAGATGTCCTTCAGTGAGAGTGTCCTCTCATGGAGGTTTTACTATATTTTTTATTTCCAATATTTCACAAGTATATATACTAGCAAAGTGTTGTACTGAAGTTTGAAATGGATGTATGTGTAATGTAAGGGATATGAAGGTTATGGAACACTGACTGGGATTAGAGGAAGGCAGATGTAGGCAAAAGAAGAAAATATGTTTTCTTGTGTATAAAGCTAACAAGACCAAATCCAAAAAAATAGTGTGCTGGATTTGTTCCTATTATCTTGGGTTTCAAACACACACTATTTATTTATTTGGATTTGGTGTTGTTACCTTAGGTTTCTAACACACACTATTTATTTATTTGGATTTGGTGTTGTTACCTTAGGTTTCTAACACACACTATTTATTTATTTGGATTTGGTGTTGTTACCTTAGGTTTCTAACACAGACTATTTATTTGGATTTGGTGTTTTTACCTTAGGTTTCTAACACACACTATTTATTTATTTGGATTTGGTGTTGTTACCTTAGGTTTCTAACACAGACTATTTATTTATTTGGATTTGGTGTTGTTACCTTAGGTTTCTAACACAGACTATTTATTTATTTGGATTTGGTGTTTTTACCTTAGGTTTCTAACACACACTATTTATTTATTTGGATTTGGTGTTGTTACCTTAGGTTTCTAACACAGACTATTTATTTATTTGGATTTGGTGTTGTTACCTTAGGTTTCTAACACAGACTATTTATTTATTTGGATTTGGTGTTGTTACCTTAGGTTTCTAACACAGACTATTTATTTATTTGGATTTGGTGTTGTTACCTTAGGTTTCTAACACAGACTATTTATTTATTTGGATTTGGTGTTGTTACCTTAGGTTTCTAACACAGACTATTTATTAATTTGGATTTGGTGTTGTTACCTTAGGTTTCTAACACAGACTATTTATTTATTTGGATTTGGTGTTGTTACCTTAGGTTTCTAACACAGACTATTTATTTATTTGGATTTGGTGTTGTTACCTTAGGTTTCTAACACAGACTATTTATTTATTTGGATTTGGTGTTGTTACCTTAGGTTTCTAACACAGACTATTTATTTATTTGGATTTGGTGTTGTTACCTTAGGTTTCTAACACAGAGTTTTTATTTATTTGGATTTGGTGTTTCTAATCTATCCTCCAAATTGTACCTTATCACTTGTGTACAAGTATATACACCCATACACATACTAGTGTAACTAGCAAGGATAACACTAACAAGATTTAGAACAGGCCATCTCAAGCCATTGAAAAATAGAAAACAATAACAAAATCTACCCCACTTGCCCCAAATGTAGCTTGGCACCTGTAGCTTCAGAAAACATTTTGGCTTGCATTAGATATACTAAACAGGACCTTTAGGAGAGGCCGCTGCGTATCATAAAACAACTCGAGGAGCATGAACCATGGAATGATATAAGCATGGTCCAGAGGGAAATTCCATCAATAGTCAAGATAGCAATAGAACGATCTATTCAAAATGATTAGGTTAAAATAGAAAATTCTAAATTCTATCCCCACTATAAGTATTTACATAGTTCATTTTTGTGTGAATGAAAGCTACATACTTAGCGATCTTCCATTTTCAATAAAACGCGATATTGCACAACAGAGAAAAAAAGAGTGTAATATTTACATAAAGGGGATAAGAAACAACAACACCTAACAAGGATGTGGTGGGTGTCTAGGAGCCCTGACCCCACCCCCAGTGGTAGCAGCACAGTAGAGACCATCGGGGAGGAGGAGCCCATGGATGAAGACAAGTGAGGAACATTCCTGGAACTGCAAGCAGCCAATGTACAGTCAGCCATCTAGTCCATCAGATTATTTAAGTCTCTTCTTCTACTTCTTCTTGTTGTTGTTGAGTGTTGTGAAAAGCTCCATCTTTTTTTTTGTTGCGCGGTTTCTTTAGTACAAAGATGTCCACATGCACAAGCCCTTTCTCTGTTGAACATCCCATCGTGCTCTTGTCGGCTTTGAGATATTTCAATACTTTACTCTCTTTCACTCTCTCTCTCTCTCCATTCCTTCTCTATTTTTTTCTTTCTCTTCCCCGCCACCCCATCTTTTTCTCCCATCATGTATAGTTTCTTCCCCTTCCCTCTCTTTTTTCTTTCCTTTCTTTTTTCTCTCAAAACTTTTTCCCCCTCTACAGACCATTTGTAATTTTTTCTCGTTGCACCATCATTTAACGTTCCCCCCCTGCAGTTGTAAATGTCATTATATTATTGTAAGTATAGCGATTATATATATATTCTGTGAATTGTATTTTTCTTTCTTTTTTTTTTTTTTAGCATATGTATACTTATACATGGATATGAAAAAACATTTTTATGTTATCGCTTGAATATCAAACCAAATATCATAATATTATTCTATCTCTACCACATATATATATATAATTACCACATATATATATATATAAATACCACATATATATATATATAAATGATGTTTATTTAAAAAAAATTTTGTTCAACTCAGGTATGTGCTTCTTTTATATAAAAAAATGAAACACTGAATTTTTGAAATGAAGAGAGTTTGTTTTAATAGAATTGTTTTTGAATAGAAACATTAACTTTTTTTTTTTTCAATTTATATAAAATCTGTTATTAAGTCAGACAATGTTAAATTAATACTAATTCATTTATATATATTTTTATGTGTCATTTTTTTTTGTGCAAAATTCTATCTTTGTTATATTGTTTTTTGGCTTTTTTGTTATATTGTTTTATTAGTTTTTTTTTTTGACCAACCTGATATTGAAGCCAAATAATTTTTTTTTTGTTAAATTTATCCATCCTTCCCTCTCCCACCTATTCAAAAGCCAAAACCATTTTTTTTAAAGCATATTTTGAAAAAAAAATTATCTCTACTTAATATTACAAAGGAAATAATGCTTGGTTTGCCATAATCGAAAAAATATTGATAAAAATAGTCATTTGTGTTTGTGTATAGTCAATAGTCTCTATAACTCTTTTTTATCACTATTATTACATAATTATTACTATATTATAGTCAAATTTTTCTCCTTGTTGATTTTTTTTTTCATTCTAAAGTGAATATAATGTTATACTGTCAGTGTTTTCTTCAAATATATATTTTTTTCCTCCGCTCATTTATGTTTTGGGAAAACTGCTCCCTCTTAAGAGAGATTAGGAAAATCTAGGACCAAAGAAGGATTTTTCCCTTTTTTTTTCCTCCATAGGATTGGATTCCGGCCAAACAACAAATTTGACGTATATTCACTGGTTAAAAGTGCACAAGGAAAACTTTTAAAACCATGTTGGAAAACAAAAGAAATTTTATACCAAAACACAATTAGCTTTTTTTTCTTGAATTACATGAGTATCTGAAACATTTAAGAAATTCGATGAGAATTATTTTTCTTTTCCTGTTTGATTTCATATATATAATGGTAAAATTAGTTAAAAACCAAATGGAAAAACCTATGGATTGATAGAGAATTAATAAGTAATGATTATTTTTATTGAGATTGTGATATAACAATATAAAAGAGAGAATTATATTTTTATTCTCATTATAAATGGATAATTCTAGAGATTCTATGTGTAACATGGGGGGCATAAAGAAATATAATATCATATATATCTGGAGATATATTCCGAAACTCTCTATTCTGTTTCTAGATATCTCAATAGTGCATTATTATAAACCTATTTCTTTTTCAATTCAATTTCAGTATATTCAACTTCTCTTATCCAATATGGGACTGAATTAATTGAGCAAAAGGCACATCTTATTCTCTGTCAAAAAAAATTAGAATATAGTATAACCTCCATACAAGAAAATAAGACCTAATCCAAAGAATTTAACAGTGTGTGATGTTTCGGCAACAGCATTGTTACCATCATCAGATAAAATAATAAAATGGAATGAATAACATTTTATTCTTTTGTGTGATGATGGTAAAACAATGCTGTTGGCAAAACCTCACACACTATATATTTATTTGGATTAGGTCTTATTTTCTTGTATCTATAATTTATAATCCAAATTGTGCTTTATCATAGTATAACCTCATTATAGCAGTCTCTTTTATTAACAGCAACTGGACTATAACATCCTAATTCTAAAGTTTCAAGTTTAAAGTTGGTTATAAGAACAATGTGGTTTTATAACAACAACATTTTGGTACCAAGTGATGTTGTTACAAGCTAGGTTTGACCCGTCCATCTTTCAGTTTGAAATTCAAATCTGGGACTCTTCCTTTTCACTGAATCAACTTTTCACTGAGCCAATATTTCTTTCTGGAGAGTAAATTACCTTACTTGGGTGTGTTTGGCCAGAGTGCTAAGTAAATATTGTGAAAACATTTACTACTCGCTGAAAATAAAACCTAACCTAGGAATAGAATTGCTAAAAAAATACTCACAGGTCACCTAAGAATAATCTGTGTTTGGAAAAAAAAAAACTTTTTTTTTTTGCTTATTCCTAGTACACGTGGTACAGGCCATGATAATCATGGTGGGTAGAAGTAGACGACTGCTTATATTGTAAGTGCACCAGGTGTCTACACATGTGAAAAGCAGTTCGAAGAACATATATAGCAACATTTTGGTTCAAAAAATAAATGAATGATAATAAATGATTAGCTTATTTTAAAGAGTAATAACTGTGCGCTAAATGACATTTAAATTTATTTAGTTTCTCAATAAATCATCATCAAGCATGGCTGAGACTCCTCTTTGTATCCGTCGTTAACTTCTGTACAAAAGCCTCATCCATTGTGCAAAGATTGCTGATTTCATTTGTTGAGCTAAATGGTGGTCTCTTGGATCATCACCCATTAAGGTAAATCCTTTCAACCATTTTGCGATTTGATGTATGATCAAATCTTCTTTTCTGTCACCTCTTTTCTTCAGAAAATAGCATACTGTGTTTCCAAGACATCCATTAGCCATGTACAATTTGTTCTTAGCACCTCTATATTCAAAGACATGTTCTCCCTGAATAATTTGAGTAATTTGTTGGAGTTTTCAATTGTATATGATTCAGTTTTTTCTTGCACACTTTTATGTGACACAGGCCTAAATTCTAGTGGATTTCAAATTTAGGAGACAGCAGCTTTAAAAATCCAGATTCAGATTATTTACTGATCTACCACTTTTTTCCCTCTAAAATTTCGAAGCCTTTCATTGGTTGAAAGTTGATTTACTTTCTGTAGGAGTTATTACTGTAACACTTAGCATCCTAGTCAAAAAATATATATTCTTTGTATTTCATCTTATTAATTTTGTTATTATTCTCCTAAGTACATGTGGTACAAGCCATGATAATCATGGTGGGTGGTTAACAACTGATTTTACTGCAAATGCACCATGTGTAGACATGCAGAGAGAACTTTTGTGAGAATTGGGGAGGCCATTGAAGCAATTTTTTTCTCAAGTGCCCAATGCAGGATTTGATTCAGAGTAATATGGCTGTTGGACATACCCACATGGGCAGCCTACGCTATCCAGTCAGTTTTTTCTCAGTCTCATGAGTGTCCACTAACACCCAACACTTATCATCATCCATTAGCTCTCTATCTATTGCTCAAAATTACAACTATCTTTTATTAAACCTTACTTTTAAATATGTAATATGATAAGGCATCTCATTTGGATTATAGATTAGAACTACAAGGTAATAAGACCAAATACAAATAATTAACACACTATTAATTTATTTGGATTTCTGGTCTTTTTACCCTGTAGTTATAAATATATAATAATTAAAAGTTATTTCTATACAGACCTTATACTGCAATGTATAAAAATGGCAGGGTTCTCCTCCCTCTTTTAATTTGTAGTCCTTGTAGTGTAAAGTCTGTAGAAATAGCTTTTAAGTATTATGTAGTTAAAAAGTAGCTTTGGAAAAATTATTTCTAATTTTTTAACAGATTTTTACTGATAACTAATTCTTTGCTTCCACAGAGATCCTGGCCATTTCTAGATGTCCCTTTGAGTTCTTAATTTTGATGGGATTAAGTAATCAGATTCAATTGAGATATTACACACTGATTATGAACTCCCGGTTTCTGAGGTGCCATTATTCACTAGAGAAATCACATCATTTGTTTTTAATATTGTTTGTGGACTTAAGTCAATTTAGGAAGTTTTTTTTTTTTGTCAATTTAAAAAAAAAATATATTAGTCTCCCTTTTTTTTTGGAAGAGTCTCTTTTTTTGAATTTCATAGTTTTTTGGTTCAAAAATAGGAAAATTTCTATATTATAAACAGATATAGAGTTCTACTATCTTTTAAAGAGCTATATACAGACCAACTTCTTCAATTTTCAACATCCCAAGGGATCAGAAATTTTCTATTGATTTAAAATCTGTTAAGATGATTATCAATTCATCGCAACATTCTCTGCTGGTATTTGATGTCCAAACTTAAGAGGATGTTGAAGTAAAATAAATTAGCTGATTGGGATTAGAAAAAAAAAATATAGTAAATTGAATTAAAGATGGTAATTTGAAAGGGAAATGGTTGGGATTTTTATAAAAATGGTTGAAATAATGTAAGTTTTGACTTATAGTCAGTTGAATTAAAGAGGTTATACTGTAAATATACACACCTATATACACTCATGGACAAAACTTAAGGAAATTGTTCCTTTTAGCTGTATATCGGGATTCAGACAATAACTCTGAAAGATATTTGATACACAGTAATCTTTATTGAAGATACACGAGATAACCAAGTGTGAACAAAATTGTTTCTGTCTTCTCCAAAAAAATAGATAACTGGCAACATTAAAACTTTCTATTTCCTTAAATTTTGTCTATGAGTGTATATTCTCATGAAAAATTTAAAAAGTATATTTTTTAAATATTTAAGTGGTATATAAGAATAGCCAAAATAAAAATATACAACAGCAAAGCCATTTCCAAATGGAACATTAGGTATGGTATTTCAGTTAAATGAGTGGGGTATATTTTCATTAGAATAATAAAAATAAATAAATGGTACTAATTCGGCTTCTTCAGTAATAGACAAATTCTGGTTCACAAATATTTTGGGGACTTGCTATCTATTGTTAAATCAGTCATATGTAAATCTTGAATTCACAAATTGTGCCATTTCACATATATTCTTTCAGCTTTCATTCTCCCAGACAAAAAAAATTACATTTATACAAAGGAGATGTCCAGATATTTGCATATACTCCTTCTATGCTCAAAATTTGCATCTATTAGATATATTTATAATACAATATAATATAATGCGGCTTGTGATTGTAAAACGACATTTGAAAATTATCCCGCATGTGTTTCTTTTCAACAAAAAAACAAAATTTATTTTAAGGAGAAATAACGATTATTTCTAACCTTATGGATGAGGTATGAAAGGATGAATTGTGAATCATTACTCTTCACAATTCATCCTTTCATACCTCATCCATAAGGTTAGAAATAATCGTTATTTCTCCTTAAAATAAATTTTGATTTTTCGTTGAAAAGAAACACATGTGAGATATATTTATGCAGAATATATTGCAATTTTATAGTTATCTTGAGCTACTGCCCCTAGCTGATAGTGTGTGTGATAAGGATCGGATCATATTTTGATATTTTCAACAACCCTAAATTGTAAACCTCTAACAACACTTTGATCTTAGCCAAAAGGTCGAACCACTAACAACTGACTTTCTAAAAATCAATTTATTGGTTAGATAAAGCAACAAAATTGTCATTTACAATAGAACCTCCATGAGATGACACACTTGTTAGAGAACACCTCTCTACAAAGGACAGTTTTCATAACCAAAATGACCATTTTTTACTATTTAGTATCTTTCCAGTAAAAGGACACCTCTCTCTAAAGGACACTTTTGCTTTGCAACTTGGAATCCTTTACAGAAAGGTTCTATCATGAATATTAGAAAAATATACATCTTTAATTTTATGTTTAATATCTATGCATAGTTAAATATGAATTCTATTTTAAAAAAAGCCTGCAACATTAATAAAAGTCTATTTTAAAAATATGAAAAAAATGATATATATATATATGTATAACATGTCTCTTTTAGTACATATATATATGTAATAATCACATATTTACATTGGATGTATATGTGTTTTTTCTTTTCACGCGATACACTTTTAATTGTTGTTGATGTTGACACATTATGAAATAGTGGAGATTTTATTTAACCGTTGACTCACAGCTACATTTCAATAAAGTGAGATATGTTGTTTATATCACCATGTATATATATATAATAGATGCCGAGCTTTTTTAACCCTCTATCTCTCCCTCATTTTTTTTTCTCTCTTTATTTTCTTTTCTTTTTATATCCCTCCATCATTTGTATATATAAAATATATATTAATTATATTGAAAAAAAAATAAAATTGTTAATGCATTCAGAGATTTTAATCAAAAAAACCTCTCCATCCTCTATATTTTGTTTTGTTTTCTCCCAGTCTGTCTAGATGTATTACAAGCAGATTACAGGCATTTTATACTCTCACAAAGCCTCTCATTGTAATATGTGGTTCTGTGAAGAAATATAAAATAAAATATTAAAAAATATATTTGTCTATGTGTGTTTTTTTCTTTACTTTTTTTTTTTACCCCTTAATGCAGTCTTTTAATCATATTGACTCATAGAAAATTAAGAAAAAATAAACATCAGAATGATACGGAAATTTATAATGCAATAATAAATCAAAGTTTAGAAATATCAGCTAATATGACCAAATAAATAAATAGTGTGTGACGTTTTTGGTAAGGGATTGCAAAATGGTAGGTTTTAGGGGACCTCCGCCTTTGCCGGTCCCAAGCCCGGATGAAAAAGGAGGGGCAGCAGTAACAAGCTCGGTAAAAAACCTGGGTTTAGCTGGCCCGGCTGATAGTACCCTGTAAGGACTCCTAATACAGGGATACAATATGAGCAGCGTTTGTACTCCCATGTTAGGAGTGGCTGCACATGGCGTCTGTTCCTCATGTCAGAGGCGGCCATTTATTTTGGAGCTAAGTCGACCTGCCACTGAATAGTGCCCCCAGTCTTAATGACAAAGGCAGACACATTCTACTTCACCCAGTCATTATGGTTGTCAAACAGACACCATCAAGGGTCACAACTTGATATCCTAATATGATTGAGTGGAGAAAAGAAAGAAGAAGAAGAGGTTTTAAGGATCCAATATGTCCATAGAAGGATACATATTCCTTGAAGAATGAAGGGAAAGGTTGACTAGGAAAAATAATTGGTGATGTTGTTCAGAACAGTATGAAATATGTTTACAGATATTTGACCTCTTATTTGGAAATGGCGCATTATAATGATGCTTATTCTATAATAAAATAAAGATCGCCTATCCCATAGAAATAGATGTTAAAACTAAGCTCGACCTCGCGTCTCGGCAAACTTGCGGACTCGAGTCGGTGACAAAGCCACAACACCAGCTTTGGAAATTTGAGACATGCCCACCTTGAGACCATGGTTTCGGGCTAATGACCCTCGTCATAAATTACGCATAGTTTCGCTGTCTATTTTGACGAAGAAGCGATCTTAATTTTGTACACATAATTATAATTTTAACTCCAATATACAAATCAGGTAGGAGTAACGCCACCTATAGTCTTTTTTGTTGAATATATGAATTCAATTTTAGACTTTAATATTTTATATAATATTGTCACTGAATAATTATTTTAAATATTCTGTGGTATATCATCATTAATATTTGCATAGTTATCACTCCTCACTATTCTTATATATTATTACTTGTACATAAATGGTAAGATATAGTTTTGCATAAATAAACTATTTTCAATTACTAAAATCGTATGTATTAATTTCTAAAATAATATAAAACCCTAAAACCTTTCTAACAGTGGTAGCAGAGCGTGGTTAAAACTTAAAATCTAAAATCGTAAAAAAAAAAAATGGCTGCTGTTATGGAAGATATTTCTATTATAGATAAATTAAAAGACTCTGAAAATTTTGATATTTGGAAATTTCAAATTAACATTATTTTTAAAGCTAATAATTTAATTGAAACAATAAATGGCAAATTGTGTTTTAAAGATCAAAAGGATGAAAAAGAAAAAAACGCATGGATAATAAAAGATGCTAAAGCCCAAAAATATATTATTTCGAGCATCGATAAAACGATATTAACACACATAATACACTGTGAAAATGCCAAATCAATGTATGACACCATATGCAGAATATTTGAAAGAGATGATGAACAATTAAAATGTAAGCTGCTACAAGAATTTCACACTTATAAATTTGATAAAAATGTAGACCTTGTAGCCAACATAAGTAATTTAAGAAATTTGGCTTTAAACTCAATAATCTAAAACAGAACTTTGATGACAATATTGTTATTTCAAAGATTTTAACAATTTTGCCAGAAGAATATAATTATTTTTGTACTGCTTGGGAGTCAACTGGAAAAGATGAAAAAACTATTGAAAATCTAATATCAAGATTGACCACTGAAGAAATAAGAAGAAATAGACGGAGCCAACCAGAAGACCGAGTGGCTATGAGTGCAACAAAACAAAAGGTATGTTTTACTTGTAATAAACCAGGACATATATCTAAAAACTGCACCCAAAGAAAATTCTGCAAATTTTGTAAAAAAACTAACCATGAAGAAAAGGACTGTTTCTTTAAGAACAACAGTAAACCTGCTGCTAAAGTAAACAAAGAACAATGCAGAATATGTAAAAAGTTTAATCATAAAGAAAAAGACTGCTATTTCAGGAACAAAGAAAAGCAACCTCCCATTGCTTTCATTGCTGAACAAAGAGAAGAATATGATAAAAGATCATCAGTCACTTTCATTGTTGATAGCGGATCCACCTGTCACATGATTAATGAAGAAAAGTTGCTTGATCATCAAAAAAAGTGTGATGTGAACATCAATGTTGCAAAAAAAGAAGAAGGTATGAGAGCAAAAACTTCAGGACAATTTAAGGGGAGACAATGTAACCTAAATGAAGTAATATTTGTTCCTGAATTATCAAAAAACCTTTTGTCAGTGACCTCAATTGTTAACAACGGAGGAGAAGTAAATTTTAAAGGTGATAAAGTGACAATTTTGAAAGATGGAAAAAAAGTTCTAGAAGGAGATCAATTTGAAAATGGACTTTATGCTGTAAATATTGAACAACATTTTTCAAAGCAAAATGACTCGAACCTTACCTTACCAAGTGAAAACAAAACCCAAGAATGGCTCAAAAAATTGGGAAACCTAAAAAAATTGGATAGTAAAAGTGAAAAATATTCACTTATCGGATACAGTGGAAATGGATACAGATTGTGGGACATGCAGAAAAGAAGGATTATAATTGCAAGAGATGTGGTGTTTACAGGAAAACTAACAAATGAAATGACCAGTGTCATTCAGCCAAGATACAGAGAAGATTTGGATTCTGAAATAGAGGAAAGTCAAGACACTAAAATGGAATTGGATACCCATGATAAACCACAGAACTCGACCAATTCAAGATATATGTTAAGGAATAGAGAAAATATCAATAGACCTGAAAGACTAAAAGATTATGAAGTGTTGAATTCTGTTTCTGGAGAAATAGGATTGTTAACATACAATGAAGCTGTAACCGGAGTAGACAAAGAAAACTGGGTAAAAGCAATACAGGAAGAAAAAGATTCATTGAAGAAAAATGAAACTTTGGATTTTGTAAAAGCTGAATGTGTGAAAGAACTCATTTATATAAAAGCACTAATTGAAGAACTTACAAATGAAACCATACCTGCTAAACTAAATATTGACAACCAAAGTGCAATGACTTTAATGAAGACAGGACAAATGAACAGAAAGACAAAACATATAGATGTTCGATATCATTTTTTGAAAGATCAGATAAGAGAAAATGTTGATGTTCAGTTTTGCCCAACCCAAGACCAAGTTGCTGATATCCTAACCAAGCCTCTGCCAAAGGAAACTTTTGAAAAACACAGATCTTCACTGCTACAGATGTTTTGATAGAGTAATTAAAACTCTAAAACATGAATTCAAGAAGGAGTGTTGAATATATGAATTCAATTTTAGACTTTAATATTTTATATAATATTGTCACTGAATAATTATTTTAAATATTCTGTGGTATATCATCATTAATATTTGCATAGTTATCACTCCTCACTATTCTTATATATTATTACTTGTACATAAATGGTAAGATATAGTTTTGCATAAATAAACTATTTTCAATTACTAAAATCGTATGTATTAATTTCTAAAATAATATAAAACCCTAAAACCTTTCTAACATTTTAAAGGGCAGATCGTAAATCAGATTTCTCATATAAATCGCATTTAACTTTTGGTTGTTTGTGAAAAAGTGTTTTTATGCCTGGTGAAAAAAGAGAACCTATACCAGTATATATCGGATCGTGGTAGAATAGTAGCCTATCTTGACCGCAGTTTATCCTACTGTGGTTTTGCTGCTTGTGTTGGAAGAATGGGCCCATGGCATTACAAGAATCTGTAGGATTGTTGTTGCGTGATGTTGGTGTGTCTTGTGGAAAGGCTGCTGATAAAATAATAATTAAAATTAATTTATTTAAAGCAAGAGAAATTATAGAGAGAAAAGAAACAACGGTTGAAATAACGGCCACCGGCTTTAGCCTTGTTGTTTACCGCGTGAGTGCCAGATCAAGTGTCGAAGGAAGCCAGCCGCTAGAAAGTTCCGGATGACGCCCGCGCATGCGTAGTGAAGTGTTCTCCCAACGTGCTTGCCGAGGCAAAATGGGGCCGCTTTGTCCCAGTTCGCTGAAGCAAAGTGCGGTCGCCACACTACTCCCCCTCCAGTAGGATCTTTAAAGATCCTATGTAGTCGTAGAGGGAACTCTTGGTAAGGTGCCTTGTTGGGTTGGGATCTGGTCTTGGGGGCTTGAGGGAGGCACCTGTCCTTTTCAAATGTTGTCCGAATGTAATGGGTGGCGACCATCTTGTTAGCTTGCAGGGACACGATGGGTTGCTCAGCGATGGGTGTAGTCGCCGCGAGTACCGGTGGAGCTATTGGTATTGGGGAAGTAGTGACTCTTGATTCAATAGGAGGTGATGACTGTTGGAGAGAGTTTTGAGGTTGGAGAGGTTGTGTTACCGAAGTTTGGGCGGGCTGCAAGTGGAGAGGAGTCGTTGCAGCAGTGTTATTGGTTTCTTCTAGGAAGAGTAGATGTTTCTGCACGCAGGATGGAGGCAAGGGCTCTTCGTGAGACGGCGGTTGCTGGGGCAAGGGCTCTTCATGAGACGGTGGCTGTTGGGGCAAGGGCTCTTCATGAGACGGCGGCTGTTGGGGCAAGGGCTCTTCATGAGACGGCGGCTGCTGGGGCAAGGGATTGTCACTGTGCACTGGGGTGGAGAAAACAGTTTCAGGGGGGCACGAGATGGTGTTTGAAGGAGGGTTGGAGCAGAACGATGAGGAGTCCAAGGATGAAGAGTTACTCAGAGAGCTGTTGGGAGAAGTCAAGGTGGAGCTTGAGTTGTTGTCTTCAACGTTATGGACTGTAGTCACCGGGGCAGTTGTTGTGACATTCATGTCACGGGGTAAATCCGTCTGCACCAGGTGTTGGAGGCTATTGGAGGTGGGAGTACAGGGATCACAGTGCTGAGATGGAGGTGGCTTGGACAATTCAACCAGGATAATCGAGGGTTTCTGATCAGCAATGGGCTTAGCTTCTGAGACTTGAGCTGTTCGTACCTGGCGTGACCGGCCAAATCGCAGGAGAAGTCGTTCTTTGAGCGCCGCATATTTTCCTGAAACTGGTGGGTTCTCTACAATGTCGTAGACGCAGATGAGAGCCAGTCTATCCAAATTAACGATTATTATGTTATACTTGAAATCGTCGTCGCTGGCGATGTTTGCAAAATTAAAGGCAGCTTCCAGTTGGTTGAGCCACAATGGAATGTCGTTTGGCAAGAAGGGTGGAGCTCGAAAAATCAATTTTGATATTTGAGATGGGGTGAGTTCCATCGTAAATGTTTGAGCTTCCTTTATTTGCCCTTGACGTTGGCCATTAATTCTTCATTCGAGTCGTCTGGCTCACCAATTTGTAGGATTGTTGTTGCGTGATGTTGGTGTGGCTTGTGGAAAGGCTGCTGATAAAATTATAATTAAAATTAATTTATTTTAAACTATTTTTTATTAATTATTAATTATTTTATTAATTATTAATTAATTTATTTTAATTTATTTTAATTTAAACTAATTTAATTTGTTTACCGCGTGAGTGCCAGATCAAGTGTCGGAAGAAGCCAGCCGCTAGAAAGTTCCGGATGACGCCCGCGCATGCGTTGTGAAGTGTTCTCCCAACACGTGCTTGCCGAGGCAAAATGGGGCCGCCTTTTTTCTGCCCGTATGTGTTTTGAAGCTTTGTCCCAGTTCGCTAAAGCAAAGTGCGGTCGCCACAAATCTATAGATCCATACGATGGGCCATACAGAACGTCATGCATGAACGAAATAGCCTTCGGTCACCACTGCCATCTTGTTCGCATGGCCCTGCAAGATCGTACAGTCGTATCACGTACCATGAGTCATTGGGCTTCTTTCACGACGAGAAGTGTCAACAAGAACAGTGCGCGCGACAATGCCTGCAGCACAATGGCCTGTCAGCAGGCGATCATTGCCAAGGCTTCCCTAGACTGCAGTAGTCAGAATCACCTACAGCGTTGAACGACGAATATGTACACGTCTTTTCTGACGAATCTCGGTTCTAAATCCAACACTACGATGTGTGGAGACACCGAGGAAAACGACTAATGCCTAGTTGTGTTCATCATCGTCTTACTGACCTGGAAGGGATGGAATGACATGACATTAGGTACACACATCACACAGCCACCTCTAGTTTATCTAGATGGTAACTTGGACAGCCGCAGTTACATTTATCAAGTGTTACGGACCGTGACTTTACCCTATCTTCGGAGCCTTCTTCACACATTACCTTTTAACATGATAATGCACGACCTCCAGTTGCCCAAGCTATCTTGAATTTCCACAATACAGAGGGTGTTGGTTAGCTAGCACGTTCTCCTGATTTCTCACCAATTTAAAACATTTGGAACATGGTCCATGATTGCTGAGAGACTAGCTCAACCCATCTCCAACCAGTTTGTCTGATGAATGAAAGCAAAGAGTTGAAGCTGCATGGAGCTGGCAGCTGAAGTTGCCATCCAAACTGTGTTCGGCTAGATAGCTAGCAGGATTAGAGCTGTTATTGAAGCCAGAGGCGGTTTCTTTGGGTACTGATTTCTGCTAAACTGTAATTCTAAAAAAAAAAGAGCTAATTCAATCAATACTTTCAGAGTTATTGTCTGAATCCCGATATACATAGTAAAAATTTCAATTTCCTTAAGTTTTGTCTATGAGCGTCTATCGTTTTGTTCTTCAGTTTAAACAAAACGAATTTGTGTATGGAAAACTTTAATTTATTTTTAAAAAATCCCCAGTGGTGGTGTCACGTTTTATTTATAGAGTTTCCTCATAGTTATTGGCAGCTTGTTCTGTAGAAAAAACGAATTACTCAGAACCGAGTCAATTTTTTATTTGAAAAAACTATTTAAAGTTGATGATTGGATTATTGTAATTTCTTGGGGCCTTGAAATAGCTAGTTTTCCTAATCTCGGCAAACTTGAGTGATGAAGCATCAAATCAATATTCACTCTGGACACTCTCGATTCCTGGAAGTTATGAACAAACGACCTCTAGATAGAGTGTTTGAAAAGCTAGTATGTGATCAAAAAACACTTTTGAACCATTTAAATTCGATTTTTAATTTAAGACCAAGCCCAAAGACAAGAATAATCAGGTCTTTAATACTATTTAACATTAAATCTGGTATTTTTTATCTCCATGATCATTAAAATACTGAAATTGAATAAAATAATCCCATGCATCAATATTAAGTTATCCCTAGTGATGTTTTCACTTCAAAATACTGAAGTGCATTTATATATAATCTTATTAAATATAAATAGGTAAATTGTTTATATATACAGTCTACTCTCGTTATAACGCCACCATCCGGATTTTGCAAAAAAAGCGGCGTAAGGCGAGGGTGGCGTTGTATCGAACACGTTTAAAATGTGAAATTTAAAGATACAATAAATCATTTATAACAATTACTAATAACAATTTATATTTAAGTCAATATATAGAGTGCAAAACCGGCATTAATTGATTAATATGACAAATAGAAAGAATTAATTTATAATTTATTCATTAAAAAGTAATTACATTTTCTTGAAGAAGTCTGTGATCACAACTTGTGTTTTCTCTCCCTCACTTATGCCATAGACACGGTGTAACGCCGATAGATTGACGTCGTCAGATGTTGCTCTCTTGGAGTGCTCAAGAAACAACAATAGTGATACTGATACTAGACTCTTGGAATGGGTATTTAGATTAACTATGGACAGAAGCTTTGAGGTTAGTAGAATTTTACATACAATTATAAATATACTAGCCGAATGACCCGGGCAACGCCCGTGTTTTACCCGATTGAATGTTTTATTCAAATACTATTTGTTACAATTATCATATTAGTTACGTATTGTGGACGTGTATAGTTGACAAACATACATATCGTAATATTATGCGGGGTGATTGATATTTGTTGGTGGTGATGACGCAGTCGTGGTGGCTGAGTAAGAAAGGATTACACACAAGGGAAATAAGCCAGGACACTTGATGGGTTGACAATAAAAGGCAACTGGTTTGGAGGAAAGAAAGGTTTAGAGAGAAGGCTGAGCGGTTTTTGACTTATTAATTATCTGATCACATGGCGATGATTGGACTTAGCTATGGAATGAGCGGAGAGAGAGGTCTCTAGAGCAGATGTTACCTCCGTGGGGTCGAGTCGAAGACTATTCTAGATGCTGTCTCGGTGGGAGCGAAAGCACTACTCCATAGGTGTTGTCCCGATGGAAGCGAGTCGACCGACTAACTATCCTAGGTTCTCGATTTAACACCAAGACCTTTCTTCTTTCTAATTGGTAGGAAGATGTCACGTGGCCGTTTTCTATTGGCTGACCTACTTAGGTGTTGTTTCCTAATTGGTAGGAATATGTCACGTGGCCGTTTGCTATTGGTTGACCTACTTAGGTGTTACTTCCTAATTGGTCCTTGCTGATTCCTTTGTCGTAAGACATGTCCGGCCCTGCCCAGGAAATACTGGTCGTTAAACTCAACTTTTATGATTTCCGCGATCATAAAATTGGCTGTGATTTTATTAATAGTTGTTCTAACTTTAAGCCTATTTGATAGGCCTGACTTCTACGCTTTCTGTCCTCCAGTTACCTTATTCTTTATTAAATCTTTGAAACATACATTGTACATACATATTGGGTCGGGGTTGTATACAGCTCTGTACAAATTATGACATACATACATACATACGCTGACTTATATATATATAGGGATAATAATATAAATGAGTTTTAAAAATTGTAAAAAAGAAAAAAAAATGCATCGGCCGGGAATCGGACCCAGGCCGCCCGCGTGGCAGGCGAGCATTCTACCACCGATGCTTATAAGAAATGGCCCTATTTGGGTATTTATTCCATTCACAAAAGCAAACGATGACAGAATTGTTGATGACTCTGATACTTGTATTTATAATTATGTTAGCATAATGAATTAGTCAGTATTCCCATGGTCTCCAGCGAAGAGGTGTGAATTGACTTTTTGAAAATATACATAATTATAAAGATAGAAGCTTCTATAGAAATAAATAAAATAAGCCGAAATAGCTCAGTTAGAAGAGCGTTAGACTGAATATCTAAAGGTCCCTGGTTCGATCCCGGGTTTCGGCATATTTTTTAATTTTTAAATTTCATCCGTGACAGAGGCCAGGAAAGACGGTCGTGACTATATATTATTTATAAATATATAATATAATATATAATATTTCTTTCGCAGTAAGGGCAGTAAAAATTGTTTAACTTTCAAAAGAATCATACGCTTCTATAATAGTTTCCAATTTTCATAACAGATGGCGCGCAAATGCTTTTTATGTAATAAGGTGCTATCATTGGATAGCTCAGAATCTTGAATTCCAAGTTAAATGTTTTGTTCTCGTTTTTCACCAGTTTTTAGAATTATTTTATCCGATCGTTAATATGACCTTATCATAGACTTCTGAATATTTAATTCCATATTTTCCATATGATTTTGTTTTCAAATGAATTATAAATTGCGTAAAACAGATGGCGAGTTAATTCATAATGTTTATATTAAGTCTAAATGAACTTTACTTGTTGTTTGCGGAAGAGCAGCGCTCGAAGCATGTTTAAAAATTTATAAATATTTGTATTTCTACTGTACTTAAGCTTATGTTCATAGTTGTTTAAAATCCCTTTTCCAATAGTTTATCTTCAGTATTACTATAAAATAAAAACAGGAAAATACAAAAATTAAGCGGGGTGGTAGATTAAACTGACAAAACCGCCAAGTAGATTCACAAATGATGAACCAGGCCCTCCCATCAGTTTTATCATTGCGGTAGATATACTAGAAATTTGGTTGTTTTTAAAATGATCATAGGCATCATAAATAGTTGAAATTTCCTACAAATGAATATATTGTATTATTTTAGGTCCATACGATTTGTTAATTTGTTCCTTGATATGATTTGAGAAGTTTATGAATAGAAACATTTCTAGGCGAAGCTGACCTAAAATATATAAAGGCCCCTCCTCTCTCTCCCGTCAACATAGATACAATAACTTTGCTATATATCTATTAGCCATTTTATTCAATCTAGCAGACTCTGGTGGGGGTCAATGCCACAATAACATCTTTGTAAAATTCAGAATGTCACCAGGAGACCATGGTTTGGTTTATGGCTCTCGGCAGTCTAGGTAGAGCTTTGATTTCATGTTATCCGCAAGGGATGCGTAGAATTTATACAAAAAGTTATTCAGCGCTCTCAAAGTGGTTAGTTAATTCTATGGGGGAGATATATATGTAAATTTGTCACTTAACCGAGAGAGAGAGCCTGCAAGGTTGATGAGGCATTCAATCAATAAAGGCATAGTTCTGGCGTCTATTTTGATGCAAAATGCGACGTTTATTTTTTGCTAAATCTAGTATATGATTGAGGGTCACCCAGAGTTCGAAAATGGCACTGAATTTAATGAAATCTTTCAACGTCATATAATCAAGGAAGGGCATGGTACATCAGTGGGGAATCCTCCCATCGGTTTAGCCAGTTCAAGCTCCAGACCGTTCAACTATTGTTATAGATGGATTCTATCATAGTTTGATTTTGTTCAAGAATACTGGATATATTTTGGGGCTAAGCTGATGTTATTTTCTTTTCTTTTTAAAGTTATAATTGTTTCTGTAACTCTATTTATGTGATTACTTGGTGTTTATTGATTTTTTTCAGCAAGGATGGTTTATAGCATTTAATGTAATCATTTTATCTCATTCAAAGTCCATGCATCACCAGACCAGGTCATGAATATTTTCGCAAAGGGTTTCCACGCCACCCAGGAGGTACCTGCTCAGCGCGTTAGCCTTTGTTTATAGTGGCGCTTCGCCTCCGTAGAAGCCCTATTCCACTCTTCTGGCACAACCAGAGCATCCAACTCGCTCTCGGCCGAGCTGATGGTCCAGGCCCTGCCAGGAACTGGTCTGCCGATGCTATGGACTCCGTCTCAAAGATCAAAGAGTCGGGGGAGAGGAAGACAAAGCCTCAATATCTGAGGAAACAAGTAAATTCGGACAGAGTCTCAAAGCAGACCCGCCTCCACCTCAATTCCCAACCGACTGGCCCATTGTTGGACCGTTGGAAACGAAATTTTTATAGCGTCCTAAAAATTCAATATATTAATATTTATATGAAATAAAAAATAATATGTACCTTATTAAATTATATATTATCTGTTTGAGATATATTTAAAATAATCTCCATCATTTTGAATTCAATATGAAATAGAATTTGGAACAATAAGAATATGACTAAATTTTTTACTTCAATAACCTCAAAAATAATAAAAGAAATATTATTCAAACATTTGTTATTTATATAAAATGCTTTGAAGCTTCGAATATGTATATTTTAAAATATATAAAATGATGAAATGCGGAAAAAAATTGATCAAATTCAGACGTTTGCTCTCTCATTTTGCATTATCAAATATCAGTTGTCTTTCATACTTCACTATGAATATGCCTTATAGAGGAATACAAATAAAATTTACTGTCTATTCTCGATTTGAGACTGAGCTATGGGACTCGAAATTTCTGTTCCTAAACACAGTTAGGTCTTATTCCAGTGATCACCATAATCCTCATATCGCTGATATACACTGGTCCGCAAAATTAAAGGAACAACATATTTTTTCATTTATCTCAAATTTTATTGAACATATATCAATGAAATTTTATAGGCAAATTTATTATTCCATTATTAATTAGAATACCCGAAATCAAAGAATTCTAACCCATATTTTATGCAAATTAGCCGCTCAAGCAATGATCTTCTTGCAGTCCGTGAATAAATATCTTGGATATTGTTGTTAATATGGGGTGTGATCGCCTTTAACTGATAGGCAGGCTCTACATCGGTGACCCATACTAATAATTAGGGAGTTTATCAGCTCCTGTGGAATCAACGCCCACTCTTGTGTTAAGGCTGTTTCTAGCTCATGAGTGTTTCTAGGAGGGGGTTGGAGGGATGAGATCCGCCGTCTTAGGTTGTCCCATACATGCTCAATGGGATTTAGGTCTGGGGATCGAGCTGGCCAATTCATCCGAGCAATTGCATGGTTTTGGAGAAAAGTGTTGACCACACCAGCCCTATGTGGACGGGCATTATCATACATTAGAAGAACGTTTTCTCCCATTTCCAATGCTTGAGGCATCACATATGCTGCCAAGATCTCGTCCCGATACCTCTGTCCAGTCAGGGTTCCTTACCGAAAAATATGGAGTGCTGTGCGACCGCCCAAGAAGATTCCAGCCCAGACCATAAAACCTTGGCTTCTGTAGGGATCCCTTTCAACCATATTCCAGTAGAGTTGCAGCACAGTAGAACAGTGATTCGTTGCTTCATCCTTTTACTAGTTTTCATCTTTGTGAGCAAGTGTTAGGTCAGGAATGAGCTGAAAAAAATAATCCTGTTTCGTCTGCATTGTATATGTTGGTTGGGTCATATCCGGAGTTGGCCAGCATACTGTTCAAATTTGTAAGGTGTTCATCAATGATAGCTGGAGAAATCGATGCGCCTTCCCCACAGAGCCGTCGTTGCGAAATATGGAATCTCCCTTTAAATCGCTGCAGCCACCCACTGCTGTACGTGAATTTTTCTGGTACGTCCAACTGCTCGCCAAGTTTTTTTGCCTTTTTTCTTAGGAGGTCATCAGTAATAATAATGAGTAATAATAATATTATTGGCACGCTTTTGGGTAAACCAGTTGAAGAGAGCGTCTTCCAAGTCACTAAATTTCCCGACTCTTTGTCTCTTTGAAGAACCAAAAATATAATTTTCCCACTTCTCAGCCTGAGTGAGAATATCACGGACAGTTGTTCGTGGAAGTGAGAAACGCTCTCCAATCTCATTCTTCGACATTCTTGCCAACTGGCATATCTCCTTCTTTTCAATGGTGATCGACTCCAGTTTACACTTTTGGGAACTCATGATACGACAATAAGGTTGTTGTGTTGACGTTAGCAAAGGATGAAGCGACTGTGTATGTCCCAGGCACAAGCAGGAAAAGGGTCTGCTGGCTGTTCACACAATCTGTTGTGTCAACAGCAGGCAAAGTCCGGTGCCGCTGGCGGAAAAAAAAAAGACAGGAAAAGGGAAGTGGGGGATGAGGGACGTTGTGAGCGGCGCTATAACGAGTGGTTTTTGCTACTTGGGATACGAAAAATCAGCGGCGGAAGGCGAACAGCGAGGGAGTGGCGTTATATCGAGAAAAATACATTGATGTCGATTGGGACAAAACGAAAAAGCGGCGTAAGGCGAGGGTGGCGTTATATCGAGTGGCGTTATAACGAGAGTAGACTGTACACGCAAGTTGAAATCAATCTTTAATTTCTATTTATATTGCTGGTCTCTATAGAAAACTTATTTAATTTTAAAAGAAATATAAAATTTTAAAAAGAAATGCAGTTTTTCAGCGATAAATTCTATGTTTGTTTGAAGCCTCCTGTATTTTTTCAATAAAAAAGTTGACAAAGTTAAACAAGAACGGTTCCAGTATTCCATAGAAATATGCATGTGTTGAAGTTTTGCTGTTAAGTCGTGGAGCAACAAAGAGCACATTGAAAATCTTTCAATATTTGCTTTATTTATTGAATATATGTGGAAAAAAAAATACTGAACCTCTCTCTAACGGACAGCACTTAGTTACAGAGCCAAAGGCTTCTTTAGAGAGAGGTATGCTCCTACTGGAGAGCATTTAAATATCAAAACGGGTAATTTTAGAGATGAAAACTGTTCTTTGTAGATAGGTGTCCTCATATAGAGGATTACTGTACGTGTTTTTCTTATTCTTCTTATCTCTGTGCCTAGACCTAGAGAGAGGTCTGCTCCTACCGGAGAGAAAATTTAAATAGTAAAACAGGTAACTTGGAGATGAAAACTGTTCTTTGTAGATAGGTGTCCTCATATAGAGGATTACTGTACGTGTTTTTCTTATTCTTCTTATCTCTGTGCCTAGACCTAGAGAGAGGTCTGCTCCTACCGGAGAGAAAATTTAAATAGTAAAACAGGTAACTTTGGCGATGAAATTGTTCTTTGTAGATAGGTGTCCTCATATAGAGGATTACTGTGCGTGTTTTTTTTTTATTTCTTAACTCTGTGCCTAGAATTACTTTCATGATAGACGATTGCCATTGATTCAAGGAATTGAAGCAAATATATCATGGCAGTCCAACTTAACCTCAGATGAGATAGTTTCAAACATGGATAACGGACAGTTTTGCTATGGACACTAACATGGATACAGACCCATTTTGATTAGTAGTGCTTACTTTTAATGGTGGAATAATTTTGCCCTTCACACAGTATTGTGTTTATGGTATTTTATCGATTGATCTCATCACAGGTGCTGACTAATATACTATGTTGATGGCTGTTGGTCCAGGACTGTTCATTAAATACTCACAGCTAACTACCACATGGCTGTTCTCCAATTCATCTGGTAGGATTCAGCTCTTTCTCACCCAGAGAACATTTGTTAATTGGAACTACACTGGCAATGGACTCAATTTTGTTCCTTTCTCCCCAGTAAAAGATAACTCTATCAATTTGTGGCTGGAAAAGAAAATGGGAAACAAAACCAAAAAGTTTCTTATGCCTTACTGACATAGTTTATCTATTAGTAAATTAAATTTTATTGCCATCTATCGTTAAAATTGTACACAAATAAATTTACTGGCAATGCGTTTCTTTTAGATATCATCAAATATTATCTCTACAGACCTTACTGCAATGATATGAGTTATTGAATGAGAGGGCTTGGCTTATCAGTAGTGAACCCTCTCAGCGGTTTCGCCAAATTAATCTCTAGACCGCTCTACTATTGTATTGGACTGGTTTTGTTATATACCCTGCATTTTCTATGGAAGGCAGCTTAGGGGTGTTTAGTGAACTATGGACATAAGCTTATAGGTCTGTAGAGGTACATAAATATAATTTCAAGGTATTGCATCGAGCAAAGCTCTTCCGCAAAATATGTTTTCATAACCAATATATATTAGTAAATTAAATTTTATTGCCATCTATCGTTAAAATTGTACACAAATAAATTTACTGGCAATGCGTTTATTTTAGATATCATCAAATATTATCTCTACAGAGTTATTCAATAACTCATATCATTGCGGTAAGGTCTGTAGAGATAATATTTGATGATATCTAAAAGAAACGCATTGCCAGTAAATTTATTTGTGGAAAATTTTATAGTTTATCTATATATATGATAATTTAAACCAACAACCCTATATTAATACTTATAACAAGATATTGTATATAGAAACATATCTATAAATAATTATACGCATAATTGACATGTGTCCTTGCATCACCATATGTAATGTACTGAGGATGAATAAATAAAACCATATAATAGATTAAAAGCTGAGTTAAAAGCAAGATTGAGAGAATCACAAAGTAACTTCTAAAGATAGATTGGAAGCCGACAGACCGGTGCCAGTGTCGATTAACGGACACGTGCAGAAAGGCAATACTTCCTGGTCCCCTTCCTGGTCCAAAGAGTTGTATAAATAGGACCCCACGTAGCAACAGCCAGAGTTACAGTAGTCGTCATCATCAGCACGTCGCCGGTTGTCACCAACTCACCGACCATGTAAAACAGTAAGAACTCTAATCTAGCTCCATCTTGCTCTTGGCTCGGCTTTTTATCTATTCAAGGAACTTTCCTTCTACAACTGTGTCGCTTCGTTTTTTGTGTGTGGACATTCCCAAGCTTTTCCACTCTGCCTCGACCACGACTGCCTGTACTTTGTGAGAACTGTTAAAGGTCCTACAAGGTGCAGAGAGGTACTGGAAAACTCTCCACGCCCTGACTGTCCCTCTCGGTTACTACAGGTTTGACCCTCGGTTGCCACAGCTTATAGCGAGAGTCGACGAGGTACTACAAGAGTCAACCAGAACTTTCAACATATTATTACAGAGAGTCGACAGGATAACCACAACGAAGGACGCCATAGCAAAAAAAGGTAAAAAGACTGTCTAGATAGGAAAAAGAGAAAGAGCAAGATGGAGGAACAAGCACGCCATTCCAACGAAACGACCAAGCAATCTCCCGCCAACGACACAGCCGAAATTCCCGCAAAATAAGCCGGTGAGAAGTTCCCCACCTTCGGCCTTACAACGCAACCATCCAGACGACATGCCACCATCGCCAAACAGAATCCACAAGCTTCTACAAGCTCTACATGGGACGCCTTCCACGTCATCAGGACAACAACCAAAGACCACTTCTCCTGACTGAACAATCATAAAAACTGTGAGTTTTTAAAAAATCTACTTAACTCTCTCTTCATGCTAACAACTTGATTCTCCATATATTTTATGTTTATTTTCACTGTAATCATTTTTTAGTCAAATTTTACCATTTTTATAGCATTTCAATTCAAATTTTAAATATTGTACACCCTCATTTATCATTTTTTACTTTATTTTAAGCAACTTTTAAATTTTAATTCATTACTTTCAATGTTACATAAAAATCATATTATATTTTAATTACTCGAATCCTATTTTCTAAACTTATTTGTTGTGTTTCTCTTAATACCTTATTTTTATACCAAAAAACACCAATGTCTTACTTAAATACACAAAACTTTGCAAAAACCATTGTAATGTTCACTATTTTATGTAAACGCCCCATTCACCTTTTGTCAGTATCACGCCATTACTCTTTTACAAGGATAATTTTTGCACTACCATAAGCAACGATTAAAAAAATATATTCAAATTTTAATAAACATAGATGAAACGCATTTTTTTTAATACAAAAATCGAAAGATACACTATCTTCAAAAGCACAACTAGAAATGTAACTGTCCTTCCCCAAAACAAGTTAAAAATTCCAACATAGTTACACTCCCTCGTCCTTTTCTTTTTACATGCATAATTATTAATATAATTCACACATCTCTCGGAACGAACTTCAACACATTCCCACATCACTTTCTCCAATTGGCCACCATCTATTAACGCGCGATTTAACAACACGTCCAATTTCGAGCCACACGAGATCCATATCTGCGCGAACAAAAAAAATTTCGCAATAAACATACCACCTCTATAACAATCTGAAAATTCTCGATATGTTTTGTACATAACACCTCCACAGCCCCGATTCGTTCAACACCCACAGCGATTGCCTCAAGATGTATATTTCATTGAATTCAATCATTTGACTCCAGATATCGTCGAGACACAACACATACGAACACCAAGAAAACTATATCTTTCAAATAACCAATTAAATAACCTAATACGTCCTATTACTTTGTGTAAGCGACATAAATCAGGAGATGACGACCGCTGCGCCGGAAAGAAAAACAATTTTGGCCGCCATGTTGAAACCAGTTTCAGTTTACCACCACCGACAAGCCTGTACTTGAAACTCGTGGCCCAGCTCACAGGATGGATAGATTACAGCACCTGAAACTAATTGACTTACCAATAATTACCCAATTCACTTATTAATTTGAATTTTAATATTGAAATATCATTAAACTTTATATCTTTAATAATCATTGTGTGTTTTACAACTTTTACAGTATTTTCGCGCCCAGTGTGGAATATTTTTTTCTAAACTAGAACGCCATCTTTTATATAATGTTAACCCTTTATTGTTATATTACAATCATCTTCGTCAATGCCATCCATTTTTTAAGAATCAATCAAGTTATCATTTATTTCATATTTGTATACTATATGTCTTTGTTTTTCTATACCCCAGCACACTCAGCCATTATAAACCATCCCCAAAGTTGAATCTATTTCTTACACATCTCACCAACGCCAAACTCAAAAACACAACACAACATACATTAAAGATTTTATATGCTTATTGAGGTCACCAATTAAAACAACTTGGTTAAGTCTTATAGACTTTATGATGCAAAAGAGAAAACATTCTCTACATATCACCATGAACATGTCAGTTCACGTATTCCCAGTTCAGAGAGACATAGAAACACCGATGTTTACCAAAGGGAAATGACCTAGTTACACACCACATTTGTAACTTTTCTTCCAAAGAGACAATTTTTGTTCCATTTTTCACTACTTAACATTTATCTAATCATTAATAACCTTTAATTATATTATAACTTTGTATAAAATCTTGAATAATTATTTTTATTTTTTACTTTTCAATTAAATAATCAAATTTTTATTCCAACATTATTTTAACAATTTTATTTTTCATGATATTATTTTAGTATGGCAAAACATTTAATTGTTTCAATAATCATTTTTAATTCATTATTATATCTTTTATATATTACATGTTGATCTTATCCACTTATACTTTTTTTATCCGCAATCATATTTCTATCTTTTTATTCACTATATTTTTGTTTAAATAACTTTATAATATGACAATGTTTATTTATCATCAACTATCGGGCATACAACAATCGTTTTCAACAATCCTAACCACTTCCCTATACTTTTTCATCACTATCTATTTCAGCCATTGCTTCAAACCATCGTAGAAACGACAGTACTGCTTGACAATATTTATTTTTTGATTTCGTAATTCAACAAACTCTTTGAGAACACAGTTCCCCAGACTTACAAATCCAAACTTCTGGTCTGAACACGTTTCAAAAGTTTATTTCAATCATCCGCAGAGCACATCACCAACGCATGCACAAAGCGTTCACTTTTTTCAACTTTCAATTTTTTCAGCTCTAGCGGACCACAATCAACCTTTGATTTCAAGTCAAGTCAGACCACCTACTGTCGATACAACAATTCTACTTATCGCATGGCTCTACCACCCCTTTCAATCATATTAATTCTTTTCTTCAACAACTTTTCAACCCAATAACCCGACAATTGTGACAAAGCACTGCAACCTTATACAGGATAACAGGTGAAACATTGCCTAGGAAGACGCACAAGTCTATATCCTCGCTTTGCACCTGGATCTCAGTATTTGATTGTCTGTGCAACACTTACAATTGCATATTCTTCAACTCCTAACCCTTTCCAACGCCCGCCAACAATCTCTTAGAACATCATCATTAATTTTTATCAAACAAAGTTTTAATCTACAGTTCTCTTATAATGAATATCATAACTTTTAAATTAAACATAAGTTTTATTTTTATAATTTTCAGATATATCCAAATAAACATCTTGTTATAGCCCTTTACCCTCACAGTTTTAATTAATTAAAAGAAATTTTAATTACTTACCTGTGTTAGAGAGGCTTTACCCGCTTAAACCCGGATAAACCCTTTCACTCCCGGGGCCCATCTATGATAATTTAAACCAACAACCCTATATTAATACTTATAACAAGATATTGTATATAGAAACATATCTATAAATAATTATACGCATAATTGACATGTGTCCTTGCATCACCATATGTAATGTACTGAGGATGAATAAATAAAACCATATAATAGATTAAAAGCTGAGTTAAAAGCAAGATTGAGAGAATCACAAAGTAACTTCTAAAGATAGATTGGAAGCCGACAGACCGGTGCCAGTGTCGATTAACGGACACGTGCAGAAAGGCAATACTTCCTGGTCCCCTTCCTGGTCCAAAGAGTTGTATAAATAGGACCCCACGTAGCAACAGCCAGAGTTACAGTAGTCGTCATCATCAGCACGTCGCCGGTTGTCACCAACTCACCGACCATGTAAAACAGTAAGAACTCTAATCTAGCTCCATCTTGCTCTTGGCTCGGCTTTTTATCTATTCAAGGAACTTTCCTTCTACAACTGTGTCGCTTCGTTTTTTGTGTGTGGACATTCCCAAGCTTTTCCACTCTGCCTCGACCACGACTGCCTGTACTTTGTGAGAACTGTTAAAGGTCCTACAAGGTGCAGAGAGGTACTGGAAAACTCTCCACGCCCTGACTGTCCCTCTCGGTTACTACAGGTTTGACCCTCGGTTGCCACAGCTTATAGCGAGAGTCGACGAGGTACTACAAGAGTCAACCAGCATTTTCAACATATTATTACATATATATATTTAAATTTATTATTCAACCAGGCGCAATATTGAAATATCCTTGTTCCTTATTCCAAAATAACTTTATTAGGTACCGTTCAAAAAAGGCAACATAGTTTATGATATTTGCAACAATGAATAATATGTGATGGTTATTCACGTATTAAACAAAATGTTAACGCAGGATTCGATCCCGGTTCATGGCTGTCGGGAATCGAGGGTGTTACCCACTCATTCACCGACTCTTTTTATATTGAAATATTTGCGCTTATTACAGAGGAAACAAACAAAACAACTAACAAATTAGAACTTAGAATTAAATATTTACAAATTTACATGTATTAATCGACAGACTTCATAAAATTCATATATATTTGGACTTGTTACAAATTCCATTAGGGACATATCTCCCTATATACCAGCTTGGTAAAAAAAATAGAAACAGATATATTATTAACTAGCCGATTCGATCACAAAACCAGGATATACCTTTGTTTATTAACACAAAGCAATAACGCGCCATCTATACATATAAAATGAAAGGATTTAAAAGCATGAATGTTTCTTTTTATACATAATACAAACTTCTACTGCCCTTACTGCGATGAAAAAATATATTGGGAGGGCTCTTGGCTCATCAGTGGTGAACCCTCCCAGCGGTTTCGCCAATTTAATCCACCAGACCGCTTCTCAGAGCCCTAATACTGTATTGAACGATGACAATTATTCCGCCTTCTACATGCTATCAGGATAGCATTCTAAGGCACTAACATACTGTATTGAACGATTCTGCTTATATACGCAGCACTGAAGGATGGAATCTCAGAAATGGTTTTCCAAGAAAACTATGGACATAAGCTTATAGGACAGTAGAATTACATTCACATATTTGCATCGAGCAATGCTCTTCTGCAAACAATAAAGACAAGGCCAGTTAGGCATAAATTAACACAAAGCAATAACGCGCCATCTATACATATAAAATGAAAGGATTTAAAAGCACGAATTATAAGCTTATGTCCATAGTTTTCTTGGAAAACCATTTCTGAGATTCCATCCTTCAGTGCTGCGTATATAAGAAGAATCGTCCAATACAGTATTAGAGCTCTGAGAAGCGGTCTGATGGATTAAATTGGCGAAACCGCTGGGAGGGTTCACCACTGATGAGCCAAGCCCTCCCAATATATTTTTTTCATCGCAGTAAGGGCAGTAGAAGTTTGTATTATGTATAAAAGAAACATACGTGCTTTTAAATCCTTTCATTTTATATGTACATTTGTTTATGCATAAGAGAAACTACAAAACTTAAAAGGTTAAATACTTTAAATGGAATTTCCGAATTAAAAAAAAAAATCGAAATATATATACAATATAAATTATATTAACTAGGACTTTCTTAAAATGCCTGGATTAATCTCAATCAACTTATAGAAGAACAGATCTCTGATACAGTATGTATGTTTACTACAAATTATCTCTTTATTACAGAATTAAGATTGGGAATCTCAGATGTCTTTATCCCAATGAATCTTTTTCTAAAATCTAGCCCGGGTAGTTGGCGACTTCTGTACGCTCCAGGACCCTGGGTTAACTAAATAAAATAAAAATAAATCTATATCATATTGTTGCACCAGGTTGCGGCTTGGCAGACTCTTCAGTCTTGATTCTTTCCTCAGACATGTCGTGTATCTTTCCAGAACATGTTTCAACCATCCTACCAATTTATATAAGGGAATAATGAAATAACTTTACTTTAAGTAGCCTCCTGAATAATTTATTTCTACAAGAAAGGTATTTACAAGTTTTCCAGATCGATCAATACAACCGAGATACAAACTATTTACCAATGCTGACATCAGGATGATGGCATTTAATTTGCACAGTAGGTAGGTCACTACAGAATTCTGCGACAATATAGAAGATATATGTACCAGTGACCATTCTCTTGTGATGGCTATTATCCTCTTTTAAACACCCGTCCGAATTAACATTTAGAAAAGTCTGTGGTCGGCGTTATAAACCGTCCGTTTCTGACAGCCATAAACCGGGATCGAATCCCGCATTGTACACTTTTTTTTTTCATATGTGAATAACCTGTTCATATTATTCATTGTTTTCTTTTTATCCCTAATACACGTGGTACAGGCCATGATAATCATGATGATAATTAAAGACTGCTTTTACTGTAAGTGCACCATATGTCTACACATGTGAAAAGCAGTTCGAATTTGCATTTACAAATGTGCCAGAGCCCCCGTTTGGTTACTTGCACTCGCTGTTGGGGTTGGATTTTTTCAAGATTCGGATACCATTGGAGGATTTTTTAATTAGAAAAAAAGTGTCCATTGTGGAATTCGAAAACCAAATGGTTTAGAGCACCCTTCCACCCACCCGCTATTATTCATTGTAAATGACATAAGTTAAGTTTCTCTTTTTGAACGGTACCTAATAAAGTTAATTTGGAACAGGGGGAGAGTTAGCATTTGCTCTTCGAGCGTTACCTAATAAAGTTATTTTGGAACAGGGGGAGAATTAGCATTTGCTCTTCGAGCGTCACCTAATAAAGTTATTTTGGAACAGGGGGAGAGTTAGCATTTGCTCTTCGAGCGTTACCTAATAAAGTTATTTTGGAACAGGGGGAGAGTTAGCATTTGCTCTTCGAGCGTTACCTAATAAAGTTATTTTGGAACAGGGGGAGAGTTAGCATTTGCTCTTCGAGCGTTACCTAATAAAGTTATTTTGGAACAGGGGGAGAGTTAGCATTTGCTCTTCGAGCGTTACCTAATAAAGTTATTTTGGAACAGGGGGAGAGTTAGCATTTGCTCTTCGAGCGTTACCTAATAAAGTTATTTTGGAACAGAGGGGAGAGTTAGCATTTGCTCTTCGAGCGTTACCTAATAAAGTTATTTTGGAACAGGGGTAGAGTTAGCATTTGCTCTTCGAGCGGTACCTAATAAAGTTATTTTGGGACAGGGGGAGAGTTAGCATTTGCTATTTGAGCGGTATCTAATAAAGTTATTTTGGGACAGGGGGAGAGTTAGCATTTGCTCTTTGAGCGGTACCTAATAAAGTTATTTTGGGACAGGGGGAGAGTTAGCATTTGCTCTTTGAGCGGTATCTAATAAAGTAATTTTGGGACAGGGGGAGAGTTAGCATTTGCTCTTTGAGCGGTACCTAATAAAGTTATTTTGGGACAGGGGGAGAGTTAGCATTTGCTCTTTGAGCGTTACCTAATAAAGTTATTTTGGAACAGAGGGGGAGAGTTAGCATTTGCTCTTCGAGCGTTACCTAATAAAGTTATTTTGGAACAGAGGGGGAGAGTTAGCATTTGCTCTTCGAGCGTTACCTAATAAAGTTATTTTGGAACAGAGGGAGAGTTAGCATTTTCTCTTCGAGCGTTACCTAATAAAGTTATTTTGGGACAGAGGGGGGAGTTAGCATTTGCTCTTCGAAACTCGGGTTAAATTCTCGACAGCAAATATCGCGGACGATGCAATGTTCGTTCAGCTATTGACGGTTGATAAAATGTATAAATAATTTTGCTGCATAACTAGTTGTTAAAAAATATCTTAAGACAATTATAATATCTCTATTCGCTGTAGAAGAAAAAACACAAGTCGAGGAGTAGAACTTCTTTTATACGAGAATGGTCGTACAAGACTTCTGACAAGACGGCCTTCTATGGGTACAGAATGACACGAGTTATACCCGTATAAGGGCGTCTTTCCAGAAAGCTTGTACGATCATGCTCTTATAAAAGAAGCTCTTCTCCCAGAATTGTGTTTTTTCTTCTAAAAATTATCTTATTCGTAGCTTTCAGGGGATCTTACCCTTTCTCAATCTTGAAGATAAAGGTTTTCTGGACGCGACATTTATAGTTCTTTAACTTGAGGAAGTTGTACATTTCAGCATATATATCGGGATTTAGACAATAACTCTGAAAGATACATTCATGGACAAAACTTTAGAAAATTGTACCTTTTAGCATGTATATCGGAATTTATACAATAACTCTGAAAGATATTTAATACACAGTGACCTTTATTGAAGACACACGATATAACCAAGTGACAAAGATTTTCTACTTCCTTTTCTACTTCGACAAAAATATTTTGTTCTCGTCAGGAAAAAATAAAAAATTCTGGTCGAGATGTATCTTATTTTAAAGAATATTCTCAATCTATATATGTGGGTGTGTGTTAAAATGAGAATTAAAGATATAATGAGGTGTGTTTCTAGTATAATAAATAAATAATTATCACTCAAGAGTTAAATTTGTGAAAGAGGCGTTTTATGAAACTACAAAGATTTGTAGTGCAAGTTCGATATTAAGAGTTGTAAAAATTTTTACTTACACAACAATACGAAATGGCACCACTTTGTCGAGTGAGCTTTTAGACTTCTTTGAATATTCAACGTTTAGATTTTTTTACGAGTAAATGTGTTTAGACATATAAATAATTGTTTGCGAAAGAGCATTGCTCGATGCAAATATTTGAATGTAATTCTATTGTCCTAAAATATTATGTCCATAGTTTGCTTAAATACCATATCTAAGACATGAAAATCAAAATACTGAATTATAGAGAATAGAATTACTTGTTACATAGAGTAACCACGTCTTTCTCGTGGTGAACAGAATCAGTGAATGGACGCTACAATATTATAAACCTTACACAGGACGGTTTGCTCAATTCTTCCTGTAAGAGTTCCACGACCTGATAGCGGATTGTTTTTGTAAACACTTCACTGGCACCACTTTGTCGAGTGATTTTTTAGAATCCTTCAAATCTTCAACGTATAGATTTTTTATGTGTGTAGAAATATAAATAATTGTTTGCGGAAGAGTATTACTCGATGCAAATATTTGAATGTAATTCTACTGTCCTAAAAGATTATGTCCACAGTTTTTTTAAATACCATTTGTAAGATTCCACCCCTCATTGTAACATATAAAAGCAGAATGATCCAATACAGTATCGGAACTCTGAATAAGCGGTCTGGTGGATTAAATTGGCGAAACCGCTGGGAGGGTTCACCACTAATGAGCCAAGCCCTCCCAATATTTTTTCATCGCAGTAAGGATAGTAGAAGTTTGTTTTATTTGTGTGTGAAAAAGAAACATTCGCGTATTAATGTCTTCATCCGTTGTATAACCCCGGTGATCCCTCACCCCTCTTACAGTCCCGACTTAGCTCCATGTGACTTCTTTTTGCTTCCACGACTCAAGAGAGAGATGAAAGGAAAACATTGGGAAACCGTGGAAAACATCCAACACCATGTTACAACGTTCCTGAGAAGCATTCCTGTCGAGGAGTTTCAGGGTGCCTTTCAGGCGTTGCAAACGCGTCTCCGCAAGTGTATTGATGCAGGAGGAATGTATTTTGAAGAATATTGAACATTTGCACACATTACGATCAATAAATGTATTTTGCCAGTAAATGCTCATTACTTTCATAATGGACCCTGTAGATGGCGTGCTATTGCTTTGTATTAATATTCATATAATAGTAGTAGTGGCTACGAAAGTGTAACTCGTTAATAATAATGTTATAATTAGCATCAACTTTGTGTGACCCCAAACTATACGATTTAATAGTTTTTAGACTTATTATTAAGGCTTTATTTTTTGTTTCATTTTAATTCAAAGCGCTATGTCCCCCTAGGGACACTTGCGCTGTCATACATGTATGCCTTTACATTTGTCTATACATATTTATATACAATAATTTTAGGCCGTGAATAGAATAGTCATATGATGTTAACAATGGGAAAGAGAGAAAACAAAACGAGAAAAAGAACTGTGTACAAAAGAAAGAAGTGTCTGGCAATATGTACAATCAACATAATATAAATTATCAGTTTCTTAAAGGATATTTGTTGCTATATAATTTAAAATATTATCTATAGGCTTTGAATAACACCTATTTGTTACACTCTAGCTTCAAACACCTACACGTGAAACCTCTTGATTGATTTAGTATATTTGATAGATATTAGTAACAAACTTCCATTTCGAAATTCATTTATATAAATAAGGATATTAGATCATACATTTTTGATAATTATTTATTTAAAAGCCATTATTTCGTAGAGAGGCTGGGGACGCTCATTTATTTCTTTAAAAACGCGCCAAATTTTCTATATATCAACACACGTATTACAATAAATATTTAATTAAATATATATTTTAATCCAAAATAGACCGATTTATTATTCAATGTATTCCACATGGAACCGGGAAGTTTCTGTAGAGGAGAAATTCAAGACTCGAAACATCTACTTCTAGAATGCCCAATTTTTCGGGATTATAGGGAAAGAAAATTTGGTGGCATCGGACAGCTACATTAATTCGTAGATGAGAAAAGAACATATAAAATTTTAATCAATTTTGTAGATATATATACAACAATCTTTTGAACTGGAAAAGAGAGGGAAGGAAATTTTGAGGGAATTGCTTTTGTATGTTTGTCTTTTTCTCCTTGACTTTTCTCCTTTCTCCTTGTATATAGCCAATTTGTTATGATGTAAAGAAATGTATTGACGCAAATATCCCTGAGTTTGGGATATCGCGTTATAGGAAAGTTAAAGTTAATTCCATATGGAATGTGCTATCTATAATAATACTGTATAACCTGCTAATTTTAAATGGCTATCGAATTAATTATTTATTATTAATTTTTGTAATTTTCTATTTCCAGAGAGATGTAACACATATGAAGGTTTACGTAATAAAAAAGCGTTTCTGAAACTTATTTTCTCCTCACATGTTCTTTCTATATCTATATATATAAAAATGAATGTATGTGTGTGTGTGTCTGTCTGTCTGTCCTTTATGCCTGACCAAACCACTCATTGGAACGCCATGAAACTTTGGGAAGTCATTTAGTATAGTACTGGGAAAGTTTCTAGCAAATAAAATTTTTGAAATAACTTTTCGCTTTAAAATAATCAAGATAAATAATTTATCTGTTATATTTCAACAATCTGCTCTAAATATTATCATGATGATACGATGATTTTGTAATGTAGAAAATTAGGAAAGACAAAATTCAGGATGACACGGCAATTTATTTGAGACAAGAATAATGATACAATTCCAAGGCAAGATACTATTCCTTTAACTTCCAATTACCGAGGGAACCAATTAATATTGATTTTATTCAACTTATCGAGTATTTTTCAAGGGACCGGGAAAAAATGTTCACTTTATTGAGAGATTCGTTAGACAAACCTTTACTCGGGTAAAACCCGGGCGAAGCCGGGTACGTCCATACAAGAATAATGATACAATTCCAAGGCAAGATACCATTCCTTTAACTTCCAATTACCGAGGGAACCAATTAATATTGATTTTATTCAACTTATCGAGTATTTTTCAAGGGACCGGGAAATAAATGATAAAAGTACAAGGTGTATATTGATTCAGTAAATTAAAACAATAAGACGTGAATGTTTCTTTCACACATAAATCAAATTTCTACAGTCTTTACTGCGATGAAAAAATATTGTGAGGACTTGGCTCATTAGTGTTGAACCCTTCCAGCGGTTTTGTCAATTTAATCTAACAGACCGCTTCTTTAGAAATCTATGGCTTATGTGAAAATGGTGAATATATATATAACGGTATTAACCTACACTCATGGACAAAACATAAAGAAGTTATACCTTTTATCATGTATATCAGAATTCAGACAATAACTCTGAAAGATATTTGATACACAGTAACCTTTATTGATAGCCAAATGTGAACAAAACTTTCTCTGTCTCCTTAAAAAAGAAAAAATATAAAGAGACAACCGGCGACATCAAAATATGAAACTTCCTTAAGTTTTGTCCAAGAGCGTATTTAAAAAAATTAACACTCGCACCATTTAATCTGTAAAGTACCAATTGTTAGAGAAAACTTAAGAACCACAAAAAAGCAGCAATGTATTGCGAAATACTTCCAATAAATGACAGGTGTAAAGGTGTAAAAATAAAGCTCAGCTGTTCACTCGATTGTATTGAAATGGGATTGCACGAAAAGGCAACGGTAAAATCAAACAGTTGTGAAGAGATTTCCTGGGTTATTTATAGAGAGATGAAATAATACTGGGAAAAGGAATTCGATTTACATAAAAAAAACTGCGCATCGTCCCTTATACAAGGCACCCCATGACAAGGGTTCAGATTGTCCCTAGACTTCTCTCTCCCTCATCCCAAATATAAGGTTGTCCCAAAATTTCGTGTTTTTCTTAAAACCTTGTTTCTCTTATTACTTGGCGAATAATATTATTATAAAATTATAATACATAATACAATTACTTCATACATAATTCAAATACCTTATACATAAAGGCGAATAGTATTGCTTCGTGGAAAATTTAAAGCAAGAATGCTAGTTTTAATAAATCAATTATACGATAAAAAGCATTGTGCCTATTTTTCATATCATTAAAATGTATATTCTAAAATTGTTTAATATTCTTGTGCTTCTTTCGTATCTTTTTCGTATTTCCATTATGGAATTATTCCATTATCCCATTAATATATAATACTACTAGATGTTATTAAAAAAAGGATATCCTATTCAAATAAACAAAACATTTTCCAAGTAAACTTTATGCTGATTAACGTGGGCTGTTAGTGACCATTTACGATCAGTTCAATTTCTCAAATTACACTCATGGGCAAAACTTAAGGAAGTGGAAATTCTTTGATTTTCTTTTTTTGAAGGAGATAGAGGTAATTTTGTTTACACTTGAGAATCTCGTGGGTTTTAAATAAAGGTCACTGTGTATCAAATATCTTTTAGAATTATTGTCTGATCCCGATATACATGCTGAAAGGTATGATTTCCTTAAAATTGTCTATGACTGTATATGGCATATTTTACTAATATTATTCATTTATTAGTAAAAATTTACCGTATATGAAGAGTTGATTGCATCAACTGTCAATCTTGTGAAATATCATAGTGTCGGTCAACTTCTGCCAATAGTATATATAGACACTCTTTTAAATATCCATATAATTCCCAATAAAAGATGTTTATAAATATATAACAGAGGGACATACTTGATCTGTAAAAGAAAAAATTCAAAATACATCTAGAGGTATTGCTTCCTTTTATCAATTTAAAGTGTTTTGTATGTGTGTGATAGATATATCATATTGACTGGTTATCTTTCTATAATGTAAATAATATGACCGGTGAATATAATTATTCTTTTTTATCATCATCATTCAACGTTTTCTTTTCAGGCTTTTGTAAACAACGACATTCCACGTTGTTAGTTATACCTCATATCTAATTTAAATTACTCTCTTTTTCTCTTAAAAATATAATGTATAATCCATTAAGATCTATATAAATAAATACATATGAAAAAGGATTATTAAAGTTAGAATTATTGTTTACAACTACGCGGTAACCCTAAATACACAACAGTATTTTGGCGACGAGGATAGGATTCGAATCCACGCGGGCAAAAGAAAAATAAATCGATAAAGAGGGCACAATTTCTCGAAATAATTTGAAACGATGATAAACTTGACTCCCTAAAAAGAGCCAATTTTTATTCATCGATGGACCTCCGTTCGGGATATTGAAAAATACAGAATGTAGAAGTCGAAGAAGCAGATAGAAGGAAAACTGCCTTTATTACCCGTACTGTACGAATTCCTAGTCATACCCTTTGGCTTATGTAATGCTCCTGCAATATTCGAGCGCATGATGGACACACTGAAATATACTGAAATGGGCCTCTGCTATTTAGACGGCGTCGGTATGGTGTATGCCAAATCTTTCGTCGAACATTTACACAGGCTTGAAATCACGCTACGATGTATCAACAAATCCGAGATGCGCCTCAACCCCCAAAAAGTGCTTTTTTGGAACCAAATGAATCAGAGTGTTTGAACACCTCGTCAATGGGAAAGGGATTTATCCCGATCCAGACAAAATTAAAGCTATCTTCAAGTTTTCGACCCTAAAATCTATAAAGATGTCTGAAGTTTCATGGGCATATCTTCCTATTATCATAGATTTATCAAAAAATGCGCTGAGAAAGCTGCTTCTCTACACGAAGTCCTCAAAAAGATAAGAAATTCGTGTATAACTCTCTGACCAACAGGATGCTTTTGAATCTTTGAAAAGAGTATTTCAAAGAACAACTGTCAATCGAGCTCCATACTGACGCCAGCGGTTATGGAATTGGAGCTCTCCTCATGCAGATCAACGACAGGAAAGAGCGGCCAGTTAGTTATGTTTCAAGAACCTTTTATCTAAGGTTGAGAATAATTATTCAACAACGGAAAGACAATGTTTGGCCTCAATATGGATCATATACAAATTTAGACCGTACCTTTTTAGTGGTGAGTTTGTCATTGTCACTGAGCACCATGCCCTTTGCTGGTTATCTACCCTGAAGGACTCGACAGGAAGACTAGCAAGATTGGCTTTAAAACTCCAAGAATACAATGTAACGGTTGTTTATAAAAGTGGACGCCAACACCAAGATGTCGACTGCCTTTCTCTCTAACTTGAATAGGAAGAAGCAGACAATGATGATCATAATATACCTTCAATAACGGCTCTGACGTGCTTCTAGGCTTAACAGAGAAACGACCCAAAAATTAGTGAATTGATAGTGGAAACACAAGGATGTGGTGCCGAATCGAATCTTGTACAAAAATAATTTCGACCCCTAGAAAAACAGTACCTTCTAATGGTACTTACTAACCAGTGTTCTTCCATACACAGGTTTACAACAACATATTATCTACAGGCGAATGGTTTAATGGAAAGACTTAACAAAACATTAGCTAACATGCTGGCAATGTATATGAGCGTCGACCAAAAAGACTGAGATGTTATCCTACCCTCGGTCACATTTGCCTACAACACGGCCAAGCAGGACACGACAGGTTTCACCCCGTTTAAACTGGTTCATGGACACGAAGCCGAAACCGCTGTAGACAATTAATTCCCAAATCTAGATGAATATCTCTTAGATAAATACAGTCAGGAGATTGCAGCAAGAGTTGAAGACGCTAGCCAGCTGGCTCGATTGGAAACTTTGAAGGCCCAAGAAACAGACAAAGTTAGATACAACTCCAAACACGACGCAGAAGAGTAAAACGTTGATGATCTAATGTGGATCTTCACACCAGTACGAAAAGTAGGGGTATCAGAAAAACTCATGAAGAGGTATTTCGGACCATACAGGTGACCCGGAAAGTATCCGACGTTACCTACGAAGTCAAATCTGCGGAACCATCAGGCCGGACCCGCCAGAAAAGAGACCAAGTTCATGTACTCAGGATGAAACCGTACCAAGATCCGGCGGACCAGGTGGAGCTGTTCAAGTAACTTGGTACAGCGAAACGCTGTTCACCTAAGAAAGGGGGCAATGTCAGTGAATAATTAATTTCATAATAATAAAAAAATATATATCACTGATTAAAGAAATTAATCTGTTCGTGAAATGAATTTGTCCCACTGCTGCTTATGTACCTTGTTGATAAATATGTATTATTGTAAATGCCTCCAGGAACCTGGATTATAAATATCTCTCTCTATTATTGTAAATGATTCTGCCCTTCTCTATATAAATCCGGTGTTATCTTTTTGATAAATAAACATTTTGTTTGTCTCAAGGCATATCCTGTGACCAAATACTTTATATTTATACTAGACGGGTGACCCGGGCTTCGCCCCGGGATTGACCCGTGTGCATATCTACCCGAGTGATATATATTTAGATAAGATTTTTTTAAATAATTGTTTGTTATTAGCATTATCTATTTGTTTGCATCAGCATAATTCAATTTAATCTTTGATAGAGGGCGCTGTTCGTGAGCTAAGTAGAATAATATGAATATATAGTTTTAATAATTGATTTATATATATTTTTTAAAATAGCCTATCGTCTTCCCCGTATCTTTTACTTATGTATGGAAATTTTGGTTTGAATTAGTGAACTACTGCGAATTTGTATACCGGACATACAAACAAACAAACAAACATACAAACATTGATTTATATATATATAGATACTAGACGGGTGACCCGGGCTTCGCCCCGGGATTGACCCGTGTGCATATCTACCCGAGTGATATATATTTATATAAGATTTTTTTCATAATTGTTTGTTATTAGCATTATCGATTTGTTTGCATCAGCCTAATTTACTCTAATCTTTGATAGAGGGCGCTGTTCGTGAGCTAAGTAGAATAATTTGAATATATAGTTTTAATAATTGATTTATATAGTTTTTAAAATAGCCTATCGTCTTCCCCGTATTTTTTTACCTATGTATGGAAATTTTGGTTTGAATTAGTGAACTACTGCGAATTTGTATACCGGACATACAAACAAACAAATATACAAACATTGATTTTTTATATATATAGATATCGAATCATAAATTATATTTCATATAAATACATCTGATGGATTCATAAAAAAATACCTAAATGAGGAAATGCAACTTTTTGTATATATGAAACTTAGATTTAGCCATTTTACCATTGACGGGCTCCACATTGGACTCACAAGTCGAAAGGCTTACAATTGAAATCCAAACGGCAATGTCAAGAGCAGGGATGAGACGTGAGATAAGATCTGGTGGTTTGAGGTCTAAACCGTGGTACGATGAGGAATGTTATACGGCTAAGAAAAAAATGAAAGAAAGTCTTAAACTGTATTTATTACAAAATAATGTAGTTAACAAAGATTTGTTTATCACAAGCAAGAAATAATATTTATCATTAATTAAACTTAAAAAGAACCAATACTTTGATGATATACAGAATGCCCTCTGTAATGCTAGAAACGCTTCTCAATTTTGGAAGATAATAAAATCTTTTAAGCACAGAACCACAATTAAAGGCAATATCCCGATGTGTGATTGGGAGGATTTTTATCGAAGACTGCTGTCTTCCCCACCTATAATGGACGCGTATATATCACCGGCGCTAACATATATGGACCCGGATCTGGATGCTGAAATTTCGCTTATGGAGGTCACCACGGAAATATCCAATCTGGGGAAGGATAAAGCAACGGGACTGGATAACATACCAAAAGGAGCAATCAAAGTTTTACCTGACGAATATTTGATTCTATTAACCAATATATACAACAAAATATTGATGACATCCTCGGTTCCATCAGTGTGGACTAGAACAATTATTCATCCTATTTTCAAAAATGGCGACCCAAATATACCATCAAACTATAGAGGAATATCATTGTTATCCAATTTATCAAAGCTCTTTACATCCATATTAAAGACAAGATTGAATAATTGTATTGAAAAAAGGGGAATCTTAGCGGAAAACCAAGCGGGCTTCAGAAGTGGATATTCCTGTCAAGACCATATTTTTACCCTTACCTCATTGATACAGATGACGCTGAGCCGCAAAAGGAGGAAGTTATATGCCTTCTTCGTAGATGTCAAAAAGGCCTTTGATACAGTACCACACTCCATGCTTTGGAAAAAGTTGACAGTTTACGGTTTAAGTACCCGATTTATCAGCCTTATACAAAGCTATTATAATCAAATGTCAGCAACAATAAGATGGAACAGATCACTTACAGAATTTATAAAAATACAAGCTGGTGTTCTACAAGGTGAACCCCTGTCACCTTATCTATTTATCCTTTTTCTAAACGACTTGGTTTCTCTGTACGATGACGCTGATTTGCCAAGTATTTATTTACCGAATTATGGAAATATACATCTCCTTCTGTTCGCAGACGACATCGTACTTCTCGGAGAATCCAAGATAAATTTACAAAAAAAGATCAATGTACTCAGAAAATACTTCGAAGATAATTTTTTAACGCTGAACCAGAGCAAATCAAAGGTTATGGTGTTTAGAAATGGAGGTCGAAAGGCCCGATCGGATGTTTGGTTCTGGGGACAATTGCCTCTCACTATAACACCTAAATACACGTATCTGGGTTACCAGCTGACAGCGTCGAACTCAACTCAACAGGCGGCAAATCATTTTAAAAACAAGGCGCTAAATGCTATTAATGCGGTCTGGGCAATATCGACTAAAACAAGAATCAATTCTATCAGATCCTCACTCAAGCTTCTAGACTCAATGGCTCTGTCAACCTTGCTCTACGCAGCTCCAATTTGGGCAAACAACCAAAAAAAACTTGGTTGACAGGGTACAAGACAATTTCTTACGGAGACTTCTAAATTTACCCAGATATACTCCTGGTTTTATTCTACGTATGGAGTGCGGAAGAACGTCACTGGGAGTTACGGTGCTGAAACTTACACTCGGGTTCTGGCTTAGAATTCTAAAAATGAACAGCAGCCGACTCCCCCATATATGCTTAGCTCAACTATTATGAGATATCAAGAAATAGAAATATATATATTGGACTTGCGGAAAGTTTGGCCAACATACTCAACTCAACAGGATTTTATTGGTTAATTAACTGCAACGATGCAAGGATTATCCGGCAAGAAATACCTTTAATAACTAAAATTGCAATAGAACAATCTATTCAAAGTGGCCAGGCAAAAATAAAGAATTCTAAATTCTACCCTCACTATAAGTATTTACACAGTTCATTCCGAATTGAAAACTATTTACTTAGCAACTTTCCATTCCCAGTAAAACGCTATATCGCACAACAGAGAATACTATATTCGTTTTTCAAGGAAAAAATACTAACATTTTCAAAGAGGGTGATAAGATTTGTGATCTCTGCAAAGAAAATATGGAAACTGAACTATCTCATTATATCTATGAATGCCAAGATATTAGTGAGGAGAGAAGGACATTCTTTTCAATGGTAGACACCAGCCAACTTAGGTCAATCCAAATGATGTTAACCAGTGCTCAAACAAGCACACTAGTTGCTCAGGCCCTATATAATTTTTACAAGGCAGTAGGTGTAAAGAGGGAGAAAAGAGAACTTGGAAGCTATTGTTCTTACACCTCAGAATGATGACGAAACATCGAGGGGCCATCGTGTTGGTCGACGATGAGATTGCGGAGCTGGTAATATGGATGGCTGTGCTGGAGTAAACCTCCTTTTTTGTGTCTGGATGCTATATTTATGGCGAACTAAATAACTTAGTCCCTATTTCTGCTCCGCGCTTATGGAATTGAAGACTTGGGGCGATGGCGTCGACCTTTCATATTAAATCTTACTTTTCCTTATTACTAATAATTGTATATAGTTGCGGAACTACTGGTTTCCTGTGCTGCTCTTTTCCTGATATTGCACCTTGTACGGAGAATCTGTATAAGACTAATGTCTTAATAAAGGCTTTGTGTGTGTGTGTGTATATATATGAAACTTCCAGGCTAACTCCTCATCTCTCACAATTAAAAGTAAAAATAAAGCTGAAAATTGTTTTATATAAGAAGAGATTAACTGAAAATATATGATTACTATGGAGTTTTTATTTATTCTTTTCTTATATAAAACAATTTTCAGATTTATATTTACTTTTAATTGTGAGAGATGAGGAGGTAGCCAGGAAGTTTTATATATGCAAATAAGTTTTTAAAAATTCTTATTTAGGTATTTTTAATGATTCCGTCAGATGTATTCTATATGTAATAGAATTTATGATTCGATATATGTATATATGATTCTGAATATGTAAATATAAGAAAAAAAGTTATATTAAAGCCCACACAATACAAGAACACACATAAGGAAAGAGAAATATAACAATGGGATGTAACAGGTGTGAGTGTATATGTGATTCTCTACTTTAATATTCCACAGTACGCCATGATGACGTAGCCACAAGACAATAGGAGAACAGTTCCTATATAAACCATTCAATCTACCCAACACTATCTTCAGACATGGCTGGAAACACAAAGGTACATATTGTCAAAGGGCTTTCTGCAGATGTTTTTAAAAACTAATATATTATATATACAAACTTCAAATAGTCTTCTAACACCATTCTTAGTGGATCATTTTGCCCAGTAGGGAATGTGCGCGTTACGATATTATCAGTATTTATATGTAACCTACTTCCAACAAAGTTATCAATATTTAATTTGCGAATTTATTTATAGGGACAAAATTCAACATTATGAATTACAATTTCTCATTTATTCTACATGACATAGGTTATCAGTTATGTCACGTTTCTGGAGATGTGAATTTCTTTTCTTTTTTATTGCAATCTTAAGATTTCGGGTATTACCACCCTTCTACAGGATAGCATAAAAGGACGAGGCATGTTGGATGTTACCTCAGAGATAGAGCTGCCAGCGCCGGACGAGGGGGTTTGATCTATTCTAGAGCCAGGGAGGAACTTTCGGTAATCCGACTATGTTTTTCGGACCGACGGTGTAATTGGAGAGCTTTCTTCTGTCTAGGTGCCGGCTGATACTCAATTTAATTTTATTATTTCGATTTGTATTGTCCAATATTGTACTCCTGTAGATGGGCGGTAATACCCTAAAGTTTGAGTTAGCAATAGAAAAGAAACTCCAGAAGCCTGTTACCTTATTTAATTAACCTTATGTATGTGACAACGCTGAGCGCAGATTCAATTTTATAACAGGAAAACATCAAATACAAATCAAAGAAAAATATAAACATCAGTAGATTAGAATTGTTAGAACAGAGTATAACAACTAAGAAATTTATACAGGCTTTCCTTAAATATCTTATTATTATAGATTTTTAAAAATCTCTTAGAGTATTTTTATTTTAAAAATAAAAAAAATATTTGAGAAATAGTTTGAATATAATCTTGTTAATTTTAGATTTTACTTATTTATTCATTTAAAAAGTATTAAATACGAATATATCCAGTCTGAGATATGCGATGGCAATAGCTATCTTATATCAATATCTTAGGGAAATAATGTTTGGAAAAATACATATTTATATATATCATAGATATTATATTTTGTAGCATTGTGCACACATTTTTTTTCAGTTGAAGCGTTGATTTATAAATATTTGTCTAATTTAAACTCTCTCTATCAATCCCGCATTGGGAACATTTTTCTATTTAAGAAAAAAATAAATCTCCAATGGCATCCGATTCTTGCAAAAGTCCAATCCCACCAGCGATTGCACGTAACCAAACGGGGCTCTGGCAAATTTGTAAGTGCAAAAGTCGAATTGCTTTTGACATGTGTGGATATGTGGCGTACTTCCAGTAAAAAGCAGTCGCCAACTTCAACTCACCATGCTTATCATGGCCTGTACCACGTGTACTTAGGATAATAATAATAATAATAATAATAATAAAAGATCTGATTGTGTTCTGTATTTAATAACATTTATGTGCAGAATCTGATTACCGTGCTGCTATTGGTGCTCTGCGTCAATATTATCTCTTCCGCCTTCACCTGTACAAACGACAGGGTCGTACAAGGATGTGGTGGCAAACTCGCCGACCTCATGTCTGAAGTCTGCAAGGGAAGATATAATGGTCCAGGCAAGAGATCTGCTGATCTTGAATCTATTCTCAGACCAGGTAAGTTGCGTAGAAATCCCCCCTTTAAGTAGAAGTTACTATCTAAGAAATCACACAAATATACAAAGATACAATTAAAGTAACTCTAAAGTAAACTAAGAACAATTACAAAGTAAGCGTTAGCAAATACAGTTTTCCTTGAAAATGGGTTGCCGAAATGTTAGAAATAAAATAGGAGGAAGGGTTAAGAAAATTCATGAAGAAGAGTTAAGGAAATTCATTTATTTTTAATCCAAAAATTCAAGGTTACATTGAAATTATTAATCAAAATTGAGTTACCCTTTTTAAATTAGAGTTCTTCTCTAGTGATAAATATAATTAAGGGATATATATGTAAAGGCTTTTTTTTAAGAAACTGAAAGGATTTTATAAAAAAAGAAGCATTTCTCGACTTTCAAGAAGAAGAGAGAAGAAAAATCGTTGAGACCTCAATTTGTTTGATTGAATGGTTGACTGATATATGTAATCTTATGTACATATACCCTTTAAATTGCTACTTCTGCAATGCTCTCATCCAAGACAATTTGGTCCATTATCTATTCCATTGCCCTACAGGAAAAGAGACTGGAAATTCACGAAATTTCGGGGCTAACTCACTATAATGAACAACATGTATATAAAATTTTTACTACTCTCCTGCTGGATAAAACATTTGTTTATGAATATTTTAAATTTTTCAAGGCAAATGATAAAATGAGGAAAGAAGTGCTCAACTCCACAGACAACGGCTGATTGCTTCCCCTCCCCTCTAAATTGATTTTCCTCCTCACTCATGTACATGTATAACCTTTTAGGGGAATCCCTTTGTAAGACAATAGTGTCTTAATAAAGGTTTTTGTTGTTTGTTGTTGTATAGGTACCATTAATATGTACGGTTTGGGAACACTTATATATATTTATAATGAGTATAATAAATATATATAAAGCTTATTCATTTATTTATTTTATTACCTCTTCCACAATTTTTTAAATATTAACTCTAATTTGAAGAAAAAACTTTAGTCATAATAATTTTTTATTGATAAAGATTTTTTTGCTATTTCCTAATATTTAAAAATATTGAATCCATATACAAGGTCGTCCCAAAAGTTCGTAAACACTTGCAAAAATTGAAATACCAATATTATTTGCCGTTATGTATAATGTCTTTGTATTATGTATAAAGTAATTGTATTATGTATTATTATGTAATCGCCGTAATAATATTATTCGCCAAGTAATAAGAAAAACATTTTTAGAAAAACACGAACTTTTGGGACAACCAGCATATAATCCAAAGAGATAAATATTGTGTGTGTGAATGAAGTAATATAATTTAAATTTGAAAAGGGGGCATAAAATGAATTAATAGTTGAGATGAAGAAAGGAATTCTAAATCCCTCCAACTAAATATCAAAAGAAGAATATTGATGTGAAATGTTCTATAATAAAGTATAGGAGCTCCATATATGCTTCCCCTCTTCCTATAGTGAATCTGTATAATACCGATGATCTTAATAAAGCTGTATCCGTGTGTGTATGTGTGGTGCTATAATTCTTTCTTTATATCATTTTTAGAAATTATTGACTCAATAAATAACACACATCCACAATTATATTTTTTATAATATATAATATAGATATACACACACTAGAAAAGGTATAGAAGACATGAATAATTTAGCAGAAAATGACATTTTTAACATACCTAGGATTTATTAATTTCAAAATTTTTTAGAAATTTTGGTGTAATGTCTTCACTGCTAGCTAACCTATCCTGTGCAGACAACCTGATGGACCGCATGCTGCCCCTCAACCGTAGGAGACGAGGAATCGTGGAGGAATGCTGTCACAAGTCCTGCACCTACTGTCATATCAAAAAGTACTATTGTGCCTAAATTGTCGCTAGCTATGAGCGATTTTTTAGCACTCTGTTAAAGTTTTGAATTGAAAATAAATGTTTTATTGCAAACCTGACTATTTATTATTGACTTTGAAATCCCTAAAATGATCTATTTTATGTTGTTAATCAACAAATTCGAATAAGAATTTTATATATTCATACTCAATCTCTACAATGGCTTTCCTGTGTTATTTTTTTTAACAAGAGTCTAAATAGGATGATAAAATATCGGTTCCTATACAAATCTTTAACAATGTCTTATTAATGTTGTCAGCTTAACAATGAATAGTTTCCTATACACTAAAATCTTACAAAATATTTACAAGAGCAAATTATGACACTGGTTTAACAAGTATGAATAATAAATTTATCTATCAATTCATGCACAACCTCAATAAACATTGGTTAAGGGATAAAATAGGTTTAAAATTGATAACATATGAGTTAATTAAATAATACATACGATTCAAGTGAATTCTGGAAAACAATAGCTCGCTTCAGAAAAAGAAACTATACACAGGGCAATATCTCAATATCAGACTGGCAGCAATTTTACAATAAACTCCTGGATACAGAATCAATACCAGATTACGAACCCGTTACTATGACTTTCCTAAATACAGATAATGAGCTAACTAAATGCATAACTCTTAATGAAATAAGCAAAGAAATTTCTCGAATAAGGCATGGCAAGGCGACTGGTTTTGATGACATAATGAATGAAGCAATAGAGGCCCTCCCAAAAGATTATCTAATTTCCTTAAAGGATATATTTAATAGAATTTTGAGAACGTCTGAATTTCCGACAACATGGTTGATATCAGTTATTCAACCAATTTTTAAGAATGGTGATCCAGACGACCCCTCTAATTATCGAGGCATTGCGCTCTTAAGCAATATAGCAAAATTATTTACATCAATACTCAAATCTCGTCTAGGCAGTTGGATCGAAAGGAGAAATATAGTTCCTGAGAACCAGGCGGGATTCAGGGCTGCCCACTCTTGTCAAGACCATATATTCACTCTATTATCCCTGATTCAAATGACTCTAAGCCGAAAGAGAAGAAAATGCTACATGTTCTTCGTGGATTTAAAAAAAGCCTTCGACACAGTGCCCCACTCATTATTATGGAGAAAACTGGTAGATGCAGGTCTCAACCACCGTTTTGTTAACTTAATTAAAGATTATTACACAAATATGACAGCGGTAGTGCGATGGAATAATTCATTCACTGCGCCAATAAAGGTGCGTTCGGGAGTTTTACAAGGGGAGCCGATGTCACCTTATTTATTTATACTTTTTATAAATGATTTAATCGGTCTCTACAATAATTCAGATTTACCGGGAATATATCTCCCAAATTATGGATATGTTCATATTCTACTATACGCAGATGATATTGTCTTGATTGGAGAATCCAAAAATAACCTTCAAATAAAAATCAATATGCTAAGAAAATATTTTGAAAAAATTTATTAACCCTGAATGAAAATAAGTCAAAAATTGTAGTTTTCAGAAACGGCGGTCGATTAGCACAAAATGACAAATGGTTCTGGGGTGAGAGGCAACTGTCTGTTACTACGAAATATCTATACTTGGGATATCCGCTTACAAGTGCAAATTCACTAAACAAGGTAGCGTCACACTACAAGGGCAAAGCCCTGGCAGCAATTGGCGCTGTGTGGCAAGTTCTGACAAAATCCAAGATGAACTCTCTAAATGCGGCAATGAGATTACTTGATTCGACGGTCTTACCTCACATGCTATACGCCGCACCCTGCTGGGCACTCAACCAAGTAAAGGTAGTTGATCAGGTTCAGAATATTTTCTTAAGACGCTACCTAAATTTACCAAAGTATACTCCGGGCTTTATGCTAAGAATGGAGTGTGGACGAGTATCACAGGAAGTTATCATTATTAAACAGGTCCTGAGATTTTGGGTGAGGATTATGAAAATGGAAGAGAGTAGGTTGCCCCGGGCATGTTTGTCACACCTCTGGACATTACACAGCAATCAAAGGGCTGGTTTAACCTTTGTCGAAAACCTGTCAACCATTTTAGACTCAAACGGTTTTTCGTTCCTGAAGGGTTGTCCGGATTACGCTGCAATAATGACTGAAATCCCTGGTATTATTCGAATAGCAACCGAACAAAGCATCCAAAACGACATGGCGAAAATCCTAAATACTTCACATTACAGTCACTTCAAATACCTAAAAAATTCAATAACAGCAGAACGATATTTATTCACAACTATTCCTCTAGCAATTAAAAGATTTTATGCACAACTGAGACTCCTTTGGACGATCTTCCCAGAAAATCGTTCAAATCGCTGGAAAATTGATTTTACTCTAACTTGCGATCTGTGTAAAAACAGAATCCAAGACGAAATTATGCATATAATATTTGGATGCTCTTGCTTAGAGAAACAGAGGAAAGAAATTTTGGGTGACTTACCCTGGTCTCAACCTGACTGCCAACAAATTTGTAGCTGGATGAACACACTGATGGTTGATCAGGGTCTCTCCCTCGGTTTATATAAATTCTACAAGGCCGCAGTCAATGTCCGTTGGAGAACAATGAAGGCGCCGAATGTCGTGGTTTGCTTGGAGGAAGAAAACGAAGATTGAATGCGGCTGATTCAACACTAGCCCTCTCAATGATATCCTAACCTTGACATATTTTAAACATTGGTACTTTAATTTAAATTTTTAATCATGTATGGTTCCTTTTGCTCTGTATGTTTATTTTTTGTATATATGGTTATATTTATTTATTTATTTATTTTTTCTTTCTTCTCGCTTTTCTTTTTCCTTATTACTTCCTGTATTCTAGTTTTTACTTTCGAAATATCTTCCTTTGCTAAATCCTGTAGAGGGGAATCATGTATAGCGCTGGATGCCCCAATAAAAAGGCTTGTGTGTGTGTGATAACATATGAGTTGATTGTATGATATTTCAATATCCTATAGCATATCAATGCTTCTAACGATAATTTTATCATCTCAAGGCCCATAACTTAATCTGATATCTCTTTAAGATATTTAAAAGCACCCAATGTAACGTCCTTGTGTTTGTTTTGATGTTAAACAGCAAGAAGTAAATATGGAAAGTTTAAAACTATTTATTTACATAGCCCGACATATTACACCTTGTTACATGTTGACCTGGATTTTCATAAAATAATCAGCAAATTTGAAGAATACCATCTGTGATATATTAATCTACTCTCACTGATAAATAATATTTAATTCAACAATATATATATGTGATGATTTAAGACCATGGAATTGTTGTAAATAGTCTAGATATCTACTACCACATGTTCCACCCCATGACTGTATATAACTTCTTATGTACTGCACATAGAAAGCCTCAACTAACATCAATCTGTACCGCGTAAGAATCTAATAAAGTATAACAACTGTACAGATAGAAGGAATGGAGACTAACAGGAGAAGATTAAGGTTAAAACTAATCAGGCTTAGGTGAGAGTAGAAGTCAAACCTAAGAAGTAGGCCTAGAAGAGAGCCCGACTATTAATAAAGTCACAGTTAACCTTCTGACCCCGGAAACCCTGCGAGCTAAGTTTAAGCCAATATTTCCTGACAGGACCGGACGTATCTGGTGACCGCAAAAGTTATAAAAGTAGAGAGACGCCCAATATTTCCGGAACAAGGCCGGACGTATCTTCCATCAAAGAAAGCCGCAAGGCCAATTAGAGAAGACCATACCTAAGTAGGTCAACCAATAGCCAACGGCCATGTGACATATTCCTACCAATTAGGAAAGAATCACCTAAATAGGTCAGCCAATTAGAAAGAAGCAAGGTCGTGGTGTTAAATCGAGAAGCAAGAATTGTCAGTCTACGCTTGGCTCTCAACAAGGTAACACTTGCTCTAAAGATCTCCCTCTCTCCTCATCCCATTCCTTCTTGACGTCAGACGCTTCTTAGTGGAATCTCTGTTTGTTTATTTCACCTTTGGCCCAGCTGTGTCGCCTTCCACCACGACTGCACGGTAGAGTTGACATCGAGGTTCGTCTAGCATCAGGTAACACTGGTCCCAGAGGTCCCAAGATATCACAGACTCTCCCGTCCGAAGAGTCGACAGGATAGTGGACGCCAAGGTACAAGTAAGCAAGTAGACCACTGTCTGTACAGAAAGATGGAACAGGGAAGAGAGGAGGATTCAAAGGAGCCCATGAAGTCCGATCCCGACTACGAAAGTGGCGAAAACACCACTTTTCCGAAGAAAGAAAACACTCTCGGTAGAACGGAGGAAATCGCCCCCAGCCAGGAAGACGTCACGCCCCCACCGCCGGTGTCAGATGTCCTGGGGAGGTTGACGACGACGCTACATCAGCTTTCTGCCGTGACCGGACATCGCGAGAGGTGGAATCGCTACGATGGTTCGTACGAGGCGCAGAGCTTCTTCACCAACTACGACGCCCAAGCAGATCGGGCCCAACTACAATATTCTACAAGACTGAGAAAGCCAGCAAAACTCCTGCAAGCACCCCTCCGAGTTACCAACACGCGAGCGTATGTTACCTGCTCCCCCGACCATCTCTAAACCACGAGCCCAGCGCAAACAATGAACTCTGACCTTCCCAAGAATCCTCCAACCACGGCACAAGACCAGGACTGTCCCGACATACAAGACAGCACAACAGTAGGTTTCTCCTTCTATAATTTTTGTGGAACAATTGCTCGTTCGAGCTGAACTGTCCAATAATGTAAACCTACCTCTACTACTTGATACAGAAGCATCTATCGATATAATTAGTCAGAATACTTTTAAAATAATAGAAATCAATTTATAAAAGAAAAATACCTGTCCATCCATTTAACTTAACTATTAATGCCCTATCTAACAATATTTTCATCATAGGTTATATCTTTTTAAACTTAAAAATAGGTAATATAACGCAGAACCTAAAATTCTATATCATAGATACATCCTTGCCTTTTGGCATATTATCCCTTAACTCTATAAAAAGATTTTTACTAATTATAAACTGTTCTCAGCTACTCCTGTATCAAGATAATATACTTCTACCAACTACCTTATACAATTCACTTCGTGCAAGCAACACGTGTCCCATGGACAGGTTAATACAACTGTCCCATTTACTAAATTTTCCCCTCCTGGAACAGGTTGCTCACACGTGGTGAACTCCAACGCTCTTATTTAATCTTATTGTAATGTTCCTAATCCCATTTTCAACGCCCCTATGTCCTTTTCTTTCATAGCTTTAGACAGAAATAACCTAAGTAACAGCCTTCCAAAACTATTCCAATCGTTAAATTCCCACATAACTACACTCCTTCCTTTTACATGCATATTTAAAGATCGACAAATCACTCTCAACAAAATAAACAACACCCTATCACATAACTTTTTCCAATTGACAACAATTTTTAATGCGCGACTTAACATCCAAATCCAATTTCGAGCAACACAAGCTTCATAAACGTCGCCCTACTAAACACACACAATCTTTTTTTTTTCTCACATTAAACGTGTCATATCCACTAACAATATAAAAAATTCTCGATATGTTCGTACAACCAGCACCCATGACTTTAGTAAATTTGTTATTCATAGTGAAACAGGTTAGATTTTGTACAAAACAAAGACTTCACGTGACACCTTTTCATTTACAATTTTTTCGCTTCGTGTCACAAAGCTACACCACAAAACTCTTTCACTTTTCAGGCCAAAGACGCCTTCATCACGCCTGTGACACATTTAACCACACATTGTCCACGTAGATAGTCGCAATTTCATTCAATTCTAACCCGATAACAATGAATAACATTTTTACTCAGTCCGCAAAATATCGAAACACAACAACCAGTCGATTTAATATCAACAGATACAATAACCGGATTTTCGAAATCCAAACACAAATCTAACAAATGCTTGAACACAGGATAATTACAACCTCTGTATCTCTCTATGTTAGTCCCATAACGCTTGTCACCAAACATGACAAATCAAAACGCTTTTGTGTTTACAAGTATATAAATAAAATCTCCGAGCGTAGTTCGAATTAACAAATCCAATAAGTTGGAAGAAAACAAGCAGCCTCGCAAAGGGCCGCCTGACCTAAATCCGGAATCACATTAAAAATAGGTTCGCTCCTCCTCGCCCCCCCGAGCAAACAAATAGCCGACATCTTGTTAGCGCCCGTCGCCACCCCGATGTCACTCTAATGGATTTTCGCTACCTATTAAATTAAACATTAGTGCGTACATTTACTAACAAATCTGTTCACTAACATTCTCTCGCCCTCGATTAACTTGTCCACTTAACATCGACACTTAGAACCAAGGACAACATTTTACCTAAAAATCACACACACCCACACATGTTAAAAAAAAAAAAAAAAAAAAAAAACAACAACAACAACAACAACCCTTTATCGGTTAGAATAGATCGCCGTGTTTCTCCTGCACACACAGAATAAATGCCGCTTTAGGAAGAATCACGTTTTCACCTAAACGTGGCGCAGGGAACAAAAAATCGACAACATTAGGACTCAGTAAGTTTCACAGTTGGAAACAATGTGATCCACGAGTCGCACCAAACTTAAAACAAATTCGATAAGCTAGAACAACTTAGGCCAACAAGACCAAAGATATCGCGATCGAGGACAATTTAAAGCTCTCTCCACCCATCCTAAAAAACAGGAACATTACATTTGGCCTACAACTTTCCATTCTTTCACGATATATAATTTCTATGTATAATCTTACTTACTCTTCTTTCTCGATGAACATTTTTTAAAATTTTTCATTTTAATAATCTTGTATATAATCATTATATAGCTTTTATAATTGTTTTTTTTTTAACGTCAACCAATCAGTTTAGATTATTGTCATTTTATTTTATTTTTCTTTACCAAAACTTATTTACTTTTGCTTTATGACTCTATTCTATAATCAACTTTATATTTTATCTTTCATATCTAATAATCTCAAGTTTATATTTCATGTTTATATCACTAATTTGCCTTTTGTCATTTTATATTTATTCTCACTTTATAAATTAGATGTTATTTACATTGTTTCATCTTCCGCTACCATGTCAATGCTATCGAGTATATTATTGCTCATTATTAATTTTCATTTAATATTTTCACTTTCTATTACCCCTTATATACTGCTGTAGTGTGTTAATCTTTGTATCATATCATCACTATTTTTACTTTTTTTTAAAGATTACTTTGCATTTAACTTCGCAATTCTATTTTCGATTTTTTAAATCCTTTAACGCTATATGCAAAGCCTTAATTTCGCAATTTCACATCTCAATGATATATTCTTTTATAATCAAACTAAAAATCATGATTTAAAAACAGGGCAATCTTCAATAACCTCTTAAACAACCACTTTAAAGGTTACTTCTTAATAAATACTAACCCTTTTCCGCAGGAACTTTTAACTCCTTCGCAGGCTAGACTTGACCTACTTTGATTTCGTAATTAACAATCTTGACACACTGTCCCCCAGATTTACCTATCCCTACTTCTGGCTTGGATACGTGCAAATTGTATTTTTTTTATATATTCCAGGGCACTCTCATGCCACACGCTGGCACATCTTTTTTTTTATTTTACTCTTTTTCTCGCTAAGCCCCTGACGACTCTAATTAAAACTTTGATTTCTGGTCACTGATCTTCGCCCTCATTTATCCTGCATGCGTACGTCTTAACGACTAATTACTAAAACCCATAACAATCACCCTTATCTTACTTTTCGATTGTGGTACTGTAACTTTATTCGGTCCTTAAATTTACATGTGAAACATGGCCTAGGTTCTCCGCGCCGTGCACATTAAATGGTTTGGGACTTGAGTCAAAGTGACATTGCCTCAACCAAGTAATAACTAACCCCTCAACCCTTTCTAACGCCCATCACGAAGAGATCATGATTGTCCCATCCAATCGTTTTTATTTTCACCTATAATCATTATATGTTCTCTATTAAATATTTTATTCATATTTTTATTTTTACTTGTATGTTTAGTATTAGTTGTTTATGCTTTATTATCTCTTATGGATATACAGAAATCAACCCCATGTTATATACCAACTCACTTTAATTAATTTTTAAAAAAATTACTTCCTTAATAACAGTCTTCCTATTCCGCTCTCTTAAATCCCTCCATATGAACCCTCTCACATCCGGGGCCATCTGTGATGATTTAAGACCATGGAATTGTTGTAAATAGTCTAGATATCTACTACCACATGTTCCACCCCATGACTGTATATAACTTCTTATGTACTGCACATAGAAAGCCTCAACTAACATCAATCTGTACCGCGTAAGAATCTAATAAAGTATAACAACTGTACAGATAGAAGGAATGGAGACTAACAGGAGAAGATTAAGGTTAAAACTAATCAGGCTTAGGTGAGAGTAGAAGTCAAACCTAAGAAGTAGGCCTAGAAGAGAGCCCGACTATTAATAAAGTCACAGTTAACCTTCTGACCCCGGAAACCCTGCGAGCTAAGTTTAAGCCAATATTTCCTGACAGGACCGGACGTATCTGGTGACCGCAAAAGTTATAAAAGTAGAGAGACGCCCAATATTTCCGGAACAAGGCCGGACGTATCTTCCATCAAAGAAAGCCGCAAGGCCAATTAGAGAAGACCATACCTAAGTAGGTCAACCAATAGCCAACGGCCATGTGACATATTCCTACCAATTAGGAAAGAATCACCTAAATAGGTCAGCCAATTAGAAAGAAGCAAGGTCGTGGTGTTAAATCGAGAAGCAAGAATTGTCAGTCTACGCTTGGCTCTCAACAAGGTAACACTTGCTCTAAAGATCTCCCTCTCTCCTCATCCCATTCCTTCTTGACGTCAGACGCTTCTTAGTGGAATCTCTGTTTGTTTATTTCACCTTTGGCCCAGCTGTGTCGCCTTCCACCACGACTGCACGGTAGAGTTGACATCGAGGTTCGTCTAGCATCAGGTAACACTGGTCCCAGAGGTCCCAAGATATCACATATATATATATACAACAAGAATTGATTATGATAGACTGCAGGCGTGCCAGCTGACTTTACACCCACATTTATTAATAAAATACCTTTTTGAAAATACTTTTATTTGAAATGAACTAAAAGAGACAAATAATTTCAGCTATACTGCCATTTAATGATTATATTTATCTGCGTTTAAATAAAAGCGGTGGGAAAATATCTTTGTGGAGGATATACCTGGTGTAGAAAACTCAATGAACGACATACTCATCCTTGATGAAGACATCCAAACATTGTGAGAAAGAACTAAAATAGTCATGACCACTCTTCAGGAAGCTGGAGCAAGACTCAATAAGGATAAGTGTGAATTTGAAAAAACAAAAATAAAGTTCTTGGGACATATCTTCACCAGTGATGGAATAAAAACAGATGAATAAAAAGTCAAAGCCATTGACAATATCAAGTCACCATCAAACAAAGACTTTTGGAAATGGTTCAATACTTACATAAATTCATTCCAAATCTCTCAGAGATAACATACAGAATGAGATTGCTTCTGAATAAAAACACAGAATGGCAATGGGACAGCTTGAGGGACAAGGATATGGAAAGAATAAAATACTTATTAAAACAAACGCCAACCCTAAAGTATTATGATCCTAACAAAGATGTGGTACTTTCGGTCGATGCAAGCCAACAATCTTGAAATTTAAGGTCAAAACGGAAGATTTAATGGTTTGTAACATAATGCAATAATAAGGAAAAAGGGAATTTATAACTAATTAAAAATACTTTTGAAATCTTTTATTAAAACTAACTAAAAAGCATAAAATAATTATTTCAGCTACCGTGCCATTGAACAATTAGATTTCTATGAGTCTATGAGTCAATAATCATAATAAATTAGTCGATAGTCATTATCAATTCCAAACTTGATGTGATTTTAATATGAAGCAAATAATTTAACAAGTTTATATGTTTCGCTAATATTTTGCCTCTTCACTCATTATATGATTTTAATGCATTAAAACTTTACTTAAAAGCTATTTATATTATATATATAAACACACACAGACATAAATAAAAACACGCACACAAAGGCACAACACAAAACAAGCAAAAACACACAACAACACATATATATTTAGTCTTGTGTGTGTGAATTTAAAATTTTCATAAAAAACATAATTAAGAATTAAAATATATACAAAATCTCTCTCTCTCTAAATAAATAAAATATTTAAATAAGTAAGAACATGAATAAAATTGAAGCCAAAATTATTAAGTAAAACATTCATACGACTATGATATTAGAACAATATTTTTGAATTATTTTATATACACTTTAAAGCAAAAGAAATGAATCACCATAAAAGTTATACAAATGGGACCAAAAATTAGTATGCAAAGACGTTTCAACAAAGCATGAAATTTTGTAAATTTAGGCAGAAAATAAATTATTGATCGGAAAAATAGTTATTTTAAAGATCAGAATTGCATATTGTTGAGATTTCTATTCCACGACTCATAACTCACTGGTGATGATAATGAATATGAAAATAATTATTATTAAGGTAAAAACTTCTTTATATTTATTTAATAAAGAGTCATATATATTGTTGCATCAATTTTAATGCTCCCTACATTTAATCAAAATATTCTATGATATTTAATATTTATTTAAAACAGATTATTTAGATTATCATCATTCCCTTTAATAGTTTCATTCCTTTTGTAATATCTTATTTTACATATATCTTGATTGGTTATTGGAGCGAGAGAGGACCTGGACCAAGACTGCGGATCGCGACCTACGAGGAAGACAACGAATAAATAAACACAATAACTTTAAAAGGTAATTTATTTTTATTTAATTTTATTTATTTAGATTTATTTATTTGCTTTGACTATGAAAACCCTCTCGGGAAACGTGTATAACACCAAGAAGGAAGAAACCAAGGTCGATGACCCTGCAAAGCTGAAACTTGGTGCAACAATATTCAATATTTTTTTATATTAATAATAACAACAGAAAAATACTCAAAAATATTCTTTATATACAGAGTAAAAAGAAACGTATTTTAAGGCCGTGTTGTGGCATGTTGGCAAGGTATATATTAGTCAATGGTATGGCATATGTATGATATGGTATACAATAGTCAATGGGTCAATGGAAAGGTATATATATATGGTAATTTAAAACAACAACCTCATATGGTGTAGATAACTTATAACAAGATTGCCATGTTGTATATAGAAACACATCTATAAATAATTATGCGCATGATTAATCTGTGTCTTTACATCACCCTATGTAATGTAATTTGTACAAAGTGGATAAATAAATAAAATCTGTAATAGATTTAAAAGTTGAGCTAAAGCAGAGATCGAGCATAGTATTGCCAAACAACAGAGCCTAAAGAGGGAAGTCATAAATCAGGTAGATTCCCAGTTCCCACGACAGGCCACCCACACTGTCACATGTGGTGGAATGCAGAGACCCCTCTCACACCTGGACAGGTAAAGGCGCCCTTTCTCAAACGCCCCTGTCACATAAGGTCCCCCCTTGTCTTTTAACCTATAAATACATCGCCTGACAGTGGCTTGACAGTTCAGTTCAGTTCAGTTCAGTTTAGTTTAGTTCACCCTTAGTGCAAGCCGCGTCGGTCGTATGTCGTATGTTATGTCGATCTCATCCAACATGTAGTTAGGAAGAACTCGTCTATCTCCATCTTGCCTTACTAGCTCAACTTTTATCTGTTTACGGAACTTTCTTAGTGCAACTGTGTCTTCGTTTTTTGTGTGGATATCCCCAGCTTTCCACTCTGCCTCGACCACGACTGCCTGTATTTTGTGAGAACTTTTAAAGGTCTTCCAAGGTGCAGAGAGGTACTGGAAAACTCTACATCCTGACTGTTCCTCTCGGTCAACACAGTATAACAAGAGCTACCAGGACTTCAACATTATTTCAGTAGTCGACAGGATCTCTACAAAAGCTACTGGAATTCTCATCTCATTACATATATTAGTCAATAATAATTGACATTTTATTATTATACAAGTTCAGAGTTTAAAACTCAATACGGCACTTTATTTATAGCGTTCTCAAAACTTTCAATATTAATTTGAATAATTATTTCTGGTCAGATGAGATGTTATTGAATCAGTTCGTGAAGGGATCTCTCATCACTAGAAAAAAAAGGAAGATATTTGCATCCGATATGTGTTATATAAAACTCCAAAATAACTATATAATTGATCTTTAAATAATAACTGAAATATTTCTATTTCTGGATTTAGAATTACCAAACGAGATGAAATTATTTTTTGGTAGTTGGATTATTTAGTTTTTAATTAGGGTTTTAGGAGTTTCTCTATTGCCTCAATAGTCAATCTTCACGTTTTATAGCAAACCTTATGGATTATTTTTGTAATAGGATGTTCGGTAAATGGCCTGGTTCCCTTATAGTCTTGATATTAATGGATAAAAGAGTTATTGTGAAGAAAAGCATGAAACATGTTTCACAAAACAATGAAGCGGGGCTGGGTATAAAAACTCCGCAGTGATGGTACTTTGTAAGCTGTTACAGGGATTTTAGAAATATCACTAAATGGTAGTAAAGATAGGGTATAATTCTTTATATAAAGGGGGAAAAAACTGGTTAGAAGACTACGCCACCGCTTTTGATTGGTTGCTACTCCCCCCCCCCCCCCTTTTTTTGGTGAATTTCTCTGCTGTCCCCTCCAGCCGTCCCTCATTGGACATCCATTATTCTACAGTTATTGTTATTTACATTCCTGTGGTGTTTTTGAAACTGTCTGGTACAACCCTGGATATTTCGTCATTGTAAACATATTTCTGACATCTCATAGATCATACTTTTGAGCAGTTTGAGAAAAAATGCTTCTGTGATAGGATTTATAGGCTTGCTGGAGGAAAAGGTTT
>CP092867.1:41268875-41436986 GCA_030710605.1 Cordylochernes scorpioides | reverse complement strand
TTACTATCCAAATTTTATTGGGATCCCAGGCTATACTTTTTATTTATTTCAACACACAAAACGCGATATCCCGGCTAGGGATAATTGCCTCGATTTACATTTTTTAAACAGAAACAGTTATATACAAGAAAGTAATCAAAAATAAAAATATAGAAACAATAATATATATTAGGAACCTGAACCTTTCAGGCCAGAATGATAATCATAAATATATTTACAAAAATAGTTGAACCTATGATAATTCTCTCTGCTATTTACAAATTGATATAGATCTACAACATTATTTATTGTCTGTTGTCTAGCGGTAAAGAAGAGTGGACATTCCAGCAGTAGGTGTCTCGAGTCCTGGAATTCGTTGCCACACTGACAGCTAGAGTCTTCACCGCTCCAATTTTCCCAGGCTATAATAATGAATGACTTGAAAATGGTAAATTACATGTAGATATGAACAGTATTAGTTACTCTTCTTTCAGCCATCTGGATTTAATTAGTTTCTTTTTATGTGAGGAATAACCAGATTATGACGGATTTTTTATATTTGAAATTCATTTTATTAATAAAGCCTATAAAAACGGACTATTTCGCGTATTTACTAATACCAGAATCATCTATAAAAATATTGCCTTTAACATTCAAATTGAATTTAAAGAAAATCGCTTAAAATTCAAATGAAGAACGCAATGACTAATACACTATATCAGATAATCTTTACTCATATAATTAAAAATTTCCAGTCAATATGAAAACCTAAGGAAAAGAAATATATTGCAGGTTGGCTTTATGAGAGTTTAAAATCATGTATATGACATAATAAAAATATGATTTTTATTATTCATAACATAATTTAAATTCTATAATCACAGAGTTAAATTTTAAAATGAAAAGGAACCCTTAACAAAAGGAATATAACCTAATTTTACTTTTATTGTAAATAATAATAATAACATTGTTAGTTGTAGGTATGCAAAAACTGTTTGCTTTAAAAAATAATCAAAAAATAAATTCAATTTTGGGAAAAAAGTTATCATTCATTTCCATCCACGACTGCATGAATTGGTAACGTAACTAGAATACGTCTTTTTTATGACATATATATGCTACAACCTTTTAAAACCTTATACCAACGTTTCGGCGACCTGCTGTCGTCCTTTTTATAGAAAACGTTTTTGATAATGTTCTCTTAACGCGCCTACTAAATATAAAATCAGTCCAAACCTGACTTTAGGTAAGCATTGGCAAAACGGTTTCCTTGAAAAGGACAACAGCGGTTCGCCGAAATGTTGGAATAAAGTCTTAAAAAGTGTTGAAGAAAAAAATCATATTATATATACATATATACAATGTTGTACATGGGAATGTCCTAATATGAATAACAAGAAACACCAAGCCTGATGTAACTTCAAAATGGCGTCAATAAAATCCACCACCGGAAAAGAAGAGCGCGGCACCCAGTGAGGTCGAATAACAGGGCATTAACATTGTCCAATAAGCTAAGAGAACATAGAAATCGAGCAGACCAGTCTTTGATTGGACACTGACACCTAAAAATTTCACCCTTCCTGTCGTCATCATTAACATATAAGCTGGGTTTATTGAGCCCACAGGAGCACAGTATAGACAGCAGCCAGGTCGCCATGCTGCCGGATTAACCAACGATCCCAGGACTCCCATAGTCCACCTCACCTCCCTGGGTGTTGTCCCCACTAAACCGAGGTAACCATGTTCCTATGGTCTTCATTTATCTACAGGTTAGTGCGCTCCCACTCTTGCCCATGACTGTTGTTGGATGAGGAGCCCGTTGCTACGATGTTGGCTCCACGCATTACAATATATATATATATTAAAAACAAAGTAGGCATATCCTGACCAGGAGCACATGTGCTTTTCAGAAGGCAGGGGGGGCACCATCTAGTGGAACATAAATCAACTAAACATTGATTTAGCCTGTTCCCTGATATTTGGCCAACCCAAATTCTTTATAAATCAAGAAAAGCCATCCATGAAAGCGCTTCGCGCTGTTGGCGCTCGTCAGCGTGGAGCAGGCTGTACCTATACTAAAAAACAAAGGAAGCATATCCTGACCTGATCATACGAGCTTTTGACGTGACAACGTCTTAAATTAGGTTGCGGCTGGGAGTCACTTATGAAAAAGTGTAACGCCCGGTAACGTTACGATGAGTCATCGAACGAGAGTGCTGCGCGCGCAGCGCTAGAGAATTAGGCGCATTGAATCGGCGCATGCTTGTCTCTGTCTTTGTCTTTCTCGAACGTTCTTGGCGTTGAAAAAACAAGAAAGCGTCATAATACAAGTTCACACGTGTGGTTAAAGTATCGTCAGCTGTGTCTGTAGTGAAAATGTGGAGTGCTTAGACTCGTCATTTACAACAACTACAACAATAAAGGTAAATAATTGTACACTGATATTTCATTATCGTAAACTATGATTGATTGATTAATTGTTAGATTGACACAAAAGTTGAGAAACTGAGTTTATAGGTTATGTCATACTATTGATAAATGTTGATAGTGTTAAGTAAATTATTAGTTTAAAATTAATTAATTAATTAATTATTATTTTACAAATTTTAAATAGTTTCAAATTTATTTAGCAAAAATTTGAACCTTCGATCTGAATAAATGTTTTGATTTTCGAATTGATTCTTTAAAATTACAAATATTAAGAAAAAGTGGCAGATATAAGAAAACTTTATTTAAACTGTGTTGAGCAAGAATTTTAACATCTAATTTAAGTAAATGTTTTAATTTTCAACTTCATCATTTACAATTACAAATTTTATTTAATTTCAAATTTATTTAGCAAAAATTTGAACCTTCGATCTGAATAAGTGTTTTGATTTTCAAATACCAACGCGGCTGGTGGAGTGGCGATCTATCGTAAATTATCATCGACATCTACGGCGGAAGTGTTCCAAGTTGCGATTACAGACGTAACTCGTGTCATTAAAACCAAGGGTGACATGTGCATTTTTTTTTTTGCTTATCCCTAGTACACGTGGTACAGGCCATGATAATCATGGTGGGTAGTTAGCGACTGCTTTTTTTACTGTAAGCGCACCACATGTCTACACATGTGAAAGCAGTTCGACTTTGCACTTACAAATGTGCCAGAGCCCCGTTTGGTTACTTGCACTCGCTGGTGGGGTTGGACTTTTGCAAGAATCGGGGGGCCATTGGAGCATTTTTTTTCTTTAAACAGAAAAAAGTGTCCAATGCGGGGATCGAACCCGGGTCGTAGTGGTCGTAAACCGAACGGTTTACCCAGCCTTCCACCGACCCCCTGACATGTGCATGACTGAAGTTACTTGCTTCGCCGCTAATACTAGCTTCAAGTTTATACTCGGTGCTGTATATATTCATCCAGGAGCTAGTATTCAGGATATTGGAATGTTACTATGGCAAGGACTCGGTCCGTACATTCACAACAGCCAGTACGTGCCACCGTTCGTGCAAGTTGATTCTAGTATACCGATTCTTCTGTGTGGTGATTTTAACAAAAACGTAAAGCCTGACAACTCGTTTCTTAATATCATGAAAAATACGTATAATCTTGATTGCGTATCAAACGTTTCTAAGTCAACTACGTTAAAAGGAACAACTATCGACTTGACTTTCGCAAGACACATTACAGCAGAAACACTTCCTTTCATTTCATATTTCTCCTATCATCGTCCTATCCTCAACAAAATCACTCAAATAGGAATTAGTTAAGTTTAAGTTTACATGTACAATGTTTTAGTAAACAAAATATATTTCTATAGTTAAAATTTGTGCAATTCTTATTTTCATTCAATTCCTTGTTCCTATTGTGCAATTTAATTATATTCATATCAATAAATATTCTACCGTTGTCACGTAAAATCTTCGCCCGTAAAACCGACTTTACAGGCAACCATTTTTATATATATAGATTATTTTGCTTGCTTGTTGTTTAATAAAAGTAATATGTTTTTAAGTGACTATGTACGCGCTATTTTATGGCTATTTTTTAAAAATATATATACCTACACGTATGATTCCTTTACACCTAGTTAATTTCTTCTCAAGTAAAAATTTCAGTTTAAATTCAATTTTAATTGATGAGATGAAGAGCTAGCGCGGACATTTCATATAGGCAATAAGATTAGAAACATTTTTGATTTATTTTAGTTATTTCTGTGAAACCTGCAGATATATCCAATATGAAATAGCGAAAATTTCAGATTTTATAAATATGTATAGAGTTTTTCATTTAAAATCAAATATGTGAACAAGTTTAAACGCAACCCACACAATACAAGAACACACATGAGGAAAGAGAAACATAACAATGGGATGTAACAGGTGTGAGTGTATATGGGATTCTCTACATTAAGTAATATTCCACAGTACGCCATGATGACGTAGCCACAAGACAATAGGAGAACAGCTCCTATATAAACCATTCAATCTACCTAGCGCCATTTTCAGACATGGCTGGAAAAACAAAGGTACGTGTTGACAAAGGTAATTCTGTAGAGATACAGTTTTACTTTATTTTTTTTCAATTATCCTATTGTATAATTATACAAGGGCATGTGTGGAGTATAAATTCGTAGCTTAAATTTACTGAGCTTGGCCATGAAGGTAACCGTGCCGGAAGAGGAAGAAAGTCTACCGCTAAAATTTCCCCCACCCGTAATATCATCAAAAACCGACTTCAACAATATTCGAAGGTGTCCATGAGAAAAATTGCCCGTGAGACTCGCATATGTAAGTCGTCGGTACATCGAATAGTGAAAAAGGAAGGCAACCTTAAGGCATAGAAGCTACAAAAGTTCAGCTCCTCACGGATGGGAGCAAGCGCGTATGCCTGGAGAGAGAAATCGTCACTAGTCAGCGATGGAAGCGCATCCTCTTCACGGACGAGAACCTGTTCACCCTCGAGCAAGCGCTAAATCACTAAAACGAAAGGAGCTGGTCCGCTGAGACTCCCGGCACGTCGGCCATCGTCGAACACCGCCAAAATCCGCAGTCTGTTATGGTATGGGCCGGGATTTGCGCCATTGGCAAGACCCCCTCCTTTTCGTGGATCAGGGGTTAAATTCAACCAAGAAGTACATCGCCGCGACATTCTCGAAGCTGTCGTACCCCCGAGGCCTCAACAGTACTTCGGCGATGTAGATTGGACGATCAGTACTCCGCGATGGCTCACAAGGCAAACTTGACTCAGGACTGGTGCAGGGCCCATTTTCTGGATTTCATCACGTCTGCGGAATGGCCGCCCTACTCACCCGATCTCAACCAGATGAATCACAGCGTGTGGTCCATTTTTCAAGCCAGGACCTGTGCTACACGCCACAAAAGTTTGAAGTCACTAAAGCGATCGCTGCACCGAGAATGGGACCGATTGTCGCCGGAGGACTTGCGGCCCATAGCTGAAAATTTCAAGTTACATTTGGACCAGTGTATCGCCGCCAAAGGAGGCCACTTTTAAACCGGCTGAATAAATTGTTAGTTAGTATATTATGCTTCCCCACATAGATGATCTTTATTTGAATATTTCTATAGGTTGCATTTTCTACATGTGATATTTGACATATGTATAGTATAGAATATTATATTTTTGCAACATTGTGCATTGTTTTGGGCTTGATGAAGGATTTTTTTCCAAAAGGTGGACTTTTGTATAATATAAAAGAAGATATTACTTTAAAACATGTATTAAATTTTTGTTTTTTCAATCTTCATCCATTTTCTTTCTATATTCGGCAATGATATTGGTGTGCTCTTTGTTTTAAGAACAATTGTGTGCAGAATCTGATTACCGCGCTGCTATTGGTGGTCTGCATCCATCTTGTCTCCTCCACCTTCACCTGTACAAACGACAGGGTTGTACAAGGATGTGGCGATGATCTGGCTAATCTGATGAGTGAGGTTTGCCAGGGAAGATATTATAGCCCGAAAAAGAGATCCACTGATCTTAACTCCATTCTTAGACCAGGTAATAAGTTCTATAAAATAATCCCTTGTACCAATATTGGGTAAAATTAATCAGGCCTCCAGGGAAACGTGTCTTTTCAAAACATTTTTATTATTCTCTAGCTTTCGGGCACGGACGCCCTTCTACAGGAGAAAACCTGGTATAATACAGTTAAACCTGTCTATAGCGCTCCCTCTTGGGACTCACCAAAATAGGGTGCTATAGACAGGTCACTTTTAATGTAAGTCGCATCGTACTACGTCAAAATTCGAAACTATTTTGAAGGCGTAAAATTCTTTTTGAAAATAAACAATTTCTACTGCCCTTACTGCAATGGAAAATTATAAATAATTGCAGTAAGGGCAGTAGGAATTGTTTATTTTCAAAAATAATCTTACGCCTTTAAAATAGTTTCGAATTTTTATAATAGATGGCGCGCTAGTGCATCGTACTACGTATTTAAAATCGGGCGCTATAGAGAGGGAGGCGCTATTTAGAGGGGGCGCTATAGACAGCTTTAACTGTAATATTATTATAGAAGGGCGTCCGTGCCCGAAAGCTAGAGAATAATACAAATGTTTTGAAAATACACTTTTCCCTGGAGGCCTGATTAATTTTACTCAGGTAATAAGTGTTGAGAATTCAAATAGACCTTTCACAATTTGATATCTTTAGAAAAGTAACGAGAGTTTAAGAAAATAAGATAATATAAGGTGAACAACAAGCATATAGAAATATGTAGCGATTTAATAAAATGAAAGAAGACAAGTTTCTTTAATTATTTAACGACGCAAGCTTTCGGGCAAAAACCCTTCAACAGGCAAGATAAAGTATAAATACGACACTATGACTAATAAAAAAGTCATAGTGTCGTATTTATACTTTATCTTGCCTGTTGAAGGGTTTTTTGCCCGAAAGTTTGCGTCGTTAAATAATTAAAGAAACTTGTCTTCTTTCATTTTATTAAATCGCTACATATTTTACTAAGAAGAATCTTCTATATCTAATATAGAAATATATTTAACATAAATATTTTGATATTTATGTATATTCTCTCGTTAAGAATTAAAACTATTTAAGTGTGAAAAATAAAATTAAGAATAAAAATATTTCGTGCTTAATAGGTTTATTTCATATACATAAAGGGCACGCGTTATTGCCTCATACTTATATGTTAATGTAAAAATATTGATCAAATCTGCGCGCGTTACATTTCTTTTTATTGGGTTCCTTCTGATAATATTTGATTAGAATATGCTTTTCTCTGTTTTATATCTATCCTAGGTGAATTGTTCACATTGAGACAATTTTAAAGAGGTTATAATTAGATAAAATAAGATTTGACCATTTCTTGAATCAAAAGGATTTTCCTTATTTTCCCAGAAAAACATTAGTAGAACCAAGCCCTCCAAACATCTATCAAGAGAACATAAGGATATTAAATCGATAAATGTGTATGTGATATCCTGAGGGCATCTCGCTATACTGTGGTAACCGAGAGAGTCAAACCTGTAGTAACCGAGAGGGACAGTCAGGGTGTGGAGAGTTTTCCAGTACCTCTCTGCACCTTGGAAAACCTTTAACAGTTCTCACAGAGTTCAGGCAATCGTGGTCAAGGCAGAGTGGAAACTAGGGAATTTCCACACAAAAAACGGAGGGACACAGTTTTACTAGGAAATTTCCGTGAGCAGTAAGAGTCGTGCTAGCAAAATATGGAGAAATAAGAAGTTTTTTTACTGGTCTACGGCATGGTCGAGCATCAGAAGATGAAGTGACGAGGGCTCACGCGTACTGTGAATTGACTGTCTATTTTCGCGAATTGACAGCTTTATATACTTTGCCGAGAGAAAGTACTGGATTTCAGCGGATGCCATAAGGGCGTGGTACGGAAGAGATGTCATTGTACACTCTTGACGACATCTGGCAACACCCTGACATCTTCTAGGCCTCGTTTTTAGATGTTGTTGGACTTCTATCTCAATCTTTCCTTATTTATCTCAACTCTTAATCTATTACAGAGTTTTATTTATTTATCTTCAGTTTGTACAAAGTACATTACATATGGTGATGTAATAACACATGACAATCATGCGTATAATTATTTAGAGAAGTGTTTATTATACAACATGAAAATCTTGTTATATTATATACAATATGAGGTTATTGGTTTGAATTACCATATGTATTTATAGCTATCAGTGGATCTTGGATATCTCTCTTTCTTTTCATCCTGACCCAGTAACTTTCACATATATATATGCATATTTTGATAGATATCAAGTATTTTTATAAAATCCCAGTCCTCTCGAAATATAGCAATATTAAATATATTTTCCATTTTTAAGCATATGCTTATACAAGTTGTATATATTTGTATATCCCTCAAATCACAATATCCAAAGAAACAACCCAAATTTGTGATCAATAACACAGGTATGTTAAAATAATGAATTAATATAGATTCTATAAATTCTCTGCTACCTCAGACTAAAGAAGAGTAAGGGCAGATGACTCCTTAGAGTCAAGTGGATTACAGCAAATAAAAGATGCATTTCTGAACCCTTTCTATAGAAAGCTTTCCCAGTACTCAAGGAGAGAGACGACATTCATTGAGGTATCGGTTTGTTTGATTTACAGACTGACGGATATATGTAATTGTATGTATAGGTATCAAATTTTTATATTGAAACAAAATGATGAGGCACAATTTGGATTATAGATTTTAAACATCAGGTAATAAGACCAAATCCAAATAAATAAATAGTGCGTGACGTTTAAGTAACAACGCTGTTACCGAAACGCCATACACTATTTATTTATTTAGATTTGGTCTTATTACCTTGGGATTGAATCAAAATATAGAATATCTATTGCTTGTTGATGCTTCTTTTCTTGTTTTTCAACCTAAATGTTAAACAGCAAGTATAATTTTCTATATCAATTTATCAATATCAAAGATGCAACTATAGTGCTATAATTCTCTCTTTAAATCAATTTTCGAAATATATTGACTCAATAAATAACACCTATCCACAAAGATATTTTTTAAATATATAATTTTTAAATATATACCTTGAAAGGTATAAGACCTGAAGAAGGGCAGTTGCTGCCTGAAAGCTCGTCGTGTTCTATTAAAGAATCTTACCACGTTACCCTGTTTTTCCTTCGATATACACTAGAAAAGGCATAAAAGACATTAATAATTGAGCAGAAAAATGGCATTTTCAACCCACCTAGGATTTATTAATTTCATCAATTTTGAGAAAATTTGGTGTAATGTCTTCACGGCTAGTTAACCTATCCTGTGCAGACAACCTGATGGACCGCATGTTGCCCCTCAACCGTAGGAGACGGAAGATAGTGGATGAATGCTGTGAAAAGTCCTGTACTTATTGCCACATCAAAGAGTACTATTGCGAGAATGATCGGTAATCACGGGCTATACCTCAACATTATGTGGAGACCTTGAATTTTAAATAAAAATTATTATGCGCGCCCAGACATGATTTCTTCTGTAATAATGTTGCACCAGGTTGCGGTTTGGCAGACCTTTCAGCCTTGATTCTCTCCTCAGACATGTCATGCATCACCCCACACTCCCATAATTCATATAGATAATACACTAACAGAGTTTTTGGTTGTAAAGTTTTAAGCAATCTCCTCCAAAGATACTGAACTATGCATAGCGATCTTTTTAATAAAATTTCTTTATTTTTAACTTCATGTGTCATACTTATTTTTATTCTCCAAATATTATAGTTGATATATTAATTTTTGATTCATTCAATTTTCCAATCTCTCGTAGATTTTTTGCTTTCAAATTTTACTTTATTTGTTCATCATAACTTAATTGCTTTGCTTTAAAACCTGTATTATTGCATTATCCTATGGCCGATTACAGAGCTTTTAGAATTGTGGATCGCCTCCTAAGGGACATTATGCATAGTGAACTTTCTATTGGCGGAAAGGTTCTTATTGTTTGCGGAGGAGCATTGCTCGATGAAAATATTCACACATAATTCTACTGTCCTAAACGCTTATGTCCATAGTTTGCTTAAAATACCAATTATAAGATCCCACCCTTCAGTGCAGCATATATAAGCAGAATGATCCAATACAATATTAGAGCTCTAAAGAAGCGGTCTGGTGGATTAAATATCGAAACCCCAGGGAGGGTTTACCACTGATGAGCTAAGCCCTCACAATAATATTTTTTTAAATCTCAGTAAGGACAGTAGAAGTGTGATTGAGGTGTGAAAGAAATATTCACATCTTAATATTTAATTTGTTGTATATAGATGGTGCGTTATTGCTTTTTATTAATTTATGCCTTACTGTCCTTGTTCTTGTTATTTGCGGAAGAACATTTCTCGATGCAAATATTAATATGTATGTCTAATGTCCTAAAAGCTTATGTCCATAGTTTGCTTAAATACCATTTCTGAGATTCCACTCTTCAGTGTAGTATATATAATAGTAATAGTGTTCTTGGAGGTGACTTTCGCCAAGTTCTCCCTTTTTTATCTCGAGCTTCAAGAGTTGAGATTGTCCCTGCTTGCATTAAACACAGCAGTCTACGACTATTGTTTGTAATCTTGCGCCTTACTCAGAATATGCGAGTAGGTTTTGATGCGCAGAGCTTCTCTCAATATTTGGTTGAAGTTGGTAATCGTGTTCTATCTGCAGACCAACAGGGCCTCATTTCTCTTCCGGCAATCTGTATCTTTCATGGGGATGACCTGGTGCAGGAAATATTTGGTTCTTCATTTGGAGATATTACAGCCCTTAGCAACTTTGTGATTTTAACGCAAAAAAAAGATTAATTAGATATCAATGAGAAAGTATTAGATTGCTTTTCAAACAGGGGTCAGTGTTTTCTCAGTTTGACAGTGTTAAGTGTGTGTGAGAATATGGAGGAGAAAAATAGCTACTCTACTGAATTTCTCAATAGCCTTATTCCCACAGGAATACCTCCAAAATGGTTAAACCTTAAGATTGGTGCTATTGTTACGCTTCTGAGAAATTTGAATACTAAGGAGGGCCTTTGCAATAGCACACTCATGTGATCCAGCGCATGCGCTCTCATGTCCTTGAAGCACAAATACTGACAGGTTAAAAAGTTTGATGCACTTGTATCGGTACCAAAAATCTCCATTGCTCCTTCAGATATCAACCTTCCTTTCATTCTGAAAAGGCGTCAGTTTCCACTAAGGTTGGCTTTTGCTATAAACCTCAAAGCCAAACCTTTGCTAGAGTGGGTCTCTTGCTACTAGAGCCTGTGTTTACGCATGGACAACTCTATGTAGCTTTTTCATGTGTGCAAACTTTGGATAGCATACATGAAAAGTTGAACCCACATATATATAAAACTTAAAATGTAGTTTTTCATGAGTACCTTTATAAATTAATTTATCCCTTATATATGTAGTCTTATCTTTAGAATATAGTTTGTATTGTTTACTATTTTCTTTTATAATTTTGTAATAAGGTACATTTATTACTACTTACCTATTATTGAGGTAATAAGCTGCACTTCAACTGCAAATAGAGGTCCAAATACAAAAAGGTAGTCTATATTTCTTAGTTTATATATATATAGTTTTTCTCACCTGGAATTATTTGTATTATTTGTTCGCTAATAAACTATTTATTATTATAATTATATTTATATTGTGTATGAAAGAAACATTTGTGCTTTTAAATCCTTTCATTTTATATAATTATATATAATTTAAAATATATATTTTTTGCATTCTATTTGTTTTCTTATTTTCCCAACGACTCTATATATTAGTTTTCTGAATTTTCACTGTTCTGTCATATATATTGATACTGTAGGTTTGGTGTGAATGCTCTGATCACATTTTCATTTTGATATAGAAATGTGCCATTTTGATTATTTTCTGAAATGCCTATATTCAGAATTAGTTATCTTTGAAAATTTTTCTTGAGAAACTATTATGGATGCCTAGGATTTATTCATGTGCCTATGTGCGCAAATGTATATAATTTACTTAGAAAGTATTTTACTTAACCTTACTCGATATTTTGCTTCTAGGAAATCATAAATACCCATTACAAATTTCAAGCCTCTATCTATAATCTTAATGTGTCTTCATAGGTCCTACGGATAAACCAGGAGATTTTCTGGGTCCCTCCCTCTCACTCGACAAGTATATTTTATAATTGATTTTGAAAAAAATATTTTTTTTAAGTAAAAAAATTAAGTCATTGTTACTAAGCAAGTGTCCCATTGTTACCCTTGACTATCGTTGACTGCTTGGAAGTGATATTGACTACTAATGGAGATGACTTTTATTGAGAGAATGGTTCGCAGACTTTGCCTAGCATATCTAGGGTGTGCATTTCTTTGTTTTGTATTTTTAGTGGCGTACCCACTCATCTGTTTGGTGTTAACAACAGTTAACAGAATAGACCGGCTTGTTGCCGTAGTTTGGCCTTATGCCTGCCGCTACTTCAGGTACTCAGATGAGATTGGGTTCGCCTGGTTTATTTGTAAATATTCATGGCGTGGGCTAGGCAAAGTGAGAGGTTGGTGGTAGACAGAGAAGGAGTAGGTGAGATTTTTTTGTGTTAGGTTTTTTAAGCATTGGTAAATTTATCAAAATTCTTTATTCTCATTGGCATTTTTCCTTTCAAAATTCTATTATTTTAAAGATTGGCTAGTGTTTTTTTTTTTTTCAAAATTCATCTCCCTTATTAGCCAACCTCATTTCCTTTCTGATGGCCATTATCCCTCCTTAAAACTGATGCCAGGCAATCTACTCAATGATGCTCAACGGAATTCTGGGTCCCTTGAAGACAAGATATTGCCTCGTCATATGATTTTTGTGAACTGACTTGTATCTTCTGGAAACTCCACCCAACCTCATACGAATACCGAGTATTCTGGACAAGAATTATTCTAATGATCAGGAACATCATACTGATATCTTGCCCATTGGTATTCTTGAACCAACGCTGCCTCTTTGACCACTGGCTTTATGAATTAAAGTTCATTTATCAATTTTCGAAAACCAGTAAATCAATTACCTGATCCTCTGGAAAAGTCCATTCCAACGCTTACAACCAACCTGCTGATGTACCACAAGAAATAATTTCAATCAGAGCTGACTATCTTGAACCAGTACTCTGATCCTAACATCTTGCTCATTTTTCTATCATCTTCATAGATATTACAACTCCCTGCTTATTTTTCCGCATGTGCCTTAAATAATTGCAACTTTCATCTACAAGTCACAGGGACCAATTTACTCATTTCTACTGAAGACAACTTTGATAATATCTAATATTTGAACCAGCATCTCCTGTCTTAGCTCCACAACCTGCTCATCCTAAACATCTTCCTCTTTCATCCTGGAATATAAACTTCCGCTTCTCTCTCAGCATGTACCATCAATGCCTGGCATCTTTCTCCTACAAGCTTGCTTCAAAGGGACCAACCTGAGGCAATGGAAATGACCATTCTCCCTCCAATCCTATTCAATATCTTCCCTCTTTCGACTGATCATTTTGCACTGGAAAAATAAAACCCTTTGTGCAATGGAGTTTTCTATAAAATTCCATTAACAATCACATAAATACATATTCCTACACAAAGTTCAGTAGAGGAATTAGAACTACTATATTATATATGGATCAACTCTCTTAAATTTGTTCTTAATTACTAAAGAGATAGATGGGAGAGGAAGAAGAGACAGGACCTGTGGACTGGCCACCACTTTGATTCAAGGTAGAATATGTAACATCCTTATTATGCAGTGAGGAACTACAGCAGATCATTCTGACAGAGATCTCTATAATTATACAAAAGTAATTCTACATCATGTTACGCAATCAATTCTCATAAGTGTGAACATTTATATAAGACAAATTTTTATTTTTCAATATAACTTATATTAGAAATGCGAACAAATTGTAGTACGAAATTTTCTCGTTTAAAATAAAACAAACATACTAATGTCGTTACTGCGATGAAATAATATTGAGAGGAACATTCGGCTCATTAATGAACTCTCTCGGAATTTTCAACCGTTTAATCAACCTTACTGTTCTAATATTGTATTAGGTTATTTTATATTATATATAATAGGACTCAAATACATTCACATGTACTTAAATGTGTACACACAGACATATTACCAACATGATGCCTGTTAGCTCTTATACCGTCACCAGGCTGTATGTACCACAAATATTGATGTTATCTATTTAAACATTTTATCAGTAAGTATAGCCACCCTAAGTACAGGAAATATACCATTCAACTAGACGAATGGAACCGCCTCCGTACCATAAAGATCCAATGCCTGCAGGAATGGAAATCTACTGCTGCACATGACGGGTACAGAGCAGGGCACCAATTCTGTCCTCCCAACAGAACAACAGTCTTTGATTTCCAGACTTAAGTCTGGTCACCTACGGACAATGACTTTCCTGAATGGTTGCAAGGTTTTCTCAGTATGTACTAAATACAATTCTCAACCTGCAAGCCCAAACCACAATATTGATTGTATTGCCTCAGGCTCCACAAGCTTGATATGAAGTGATATGAGTGATGAAAAGAAAGAAGATCAGTAAGTAAAAAATAGAAGGGGGTGTGAAGAGGATGTGATAATACTATAAAGCAATTTTATTTTGAATTTTGAAGCGTTTTGAGCTGCATTAGAGGGAATTGGAGGAGAAATGCGTATATTGGGGAGGGATATGCTTCTTATGGAAAACAGAGGTGTGAAAAGACTGAGGGGTGCGAATAATAAGGATGTCTAGGAAAGGTAAAACAGAATCTATTTCTGTTTCGTATGTAAACCCAATGTGGGGGTTGAAATCGTGCAAGGTACTGTATGTGAGTTGAAGGCTGTCTGTTTTAATAATGCAAAAGATATCGTCTACATATCTCCTCCAATAGTAAATATCGGAAGGGAGGGCTTGATTGATCCATGTGTCCAAAGAACCCATGACTATTTCAGAGATGATTGATGATAGGGGACTACCCATAGGGGTTCCTCTGGTCTGTTTATAAAACTGCTTGTTGAAGGTGAAAGTGCAAACCGAGAGGCAGAGAGAAGCCAGTTGCAGGATATGGGAAGCCGTTTGTGTGTCAATGTTATTGGTAATAAGGAACGATTGCAATTTGTCAGCAATGAGAGAGTGTGGCAGTGAGAGGTATAAGGACGTGACATCAAAAGACACCATACTGTGTAGGGGTGGTGGTTGTAAATTAAGGAGGTCTTCTATGAAACTGGGAGCAATATTACTATTTTAGACAGCATTCCTATTCTTTTTGACTATTTAGGGTTCAAAGAATTTTAAATGAAAGGGGATATGAATATACATTCTTTTGTGGTGCCTTGTTTTGTTTCATCTCAAGAATAACTCAATTTTACTATCAAATTACCAAGTTCAAGGGTTATGCCTAGGCTTTGACCTGGAGACTGTCACAGGCCGCCATGAAGACGGGACGCCGGGGGAACACACCTTCAATCACACTCGCCATTTAATTTGTTCATAAAAATATCAAAAACCTTACGCAATAAGTTTCTTTAATTTTTTCATTAGCCCGCTAATGTCTCCTCTATTGTTTTTCATTTAAGAGGATTAGTGTGTTTTGGGACTCTTCATTTATCATGGTAGCCAACATATGCCTCTTCTTGCCTATGCAGTATAGTACCCATTAAGACGCGAACGTTTCTTTTCATAAATAAATCAGACATATCTACTGTCCTTACTGCGATGAAAAAATATTGGGAGGACTTGGCATCACTGTTGAACCCTTCAAGCGGTTTCACCAATTAAATCTACCAGACCGCTTATTTAGAGCTCTAATACTGTATTGGATATTCTGATTTATATGCTACACTGAAGTGTGGAATCTTAGAAATGGTATTAAGAAAGCTATGGACATAAGATTTTAGAACAGTAGAATTATGTTTATATATTTGCATCGAGCAAGCCCTCCCAATATTTTAATATCGCAGTAAGGACAGTAGATATGTTCGATTTATTTGTGAAAATAAGCATTCGCGTCTTAATGTTTTCATTTGTTATGCGTAGATGGCGTGTTATTACTTTGTATAGTACCCATTGCAATTTTACAGTCATTATTTAAATGTCGGGATTTAAATAAATAATTAGTCTTGGTGTGTTCCTATAAACAATCAGTTCAGATAAGAAGAAATTATAACCCCCCTGCTAAATGCTTTATGAACCGATGTAAAAAAATTATCTTTGAAATAACTGGAACTTTCCCATTTTAGAATTTGGAGTTATCTAAAGAGAGGATAAAGTATTTTGTTGGTTATCGAATTCAATGGTTTTTTTTATTGGAATTTTAATAAGTTTTTTTTTATTCTAATGGTCAATTTTCACGTTTTGTCAGACAAACTTCTATGGATTATTTTTGGTAATAGGAAATCCCGATGAACGACTTGTTCTCTTATATGCCTGATGAATGCTAATTATTCTTATTCACATTCCCATGATGTTCATTGAGTCCTTTATTAACTTTCTGGATGGTTCACCATCGTAAAACATTTATGATATCTCATAGATCATATTTTTGAGAAATTTGAAAAAAGAAATGCTTTTTCTATAATGCGATTTCTCAGGATGGCTGAAGAGTATGTGAGACCTTATGTATTCTCATCCAAAATATCTTGGGCTTTCAGCCTATGATAACGGTTGAATAAAGAATGATAAATAGCTTGTAGATATGAATGAACCTATGTATATAGTATCCTTCTTTCGGTCATCTGACCTGAAAATATTTCTTTTGGTAATACAAACGGTAAATCCATATTTTATGACAGATAATTTTATGAAAAAACGAAAGAAAAAAATAAAAGATAAAAAAGATCAGGTGTTGAAATCAAAAATAAAAATGGCATATCCTGACCAGGAGCACATGTGCTTTACAGAAGGCAGAGCGCCATCTGGTGGAACAGAAATCAACTAAACATTGATTTAGCCTGTTCCCTGATATTTGGCCAACCCAATCTCTTGATAAATCAAGATAATTTTATATTTAAAAACTAAGCATTTTTACGGAATTTACTAATACGTACACTTCTGCCATTAATATTCATATTGGAATATATTAAAGAAGTATTCAAATATCAATTAAAGCGGAGTAGTAATCACCAACACTGGATTCTCCAAAAACAATATTATATTATTTATTAATCTATAAAAGCATAGGACGCCTCTTTGTCCTCGACCTGAGACCGCGAGTTGGCGGCGACGGTCAATAGATGACATCTGGTTTTGACGTTTATTTTGACAGGAGAGGCGCCCTATGCTTTTATATATACATATTGTATATTATCAAAACTCAAATATTTCTATATTAAAAATATATATATATTTTTTTATTTCATTCATTGATATTTTACTTTTGGTTATCATCGTTTTTTAGAATGACTTTCAGTTTTGTTGTAAATATGCGTAGTTAACATATCTATCTTTTTGAATCACTAATATAGGATTAACTTTATAAATTCTATATAATGTGAAAATAACTAATGTGTAATATTACCTCAAGTAATTGAAAATAAAAGCTACTTGACGGTAAATAATTATCTTTTTTTTTTTATCACGACTGCACCTTTATCTTATCGATCCTCTGTCTTATAAACCCTTTATCTAACAACAAACAAATTATTCATAACATATATATATATAGAGAATATAAATACTTTCCTTGATATTGATGTCAGATTACTGAATTATAACAGATGAATTAATATATTTATTAACTTTTTTCAGATTTTTGCTTGTAATTCCAAGTAGGTGTCAGATAGGAAACTGAATATTCGGATTTCTAACTCGTTAGAGGTCTTGAACAATCGCTGAAATAATCAATTTGTAACTCTCAACAGATTCCGACTTGACTTCGTGTAACAAATATAAGATTTAAACATAAATATAGAAATTTGTTCATTTCCGGCTACCCCGACCACCCAGAAGTCTGAAAATTTGTACATTTGTATTGTTCATTGGGGACTGAGCGAGTGTTCAAATTTTATACTTTTATATAGTCTTGAAGCATATTAGAATTAATTTACAAAATTGGAAATTGGCAATTTGGAAATTTGTCTGTTCCTGGCCACCCAGACAACCCAGAAGTCTGAAAATTTGTCAACTTGCATTGTCATCGGGTTCTGAAAACTATAAAATTTCAGATTCCTACGTGCCCTAGAAGTATATTAAAAATTGATTACCTGATTTGTAAATAGACAGAGATGGAAGCAAGTTAAATAAAAGCTTGTAAAAAAATCGATGCACCAAGAAGGAGTTTTCCGATTTATATGGAAATAGGTATATAAAGACGTTTCGAATTAACATGCAAATGATTGGAATTTGGTGGCCGATTTATGAAAATCAAGAGCCCCATCGTATCTGAACTGCGCATCTATCACGAGTATTCTAGACTCGATATTCGGCGCGGTACGAACCGATTTTCAAAATTTTTTGCAGGAAGCCTTTTTATACTGCATTATGCCTCGTCTATAAGGATTAGTTCTCATTAAGAACATATGTTAGAGTTTGAAAGAGGACGGGCCATTGGATTGAAAGAGGCTGGTTGGTTAAATCGACTAATCGCGCAGCTATTAGATGATGTTGTCAAGAGTGGATCAACAACGGAAGAATACAACGTCAGGACGGCAGCGGTCGACCAAGGGATACAGCAGAACGGGAGGACAGAGCGATTGTTAGAATGGCTGTCGCACCTTCGGATTCGACGCTCTCTACCATCCAACGTGTGACCGGCACACAAGTGTCCAAAATGACCATCAACAGACGACTGAGAGAGCAGAATCTAAGAGCTCGCCGACCGTGACGATTTGTTCCTTTCACATAGACAAGTCCGACTATAGTCGTGTTTGGAGCGATCAACTTGGAACCGCGCTGACTGGGAACCTATAGTCTTTAGTAACGAGCTCCGTTTCTTACTGTGTCCTGACGATCATGTTGAACGGAGACGTCCTAGACAGCGTGTGGATCCTGGCCCTACTTTTAACCACTACACAGGTCTACATCAACAAGTTATGGTCTGGGGTGCCATTCTATTTGATACGACCTCATTAGTAGTCATTTCTGGTACCCTGATAGTACAATGATACGTAGATGACATTCTACAGCCTGTTTTGTTGCCGTTCCTCTCATATCATCCCGGACTTACTTTTCAACAACATAATGCCTGGTCAAAGACTATGTATGTATTATATATGTATATGTATTACTATGTATTGTCCTCAATCTTGCCAATCTCTTTCGCGGCCAGCAAAGTCGTCTGATCTCTCACCCATAGAGCTCATCTGGAACGTGAAGATACCATCCAGAATATTGACTCTTTAGCCCGACAATTAGATACAATTTAGCAGGAATTCCCTCAGCACACAATCCGGAATCTTTCTCAGTCCATGACACGCCAGGTGTTAGTCTGTATCAGGCCAGTGGGGCTCCAACGACATATTGACTTTCTCAATTTGTGGCGATCAAACTCTAGAATAAAGTAATTAATTATTCTGAAATTTCAATATCTTTTCCCTATAAGTGTTTTTCTCATACACCAATTTTTTATTCCAATCTGATAACTATTTTTTTATTATAATCAAATCAGACACAATATCCCCACAAGGGATGCTTGCGTCAAGCAACAATACTAAATTCACAGAATATTTTACATTAAAAAATTAGTAAATTACAAGATTTGAGTAGAAGTTTGAAAAAGAAAAGAAAGGATATTAAATATCTGACAACTAAAAAGTATGTTGTCGTATCCAATGAAGAGCCTCAGATGTCTCCATGCATCTCCACCACAGCAACAGCAATGTCCAATATCTTTGCTCTTCATTGTAAAATGGGTGCCGTTGCCACGTTAGTCACCTTGGAAACGAACCAGAATTTGGTCGAATATTCCAAGGGTTCAGGGGGGACCGCAGGGAGGTGTGGTCGAACTCCCCCCCCCCCCCCCACTAAAAAGTATGACAACTATTTATTGTGGCCTCGAAATTTTTGTTATAGAATGTATTTAATCTGATATAGAATAAGTGAATAGGTATAATTCCAAAACACATAGTACAAGAACACTTATATAAACATAACAATGTTATATAGCAGGGTATATATGATCCACTATTCATGATAAAATTACAAATATATTCTCACAATGAGTATCTTTTTTATTTAAAAAAAACGCTAGCTTTCAAGCGTTAATCGCTCTTCAACGGGCTTACTATAATATTGACTTGATCCCACCAGAATAAATATCCACGCGGCGCGAGTTTGTTTTTTGTAAATATTTCTGGTGGTATCAAGTCAATATTATAGTAAGCCCGTTGAAGAGCGATTAACGCTTGATATCTAGCGTTTTTTTAAATAAAAAAGATACTCATTGTGAGAATATATTTGTAATTTTAATGATCCACTATATTGAGTAATCAGTACGCCATGATGACGTGACCGCCGGACAAAGGAGAGCCATTCCTATATAAACCCATCAAACTACTCCGCGCCACCGTCTGACATGGCTGGAAAAACAAAGGTACGTGCTGCCAACATTCTTTAATCCGATGTAGGAGAATTATTTTAATAAAATCATAAATTACAAATTTCAAATCGTCCTAAAGCCATATTTGCTGAATAATTTTAGCCAGTAATGAATGCGCCTCCGTTAACAGTGTCAATGATTATACCTACTATATATCAATTTTTAATCTTTTACTTGATTTGAATCTCCAGGATGTTACAACAGGTTTTTGGATATACGAGTTATTTTTCATTTTATTAATGTATTCTCAAGTTTTAGGCATATCTGTCCTTTTACAGGAATACATAAAACGAATAAAAATAATGCTGTTTATTATTATTCATTTTATGTGTTTCTATAGACAATTGACAATTAAAATAATTTTATTGACATCTTGTCAATACATTCAAAGTGCACAGTCTTCACTATTTAAAAAAAGATAATATGCATTATATACACTATGCACAATTAGTATGTATTATAGAATGGCAGAGATGCCAGAAATCTTGATATTACATTAATAAAAATGAAAATAAACTCATATCCAGAAACTTTTTTACTTTATTATCTAAAAAACAAAATTTTTGTATTACAGTAAACTCTCCTATAACGCGATTAATGTGTTCCGTGTTGTATGAAATCGCGTTATAGGAATTCGCGTTGTACGAAATAAAACTTGTATAACGCGAATGTTGTTAGGGTAAATTGTTTTATTTTATAACGCGTCATACGAAAATTCGCGTTGTATAAATACATTTGTCTCAATTTTTTTTTATCGCGTTGTAAAAACTCGCGTTATAGGAGAGTCTACTGTATTTTAATTTTCAATCTTGTCAATATATTTATATGCATCTCCAAATTTCCCATTTTACATTACAAATTCTAACATACAATTAATCTAACATACATTGACATATTCATATGTAAATATAATTACTATATATATAGAATTTTCAAATATATTATTATTAATACGAGGAGGGTACACAGGGCGAACCCTCCTAGCAGTTTCCCCACTTTAGTCTATAATAAAGAGGTTCAAATATTAGATGGAATATTTCGTCCACAAAGCCAGAAATCTATGGTTCAGTATTGGTGTTAACCTATAGAGACCAGTTTCTGTAATTGTAGATGGCGTGCCCATAAACAGGATATCTTAAAAGGTTAGGTCGAAATTACATAAGTTCTCTTTTTATTTTACGATCTATTACAAAATAAATATACACTTAATAGGCATTTAATTTAATGTTGTGCGTGTAGTTAAACAATCTTATTTTATTTGCCTAAAGACATAATCAGCATAAATAATAGAATTCATATTAGCATAGATATATTTGGACAATGTTTGTAGAATACCATGTACCACATGAAACTATTAGAAATTAGATGGATCAATAAAGTGTTGAGGTATCTATTACGCATTGGCTATTTCTATAATTCCGTTTATTGTCATTTGCCTGAGTTAACATTAAAATATCGCTGATATATCTAAGAAATTGGTTAGTAAGTAAGAAAGCAAAGCAAATTTGTAATTTATATTCATTCCAATTATACCTTATAAATATTTTTATAATCATGGCAGGAAAGTTTTTCAGCTCCTTATACTGTGTTTCGGATGCGATCACTGTCTCACTTACTAAGCTCGGAAAGCTTGCCACATCCTGGATGTCTGGCCTTATCTAAATAGTTGTGGCAGAGCTTCTGTATCTTCTTGCCAGACTTTTTCTTGTCTCCAACCGAATTGAAGCCTATATGCTTCCTTAAAAGTGCCCACAACACCAGAAACCCTGATGATACTAATGATTCACCAACACCCGATTATTACTGACACACTTTTATTAAACTAACGCATCCTTATATACAGAATTATATTTACAAGTATGTAAATCTGGCTGAATAAGCAAAAAAAAAAAGAAATTTACATAACCGGCATCTCCATACTGTAAGATAGCCTAATATAGTTGTAAGTAGCAAAATTGAGAAATAATAATTTTTGGACACTGTCTGTATGTAATCATAGAAAATCTTGGGAACACTAGTCAAAAAGTCAAAATTCTCGGGGGAAAAATGAAAGCTTCAAGAGATTAGATTTGCCAGAACAATATAACAACTTAGAAAATTAGAAAGGTTTTCCTTTCTCTGTGTTAATTATTATTTTGATTCCAGAGCTTAAATATTTTATTTAAAATTGTAAAACTATATATTTGAGGAATATATTGTATATAATCTTGTTCTGTGGGCATTTATATATCGTTTTAGATTTTAAAAAAGTTATATATGAATATATCTAAACTGATATATGAAAAAGTTTGCTGTCTTATATCAATATATTTTATGCAAATAAATCAGCAATATACCTATATGTATATATACACAGTATAAAATGTCATATATATTTGTATATATAGAATATTATCAATTGTGAATATTATTTTTGTAAGTGTGTGTGTGGCGTGTTGAAAGCTAACAACGCCTATTTTATAAAATAAAATATTGTTTCAAAAAATGTGTGTTGGCTCGTTTATTTCTAAAATATTTGTCCCTTTTCATATTCTCTGTATTTAACATTTATCTTAGTAAAACGACATTTTAAAATTATCCCGCAAGTGTTTCTTTTCAGCGAAAAACCAAAATTTATCCCAAGGAGAAATAACGATTATTTCTAACCTTAGGGATGAGTTATGAAAGGGTGAATTGTGAAGAGTAATGATAAACATCCCTGGACACTTTTATTTTTCCGTTTATCATTACTCTTCACAATTCGCCCTTTCATAACTCATCCCTAAGGTTAGAAATAATCGTTATTTCTCCTTGGGATAAATTATGGTTTTTTGTTGAAAAGAAACACTTGCGGGGTAATTTTCAAATGTCGTTTTACAATCACAAGCCACATTATATTGAATTATTTATCTTAGTGTGTTCTGTATTTTTGAGAACGTGTTGGCGGTTGTGTGTAGAATCTGATTGCCACGCTACTCTTGGTGGTGCTCTGCGTCAATCTTGTCTTGACCGAGTTCACCTGTACAAACGACCGGCTTGTACAAGCATGCGGTTCCAAATTGTCTAAACTCATGTCTGAAGTCTGCGAGGGAAAATATAATCGTCCGAGCAAGAGATCTGCTGATATTGACTCTATGCATAGACCGGGTAAGTTACGTAGAATTTCTACTAGAGAGTTCATAACGATTCACAATATTAAAAAATAAAAAAGGCATATCCTGCCCAGGAGCACATGTGCTTTTCAGAAGGCAGAGCGCCATCTGGTGGAACAGAAATAAACTATTCATTGATTTATCCTGTTCCCTGATATTTGGCCAACCCAATATGAAGAAATATAATTTGAAATAACTAATTGTAAACTGAAAACTGATTTTTTAAAAACTTGTTACACTTTATTGCGTGTTTCTCTCGGCGACCAGCTATTGCCCTTAGTTACTTGATAGAATCATTATTCAAAAAGGTTTCTTTGAAAAGGGCGACAGGGTGCGCTAAAAAACGTCAGACTAGTTTTAAAAGATTGAAGTAAAATCATTTTTCACTTCTTTATAAAGTCAACCTGTAAAATGGTGTTACCCAATTGTAAAGTTAGATTGGAATAATAAATCAAATTTTTATTTTCCCTAGTACACGAGGTACAGGCCATGATAATCATGGTGGGTAGATGTTAGCGACTGCTTTTACTGTAAGTGCACCACATATCTACACATGTGAAAAGCAGTTCGATTTTTGCACTTACAAATGTTCCAGAGTCCCGTTTCGATTACTTGAACTCGCTGGTGGTGTTGGACTTTTGTAAGCATTGAGGGCCATTGGATCATTTTTATTAGAAAAAAAAGTGCCCAATGCGGGATTCGATCCCGGGTTCTAGTTTAGACCACTCGTCCATCGACCCCCTCATTCTTATCAATCAAACCTTCCTATATAATCAGAGTTCTGCTCCAGATTATGAGTAGTAAAGAAAGAAGGTCCTTCTAAAACCAAGAGGACTTCCACACACACAAAAAAGCTTCTCCCAACTATAAAAAAGTAGAGAGAAGAAAGATTTTTATGGTCTCATTTTTTTTTAATTGAATGCCAGAGATTGAGATTGAACTACTTTATTTCAATGTCCATATGAGATTATACGAATAAAAAATAAAAAAAAATTATTCGTATAAACCAATTATTAAGAGTTCCTAATCGTTTAATATAAGATTATATAAGGTTAAATACAGATAAAATATAATGACAGAGAGAGAGAGAGACTAAGGTAATCTTACTTATAGTTATCGGTGAGGAAACAATTTAGAATTTAAAGTGAGCCAAATAAACAAATTTTATTCTTTAAAAAGTTTTAATAAACTTTCTATCTATCTTCCCAACATATATGTGTTGGTTATTATAATTCTTTAATTCAAATTTTTCTTTATTTTGAAATATTTTTATTGTTGAACCCATTTCTAAATCCAAATATTCAAAGAGATAAACATTAAATGAAATAAATAAATATATTTTTTCGTTATATATATATGTGAAAAAACAACAAAAAATATAAAAAGGGTCAGGTGTTGATATTAAAAATAAAATAAGCATATCTTGATCAAATTGGGTTGGCCAAATATCACGGAGCAAGTTAAATAAACCTTTAGTTTATTTTTGTTCTACTAGATGGCGCTCTGCCACCAGGATAGGCTTCTTTTATTTTATATACCATATATAGAGACATATTGAAATTAGGGCATAAAAATTGAGCATAGAAAAGGTACTTTAAATCACTTTTCCAAAAATGGTATTTCCATTGAATATAAAGAAGAATATTGATGTGAAATGTCTTCACTGATAGCTAACCTAGCTTGTGCAGGCTACCTGATGGACTCCATGTTGCCCCTGAGTCGCATGAAGAGACAAATTGTGGATGAATGCTGTCACCAGGCCTGCACTTACTGCTACATCAAAGAGAACTATTGTCTGAATGATCGCTAATCACGAGTTCAACATTCTGTTGAAGTTTGGAATTTGAAATAAATTCTGTTTTTTTTGCATCTAGAACTATTTATTATAGTTATACGATTTATTATAGATGAGCTCTACTCTTCCCCGGCAGACACCATCAAAAGTCTCAAGCTTTACAAGCTTGAGTGGAGATAAGAAAGAAGAAGAAGATTATAGACTATATCATCTCAAAAAACCTCAATAATATTATCGGTTTAAAAAGGTTGAACTTTTACCTCAGTACCTACACAAATATTCACAAGAGATGAACTATGAAGGGAGAGACCATAGGATTTACTCTATTCATTCTGAAAAATTTTTCTTTCTCATCTTTAAAACAAGTGGCAAGCGAGTAAATTATGTAGCTAACCACAGAATATAAACTATTAATTATATGATATGCAGATGACATCCTATGCATAACCAAGAAAGATAAACATGGGAGATTTCAGGACATGGTAAACTGTCTGAATAAAAGCTTTCAATTCACGGAAGAAGGCGCGATGGGCTGCGTTCCTAAAGATAAAGCATCAAACTATAACCAATAAGATAACGGCCAATCGTCCTTAGAAATATTTAATACAAAGGAATAAAACTTAATTTTAACAGCTACGCCCTAACTAAGCCTTAAAAACCCTAAAAAAGCCTTAAAAAAACGGTGGGAAACGCACTAGTAGACGGGGCCGAAGCAATATGCACATATATAAACAAGGCCGACTACGATGAGGTGTTAGAAGGAATGAGAGAGAAGCTAGAACTGAACGATTTCCCAGTATCGATGGTATCAAGATGGTTAAAATAGAGAAAAAGGCGAAAAACAAACTTGGGAAAATATGGATGGCAGAGAGGAAGGCTATAGTATCATATATAGCCTCTCTATATATAAAGATAACATTCTTTCAGGAATAAAGATATTAATGTCCATAAAAACCATTCAAAAACCATTTTAAAAGGAAGTGCGACCTACAAGCGGAATACCAGTATTTGGCAGAGAAGATGAAATGTATGTGGTGGGGTAATTCATCCAATTATAAATATTAATCAAAAGCTTTTATATTTGTAGATATATCATTTTTTTTTGCTATTTTGTTAATTTTTTTCTGATGGTTAAAATAGACAAAATATTTCGATCTAGTGGGTCACCTCAGTCATTAAAAGCCAACTATATAAGATTGACAAGTATTATATCCATTATTATTATTATTATCTTTAAAAATCATAGGGTTCCTCTCCCGTCAAATTAAACGTCAAAACTAGATGCCATCTATTGACTGTAGCCGCAAACTAGCGGCCTCGGGTCGGTGACAAAGCCACAACACCAGGTTTGACGAATTGAGAAGCGTCCACCTAGAGACCATGGTTTAGGGCTAATGGCCCTCGTCAGCCTAGGGCGGAATTTATTCCATGAAATCTACAAGGGATCCACTGGAATCTTCGCAATCTGCCAAAGAGGTGTTCAACTGGCAAAATGGCTGGGCCAAATCTATGGCCAAAATATAGATGGAAATTTTTCTGGGAATAAATTGATATAAAAAAGCATAGGGTTCCTCTCCCATCAAATTAAACGTCAAAACAAGACGCCATCTATTGACAGTGGCAGCAAACTAGAGACCTCAGGTAGAAGACAAAGCCTTAACACCAGCTTTGACAAACTGAGAAGCGTCCACCTAGAGACCATGGTTTTGGACTAGAAATATATAATCTCACTCTTCCTAGAGAAAAATCTCAGTTTATATTTACGTTATTTAGGACGGTAAGGTTTGACTGAAAGCTTTATTTATGCAAATGTATTTAAGTACACCCATACCTCGCTTTGCGTCGGGGTTACGTTCCAAAAAAACACGACGCAAATTGAAACGACGCAAAGTGAAAATAAATTTTCTATAGAAAACCATTTTAAAAATTGTATTAAATTTGCGTTGATTTTTAGTTAGAAAGGGAATCCCCAAATTTTGATGGCATGGCGCAATCAAAAACAAAGTGTTGCCATATTTTAGAAAAAAAAAAATTAAAGACTCGAATCCAAAACAACGCAACTTCGAAAATCTAACGACGCACAGTGAAAATCAGTAAAAATTAAGCAGTGACGCAACTTCGCAAAAAAACGCAAAACGAAACGACGCAAAGCGAGGTATTGGTGTAATATATATTCTATAAACTTTTTTTAAAAATATATATTCAAAAGGTATAGTTGGATACATTCCGATCTGGGATAGATACTGGTTTCTGTGTATCGTGAAAACATGACAGCGATTGTATTATTTCGCGCTAAATCTACTCAGGGTAAGCGAAAATAGTTCCATGTTTATAACAACCTAACGTTAATTAATCTAATTCAGCTTATATGGGAAACTAACCTCACCTACTGTATTGATATACTCGGCGACATCTTATTAATAGTGGTCCACAGAAATGATCATTTCACCTTGATATAGTGTTTTAATTAAAATCGAATAAAGGGAGCTTGGTGGAAGGCTGGTCTAAACCATTGATTTTCTACCGCTACGATCCAGTATCGATTACCGCATTGGGAACTTTTTTCTAATTTAAAAATGCTCCAATGGCCCCCGATTCTTGCAAAAGTCCAACCCCACCAGCGAGTGAAAGTAACTAAACGGGACTCTGGCACTTTTGTAAATGTAAAAGTCGAACTGCTTTTAACATGTGTAGACATGTAGTGCACTTACAGTAAAAGAAATTTCCAAATTCTACCCACCATGATTATCATGGCCTTATTAATACTTATTTTATTCATCTAATTAATTTAACAAACACACAGTTTATGTTTTTATATATCTATTTTACATATTTATAAAAACAACAATATTAGTCGATGGTCAAATATATTTAAACATATTATATTACAGCCTGTACCATGTGTACTGGGGATAATAAAAAAAATGAATAAAAGAAGAGATGTTTAATATAAACTCACAAAAAACAAGAACATATAGAAATATGGAAATACAAAGTAGATCTTGGATAGGACATTCTAAACGTTAAGTCACAGGACACGATGATAACGTAGTAGTTAGCCAATAGGAGGCCAGTTCTTATATAAACGTTGCAATCAATCCAACTTCTAACACGGCTGGGAAAATGAAGGTACGTGTGGCCACTCTGCATATGTAGGTGGATTAATTTAAATTGCAAAAAATACACATTTAATATTTTGATGCATCAACGCGCCATCTTTTATGGATATCCGAAACTATTATAGACGCGTTTAATTTTCAAAAGAATCAAACGCTTCTATGATAGTTTCGAAGATTCAATATTTGTTTAATGAATATATTTAGCCAGGAATGAATGTGTGTGGGCCATGTAATCATATCAGTATTCGTTTTTCTTTATAAAGCATTGTCGACCCTCTTTTTTATCTTGCCATTTATAAATTTTATATTCATTCTTATTCTCCATTCGATTTACAAATTCTCAAGCCTAACATAGAATGAAATCTATATATGTGTTTAAAGTATTTTCTATAAAATTACCAAAAAACATGAGTAATATAGTGGGAAGGCTGGCTCTTCAGATTTCTCTACTTCAATCTACTAAAGTTGGAAAAGTAAAACTCTCTGCCATATATAATATAATATATAAAATGGATTCCGAGAATGAGTTTCTTGATTCATTCTATATTTTATTTTCAAGATTTCGGGTTTTATAAACCCTTCTATACGAGTATATGATCAGATTTTGTAAAACCCAAAATCTTGAGAATAAATAATTGTTGCACATAGTTGCAGCTTTGCAAGGTCGTCGAACTTGGTTTTTCCTTCTTAGTGTTATACACGTTTCCCAAGCGGGTTTCCATACTCAAAGCCAATAAATAAAAGTAAATAAAAATAAATTACCTTTTAAAATTATTGCGTTTATTTATTCGTTGTCTTCCTCGTAGGTAGCGATCCGCAGTCTTGGTCCAGGTCCTCTCTCGCTCCAATAACCAATCAAGATATATGTACAATAAAATATTACAAAAGGAATGAAACTATAAAAAGGAATGATGATAATCTAAATAATCTGTTTTAAATAAATATTAAATATCATAGAATATTTTGAATAAATGTAGGGCACTTTAAAATTGATGCAACAATATACAATAAAGCAAAAGACTCATCCTCGGAGAAGCCATTTTATTTATTATTCAATTTACTAAAGTGCTATAGAGTCAGAAAGTGATGTTTTTCTTATTAATTAAAATACAGGGATATGCTTCTGTAATTATAGATGGTATACCCAGATACCTGTTATTTAATTAAAGTAAATTAGAAGGATGAATCCGTAACCAATTTATCATTGCATATTATTTATTATTAATAGCAATTATACAAAACAAATCTTGGTATATATGTCTACATGAAAACAACAAAAACGATAATTATTATATACATACAAGCTCCTTTTCAAACTCAGTCTCATCTATATATATATATCTTTGCTCGTAAACACAGTTAAAATATCTGTACTTCATTTTTCATAAATAAAATAGCAAAGCGCACCAAGAAAGTTGGAGTCGTCGGAAAGTACGGCACTAGGTATGGTGCTTCTCTGAGAAAAATGATCAAGAAGATCGAAATTTCCCAGCACAAAAAATACACCTGCAGCTTTTGCGGCAAGTATGCCCTGAAGAGGAAGTGTGTTGGAATCTGGCACTGCCGCGCCTGCACCAAGACTGTCTCTGGTGGAGCCTATGTCCCAATCACCAACGCCGCCCACTCCGTCAGGAGCGCCATCAGGAGGCCGAGGGAAATGCAGGAACAGTAATCCTGTACTACAACTCACGCTGGATGATATGTTCCAATATAGCCATTGTTACTCTGTAATATTCCAACAATACCAAGTGTCTTATAAAGGCTGGATCAAAAAGTAGACTTTTTGGTATTCTAAAGAACAAAACTGCTTCTATGAACTTAGGTTTGAATATTTTACAATTAAGTTTAAAGCGTTCAATTATCTTTCGAATTGTATTGTTAAAAATTACAATAAATAAACACCATTATATTTTTATATTGAATAGAATTAATATGAGGGACATTTTTTTTTTCAACTTCATGCAGGAAGGAAAGAACAAAATACAATGCTGTATTAAAGAGAGCAGAGCTTCAAAGTAAACGCCTACTTCTATGCAAGCACCTATACGCCCAATTAAGGACTTCCCTATAAGATACCAAACATATAAATTTTTTACAAGTTAAATTATGGTGTAAATTTTTCTATTGAATATCATTTTTGTTGGTTTGATGTTTGTTTGGACAAGATATAGCTACTTCAGCCAATTTTTATTTCCTACCCGACGTTTCAGTAACTAGAGAGATACTCTCATCAGGGGAGAGAGAGAGAGACGACGGTTAAACATACTTTATTGTTCATATAAAATTATATACGGTTAAATGCAGAAAAAAGAGAGAAGGTCTTTTCAGGCCTGCGCCGCCCGTGGTGAAGCCGGTGATGTCTTCCTCCAATGGGAGTTGTTTTTCCTGGTCGACGAGCTCGGCCCAGTTGGTTGAAGATTTGCCTGTTCCAGGCCCAGGTTGCTCTGTTTCCCCATCAAATGCCGCAGTGGCCTGAGGGGCGCTGATTACATCAGCAGGTCCAAATGGCAATTAGCTTTCAGCCGAGGCCATTTAGAGAGAGAGAGAATGATTATTTCTGAATTCTATTCCCCTGAAGAGAGTGACAGAGAGTCACTGAAATGTCGCGAATAAATAAAAAAAAATGGTTAATAGAAATTTTCCTATCCTCACACAATATGACTTTCATTTTTAATATCTACTTAATGGCATTGACTTGTTCTTTAGTACAAGTACTTATATGTACCTAGAGATGGAAATGAAGTGGAATGGGGTTGAAACTATTTTATTATCGATTTTCTAATAGAATCTATGGTTTGAAAATAAACGTAGTTATAAAAGAAATGCAATGGCTAAAAATATAGATTATAATATATAGAGAAAATAATATAAAGACAAAAATATATATTTGATATTAAACATATATGGCAGCGATAGTTCAGCCCAGAACAGTCAGCGACAGGGGAGAATTATTCCGGTGTTTCCTGGAATTACTCCAGAGCCAGCAGCTCTTATCGAAGTTGACAGCCACCCCAGACACCAAGCGAAACTCTTCGAAGGTCAGGACTGCAAGTTCAAACTGAGCGTCATCTCTTATGGAGAGAAGGATGTCGTCCACATAGGCGACCATGTATCCGCGGCCAAAAATACTCTTGATGCGGCATAGTAGGGGGGTGAGTGACATTGATACTGAACTAGATGGCGGCATCTGCTCTTCGATAGAGGACAGCAACCCACCCGAGGATGACAGATAGCCGTCCCAGCTTCTCCAACAGGGCCATCGGGTAGTTCCTGTTCATACTGTCAAACGCCGAAATTTCAAGTCTAAGGAGATACATCCAGCAGCGTGTCAACGAGTGAATTTGTCGAATACTCGCGCAATGTTCCAGGAAGATGACAGTCTTGGAATGACGTATGTCTGACCCTCGGACACTAGGTCTGGTAGATGACGCAAGCGGTCTATGAGCACGCTGCTAAGGATGTTATAATAATTTTTTTGAGGGACGGGGCTGATTGGTCGGAGTGCCTGTAGATCTGAACCACCGTGCTACCTTAGTAGCAAAATGAGGCCCCTTCAAGATGTAGGTAAGGCCCCGTAGAGCCAATAACCCTCGAAGATTTGCAAGATATTTTCAACGAAGAAATGTCTAAAAGCCTTGGCAAAGTCATCCCATCCTGAGACACGGTCGTTTGGGAGGCGGCAGATTGCTGTCGTTATCTGACCACAGGAGATATCGCCGAGAATGTTTTTGTCCACTCGTCGAACGCCAAGGGGGTCACTTCTGTGAATAAATAGGCGATGGTATCAGCTGAAGTGGATGTCTGTGCGAAGCGACTACTATAGCGACTACTGAGAGGCTCCCCACCCGCCTTGAGATCCCTATTAAAGGCGAGGCCTGGCCCGCTTATTTGTCCTCGGGCATCAAGTGCTCCAGGTGCCACGGCCAAGGACATCGCAGGGCCAACTGCCCCCTGCTTGCAGGGCGAACCAACGCTCCTAGACCGGCCACACCTATCTCTCCCACCAGCGTCCCACCAGTGACCGCGCCTGGGCTGCCTCGGCAGCCATCTGCCCATCCTCCACCTCCGGCGTCCCCCAGTCCAGCCATGGAGACCCCCAGCGCTTCTCCTGCGGCCCGGGCTGTGACCCCATCTGCAGCACCTCGGCCATCTACACCAGTGGCCCCAGCCGTACCTGTGGAGATGGCGCCTCCTGCCCCTCCACCTGTGACCCCTGCTCCGTCCTTGCGGGCTCCTGGGGGTTCCGTGAGCCCCCAATCAACGAAGTCGGGACCCCCCGCTCAGGACATTGAAATGACCGCCATCGAGGAGTCCTCCGCTTCCTCTACATCATCGAGCAGGACATCCATGAGAGATGACCTCGTGGCGTTCATCCGGAGAAGCCCCACAGTGTCCTTTACTGGGACGGACGCTCTTGGTCTTGGGCGCGAGGAGGTCCTGGACCTCCTCTCCTCGAGGACCAAGGCCCAAAGAAAACGCTGGCTCCTGACACCTCCGCAGACCGATGCTCTTGCCGGTCTGATTAAACAAATCCTTGGCCTGAAGCCCGCAGGCAATACCAATGTATACAAAATCTTACACCAGGTCAAATCCGAATTGAAAAAAGGACCGGCGGCAGTGCCTCCAACACCCCCACTGCCTTCGCCTTGGCCTGCCGAGCCAGCACCACCCGCTCCCCAAGAGAGGGAGTCGACGCCGGCCATGGCCACACGTTGCGATGAATTGCGGCTTTTAACCATCCAATTGATGAAGGAACTCAACCTCTGGCCACAACTGGACTCTCTATACCCTGACCTCGTGGAAGCGGTGCTATGCCCTGAGAATAGGAAGGGCTTCCTCAGGAGACTTTTCCCGGAGGACAGGAAAGCCATCATCCAAATCCTGGACAAGCTTTCCGAGCACACTCGGGACTTACACTCCCTTACTCTCAGGGACCTATCTGAGCTTAGGGCCGCCTTGCCGTCCGACCTCCTGTTGAAATAATTGTTAAATAATTGTAAATTTCTAAGCTTTCTCTCCGGAGTGTACTGATTGACTGTGAAGTCAATAAAATCTGTTTAATTGGTAAATTGGTACTATAGAGTTCCAGAAGAAAACGCCTTAGTTCGCCCTCGTCTTCTAGGTAGGCAGTAGGAGGGCGATATTCGACTTGGAGAGGGCGCCTTAGGTCCGACAAGGAATGATGGTTAAGATTTGAGATTTCAAGAACCAAACAATAACAGGTTCACTATGGCCAATCCAGCGTCTCATATACATAATGGCTTGAAGACTCTGTGTATATGACACATAATGGCTTGAAGACTCTGTGTATATGACACACAATGGCTTGAAGTCTCTATGTATATGACACACAATGGCTTTAAGTCTCTGGGTATATGACACACAATGGCTTGAAGTCTCTGTGTATATGATACACAATGGCTTGAAGACTCTGTGTATATGATACACAATGGCTGGAAGACTCTGTGTATATGATACACAATGGCTTGAAGTCTCTGTGTATAGGACACACAATGGCTTGAAGTCTCTATGTATATGACACACAATGGCTTGAAGTCTCTGGGTATATGACACACAATGGCTTGAAGTCTCTGTGTATATGACACACAATGGCTTGAAGTCTCTATGTATATGACACACAATGGCTTGAAGTCTCTGTGTATAGGACACACAATGGCTTGAAGACTCTGTGTATATGATACACAATGGCTTGAAGACTCTGTGTATATGATACACAAAGGCTGGAAGACTCTGTGTATATGACACACAATGGCTTGAAGTCTCTGTGTATATGACACACAATGGCTTGAAGTCTCTATGTATATGACACACAATGGCTTGAAGTCTCTGTGTATAGGACACACAATGGCTTGAAGACTCTGTGTATATGATACACAATGGCTTGAAGACTCTGTGTATATGATACACAATGGCTGGAAGACTCTGTGTATATGACACACAATGGCTTGAAGTCTCTGTGTATATGACACACAATGGCTTGAAGTCTCTGTGTATAGGACACACAATGGCTTGAAGTCTCTGTGTATAGGACACACAATGGCTTGAAGTCTCTATGTATATGACACACAATGGCTTGAAGTCTCTGTGTATATGACACACAATGGCTTGAAGTCTCTGTGTATATGACACACAATGGCTTGAAGACTCTGTGTATATGATACACAATGGCTGGAAGACTCTGTGTATATGATACACAATGGCTGGAAGACTCTGTGTATATGACACACAATGGCTTGAAGACTCTGTGTATATGACACACAATGGCTTGAAGTCTCTGTGTATAGGACACACAATGGCTTGAAGACTCTGTGTATATGACACACAATGGCTTGAAGTCTCTGTGTATAGGACACACAATGGCTTGAAGACTCTGTGTATATGACACACAATGGCTTGAAGACTCTGTGTATATGACACACAATGGCTTGAAGTCTCTGTGTATATGACACACAATGGCTTGAAGACTCTGTGTATATGACACACAATGGCTTGAAGTCTCTGTGTATAGGACACACAATGGCTTGAAGTCTCTATGTATATGACACACAATGGCTTGAAGTCTCTGTGTATATGACACACAATGGCTTGAAGTCTCTGTGTATATGACACACAATGGCTTGAAGACTCTGTGTATATGATACACAATGGCTGGAAGACTCTGTGTATATGACACACAATGGCTTGAAGACTCTGTGTATATGACACACAATGGCTGGAAGACTCTGTGTATATGACACACAATGGCTTGAAGACTCTGTGTATATGATACACAATGGCTGGAAGACTCTGTGTATATGACACACAATGGCTTGAAGACTCTGTGTATATGACACACAATGGCTGGAAGACTCTGTGTATATGACACACAATGGCTTGAAGACTCTGTGTATATGATACACAATGGCTGGAAGACTCTGTGTATATGACACACAATGGCTTGAAGTCTCTGTGTATAGGACACACAATGGCTTGAAGTCTCTGTGTATAGGACACACAATGGCTTGAAGTCTCTGTGTATATGACACACAATGGCTTGAAGTCTCTATGTATATGACACACAATGGCTTGAAGTCTCTGGGTATATGACACACAATGGCTTGAAGTCTCTGTGTATATGACACACAATGGCTTGAAGTCTCTATGTATATGACACACAATGGCTTGAAGTCTCTGTGTATAGGACACACAATGGCTTGAAGACTCTGTGTATAGGACACACAATGGCTTGAAGACTCTGTGTATATGATACACAATGGCTTGAAGACTCTGTGTATATGATACACAATGGCTGGAAGACTCTGTGTATATGACACACAATGGCTTGAAGTCTCTGTGTATATGATACACAATGGCTTGAAGTCTCTGTGTATAGGACACACAATGGCTTGAAGACTCTGTGTATATGACACACAATGGCTTGAAGTCTCTGTGTATAGGACACACAATGGCTTGAAGACTCTGTGTATATGACACACAATGGCTTGAAGTCTCTGTGTATATGACACACAATGGCTTGAAGTCTCTGTGTATAGGACACACAATGGCTTGAAGACTCTGTGTATATGATACACAATGGCTTGAAGACTCTGTGTATATGACACACAATGGCTGGAAGACTCTGTGTATATGACACACAATGGCTGGAAGACTCTGTGTATATGACACACAATGGCTTGAAGACTCTGTGTATATAACACACAATGGCTTGAAGTCTCTGTGTATATGACACACAATGGCTTGAAGACTCTGTGTATATGACACATACTGGCTTGAAGAACCTGTGTATATGACACACAATGGCTTGAAGTCTCTGTGTATATGACACACAATGGCTTGAAGACTCTGTGTATATAACACACAATGGCTTGAAGACTCTGTGTATATGATACACAATGGCTGGAAGACTCTGTGTATATGACACACAATGGCTTGAAGTCTCTGTGTATATGACACACAATGGCTTGAAGTCTCTGTGTATAGGACACACAATGGCTGGAAGACTCTGTGTATATGACATACAATGGCTTGAAGACTCTGTGTATATGACACACAGTGGCTTTATTGTGTTTGAAGACAGTTGTTATGTGCAGAGCCTATTTGCCTTGCTGCTCTTGGTTCTGTGCATCAATCTTGCCACTTCCGACTACAAGGATCATCCTATTCGAGCATGCGGCAGGCATTTTAGCTCACTCAGAGAAGAAATCTGTGAATATGGTGATGATGATAGTCTGAGCAAGAGATCTGCCGAGATTGACCCTATTCTTAGACCAGGTAATTCCCGTCTTATATAATATTCCTCCTTTGAGTAGACGTCTTTCAATTGACAATTTAACATCTTTAACAAGCCTCTTAAATCCACGTAAATACAAAAAGGTTTACTATAGATGAAATTCAAATAGATATAGATGCGGTTTTTGCGTAAATAATTTATATAGGCGCCCAATTTGATAATCAAATGTCTTTTTGCTTATGTTAATTTAAAACAAACCCAATATACCAATATATAATCCATAAGCATAAGAGGAGAATGAATGTTCAAAACATGTAATCCTATAAGAATTCAAATATTGTTTTTCAAACTAAATTCATATAAAATGTATCAATTGAGAGAGAGAGATAAATATATTCATATTATACATTTTATTATATATTTTCTAAAAAAATTAATACTTCTATAATTCCCTTCTTCTTCCCTTCCCTGGACACTTTATTTTTCCGTTTATCATTACTCTTCACAATTCATCATTTCATACTTCATTCCTAAGGTTAGAAATAATCGTTATTTCTCCTTAAAATAAATTTCGATAAAGAAACACATGCGGGATAATTTTCAAATGTCGTTTCACTTCTATAATTGTTTAAACATTAAAGATAATAACAATCTAATTTTGCATCTCAATTTATATTCGAAAAGAAAGAACTTCAATTACTATATTTATCAATAGATTTAAATCTCCTGGATATTAATCAAGCAAATTCTGCAAGTTTCTGGAGTTTCTTTTTATCATCATATAAATAAGGAGGGTCGGTGGAAGAATGGTCTAAACCGTTGGTTGTCGACCTCTACGACCCGGGTTCGATTCCCGCATTGGGTACTTTTTTTCTGATAAAAAAAAATATGCTTCAATGGCCACCGATTTTTGCAAAAGTCCAACCTCACCAACGAGTGCAAGTAACCAAACGGGGCTCTGACATATTTGTAAGTGCAAAGTCGAGCTGCTTTTCACATATGTAGACATGTGGGGCACTTACAGTAAAAGCAGTCGCTAACTACCCACCATAATTATCATGGCCTGTACCACGTGTACTAGGAAGATAAGCAAAAAAATAATAATATAAATCATAAAGAACTCATCTCCAGAAACCTGCAGTATTTGCTTGACTATAATTATTTAAATCCTTATCCCTTTTGTCTTTGTACCATTTCACAATGATTTAAATATATTCAATAAGCACATATATCCAAAGAGAAAAACAAATAAATTATAGAAATAATTATCTTTTTATTTTATTTCAATTTAAAGTGCTATATCCTCCTAGGGACACTTGCGCTGTCATACATGTATGCCTTTACATTTGTCTTTACATATATATATATACAATAATTTTAGGCCGTAAATAGAAGAGTCATATGATATTAACAATAAGAAAAAGGGGAAAAAATAGAAAATACCTGTGTACAAAATAAAGAAATGTCTGGCAATATGTACAATAAGCATAATATAAATGATCAGTTTCTTAAAATATATTTATTGCTGTATAATTTAAAATAAATCTACAAATGGTATTGAATTTAATATAATTCCTTTACTAGAAATAAAAGTACTTGAATCTGTTACTATTAAATTATTTTCGATTTTATAGTCTTGAAAAACAGGACAATCTAGTAAAAGATGTATTGAGGTTTGTTCCTCATATACACAAAAACAACTCGAGTCTAATTCTCATCAGAAAAGGCATAAATGTATGGATATTTGAGCAGGGAAAAATACATTTTAATCCCTCTTCTATTTCCGACTAGCTATGGATTCTCGAAGAAGAATATTTGTGTCAAACGACTGCTAGCTAACCTATCCTGTGCAGGCAACCTGATGGACCGCATGTTACCCCGCGAGAAGAGAGGATTTGTGGACGAGTGTTGTCGCAAGGGTTGCACTTATACTTACATCAAAGAGAACTATTGTCCACCTTTTGATCAATAACAACCTACGCGTTAACATTCTCTTGAAATCTTGAAATAAACATTGTTCTATAGAACTATTTCTTTTCTATTGATTCTGGAATCTAACAATTCTCACGTTGTTGGTTTAACAAGGTTGTATATGATATTTGTATCTTAGTTTCTACATACACACAATGACTCAGCTATATTGTTCTTTCAATAGGAATTAGTAGGAAGATTTACTATTCGTGCCTACACACCTTTTTAACAATGGTGTAACTTTAAATTTGTTAAGAAAAAGTGTTGTTTTAGTGAAGTCTTGGTGAATTTAGGATTCTTGATTTTCTCTGTGAAAAATTACTACAGCCTAATTACTGACCTTTGAATAAAGAATCATAATACATATGTATCATATTTGAAACTATTATAAACGCGTATGATTCTTTTGAAAATTAAACAATAAACATGTTTAATTTTCAAAAGAATCATACACGTCTATAATAGTTTCAAATATTCATAACAGATGGCGCGCTGATGCATCACAATATATGCATCCTATGTTAATGGTAAAGATTACAGGTATAAAAATACAATATAGAATAAAAACAATAAACAAATATTGATATAGGATTCTTGATTTAGTTATCTGTAATGGCTTTATAACCTGCAAAATCTAATTACTGACTTTTAAATAGAAAATCCTATACAATATGATAATGGTGAAAAATTACAGGTTTATAAACAAAAGGTACTTAAGTTTTGAGATTTATAATCTCGTGGTTCTCTTTTTCAATCTTATATCTAGATATATGGTTGGTTTTTGACCGCTACTACCCGGGATCAAATCCCGCATTGGGCACTTTTTATAATTAAAAAAAAAAAAATGCTCCAATGGCCCCCGATTCTTGCAAAAGATCAACCCCACCAGCGAGTGCAAGTAACCAATCTGATATACTTGTAAGTGCAGATGTCAAACTGCTTTTCACGAGTGTAGACATGTGGAGCACTTACAGAAAAAATAGTCGTGAACCTCTACCCACCATGAATATCATGACCTCTACCCCACGTGTACTAGTAATAATAATAATAACTTTATTTTTTAAAAAGGTTACAAGTTTTTCTCTAAAAGTGTAACGAATTTTTATTTACAACTTCTAAATAATAACATTAAAAGTAAACAAAGATATTTACATTTACTATCGTGACTCCTGGTCAGTGCTGTGGCCCTCACAGATATGGTCCCCTGATGTCCTGCAGCTCCCCAACAGTCTTTCTATGGCCTCTCCTGGAGGTTCCTCGATAAAATGGTCCCCTGGCCTTGATCCATTCTTGTCTGTCAGGTCTCCTGTCATCTGTTCTAGGTCGTTCTTCTGGATCTCTTCCATGGTCGCCGTAGCCCTGTGGTTCAATGATTATCTCCGGTTTATTATCTTTGCGTATGATAAATTCTGGATAAATAAATTCGTAAAATTCGTGTCTGACTACTGCTGTATTTAGTACATTGTAATTGTATCTCTATAGGAACCTTTCAGATATATGAAAGACCAGATATAATGGGGAACATTTTTGTCATCAGTTTGATTTAAAATGGAAGGCTTTCCCTTTCTTGTGTGCTAGTTAGAGATTTAGGGGAATGATGGAGAGTGGTGTCCTACATTCTTCCTCCTTGTTTCTCTTTTAGATAGCAGAAAAGAATGGCTTAAACGTGGCTCGTTGGTCTAGGGGTATGATTCTCGCTTAGGGTGCGAGAGGTCCCGGGTTCAAATCCCGGACGAGCCCCTTTTTTTTATTATTTATATATTTTTTTTCTGTGAGCAAATGACAAGGAAAATAATGAATAAGAAAGTTAAGAATTTTAAAATGATCAAAGATACATTGAACCTGAAACTCAAATATACATTCAAAGATGTCATCTATAGGAATAAATATAAACTAAACGTTCACTTTTAAGTGGCTTTTTTTTTTGTGCACAAATTGATAGAAAGAGAGAGCAATCCTTCGAAATACATTTGAATTTTGTTTATTTTTACAGATTCAGGTAACGCTCTTTTAAATATAAACATTAACTTTCAGTTAAATGTTGATGTTATATTTTTTGAGCGTTGAAGTTATTTTTTAATAAATATCCTTTCTATATTCGTTAAGGAAAGCCAACCACGTACGTCATTCAGATTGTTGGCCCTCGCGATGTGCGTCGTCTGCGCTTTTCTTCTTCTGGGAATACTTCTTATCCTATAACCGAGAATATTTATTATTTTTACAAAAAAAAAAATATTTTTCAATATTTTGAAATATGGAAAACTTATCTCATATGTATTGGCAGGCGGTTAGTAATTGTCTTTATTCTTTTATGTAAAAAAGACTGTATATGTTTCAAGAGTCCAGCGGTAAGAGTCCAGGTTACCCCACCGCTGATTTTATGTAAATAAGACTTATGTACGCTCCAAGAGTCCAGGTCACCTACATATATTTTTAGGCAAATACGAGTTCTGTACGCTCCAAGAGTCCATATTATTTACAGTTGCTTTTATGTAAATAAGACTTATGTACGCTCCAAGAACCCAGATTATTCACATTGCTTTAATGTAAATAAAAATTCTGTACGCGCAAAGAGTCCAGGTTACCCACAGTTGATTTTATATAAATAAGCTGAACGCTCAAATAAACTTCTATGAAATGTCTCCCTTCTTTTGTAACCTCTCTTTCTCTATTATTATCCTCATATAACTATATATAGGCCTTATTGAGGTTTTATTCTTGCTTTATATCTTATTAATTTCAGAATATATAGTAACGTAAAAAAATAATGGAAAACAAACGAAAGTCCAGCCGCAAAAATTATAGTCCACAGTACACGTTGCCTCTAAGTCTGGTGGATATATTGTCCTCCCTAAGCTACCCAGCATCTTGGCCAAAATACCACGCGGAAAAGCGAGGGAGCAAAAAGATAATACAGCAATTTATTTTAATCTCTCTCTTGATTCCTGGAGAGTATATTTTTTAATAAAACAATTCCCAGGCTATTAGCAAAAATTTTGATAGAGATAAGAAATATAATGAGTAACAAAATATCTAATTTTAATATTCTGCTATTCAAAAATAAAATATTATGTCACAATTTAGCTATCTATTCATTAAAAGTTGTTATCTCCATGTATGACTCCAAAATAAATGAAAGCCTTTTAAAAATATTTTCAAAGGATTTCCTTCCTAATTTAACGAGTTGAACGGATTTGTAAGTTTATTTTTTACTGATTTATTTTCAAATAGAGTTCGAATTGTTTCAATTAATTTATTTGAGATATACATTTGACTTATATTTATTTCGATTAAATAATCCCTTAAATCAATATTAAAATAAGAATATTAAGCCTCCTGGGAAAATTTTCTTTTAAAATATTTTTCATTTATTTAAAAAGAAACTTTTCCAAGGAGGGTTAATATTCTTATTTCAATATATTTATTTGATATTCTACATAGTTCCCATATTCCACTATGTTAGAACAATGGCTGATGTGGAGTTAAGACAAACTTAGTTACCTAGATCTAAGTCAGATCCCTCTAAGCCCTCTAAGAGCCAACTAGCCTATACGCCATGGCCGCGATGTTAGCGATCGTCCTCCTGCTCCTCCTCCAAGGAGCCGCCCTCATGCCCCTGCCACGAAATGACCACCACCACGACGAAGCCACCCACGTCAGAGGCCCTCCAGTCCCGGAGGTCCTGGGCAGCTTCGAGCTGACCCTGCTAGAGGTGGCCGCGGTTTCCTACCTGCTGGTAGTCTGGTACCTGCTGCTCCGCCGTCGCCGCCGGGCCATGTCCGCCCACCGCCAGCTGAGGGCCGCCCGCCACTGGATGAGGACCGACCACCGCCATCCCCACTGGCCCTGAAGTCCTGGGAGTCCGCCCCAGAATATTTTTCTTCTTTTTATTTATTTATTTATTTCTATTCGTCGTCTTGTTTAAATGTTGTAATAAATATGATGTTGTGCTGTGAAAACTCGGCTTTTTATTAACAAATACCAATACATAAATGGTAGTAAAGGATAAATTTAACTAAAAACAGTTTTTATAGTACAATAGCTATTGTAAATCTGAGAACAGGGCCTGACTGTAGTCTTTGTAAGAAAATCTTCCTTCATCCTTCGCTGTCTATTATAAAATTTAATAGACAATATACAAAGGGTGGTTACATCATTCTACCTAAAGAGGCACCCCTTCCTTTAATTTGAAAAAGAGCCAAAAATGAGTTTTGATTTGTTCCTCTTTAATAGATATGTGATTATACCAGAAATATTTTTTATCTATATACTAATGGACAAAACTTAAGAAAGTGAAAAGTCCTTGATGTCACTAATCTTTTTTTTTTTTTAAGGAGATAGAGGCCATTTTGTTCACACTTAATTTTCTCGTGTGTCTTCAATAAAGTTCGCTTTGTATCAAATATCTTTCAGGGGTTTTGTCTGAATTCTGATATACATGTTACAAGGTACAACTGTAAAAGGTAAAACTTGTAAAAGGTACAACTTCCTCAAGTTTTGTCCATGAGTGTATTTTGGCGTAAAGAATACTTTTACATGAAGATGCAAGGGACAAGCACACTATTTGGACACTGTTACCATATTTCATGACATCAGAAGCAAAATTGGATTAAACTTTAAAGAGAAAGTCTAGTTTAAGGAGTTTGCACTCATCAAAAGTAATGCTTTTTTATTCGTTTTTAAAATCTTCCTGAACAGAACAAATAACTGTTTTCTATAATCCTCCAGGTTTCTTCCATCAAATATTCCAATTTTGCATATACGTTATAGGCTATATTATACTGGAATGGGAACCTGGACTTCTGATATCTTGGGCATGGAATAGAATAACGCATTGAACCATTTTAATTTTAAAACCACAATGACCAAAATCTTGTAAAAGTACTTATCCACTCGCGACTATAAATACTCAAACGGGACTTTGGTACCACGTGAATTCAAATTCGAAATGCTTACATATGTGAACATTATTTCACTTAGAGTACAAGCAGTTGTAAATTTCTAACTCACATGATCATCATGGCTTATACCAAGGTGTTTACACTTTGGATTAGTAATATATGTACATTCTTCCTTTTGTGATCTCGCAAATATATTGCTACGTGGAAAATTAAGGAAGACAAACTTCAGGATGTTTCACTGCAATTTATTTTAGGCAAGAACAAACTATGAGTGATAAACACAAGATAAGCAATGAAGGAAGTTTACAGAGTAGCAAAATGTAAACATAAAAATGACCACCTTGTTAATAAAAATAATAAAATTAATAAATACTTTGTAACATAGCTTCTTTCCTATGGGAGCTGTGACCCACAGCTAGCAATTATTGTAGTTACTGACATGGATCTGACATGCTTCTGCCAAGGATTCCATCGAAGTCTTGGAACTTTGTCCCTAGTACCTTTGCGTCCTTTTTCTTGCGGCGTGAAGAGCGGCTTTGTCGTCGTATCGTCTATAGGGACATCGTCATATTGGAGGGAAGTTTTGGGTTTATCACGGCGGTGGAATCCTGGAGCCAGTCTCTCAAAATGTAAATCACAGCACCCATGGCTTCAAGGTCTTCTCGGCGGTCTTCAGTTTGTCTTCCCTAACTTACCCAGCATCTCCACCAAAATGCCACGTGGAAAATTAAGGATGACAAACTTCAGGATGTTACACGGCAATTTATTTTAGGCAAGAACAAACTATGAGTAATAAACACAAGAAAAGCAATGAAGGAAGTTTACAGAGTAGCAAAATATAAACATAAAAACGACCACTCTGTTAATAAAAATAATGAAATTAATAAATACTTTGTAACAACATTATGATAAAGAAGGGAATGCTGTAGGATATATTAGGAGAAAAAGGCGAGGGGACAAAGATATTTCTACGAGCCATCGACAAGTGTAAAGGCTGAAAGTTGAAGGCAGTGATATGGGATATTAGAGGGAACCAACATTCAACTGACCTATCTCAGAAATGTCATACTTTGTGCACATCACTTACTGAAAATAAGACATACACATATTACAAATATTTATTTAATCACTAATATAAAACTTAATATAATGCATTAGCGCGCCAACTGTTATGAATATTCGAAACTATAATAGACGCGTATGATTCTTTTAAAAATTAAACAATATCTATTGTCCTTACTGCAATTGAAAAATTAATGGGAGGTCATGGCTCATCAGTGGTGAACCCTCCCAGCGGTTTCAACAGTTTAATCTACCATACCACTGTTATACTGCTTTTTTCGATCTACCTTTTATAGTGATACTGATGTTAGACTCTTGGAATGGGAATTTTAGATAAACTATGGACATAAGCTTTGAAGATAGCAGAATTATATACAATTATAAATATATATAATGCTTCGAGCAACCGCTCTTCCGCAAACTTCAATAAAAGACTCAATTTGAAGTTTGTGGAAGAGCGATGGCTCGGAGCATATTATATATTTATAATTGTATGTAATTATGCTGTTCTCAAATCTAATGGCCATATTTCATCTAAAATACCCATTCCAAGAGTCTAACAACAGTATGACTATAAAAGGAAGATCGAAAAATGCAATATAACAGCGGTATGGTAGATTAAACTGTCGAAACCGTTGGGAGGGTTCACCACTGATGAGTCAAGCTTACTTTTTCCAATGCAGTGAAGGCAGTAGACATTTTTTAATCTTTAAAAGAATCATACGCTTCTGTAATAGTCTCGAATTTTCATAAAACCTATTACATAAAAACTACATATAAATAAATATAGAAGATCAAGAATTTTTTTTATTGAGGCTTATATATTAGCTTAACCCTGTATTCCCATCCTCCTTCTCGAAGTCTATTATTCATCCGATTTTTAAAAATGGCGATTCTGATAATCCATCCAACTACCGCGGAATCTCACTGCTGAGCAATTTCGCGAAACTATTTATAGCAATACTTAGGTCCCGCCTAGTCAAATGGATTGAAACTAATGATATTATCCCAGATAATCAAGCGGGCTTCAGATCTGCTCACTCATGTCAAGATCATATTTTCATATTGACATCTGTAATCCAACTTGCCCTAAGGAAGAAAAGAGGTAAATGTTACTCCTTCTTTGTAGACTTAAAAAAAGCTTTTGACACGGTTCCTCACGCATTGCTATGGACAAAACTAGTCAAAATAAGACTGAATCACCGATTTGTCAACTTAATTAAATGTTATTATGAAGACATGACCGCTGCGGTTCGTTGGAACAGTTCTATCACTGAATTCATTGAAATTCGTTCGGGGGTGCTCCAAGGTGACCCACTATCCCCATGCCTATTCATATTCTTTATTAATGATTTGATTAAAATATTTGATGATTCGGGGTTGTCAGGAATATACTTACCCAATTTCGGAAACATACACCTCCTCCTATATGCCGACGATATTGTTTTGATCGGTGATTCTAAAATAAACCTTCAATTGAAAATAAATATACTGAAAACCTATCTAGAAAATAACTCACTAACTCTGAACGAAAACAAGTCAAGAATAATGTTTTTTCGTAATGGAGGAAAGGTGACGCGTTCAGAAAGATGGTATTGGGGTCAAAGTCCTTTAAGTGTTACATCAAAATATACGTACCTGGGCTACCCGCTCACCCCTTCGATTTCTTTCACTCAAGTTGCCTTAAATTATAGAGGCAGGACCATGGCCGCGATGGGTGCTGTGGGGGAGATTATTCTGAAGTCCAAGCTCAAATCCTTCCATGCAAGTATGAGATTGTTGGATTCTATGATCTTGACAGTCCTACTCTATGCGGCTCCAATCTGAGCACATGATCGTAAAATCTAGACCCTTTGCATTCGCTTTTTATAAATACTGGAAATCAGCTCAATCAAAATGTTTAGCACAGACACCGGATCCAACTCGATAATTGGTCGAGGTAAATACCCAATATTTGTATATAACTATGATGCTAATCTGTTATTTATTTATTTTGTCCTACCGGGATAATCCTGTATGGCGCGTGTGCCCAATAAAGGCTATTGTTGTTGTTAGCTTAACCATAATATATCGAAACTATTATAGTTCTCTATCTATGACGTTATATTAGTTAGAAATTATCCGTTATCCAGGCTCCAAAGGTGATGATAATCAGTGATCAGTCACGCAGAGAGTATTTAGAAGGATGGGGCTGCTTGAGACAGGCTACATAGATTTAATTGTGCTCTTTTGACACAATTTTGGTATAAAATTACTTAACACAAAGCAATAGCGCGCCATCTATACATATAAAATAAAAGGATTTAAGAGCGCGAATGTTTCTTTTATACATAAAACGAACTTCTACTGTCCTTACTGCGCTGAAAAAATATATTGGGAGGGCTTGGCTCATCAGTGGTGAACCCTCCCAGCGGTTTCGCCAATTTAATCCACCAGACCGCTTCTCAGAGCTCTAATACTGTATTGGATCATTCTGCTTTTATATGCTACACTGAAGGATGGAATCTTAGAAATGGTTTTCAAGTAAACTATGGACATAAGCTTATAGGACAGTAGAATTACATTCAAATATTTGCTTCGAGCAATGCTCTTCAGCAAACTATAAAGACAATACCATTAGGAATAAATTAACACAAAGCAATAGCGCGCCATCTATACATATAAAATAAAAGGATTTAAAAGCGCGAATGTTTATTTTATACATAAAACGAACTTCTACTGTCCTTACTGCGCACCAAACCGCTAATATCAATTAATTGTAACAAGCAATTTCTTGACTTTGAAGTTTTCAAACCTTGTTTTTTTTTTTTTTTTTGGGGGGGGGGGGGGCTTCGGTTCCCTTCTTTCAATCCATTGGCTATTTTGACATTTGGTTTCCGGGTCATACTGATACACACGTGTCTCATCCCTGGTAATGAATTTTTGACTCCACTCTGGATTAATCCGAATTATTTCAATCATGTTAGGCAGACTTCCATTCTAAGCTCCATATTTCCTCAGTTAGAATCAGGGAACAATTACTGTTCTGATTACTACTGTCTTAACTCTTTAGCACATTTTAATTGTATCTCTCTAGAGACCAATAAGTAATTTCAGATAAATGAAAGTTCAGACATATATTGAGGGGAACATTTTTGTCACCAGTTTGATTTAAAAATGGAAGACTTTCCTTTCTTGACCTATTTAGAGATTGAGGGAGGGGGGGGGGGGGGGGGGGGATGATGGAGAGTGATCAAACTCCATGTCCTACATTCTTCCCCCCCAACTCTAGTTTCGCTTTTATATATCAGAAAAGAAAAGTCTTCATCGTGGCTCGTTGGTCTAGGGGTATGATTCTCGCTTAGGGTGCGAGAGGTCCCGGGTTCAAATCCCGGACGAGCCCTTTTTTTTTAATTTATTGTTTCGTGTGTGTGCGCGCGCGCAAACGACAATGAAAATCTATATATATAAAATTGAATGTCTGTCTGTACTCTATAGATTCAAAAACCATACATCCAATCGCCGTGAAATTTTGGGATATTATTAGGTATATCACCGGGAAGGTTTTTGAAAAATAATTTCATGAATATCTTGAATATCCTTAGAGTTATTTGCAGATTTGTAGATTTAACTCACAAGCAGCGCCCCCATTGTGACGATGATAACAAGTTTTCTTATCACTAAGTTTGTTATCTTAAATATTATTTATCAAAAGTAAGATTATCTCAGGATGACACGGCAATTTATTTGAGACAAGAATAATGATTCAATTCAAGGCGAAGATACTATTCCTTTAACTTCCAATTACCGAGGGAACCAATTAATTTTGATTTTATTCAACTTATCGAGTATTTTTCAAGGGACCGGGAAAAATGTTCGCTAGATAAAACGATGATTTTGTAATGTAGAAAATTAGGAAAGACAAAATTCAGGATGACACGGCACACAAGGACCGGGAAAAAATGTTCACTTTATCGAGAGATTCCAATTTACGAGTTTCAGATTATCAAAATATATCCTTTTTTTAAAATAAGTTTATAGAGAGTCAAAAAGGGATCTGTAAAGAAAAAAAAAAAACATTTTTTCCTCAAAATATTCCGAGAGATTGCTCACTGTGCAATAAATTGATAAAGAGGGAGCAATCTCTCGAAATATTTTGAGAAAAAAAAATGTTTTTTTTTTTCTTTGCAGATCCAGGTACGCCCTTTTATATAAAAGTAAATAAGAAAGTTGAAAAATTTTAAATAATAAAAGAAACTCGAATATATATACATTTAAAGATAGCAAAGCCTAATCTATAAGAATAAATATAAACTAAAAGTTTACTTTAAGGTTCATTTTGTGCAATAAATTGATAAAGAGAGAGCAATCCGAAATGCAGGGTGGCTGAAAATATGGTCCTCTTTATTTATGAACTAAAGAACAGTATTTAAAGCGCGTGGGCTCGTGAATTCGTGATGTTTCGGAAGGCTAAAATGCTAATAAGTGTGAACAAATTTGTCTATGTCTGCTTTAATAAAAAAAGATGAACGGCTAAAACAAAGTCTTTCCACTTCCTTAAGTTTTGTCCATAAGTGTACTTTCATTCTCTTAACTTAGTGATCCTAAATTTTGAAAGAAAATAATTTTTCAAAGCGTTCTCATACTGATCTTAATTATTTCCTGACTTTATAGCAGATCTCTCGGTCACACTACCTCTTATCACTGAACGCCACAACTCTGATTTACTTTAATAAACTTCTCTAAGATGTGTCACTTTTTTTAATACCTTTTTTATAATGATATCCTTATATAACTCAGTCTTATTAAAGTTATTTTTGCTCTTTGACACAATCAATAAGAAATCTAGGGTTTAATTTCTTTTTACAATTCTTTTATTTCTCGAGTTTGATTTAGACAAAGTGTAAAAGTAGGAAAGAATCTTTATTATTATCTTGCTCTATAGCCTCTGTTAGTTTTAGAATATATAAATGTTGTAATATATTACAATATATATCTATGTCTCCATGTGTTGTATAGTTGTAGTGCCAAGGTAACAAATAAAATTTCGAGTGAGTGACAGTCGGCGCCTGTAAGAGGAAAGAGGTCCGAAAAACAAGTCGTGCCCCAAGGGTGTGTCCCTTTCGTACGCAAACAGATTAGTCCGCTTTAAGACACGATTGACAGACCCCCTCTAAACAGATCTCCCCTAACCGGCGTCGGTTACACTTACTCTCTCGCCATCTCTGTGGTGACATCTAACATGCCTCGTCCTTTTGTGTAATCCCAATCACGCCTGAATCCACTCTAATCATTGAGGCCACCACGACTGCAACTAACATGCCACACTGCATTCATCCTACAGCTACAACAACTACATAAATATGGTGTCATATATGTAATATTGTTGCAAATGTCGACGTATGGATAAGCTGGCAGTCGTGTACGTGAGGCGAGTGTTGATGTTCTTCCCACACGCGGACAACAAGAAGCAGAGGCAGGGCTAGATGTTAGCACCGAGAGTGATCGGGGACAGCCCACGGGACAGAAGTATAGGCCATGGCACAAACTTGGATGCTTATCACCAAGACATGGAGAGAGAGAGTTGTGAGAGACAGAAGCCATCTCCTGATGGCCACACCCTAGAACATCTGTTGACCTCCTGCCTAAACCTGTCCTGTTTTCAGGGTTCGTCTATAAAGAGTCTGCTGGACAGCGGACGGTTGGCTCGGCAACCCTGGAGCTGACGTCACTTCCTGTTGATGTAACCTGCGGCGTCGCCACGCTGACTCTTTCTCCATGTTTACTATTTAATCTATATATAATCCCTTTATCTTGTAGTTAATTAAACAATAATTAACGTTGAGCGCTGTGTGTAATCAATTGGAATACAACAAAGATTACGAGACTGAGGAGGCGCAAGGCCTAAAACGTGAGACTGAAGAAGCGCAAAAACCTAAAACGTCAGACTGAAGAAGCGCAAGGCATAAAACGTGAGTAACCAAATTTCCTTTGATTACTTGGACCATCCTTTTTTCTACTTACCAAATATTTTGTAAAATGGCAAACACGACGATTACAAAATTAAATGGTGCTAATTACTCCAGTTGGAGCTTCCAGATGAAACTCGTTCTAATCGAAAACGACTTGTGGAGTTTGATCAATCCAGGAGAGGATAAGCCTGACCCTAGTGACCTTGTTACAACAAAACCTTTTTTGTCGCGGGAGGGTAAGGCGTTTGCAAAAATTTGCCTCGGGATTATTGATGAACAACAATTGCATGTTCAACATTTGAATACTCCGAAAGAGGTCTGGGAGGAACTGGAAAAATTATACGCACCAAAGGATAGTAGATATCGAGCCGTACAACTAAGAAGGCAGTTATATGGCGAAAGGTTGACTCAGCACAGCAATATGGAAGGGTATATGGGGAAGATAAACTACATTGTAAACGAACTGGCCCAAATTGGCGACAAAATTGATGATGGCGATTTGGCTATGGTTCTTTTGGGTGGATTACCAGAGGATTGGGACACCGTTGTCTCAACCATATGTAACTTGCCTGATTCAGACTTCACGACCGCCACAGTTAAAAGACGGCTGTTGGCAGAAGCAGAAAGGCGTTCGTCAAATTTACTGAAAGATGTGGGTGCCATGGTCGTTAATGCCTCTTCGAAGCCCATTGAAACAGAAAAACAATTTAAAGGAAAGGTTGTTTGTTTCTAATGTGGAGGTAAAGGCCATTATGCAAGGGAATGCAGGAAGAAAGGAAAGAATGAACAAAGACCAAAGAGGTTTGACCAAAACAAAGGCGTAAATATGTCGGCAATGTGCAACACTTTGTTTGGAGCTACTGCCGAGACCTGGATCATAGATTCTGGAGCGACGCACCATATGACTTCCAAGAGAGATTACTTCAAATGTCTGAAAGAGTGCACAAGCAATATGAGTTCCATCACTATTGCGAATGGCTCTTCTATAGAAGCATGTGGTATCGGTACTGTCAGTGCCAATATTGTTGGACACAAGGGAGATGCCAGCAATATGGTTGCCCAGAACACCTTGTATGTTCCAGATATGCGTCACAGTGTTCTGTCTGTACTCCAAATGATAGAAAACGATAGAAAGGTTGTCTTCAACAGGAGTGGTTGCCACATTATGGACATGAAAGGTAAACTCTTGATAGAGGGAAAGAAGCTGGGTAGACTTTACTACGTCCAGACTACTCCATCCTCTCCGATAGATCAGAATGATCGCGTTTCTCTTGCATCTGAATGCAAGGAAGAGCTTACACTGGAACTTTGGCACAAAAGGCTGATGCATGTAAATGCATATACGATAGCAAAGATGGCCAAGAACCAAAGCGTAAGAGGACTTGATTGCAGCCCGGCAAAGCCAGAAAAGTGCGAAGACTGCTTGATCGGCAAGTCTTACCGTCTGCCATTCCTTCAACACTCACACAAGGAGGAAAAAGAAATCATGCCGTTGGACTTGGTGCATGCGGACTTGATGGGTCCACTCGACGTATTGAGCTGGGGAGGAGCCAAGTACGTCTTTAACCATCATTGATGAATCTACGAGATATACAAGTGTTTTTTCCTGAAAAACAAAGGCGGAACCCTGGGAAAAGTCAAAGAGTGGATTCAAGAATCTGAGAAACAAACCAGCCGGAAACTAAAACGAATACGTACGGATAATGGCTTGGAATTTTGTTCCAAAGAATGGGACACTTTCTGCACGAGCGTCGGAATAGTTCATGAACACACTATGATGTATACACCTCAACAGAATGGTGGGGCAGAAAGAATGAATAGGACACTCCTAGATCTTGTCAGGAGCACTATATCTGGAAGTGGTCTGCCAAAGGCTTCCTGGGCGGAGCTGACTTACACCGCAGCCTATGTCAGAAACAGAGTTCTCAACAATCACAATGGTGAAAGCACGCCATATGAACTGTGGACAGGGAACAAGCATAGTCTTAAACACATAAGAGCTATTGGCTGTCAAGTATTTGTCCATATTCTAAGACAAGTCCGTAAATCCAAACTCGAAAGGAGAGCTGTCAAAGGTAACCTTGTTGGATATGCACTCGGAGGACGTGGCTACAGAGTGTGGATTCCTGTGATGAAGAAAGTGGTGGAATCTCGGGACTGTGTCTTCAAAGAGAGTGATGTATCGAGGAACGTCAGCAACCGGGAGGTGCTTCCATCAGTTGAACACTACAGCTATGGGACTCAACGGGAGATTGAAGAGTATCCAGTGTCTTTATTAGATCAAGAAGACGTGATACCTACAGAAGAGGACAGCCATAATGAAGATACTGTGAAGCCTTCTCCTACTCGATCTCATCCAATGATCCTAAGGAACCAGAGAAATGCTCAGAACTCAAATGAACTCCTCAGTACTGAAGTAAATAAGGGAGATCCTACTTCGTATAAAGAAGCTATCCAAGGCCCTGAAGCTGAGCATTGGCTTGAAGCAATCGAAGAAGAATTGGAATCCTTGAGAAAGCACAAAGTTTGGGAACTAACAGAACTACCAAAAGACTCTGCCGCAATTGCTTGTAAGTGGGAGAAACCTACACGAACTTCATCGTTCGAGACTCTTAAGCGGCGAAGTGATCCATGAATAGGAGGTCACTTCGAGGGAGGAGATTGCTGGACAGCTGACGGTTGGCTCGGCAACCCTAGAGCTGACGTCACTTCCTGTTGATGTAACCTGCGGCGTCGCCACGCTGACTCTTTCTCCATGTTTACTATTTAATCTATATATAATCCCTTTACCTTGTAGTTAATTAAACAATAATTAACGTTGAGCGCTGTGTGTAATCAATTGGAATACAACAGAGTCCCTGGGGGCCGGCCCCACATGGGCTTTGGCACTTTCCTCCTCTCTCCCCAGCTGTCCCCTGCTGACCGCTCTTTGGATTTTTATTTTGACGTCAACATTTTTAGTGTTATATACAAATAGGGGTTTACAGGTATTATCAATAAAGATAGCATATATACAAAATATGGGGGTGGCAGCAAACAGAAACGGTGTACATTCCCAAAGAAGGGCAGGATCTTTTAAGGTATCGGCTCTAACTAATTGGAATATATGTGACATATACTAAAAGTGTCGTACAGTTTGAAATATACGATATATATATAAATATGGTGTCATATATATAAATAAGGGAAGACACAATGAGTTCAGTCGCAAAAATTATAGTTCACAGCACCCACTGCATCCAGATTGCGACATTCAATTTGTCTTCACTAAACCACCCAGCATCTTGACCAAAGTGTCACGCAGAAAGACGAGGGAGCAGGAAGATGACAAAGGCATTTATTTTGATCTAACTCTTGATATAAGTCCGATTCCTGAAGTGTGTACAATTTTTTTTTACCGAAATAATTTCCAGGGTTATTAACAACAATTTTGAGATATATAAGAAATATATGCTGGGTAACAAAGTATCTAATTTAATAATCTGTCTTTCTCAATAATTAAATATTATGTCACAATTTAGCTAATTCTTCATTAAAAGTTGTTTATCGCCATGTGTGACTCCAAAAGAAATGAAAGTCTTTTTAAAATATTTCAAGAAATTTCTTCCAATATTTAACAAGTTAAACGTTTTTGAAAGTTTATTTTTCACTCATATATTATCAAATTGCAATTTGAAATGTGTGAATTGATTTATTTGAGATATACAATATTTGATATATATTTGACATTCATTTATTTGATATTCTAAATAGGTCCCACATTCCACTATGTTATAACAATGGCTGATGTGGAGTTAAGTTAAACTTAGTTACCTAGATCTAAGTCAGATCCATTGTAGCTTTATATAAGAGCCAACTAGCCCTATACGCCATGGCCGCGATGTTGATCGTCCTCCTGCTCCTCCTCCAAGGTGCCGCCCCCATGCCCTTGCCACAACCTGACCGCCCCCAAGAAGACGCTACCCGCGACGGAGGCCCTCCAGTCCCGGAGGTCCTGGGTAGCATCCAGCTGACCCTGCTGGAAATGGCCGCCGTCTCCTACCTGCTGGTAGTGTGGTACCTACTGCTCCGCCGTCGTCGCCGAGCCATGACCGACCACCGCCTGGCGATGTCCGTCCGCCGCCGGATGAGGGCCGCCCATCGCCATCCCCACTGGCCGTGAAGACCTGGGAGTCCACCCCAGAAGATTTTTCTTATTTTTATTTATTTATTCCTATTCGTCGTCTTGTGTTGCTGTCGTAATAAATATGATGTTGTGCCGTGAAAACTTGGCTTTTATTAACAAATTCCAATACATAAATGGTAGTAAAGGATAAATTTACCTAAAAACAGTTCCTATAGTACAATATGCTATTGTTAATATGAGAACAGGTTCTGAGTGTAGACTTTGTAAAAAAATATTCCTTGACCAACGCTGTCTATTATAAAATTTAATAGACAATATACCAAGGGTGATTACGTCATTCTACCTAAAGAGGCACCTCATCCTTTAATATGAAGAAGAATCAAAAATTAAGTTTTGAATTGTTCCTCTTTAATAAATATGTGATTATACCAGAGCTCTTTTTATATATACACTCATGAGCAAAACTTAAGGATGTGGAAAGTCCTTGATGTCGGCGGTCATCTCTCTATATATATTTTAAGGAGATGAGGCAATTTTGTTCACACTTAGTTATCTCGTGTGTCTTCAATAAAGGCCACTGTGTATCAAATATATTTCAGAGTTATTGTCTGTATACTGATATACATTATAAAAGGTACAACTTCCTTAAGTTTCGTCTATGAGTGTATTTTGGCGTAAAGAATATTTTTTACATGAAGATGCAAGGGACAAACACTATTTGGACACGGTTTCCATATTTCATGACATGAGAAGCAAAATTGGCCCAAACTTCAAAGAGAAAGTCTAGTTTGAGAAGTTTGCGCTCAGTGTACCATTGCCTTCTGTGGTTGGTCTGAACGTCAGTGCACCACATCTTCCTGTGTTTGTTCTGGTAGCCAGTGCTCAATACCGTTTCGCGGCTGTTTGAGTACGAATCAAGTACGCCCAATAAGCTACAGTCTTGCCTGCATCAATAAACGCGGCTTGCCGCTCGCGAAAGGTGCATAAAGCTCTGCCAATTTCTGCCCTAAAACCGCCAGGACGTCGCTTTCATACGGGAGACGAATGCCTTGTCGATGGACGATATTCGAGACCTCTACCTCGGCCACAGCGCTGTCTTCGCGCTATGTACCGTCATCAGGGGCCATACCTCGTCTGCCTTCTCGCGCCGGGAGTCGCCTTCATGTGGCAATGCGTTCTGTGAATGAGCCACAATTCCATCGTCTCTATCAACGCCTTCGGTCAGAAAGTGAGCGCCATCAACTGTCACACGATAATGATCACATCTTAATCAGAGTGCCTGACAAAAGGAACATGGATGATGTCTCCCGTTTAGACAGAGATTCGCCAATCGCGTCTTCCAATACTGGGCCATCCATTAAAGGCACTCGGACAACCGAACTGTAGTTCTCCAGCTAAAGATCCTCGTCATCCATGCGTGGCTGCTATGCTTTGCTCGAGGCTCCTCGTGGAACATCTGTCGCAAACAATCGACCGCATTACTACAGCCATAGCGGATATGACCGGAGAATATCTCTGGAAAGTCTGGTCTTCCACAAATCAGAACTTCTGGCCAATCCCTCCAAGTCTCTTGCATCGCTGACGACGACTACGTTGGGCGCGCCAGGTGGTTCCTGCAGGCCAAGCTAGATTCTGCGTGGTTGGACGCCTCTACCCATCACTGCCTGATTTCGGGTGCGGCTTTCTTGTACGCCGGCCTACCAGGACAAAGTTCCGCACGAAGGCAACATTGTCGGAGCCAGGGAGATGACCATCATCAACGCCCATCTGGCACACGACCTCCGCGAGCGGCGAGAGCCGGACCCACTCCACCTTCAAGCCGCGTTTCGTTCGTGCGTCTTGCGACTTTAATGCCAAATCTGAGTTCATCCGAGGAACAAGGACTCACCTCATCCTCGAAGAGAACGACCCCTGCACCACTCCGAGATCTCCGCGGGATAAATGGCCACCTCCATCCCCCGCCTGACGCTCGGAAGACCTCCCGAGTAGAACGAACTACCCTGAAAGTTCTTTATGGCGTACGAGGAATCCTTCGCCATAGCTCTCCATTGGATATACGAAGTCTTCCAAATCTTCGGGACCTTGCCTCCATCGACGCGGCGCCGCACCATCTGTCTGGTCTCCAAACTCAAGGCAGTCCTGGACTCTGTGGCTACATCTCGATCCCCTTGGCGAATTCTCGAGCCCTCAGTAACATCTTCCTTCAGCGTCTGCGGCCTCATCTCCCCGTTCTGATACCTGAGGGATATACATACGCCGTTTCCGATAGGTCCTCTTCTTTTGACATAGCGCGTGTGTCCATGCTACTTAGAGGGGCGACTCGGGGCATGCCGTCGTCTCAACCGACCTAGAGTCCGGCTTTGACACCATGGACCGCGGCTTCTTGGTGATCCTAAAGGTCTCTCTTCTCGGCTACCGCTGGCTTTTATTGGGTAGTATCCTCCTCTTTGCTGGAACGAACACAGCTGTCCGAGACGGAGGCTTTCATACCAGACCCTTCCATCTTCTGAATGGTGTGAGGCAGGGCTGCGCCTTCAGCGCCGCAATTTACAGCCTCTATGCGGGCTCTTTCCTGCGTTGTTTAGAGAAAGCGCTTGGGCCCGGAAATGTCCTCGCCTACGCCGACGGCATCGTCTTGCTCATTCGCCGCGAAAAGCCTTTTGAAATAGCCAACCTTCAGTTGAAATCTCCTGAAACACCGAGAAAAATCGCCATCCTAGGGACCATAGTGACGCCTGGGATGCGAACTTCGGTCCAAGAGCTTTTGGAGTGGGCCATTGCCAAGTGGTCCTTCTTTGTCCGCGGTCTCTCTCTTGTTGATCGAGCAAAAGCGGCCAATAGCCTGGTGCTTTCGGCCATTTATCATCTCCCGGCCCACCTGACCAGCGATACCACAATCGCAAGACTGCAGGCAAGATTGGTTCGATTCGTCTGGGACTCGATCGAACTCATGGCTTCCCGGCAGCGTCTTGGCGCGGCCGATCCCCGTGGGAGGCATGGGCCTTATCGACCTCGGCACGTAGCTCCAGCTGTAGTGTATCAAGGGCGTCCAGGCGGCACTGACTGGAGGCCAGAACGCTCACTCTTGGCTCGCCGAGAGTGGGATGTGGTTGTCTTCTGCGTCCACTACTGGCACCCGGTTTCCCCCGCGGCGGTGTCGGAGTCTTTACCTCTTCGAAGCTGCCGCAGAGATCCTAGAGCTGAACCAGCAGGTCCTACAGCCAGCACTCATCCAGGCTCTTCTAGTCGGGGGCGACTGCCGCTTCCTTCGGTCGTCTGAGCTTCTGGCTACTACAAGCTGGCTGGGCTGGCGCATTGATGAACAGACCGGACCTACTTCAAACATCGGAATTTCTACGCGTGGTGCCCTCGCGGACGTTGTTGCTTTGGGAACCTTCTGCTCAAGCCTGGTCACCCAGAACACCCGGAAACGTTATCACGTCGCTAGCCTGGCGGTCGCAATCGTGGTGCGCAAAAACATACACCGCATACTTTTTCGTTGTTTTCTATTGTTGAATTGTGTGAACACTAACAGAATCACAAAGATTGCCAAATTACACCTTATTAACATCAAAATTGTAGGCTATACTCTTTTATAAATTAAAAAAAAAAGTTTTGTTTCTAAAATAAAACCTCTTGTAAAGAGAATAAGCAAAATAAATAGATGCAGTAAGAGCATTGTTGGGGGCAATACCTCGTTCTAACATATGCGGATCAATGCACACTCATAGATAATCGGTATCTACAAGTTTCATTCGTATAAAGTACTAGACGGGTGACCCGGGCTTCGCCCCGGGATTGACCCGTGTGCATATCTACCCGAGTGATATATATTTAGATAATATTTTTTTTTATAATTGTTTGTTATTAGCATTATCTATTTGTTTGCATCAGCATAATTTAATCTAATCTTTGATAGAGGGCACTGTTCGTGAGCTAAGTAGAATAATTTGAATATATAGTTTTAATAATTGATTTATATATTTTTCAAAATAGCCTATCGTCTTCCCCGTATTTTTTCCCTATGTATGGACATTTTGGTTGGAATTAGTGAACTACTGCGAATTTGTATACCGGACATACAAATAAACAAACAAACATACAAACATTCATTTTTATATATATAGATTACTCATTCTAATTACACGCTGGTGTGAAAATATAAAGTGCTACACTCAGAATGGACTGATGGAATATCTCTTCAAACTTGTGTGAGTGGAAGGAATCTACAATTTATAATACACTAGAAGAATGACCCGGCTTCGCCCGAGAAATCCCCCGAGTGAAGTATCCTTCATACTGAAAGTACATCAATAATAAATAGTAGAAGTGCCATAGAATAGCAATACAGAAGAAACACATAAACTACAGAAAAAAAAGTGTGTAATGGCAAAAATTGTATTATATTAGAGTTTAGGTATTTGATTTAATTATTTTTTGCAATCCATTTAGTTGTTTCAAAATTGATATAGTTTAAATAGACGGCAGCTTTTTCACCAAACCCCCATTAACCTTTGAAATTACCTGAGTTGAGTGACTGACTGTAAATAATTTTGACTGCGATGCCCATCTTCTCAGTAAGAATAAAAAAAAAAAGGTTTATAAAAAAATTAATCCAAAATACTGGCATGTAAATATTTTCTGTAAAAAAAAAAATAAAAGAGCATATGGAAATATTAGGCAAACATATGTGTTCGCTAATGATTGCGACTGCATTTTAAACGTTTTTAAAAAGAGATTTAAACAAATAAAGGCCAGAACAAAAATTAATAAAAAATATGAAATCCATTATTTACATACATTCACAAAAGATGACAGAATTGATGACTCTTATACTTGTATATTTTAATAATAATAATAATAATAATAATAATAATATAAATGAGTTTTAAAATTTGTAAAAAAAAAAATGCATCTGCCGGGAATCGAACCCGGGCCGCCCGCGTGGCAGGCGAGCATTCTACCACTGAACCACCGATGCTTATAAGAAATGACCATATTTGGGTATTTATTCCATTCACAAAAGAAACGATGACAGAATTGATTGATGACTCTGATACTTGTATATTTTAATATACCAAATGATTTAAATATTAAAATGTGCCCATATTTAACATTAAAAAAAATTGCATTCAAAACTTTTATGAGTCATCAAAAACTAAAAAAAATTAATTAGCGCCAAATTCATTTTTTTTCTATAAATCCTTCCTGGCATAAAACTTTCTACATCCACGAGTGTAGCTTCAATCCTCGCCAGTGGCTATGAGTATCTTGTGCCATCACAATGTTAATGTTGATGGAAAGTTACAGAGAGTATAGCAATCAAGTACTGGAATTACTAACTCAACAAATTAGCTGCGTGGACCAGTTTAATGAAGGCTCCAGTTCTGTTTCTCTGGATTTGTTTCCACCAACAGTCCAAATTGGCTGCCACGACATTAAGGTTTGAATAGCACCACAGTAGGAATCTAACTTAATTTTTTTTTTCTAAAATGAAAACATAAGCTTCATATACCTAATAAAAAGTGTTTTTGGTATTCAAATTTTTCAGTTCTTTTGTAAGATTATATAAAAAGACGGTAAGTTTTCCTCCACTAACAGTATGGTAGTGACTGCAATTGCATTGAATGTAACAATGAGGAAAGGTGACGATATTGTTGCTGCCATAATTGAGTCTTGGAGATATATATATATTTTTTTGCATATCCCTAGTACATGTGGTACAGGCCATGATAATCATTGTGGGTAGAAGTAGGCGACTGCTTTTACTGTAAGTGCACCACATGTCTACGCATGTGAAAAACAATTCGACTTTGCACTTACAAATGTGCAATTGAGCTTTATGCACGGCCAAATTAGTTATTGGGTGGCTTGCTAGATAATCAAGGGAAGCAAAGGTCTTCTCACCATAAAACTAAAATCAAATGTACTCACCATTACTAATCAAAATATGTTTAAGCATTTTATGATGCTTTTAAATATTACATAGTTTTATACAGGTATTTAAAAATAAATTAGTATGATGATCTGACGATATTATTTGCAGTTTTTGTATTTAGTTTTGATCGTATTTATACAGAAATATATGATGCACTAGCGCGCCATCTGTTATCAAAATTCGAAACTATTTTAAAGGCGTAAGATTCTTAATTTCAAAAAGAATCTTACGCCTTTAAAATAGTTTCGAATTTTGATACAGAAATGTATATTTAAAATTTAGGAGATATATAAATTTATCAAATATGTGTGAGTTATATATTTTTGCGTGAATCTCTCTGAATTCTGTGTACAATAAGATGGAAGCTTAAAGGTTTGTTTATATTTCCTAAAAATTTATTTTTACCCATTTGTGTAGCATTTGAAGATCCATTCAATTTTTAAAGAAACCAGCATAAGTACTTGATCATTAGCACAGATAAAAGAATATCAGCTTACACCCTTTCCTTCATAATAAACAATGGAGGTGGATTGAAGTCAAACTTAGTTACCTAAATCTAAGTCAGAACCATTGTAGCATTCTAAGAGCCAACAAGCCCTATACGCCATGGCCGCGATGTTGATCGTCCTCCTGCTCCTCCTCCAAGGTGCCGCCCCCATGCCCTTGCCACAAGCTGACCACCCCCAAGAAGACCCTACCCGCGACGGAGGTCCTCCAGTCCCGGAGGTCCTGGGTAGCATCCAGCTGACCCTGCTGGAAATGGCCGTTATCTCCTACCTGCTGGTAGTGTGGTACCTACTGCTCCGCCGTCGTCGCCGAGCCATGACCGACCACCGCCTGGCGATGTCCGTCCGCCGCCGGATGAGGGCCGCCCACCGCCATCCCCACTGGCCGTGAAGACCTGGGAGTCCACCCAGAAGATTTTTCTTCTTTTTCTATTTATTTATAGTCGTCGTTCGTGTAAATGTTGTGAAATAAATATTGTGTTGTGAAGTTTTGTTTGTTTTCTAGTCAATTTCATACATGCTTGGTACTAAAGGTTATAAAGTTTGTTTTATTTTTAAAAGAAATATTGTGTGCAATAGATTAAGTTCATATAATACAATTCTCCATAATCCTATATGTGTGCAATTGGGAAGTATAAATGCTGAAGTGGCATATAAAGTTGGTTTCATAAAACTACACTTTTGAGACGAGATAGAATTGAGAATTTTGGGAAATTCGACGAAGGTGCGGAACGAGCAAGGAAATCAGAAAGCAGTAAAAGTCCTTGCAAGAAATAAATAGCCTGGAATATAGTGTGATTGTAGAGAGGTTTCTGTTATGATTCAAGGTCAAATTTGTGTTGTGTGAACAGCGTTTAAAACAACAAATATTTTCACAATGAGTTGTTTTCTTTTTTTTTTATGCAGGGGGTCGGTGAAAGGGTGGTAAAGTCATTGGTTTTGATATCTGCGACCCGGGATCGAATCCCGTGCGCATTGGGTACATTTTTCTAATTTAAAAAATGCTCCAAGGGCCCACGATTCTTGAAAAAGTCCAACCCCACCAGCGAGTGCAAGTAACCAAATGGGGCTCTGGCACATATGTAAATGTAAAAGTCGAACTGCTTTTAACATGTGTAGACATGTGGTGCACTTACTGTAAAATCAGTCACCAACTTCTACCCACCATGATTATCATAGCCTGTACCATGTGTACGAGGGGTAATAATTTTTTAAAAAATTAATGCTAGCTCTCAAGTAATAATCGCTCTTCAACATTTAAATTGCTTTTTTAAAGGTTTCTGCGTTTGTGTGATAATTTTGACAATTCAAAAAGTTTATTGACACCTAGTTAAAAGAAAAAATGAGAGTGTAAAATTAGAATTAAAAAAAGAAAGATAGAAATTAATTTAACCAGACGAAGCCCTCTCTGAAGGGACGTCTAGATCCTATCAGAAGCTACAAACCGTCTTAAGTTTGGACAAGCCCTTGTCAATTACGTAGTTCTTGTCCCCAATATTCTCAATGACAATGTTGAGGAATTCGGATATAATTATCTTGTGTTCAAGCGAGATTTTCCCCGAGGAGTATCTTCCTATCAGGGCGGTATAGAGTCCCGTACACGATGTCCTCCCTATAAATTTCCTTATATACGGGGCTCAGGAAAGATACGTCGTTCAGTTGGTCGAATATCTTGTCTAGCTGATCCTCGAGCTCCTTCTTCATGGGAGTAGAAGTCTCAAAGGGGTCAGGATCGGTCTGGATCCCGTGGGTCGTCGGGGCGGGTAGTGGAAGTTGAGGGGCTACTACAGCTGGAGCTGACTCTTCCTCAGGTTGAGTAGGCGGTGCTGGTTCAGCAGGCTGAGGCGCGGTGGAGCGACGGGGCGAAGTGTGAGCCGCGGGACCATTACTTGGTACCTCCACAGATGGAGTAGGGGTTGCTGATGCAGAAGGCTCGGGTGCTAGCTGGCTGGGCACCTGAGGTGCGTTCGGTGATGGGACATCAGTGGGGAGGGTGATGATGCATGCTTGGGGCCGATGGTGCCTGGCAAGCATGGGGCAGTTGGCCCTGCGATTACCCTGATAATTGAATTTAGAGCACCTTATTCCAAAGGTCAGCAATGCCGACAAGGTGTCGTCTTTAGTCTTAATGTCCAGGCGGATGGGCAGCCTCTCCATTTTTATGCCGTTGTGGAGGAGGATGTAGGTCTCGCGAGGACCTTTGTGTATCCATATTCCCCAGCTTTGAGTTGCTTGGGGGCGATGGACGTGACACGCCCATAAGGCCGCAGGGCATCGATGATGACCGCGTCTTCCAAGTAAAAGGGGAGATTTCCGATGATTAGTTTATCCGATCTTTTGCGGAAGAGGAAGGTCCTGAGGATCGTGCCCTCGATTTCAAGGCCCCCGTCAATGAGGCGTTCTGCAAGGGTCTTGGTGGTCAGGCCTATCAATACGTGGCCATTCATTCTGGTGAGCTGGATGATGTGACTGGCCCCGCAGACCACTTTACCTACTGTCTGAAGGTACTGGTAAGGCATAATGTCAGTGCAGTGCTCAATAAAGGCGCACTGCTCCTGGGTGGAGGACTCCTGCCGCGCCTTGGCTTCCGCGATGCCTGCTCTCGTGGCCTCGACCTCCTGCACCCAGCTTGGGTTTCCTTCTCTTTGTTTCTTGTTTGTAGTACCAGGCTTCTCTGAATGTTATATTTTCAAGATTTTCTGATTTCTCATAAAAGTTAAAATATTTTTTCATTATGAAATCGTTTATGTTTTCTATATTGAGGTCCTTTCTAATAATACTACTCCTGACAAACCATGGGGCTCCTAATATTTTCTTTATTATCTGGTTTTCAGGTAATTGAAATCATAGAAAGAATATATTGATATTTTATATGTGTAATGAAAAACTGTTTTAGTAGTTATTTTAGCAGAAATATATATGGATTTAAAATTTAAAATTTATGGTTTTTTATTCAAATATAACTGGATGAGGACCGCCCACCGCCATCCCCACTGCCCTGAAGTTCTGGGAGTCTGCCCTAGAAGAATTTCCTTCTTTTATATATTTAATATCTCTATATATATATTCGTTGTGCTGTTTTGATGTTGTAATAAAAATGGTGCTGTGTTGTGAAATCTTGGCTTCAAAAAAAATTACTATATAAATGGGACTAAAAGAAAAGTTAACTAAGACAATTCATATGATACAATTTTCTATTGTTCTACTAAGAGCAGATGCTGACTGATGACTTTGTCAGAGAGTCCTCTTTCACGTGATCCTTGGTTATCTCTGTACCCCTTCCCCATCATAAAATGGAATACCTGAGAGACACCTAACCTTCAATTTATAACTTACTATTTTATGTTAGTTATATATAAGTAAAAGGAGGTGAAATTGTATTTTTGGAAAGTAGTAAGATGATATATCAATATATATGATCACACTATTTGAAAAATAGTCAAAATAAAGTTTTGAATTGTTTTTCTTCATGAAAACTAATATGTAATTCTACCAGATCTATCTTTTATTATATATCGACATGAAGATGCAATAAACAAGCACTATTTGGTCCCCGTTTCAATATTTTATGACATCAGAAGTAATTTTCCAAAATTTCCAAAAATAAGTCTATTTTAGAGTTTTGACTCGTGAAAAAAATGATATTTAACCACTTGAAAAATATTCCCAAACAGAACTAATATGTCTGTGCTATTGTTTTACTGAGAGCAGATCTTGACTGTGGATTTCGTGAGAAAGTCCTCCTCCACCTGACACATAGTCATCACTGTCCACCATAAAATACAGTAGACAATACCAATGTGTTTACATAGTTCTATATCATAAGTTTAAAATCACATTCACATTAGAAAAATATCATAATGGTGTCCTCCCATTTCTAGATATATTTGTTGTAAAAACACCATCACACAACAGTCTTCTATAAAAAGACCTCCATACCTTCATATACCCATTACACTTCCTTTTGTCCCCTCAGTCAAAAGATAAACGTTGTCCATACCCTCCCTAAGCGCCTACATACACAAAGTTCTTCATCACTTTCAAAGAATTATAATGGTCAACCATCGTTTATCACCTTAGGTCATCTATAAACCTAATATCACACACATTTATTATAACAAATTCAGTTTTAACCCTGGGCTTCCTCTCACCCTCAATGTCTACAAATCACATTGTATTCTTCCATATTCTTTTGTCTACAACTCCATATCTGAAAAGATCCTAAAATTGGGTATCGCCACCTTCTTCTCTAATTCCCTTAATACTGGATGAGTGGGTAACACCCTCGATTCCCGACACATATGAACCGGGATCTAATCCCGCGTTAACATTTTGTTTAATATGTGAATAACCTTCATATATTATTCATTGTTGTAAATATCATAAACTAGGTTGCTCTTTTTGAGCGGTACCTAATAAAGTGATTTTGGAACCGAATTCCCTCAATATAGGCACAAAACTCAGGAATTCTATAACAAAATCCTCTCCCCACCATCCCAGATACCTTATCCAGACCTAACGCAGTTTATTCTGGAAACTGCTCACAATGCAATGCTGTTTATGTAGGTGAGACCAGTCGGGGCAATAAACATCTGTTTAACTGAACATCAAAGTTGTGTTAGAAACTCGGACAATAGATTACAAATCTTCCAACACCTTAATTCCATTGGACACTCATTTAACTTCGCCCAAGCAACTTCCCACTGTGTAAATATCACACAAAAACAAACACTAAAGTTTAACATTAGAAGCAATAGTATCTAAAAATTGTATTAATAGAAACATTGAGCTGTCAGACCAATATAATTACTTTCATAGTTTAATACATAGCCTTCTCTTTTTGTCACAATCTTCATTTATTTTATTTTATATATATAGGGCAATAAAACACGCCATCCCATAGATTCCTCCATAGTATATTTTCTATTTATTACAGTATTGCATATTTATACTCCTATATATTCAAATATATACTTTCTATCGATCATATTTCTCTTTAGATGAAATTTTTAAATATATGTATATACATAACAATTTATTATCTTATACGTCCTTATTTCTATTCCTGTTGAAGGGCAGAAATGTTAAAAGCTCGCATTAATTAACATCTACAGGAAACTCTTTGCCTCACGATTTGGTTCTTCTATTGATAACCTATTTCTATGTAACTTGCAGGAGGATGGTATTCATGCACCAAAAGAGAGGCACCTCGTCCTTTAAAAATGCATTGAAACGATGCATTTTTGTTTCACACTCCAGTTCATAACGTAAAGGTGATGATGAAGAATGTGCCCTAACGCCAGTTTTAGTGATTTCAGACAAAGATCAACAGATACTCCTCGGTTTCGGTCAATAGCTTCGATTTCATAACATCCTGCGAGAGGGATTATGAAATCAGTAGAATGAAAAATCTGGGTTTTGTAATTTAGTAAGATTATATACATCATAAAAGTATTCAAAATGGGGGAATATGATCGTATACTATTTGAAAATAAAATAAAAAATAAAGTTCTTAATTGCATATCGTGAAAAAATAAAGCACGATCGGGACTCAATAATTCTGATACTATGGCGCTGTGATATTTCCTTCAGATTGATGAAAGAAAAGACAAACGAGTCAAAGCTATCATAAATTGACAGATGGTTGAAATATGCTAAAAGGTTTAGTCTATTCTCTATTTAAACTAACCCAGAGTAAAAGTATCGGTATTAAAACTGAATTATATATTTTCAGGCTTACTGACGAAACACAGTTAAAGTAAAAAAGCATATTATAGCTGCTTCATTTATGATATTAAGAAAACACGTTTTAAAGCACGTGGATGCGTGAATTCGTGATGCTTTAAAATCAAATATTACTAAATAGTGTTTTCATAGAAAGCATAGATTCCAGCGTTCAAGTTAAGAGTCTTTTACCTGATAAGTCTACAATTGTGTACCTCACCCACGAAGGTGTTTTCCTTGCAAACAAGGATTGACGGCTCAATATTAACCTCAGGATTGTTAGGATGATCGTGAAGTAATACCGGGAATAAGGAAATTTTGGAGTGTTTCCAAAATCAGGCCTCCATTACCACGAAGAGGATTGCCTAAAATGACAGAATAATTATTAATTGAATTCTTTCTGACCTTGGAATCTCAGAAGAAAGAAAGCAGAGTGCCGTGAAACCCAACCACGGACGTCGCAGCTATCTTCCTTACAGTGGACAAAATCTTTATGAAGCTTCACTAAAGAGAATAACTGTACGAGGCGAAGAAGTTACGACATCGTGTGGAAGGAAGAGTTTCACAGTTGCAGTCGCCCACAAACCACCGTCAGATGCTGCCTCCATGAAACGTGGCGTGTACACAAGGCCCCAGTACACGAGGTATGCCTAAGTCTGGGACAGAATCACTTCTGAGGCAAGACCCTGCTGGCTACCATTGAGAATTTGTGTCAAAATTGACACTCGAGTCTGCTAACATTTTGTGGCACTCTCGGCTTCCAACAACACTTCGCCAGCCGCAATTTTGTGCTCCAGCAAAAACGATCTTTTTTTTTGTCAGTAGCATATTCCTCGGTTATTGTGCAAAGACAATATAGCCATCAAACTGAGAACCCGATGGAGTAATTTGAAGCAAAATGTCTCTACTTCTCCCTGCAAAATTTTTGAGACGCTGAAGCGAGAATGGGCCAAAATCAACGTCAACCACCAGCGGCTCACAATGTAGTCATCACCAAACACCTCCAGGCCTGCTGCAAAGCTAATGAGCCCACTTCAATATGTTTCTTGAATGAATTGTTACTTCATGTCGGAGTTAAATATACTTTTGAATTTTACAAAATGATTTTAATTAATTTATTATTATTATATATATCCCTAGTACACGTGGGACAGGCAATGATAATTGCAATGTATTCAAGCCAGAAGATTTTAAAATAGTATTTATTTTCAATGCTAACAACAAACAAAGTTAACACAATTCCATATTAAAATACAACCAACCTCTATATACACAAACACTATATATATACATATATACACAATTATCATCATTAAATCTGTGCAAAACAATTGAATAAAAACAAATATTAAACTAATTAGCTAATATATTACACCATCTTCCCCCTACATGCTTTGATATCGTATAGGCGGTCTCCGATCCCTTGGAGGGTTTCTTCTTGGCAGGGGCCTTTCCTCCGTCCGGGCTTCTCTGTCTGAGGAACACGCAGATTCCCATGGATTGCTTTCAATCTCCACACCTAGGTCCCCGGACACCGGATCCTGCGGCTGTCCAGCTGTTTCCGACGAAAACGATTCTCTGTCCCTCCGGCTGTACATATTCTCAGGAGCCATCCATATTGGGTCATCTTCCTCCTCTCTTTTCTCTCTGGCTTCATCTCCACTTTCACCACTAGTCCATCTTCTCCTTATCTGATCTCGGTGGTAGGTCTTCACCTGTCCATTTATCAAAACTGTATAGACTCTGCTCCCCTTTCTGCCCACTATTCTTCCTGGGATCCATCCGACACCTCTAAAATTCTTACACCACACCTGATCGTCCACATCGAACTCCTCTTGGCCTTTTCCCCGATCATACCTCATCTGCCTGGCCTGTCGTTCCCTCACCCTATTGTCCAGACTCTGGTGTATTAATGTCAGTCTGGTCCGCAGAGACCGTCCCATAAACAGCTCTGATGGGGTCTTCCCAGTTGTCTCATGCGGCGTGCATCGATACGTGAGGAGAATTCTTGACAGTGTATCTTGAATGGTATCTTCAAACTTCCTTTTATTTTTTTCCAAGGCCATCTTTATCAATTGAACCGCTCTTTCTGCTAAACCATTACTCTGTGGATGGTATGCTGGAATCAGAGTTTGCTTGACTCCATTTCTTCGAAAAAACTCTTCATCTCTACCTGTAAACTGTGGGCCATTATCCGACACCACTTCCTCTGGTAACCCATACGCTGAAAACAATCTTCTTAACTGCTCAATCGTCTTTCTTGCGGTTATCTCTCTCATCGGGATCGCATCGACCCATTTTGAGTGGCTATCCACCACGATTAACAAATTCACTCCATCTTAAATGCAAAATCCATATGGATCCGTTGCCAGGGCCTGGTTGCCCACACCCACGGTCTCCACTTTACTTTATTTGGGCCTGTCTGAGTTTGCTGGCAATTTTTACACCCATTTACTATGCATTCAATCTGGTTGTCAAGATTCGGCCACCAAAAATGCGACCTAGCAACCGCTTTCATTTTGCCCATCCCCGAATGGGTCTCGTGTAGACAACTCAACATATTTTTCCTAAGAGAAGACGGGATGATCACTCGCATTCCCCACACACAATAAGCATTCCCCGTCCATAGTTAACTCCAACTTTCTCTGAAAGTAGGGCCTGAGGTGTTCCCCAACTCTTTCAGGCCAGCCTTGCTGCGTATAGCGCTTCACCACTGACAATACATCATCTTTTTTAGTTTCCACACCTATTTCTTCTGCTGTAACCGGCAAATCTTCCACGTTTGATAATATGAACCTTTGACTCAAAACCGGTTTTTCGTCACTCTCTACTGGCAACCGTGAGAGAAGGTCTGCATTTCCATGATCTTGAGTTCTTCGGAACTTAATTTCATATGTATAAGCCGCCAAAGTCAGTCCCCATCTCTGCAATCTTGAAGTAGACAAAGTGGGAATCCTTGCTCTCGGTCCCAAAATAGACACCAAGGGTTTATGATCTGTAATCAGGGTAAATCGTCTTCCATAGATAAACTGGTGAAACTTGGTCACATCATATATTATTGCGAGAGCTTCTCTTTTTATTTGTGAATAATTACGTTCGGCCCCGGAAAGTGTTCGTGAGGCAAACATGATTGGTTTCTCTTGGCCCTCGATAACATGGGACAGCACCGCCCCCACTCCAATCTGAGATGCGTCCGTGGCCAAAGATAAAGGTAACGTGGCATCATATGGCACCAACACTTTCTCGGAGGTAATTCTTTTTTTACACTCCGAGATCGCCTCCTCACACTCCTTTGTCCACTTCCAACAACTATTCTTTTCTAGCAGCTTGTGAAGTGGCTCCAACAGCTCTGGCAAATTCGGAATAAACTTTCCATAATAGTTCACCAATCCCAGAAAAGGTCTCAATTCCGAGACATTTGTCGGGCTTTTGGCTTTCTGCAACCCTTGTATCTTGTCATCTAAAGGCCGAATACCATCTTCTTTGATGAGATGTCCCAAATACTGTATTTATCTTCGCAGAAATTCACATTTTTCTCTATTTAATTTTATATTGTGCTTCTGCAACCGAACAAAAATAGCTTTTAATACCGCTATATGTTCCTCCACTGACGCCGTGGATACGAGTACATCGTCAATGTAACAAATAACCCCATTAATTCCCGCCAATATTCTATCCATAACTGACTGAAAAAAACTAGGGGCATTTGCCAATCCAAAAGGCATTCTTTTAAACCTAAAAGCCCCTTATGCGTATTAATAATCAGGAGTGTGTGGGTGCTAGGGTTTACATCTAATTGAAGTTATGCATTGCTCAAATCTAGTTTGGAGAAATACTTCCCTCTAGCCAATACGGAAAACAGGTCCTGCTGAGTAGGTAGTGGATAGGCCGCAGTATCCAAGAACCTATTTAAAGTTACTTTGAAATCACAAAAAATCCTAAACTCTTTATTCTTCTTGGGCACAACCACCACTGGAGTTGCCCACTTGCTGCTTGGTACTTGATACAAGTAGCCCTTCTCCACCATTCTTTCTAGTACCTCGTTTACCGCCGTTCTAATCGCAAAGGGTACTGGTCGGGCCTTATGAAATATGGGGTTTACATCCTGAATATTCACTGCAAATGTGAATCCCTTTATTAGATCTGTTGTCTCCCCGAACACAACCTGGTGTTCACTTAATAATTCCGCCAACGTGTCCTCCAAAGGCATCTGATTTACAAAATAATTTCCAATTTTCAACACATTGATACATTCTCTCCCCAACAAGGCCTTCCTTTCTCCTCTCACCACGACAGCTCTAAGCTTAGCGATCGTTCCCCGAAAATCGACCTTGACATCTATTTCACCCAGAATCGGTACCACAGTTCCGTCATAGGTCTTAACAATTATTCCCGCTTCTTTTACCTGCACGTCTGGGAGGTATTTCTTGAAATCCTTCTCCGATATTAAAGTCAGACAGCTACCGGTATCGATTTCAAAAGTCATCAAAGTATCCTCTACTCTCACCTTAATCACATAGGGAGGGTCATTCGTAGCATACTTGACTCTATAATCATACGTCCTCATGAAGACCATTCTTTGAACGGATTCTTCCTCCTCCTCCTCTTGATCCTCGATCCGATGAATCTTTCTCTGGTTCAGAAACCGACTCACCTGTCTTCCGTTTGTATGTTCCTCACGGCTCCTGCAGATGGTTACAATGTGGCTTCTTTTCCCGCATCTAAAACAGGTCGCCTCTCTAAATCTGCATAAGTCTTTATGCAACCTCCCGCAATGTATGCACTTTCTCTTTTGCTCTCTATCATATCTATTCCTGACTTCTGCGCGTATTTTGTCCACGCTATCTGCAGGCTCATTGACATGGAATATTCTGGTATTTTTTTCTGCTGCCTCCATCGACAACGCAATTTCAACTATTCTTGCCAACGGCACATCTCCTTCAGACAAGATACTCCTCTGAATTTTTGAATTTCTCAATCCGCACGCCAATTCGTCTCTTAAAGATTCCTTCAAAAATTCGCCAAATCCACAAGTTGAGGCTAGCCGCTTGATTTACACCAGATATTCTGAAACACTTTCCGTTTCCTTTTGTATTCTTCCAAAAAACATAAATCTCTCTACGATTATAGATCGCCTTGGGGAAAAATAGTCAACAAGTTTCTCAATTAATTCGTCGTACTTATACTCTTTAGGTAACTTCGGGCTACATAAATTCTTCAATGAATCATACGCCTTCCCGCCAATTAGAGTCAACAAATAGGCTCTTTTCTTTTCTTCATTTGCCTCTTCTAGAATTAGAAACTGCTCCAAACGCTCGATAAATGAACAAAAAATTTCATTTTTTCTTCAAATTCCTTAAAATGGTAATGAGCCATCATGAAACAATTTTTCTTATGTAAATTTCCAATAACTTCTTTCTTCTTTAATTATAAACAAAATTATTCATATTACCTCATACTATCGCTTGGGTACTTACTCTTAAATCCTCGTCGCCAATGCAATGTATTCAAGCCTGAAGATTTAAAAATAGTATTTATTTTCAATGCTAACAACAAACATAGTTAACACAATTTCATATTAAAATACAACCAACCTCTATATACACAAACACTATATATATACATATGCACACAATTATCATCATTAAATCTGTGCAAAGCAATTGAATAAAAACAAATATTAAACTAATTAGCTAATATTTTACAATAATCATGGTAGGTAAGAAGTTGGCGACTGCCTTTACTGAAATTGCACCAAGTGTCTATACACGTTAAAAGAAGTTCGAATTTTTCACTTACAAATCTGCCAGAGCCCGGTTTGGTTACTTGCACTCGCTGGTGGGGTTGAACTTTTGAAAGAATCGGGGGCCATTGGAGCTATTTTTAATCAGAAAAAGTGCCCAATCTGGGATTCGAACCCGGGGCGTAGCGGTCGAAAATCAACCATTTAGACCACCCTTCCACTGACCACCATTAAAAAAATTATTTGATTTCATCGAGTTATTACAAAAGGTTTTTCAGACAATTAGTTTTATCAGATACCCTGTAGATTAATTTTTAGAAGTTCAATTATAAAGCGAATTTATTGAACTAAATATAGAAAGGCTTAGCTATAAATATGTGTAAATAAATCGATGGGCTTTCCTAGAAATGTCTTTAATTAAATTTCCAAGCGACTACTTTGTATAAAGTGATCAGGTAATCTTCACTTTAAAAAATGACTTGACAATTTATTGCATTAAATAATAGATATCGACTTCAACAACACTAAAAATATGAGAATCCTTTTTAATTCAATCATCCATTAAGGAATTGTTTCTTAGTTAGATGATCAAGATAAAAATCAGGTAATCATACATGCTCACTTTTACAATAATAAAAAGTTGTAGCAACACTCTGCTAGTATTGAAGAACGACGTTTGACAAATTTTACCACAAATGTTTCTTTTGAACGAAAAATCGTAATTTTATTTTAAGGAGAAATATGACTATTTCTCTCCTTTTCGTATTTCTCCTTAAAATAAAATTACGATTTTTCGTTCCAAAAAACATTTGCGGTAAAATTTGTCGAACATCATTCTACAATCATAAAGCCGCATTATATTTATTGTATTATAAATTAACTCTGCTAGTATGTTCACTATCTTCAGTTTCAGGTGATGGGGATATTATTGATGATATAGCGATATTTTCATAAGATGGCAAGCCTTTTTTTTTTCTGAACGTATTTGGGCAGAAATATATTGGCAAATTTTAGAATTGTTTAAAAAAATGTTTTAATTTCGAATCTGAATCTATCTGAATTCAATATGTAGTACTTGTACGCGAGTTTTGAACTCTAAACTGGACTCTCAATATTTTTGAGAAAAAGAGTGTAAAACCAAAATTTTAAGAATTTTTCTTTTTTAAGGAAGCCAGGACCAATACTTCTTCACAATTCTGAAATTAGAACAGATATTAAAAAATCATCTTATGAATTAGCAAGCTTATTTATTTAAATCCCACATTCCACTATAATATAACAATGGCTGATGTGGAGTTAAGACAAACTTAGTTACCTAGGACTAAGTCAGATCCATTGTAGCCCTCGTAGAGCCAACTAGCCTATACGCCATGGCCGCGATGTTAGCGATCGTCCTCCTGCTCCTCCTCCAAGGAGCCGCCCCCATGCCCCTGCCACGAAATGACTACCGCCCCGACGAAGCCACCGACGTCGGAGGGCCTCCAGTCCCGGAGGTCCTGGGCAGCTTCGAGCTGACCCTGCTTGAGATGGCCGCGGTCTCCTACCTGCTGGTAGTCTGGTACCTGCTGCTCCGCCGTCGCCGCCGGGCCATGTCCGCCCACCGCCAGCTGAGGGCCGCCCGCCACTGGATGAGGACCGCCCGCCGCCATCCCCACTGGCCCTGAAGTCCTGGAAGTCCGCCCAGAAGATTTTTCTTCTTTTTATTTATTTATTCCTATTCGTCGTCTTGTTTTGCTGTTGTAATAAATATGATGTTGTGCCGTGAAAACTTGGATTTTTATTAACAAATTCCAATACATAAATGGTAGTAAAGGATAAATTTAGCTAAAAACAGTTCCTATAGTACAATATGCTATTGTTCTACTAGAAACAGGTCCTGACTGTGGACTTTGTCAGAAGGTCCTCCTCTACGCATGACACTTGGTCCACCGCTGCCCTTTATAAAATAGAATAGACAATACCAAGGTGGTTACATAGTTCTATATAACATAAAGTTGCCGGAGGATGGTGTTTATGCACCAAAAAAGCACCTCTCTCTTCAAAATGCATTTTTAAAATATAGTTTTGTTTATCACCCCCCATGAAAAACTAAAGGTGTCAAGGTAATAAGACTAAATCCAAATAAATAAAAATTCTGTAACGTTTCAGTAACCACTCTGTTACAGAAACATCCCACACTATTTATTTATTTGGATTTAGTCTTATTACCTTATTTAAAGTAAATTGTTGGGTTTTCTGGGGCCGGAAAGTCCTAAAACAGCCTTGACGGAACTGCAGGGACGCGGAATCCAAATCGTGAAAAATTGTTTGAAAAAGAGAAATTTCGGTCTCTCAAATCCAAAATAACCCTAGTGTTGATTATACTCAAGAGGGTAACCCCTTCATCGGATGTGGAGATAGGTATTAACAGATTTAAAAAAAAAAGATAATTAAATAATTTCATTGCTGAACTCATATTGGAGGGCGCAATATTCTATTTTATATCAACAGATAACTCTAATTTCAATATTTTTTATGTATCAAATTGCTTTCATCTAACTATATATAAAGTTATCGCTAAAATTACCTTGTTATCTTCATATTGGTCTTTCCTCATTTTTCTACGTGACATTTTGGTGGAGATGCTGAGTAGATTGGGGAAAACATCGCCAAGAAGTCTTTGAGTGCTGTAGACTATTTGGCCGCGACTTACTCCAGGATTCCACAGCCGTGTTAATTCAAAGACTTTCTTCCAAGAAGAATATATTCCCTAACGACGCCATAACGACAAAGCCGCCTTTACGACGGAATAATAAAGGATGTAAATCTAATAGACTAGTTCTCGAGACCAAAGGAATGATTAACAGAAACACATCATATCCCTGTCAGAAGCAATAAGATCTGCAAGCTATGGGAGTCCAATATTTCATACCTTTGAAACTGAATATTTATTATTATTCAAATTAATCGCTAATACCTCTCATTGGGCGCGCCTCTGTCTTTCTCTAGGCCATGCTAGTATGGAGTTGTCCAACCCTTATAGCGGAGAGCCTGTTGGGTGTGGAGTATGGTGGTGCATTATGGCTCCCATCCAGAAAAAAAAAATAGAAGCATTGCTGAGAAATCCACAGCAGAACCTTCTGGCGTGGAAATTAACAAGTAAAAATTACTAACATGCAAATTTACCTTAATTAACTGGGGAATACAAATTCTTGTCCAACCTGCCGTGACTGGGCTAAGATTTTGGAGGAGAATGCCTTTGAAAATAATGAACAGATGAAGCGCAAGAAAAAGAAGCTCTCGTCTTCCCTTGAACTTAGCACGTAGGCCAGGCACATCTCGTTAAACCAATACCAGATGGGACAGGGTAGCCAGGCCTCCTCAATCACCAAGGAGGTATGCAGTGATGCAGCTGAAATATATCAAAAAGTATTGAACAAAGCTGCTTTATGTAGAAGCGCTCTCATCTTGCTCCCGTAGAGAACATAATGGTCCTGGAGAAAAAGTTTAGAAAGTCTTCCGTGTACACAAAATTAAGATGTCCGGTCCTTGTCGGCGTCGAATTTTCTGATCGCCTGGTTAAGGAAGACCATCGGAACCTCCTTCTACAAGACTTGCCTCTATAGGAAAATTTCTTTCAGTGGGGAAGACGTCGTGACCAGCAGTGGATACACCTGGAATACCGGAAGCAGGGTAACCTTCGTCCTTCTAAATAAAGGACCGAAACTCCAAATCTCGTTTGGGCATCTGAACAATTCCATGAAGAATAGAATCACACGAACGTCCTCCAAAGGACGACTCCTCTAATAAGCGACTCTATCTTTGTAAAAAAAAAGGGGGGGGGGGCTCGTCCGGGATTTGAACCCGGGACCTCTCGCACCCTAAGCGAGAATCATACCCCTAGACCAACGAGCCACGGTTTAGAACTCCTTTCTACATCTAAAAGAGAAATCATAGTTGGGAGGATAATGTAGGTCATTAAGTTCCCCCTTTTCCCCTCCCTTCAGATTTGCGCAAGAAAGAGAACATTTCCCATTTTAGCTGGTGATCATCTCCAAAGGAGAGTTTACATCCTCCTACATATCCTAAGGCTTTAAATGTAACATATGCCACCAGAAGGAACGCCATCGAGCCTCTTACCTCTTGGCAACCTACGGGAATTGTCATCCCATCTTCAGAACACCTGGAGGGGAACAGTATCGACGCTTTCATCCTCCAAACTCACGCATTCTCACAAATTCTCAGTGTCTACGTCGGCAGCGGAACGCTCTGAACCTCCCAGCAGACTCTTTGAACAACTTCAAGCCCTTTTGTGTCTTCGCCCTCTACGAACCGCCCTGTCCCTGCCCAGGGGGACTCTAGCCCCTGAGCTTTTTTCTCCTGCGCCGAGAAGGTCCAAAAGAAATAATCTTCTTAGGCCACTCAAGAGGAGGATTCATCATACGAGGAATCTTACCGGAAAATTCAACAACAGTTGAAGAAGGTATTTGATAGACTGGACGCTGATTTATTTCTAGAATTCCTGTATTTATAGAGACACGAAATAGAGTGCGCGGTTGTATCCCGCTCTGAAATGGTGCAACTCCTCAGTCAGCTCTCGTCTGAGCAGGAGTCCATGCTGAGTGAAATACTTCATCAGAGTTGCAATTGCACATGTCGAAGACAAGAACTGCGCTCTGTACAAAAGGCTGTCCAACTTCAGGGGAGTTTGTAACCTCTAATGCTATCCAGATGTACTTTCGGTGAAGGATTCGTACTATGCAAATTATGAAAGTTCCTCTTTTTAATTTGATCGTTTGTCATTTTTTTACTTTATACAAAATCTTGACTAGTAGTCAATAAAATTTCATCATCTTTCTCTCTATTTCTTGTGTAATTAAAACTCAATTATTTTGATAAAATTATTTTTTTTTGACATCATGAAGTTGGACTTTTCAACGTTTTTACGTGACAATTATGAAATGCTTTTTGTTAGCAGCATGTTAGAATTATTTTAAAATGGAAAATGTTCTCTTTCTTGTGAGAGGAGGGGAAAAGAGGGAACTTAATGACCTACATTTACCTCCCAACTCTGTGTTCTCATTTAGATTTCAGAAAGGAAAGCATCGCCGTGGCTCGTTGGTCTAGGGGTATGATTCTCGCTTAGGGTGCGAGAGGTCCCAGGTTCAAATCCTGGACGATCCCTGTTTTTTTTTTTTATTATTATCATATTTTTTTTACTAAGGTAGAGTTGCTCATCGCTCTTCATCATTTGATGGAGAGAAATAAATATTTTAGATACTAGTATTAAATAATTGAATTTATATGGCTAAAAATATATATTCTGTCGCATTTATAAATACCAAGAACGGATTGAATTGAATCCTTCCTTGGTATGTATAATTGCGTTTTTAATGCATCAAATGATTATTGCCGTGATGCAGCCATCCTTTCTGCAATCTAAATTGAAAAACAGAGTTGAAAGGTAAATTGAGGTTGAAATGTAGGGGAAAAATGTTCGCACGCATTTTTACATACCAAGGAAGGATTGAAATGTTGAATTTGCTCAGTTAAATTCTTCAAATTTTTCATATCTAATTCCAGACACAAGATTATCGGGTCAATCCTTCCTTGGAATGTAAAATTGCGTCCAAATTTATATTTTAGCAATATAAATTCAATTATTTGATGGTGAACTGGCGTTCCATGATGGCCTACCTCCATATCTGGAGAACTTGATGGTGAAGATGAGACTAAACGTTCATGGAATGAAATATGCTGGAGCGTGAAGTTCGTAATTTCAAATACTCGGATTTAACGATAATAAGGATTAATAAAAATATCGTTAATCAGATGTCCTTTATTGGATACTAGACGGGTGACCCGGGCTTCGCCCCGGGATTGACCCGGGATATCTGAGGCTCTTCATTAAACACAACAACAACGATTAGTTGATATTTATTCGGACAGATGGCGCAAGCCATAAGCAACTTTTAGTTGTACGATTAGGAAAGGCTTTTTTCTTAATGTCATTATTTTTTAGCCGGGAGAGAATTCAGGTTTAAGGTACAGTAAATCAGCAAATATATTAGCTTCTTTTCACTATTGTATATTTCTCCAGATATAAAGCCGGGTAAATTTCTCGAGTTCTGATGTGAGAGGGAACGAATGTTCCCTTGAACTTCAAGAATTCTTTCTGCGCCTTCGTTCGGTGTAAAAGAGAGTGGTATTTGATACCTTCTATATTCTGTCTCGCTCCCTCCCTCTCCCCCTTCCCACGGAATTCTAAATCACTACTAAAAAACCTTCTTGTAGTTAGCACACTGCTATACATTATAGTTAAATTTTATTTAAAAACGTAACACCTTATATTCCAGATTTAAATCAAGAGTAACAAGTATTTTCGACATTTTTTTTTTGGTATAGGTGTATTGATATCTTAATGCAAACAACACAGATAAAATCTGGCTGGTGGCGACTGGCGTGTTTAGATAATATCGTCGTCCAGAGAGACGATCAATACGATGGTCCAAAGTCACAGATACCCAAACTGGAGATACGTTGGTTATCGCCATGTTTATTTGCTTATCTAGTGTTCTGACTTTGTGGGCTTTAGATCTTCGATAATATTTGATGAGGTTGGCTTTGATGGCGCCTTGTTGCCAATCAACATTTGCTGACTCAGGCGTTGTAACCGTTAGTCATTTGCTGGCGTTGTCCTTGCTTATAACCTGCTGACATCGAGTTTCGAAACCCCGCCATGTGCTATGTTAGCTGAAATATTCTTGAGCCAACCTGTGAATGAAAGCAGGCTTTTCCTTCTTAAATATTTATTTCTATTGACTGCATTCTGATGTTATAAATTTGTTTTTAATATATTACATGTTTTAATTATAGAACCATCCCTTATAAAATATAATAAAATTAAATATTTCATATCAATTGCATAACAGGATCTGCTTTTTTTTATTTTTTTCACGCGAACTAAGCAAAAATTGCATCTTCAAATGTTACGCAACTCGCCTGTTTGGCTAAGATTCATCCTTTATTGTATGCAGCAGAGAATCTCCCTTCTATTTTAAGAAACTAAGCGAAGAGAAATCTATATATATATATAAATGAATTTATGTGTCCTTTATGCCTGACCAAACCACTCATTGGAACGCCATGAAACTTTGGGAAGTTATTTAGTATAGTACTGGGAAGGTTTCTAGCAAATAAAATTTTTGAAATAACTTTTCGCCTAAAAATAATCAAGATAAATATTCTAATTTATCTGTTATAATTCAACAATCTGCTCTAAATATTATCATGATGATACGATGATTTTGTAATGTAGAAAATTAGGAAAGACAAAATTCAGGATGACACGGCAATTTATTTGAGACAAGAATGAAGATACAATTCCAAGGCAAGATACTATTCCTTTAACTTCCAATTACCGAGGGAACCAATTAATATTGATTTTATTCAACTTATCGAGTATTTTTCAAGGGACCGGGAAAAAATGTTCACTTTATCGAGAGATTCGTTAGACAAACCTTTACTCGGGTAAAACCCGGGCGAAGCCGGGTACGTCCGCTATTTATAAATAAAATATTCCACACACATGGTCCTTCTTGTGATGTGCAGGGTTCAGTCAGGAGACGCTGGAAGGATTGAACCCGATCAAGGTCGAGGAAATTTCTCTGATTCTTGCAACACTTTCGAGACCCTGAAAGGGGAAAGAGCGTAACGTCGAAACACATTTTCATCCTGGAGACCTGTTTTGCCACATGTATAAGAAATGTAAAGGTCTTGAGGGATCCCTTAAAAAGGTAAGGTAGATAAAAAAGAGCGCTGGTGACGCTCATTCCCAAAAGGGAGACCTTTAATAGTGTGCTGAAGAAGAGCGTGGACCATTGCTTATCCAAAAGAGAAAACAATGGTTAGGCGAAGAGAGATTCTTCGGGGGAACGGCAGCAGTGGTTCCTCTGAGCGGGAGGGGAAAAGGGAACCCCGGAGAAAACGGAAGCCAAGAAAAGGGTTCCGCAGAAAGAGGAAGCTTAATAGGAGTCCTGACAAAGAGCGTAGAGAACCTAGAAAGGCTTTTCACATACCCTCTGTTGATGATGGTGACGGAGGTCACTGCTCAGATATAGTGGAGTCTTGGAGTAAAAAAGGGAATATCCAGTTTAGGTTCACCTGATAGGTTGTGATGAGAGTTCTCCCTGGAACATCCAGTACAGGTTAACCTGACAGACTATGATGGGAGGTCTCCCCTGGAACATCCAGTACAGGTCAGCCTGACAGGTTGTGATGGGAGGACTCCCTGGAACATCCAGTACATGTTAACCTGACAGGTTGTGATGGGAGGTCTCCCTGGAACATCCAGTACAGGTTAACCTGACAGGTTGTGATGGGAGGTCTCCCTGGAACATCCAGTACAGGTTAACCTGACAGACTATGATGGGAGGTCTCCCTGGAACATCCAGTACAGGTTAACCTGACAGACTATGATGGGAGGTCTCCCTGGAACATCCAGTACAGGTTAACCTGACAGACTATGATGGGAGGTCTCCCTGGAACATCCAGTACAGGTTAACCTGACAGACTATGATGGGAGGTCTCCCTGGAACATCCAGTACAGGTTAACCTGACAGACTATGATGGGAGGCATTAAGGTATCTTTTCCTTAACAGAAAGAAGGCCGTTATCTAGAGGACTGTAAGTTTTAAACTATCCAAAATGACACCCCAATGGTGATTCCAACGCCTCTGCCAAAGAGAGAATAAAGGCACCAATACTATTCACACACACCTTTTATTTCCAGCCACACTATATATATATACAATAGAATATACACACGTGACCAGGCACTCCTGGTCAAATATAATATAACCATTTACACAGAGTAATATCAAAAAAAAAATAAAAATAAGCTCTAACATTCCTCCCCGAGTTGATGGGTCACATCAAGTTCCGGAGGAGCCACCGGAAGCAGCACCAGCTTTCACCTTTTGAAGAATCAGGATCTGATGCTGAGGCATCGTCTGCAGGCTTAGAGGTATCGTCTGAAGGCCCAGAGGTATCGTCTGAAGGCTTAGAGGTATCGTCTGAAGGCCCAGAGGTATCGTCTGAAGGCCCAGAGGTATCGTCTGAAGGCCTAAAGCAGTCATAGGATTCTGAAATCTTCTTTAGAGATCTCAAACCACTCAATCTAATATTCCTATAATCTACCGGATTCGCAATCCTTTCCAGTTTAGCACGTTACCAGACTTTTCTGGAGACTTGTCTCCTAAATTAAGATTTTTCCCTGGAGTAGGCACTTGCCCCTTTGGAGAACTGGCCGAAGTATATAATATTGGAGTAATTACAGTTCTAGAAACAGTTTCCTTCGATACAAGTTGCATTTTATTGTTTGGAAGATATTTGCCAATTGAACTTTTTTCTATTGGTTCTCTCTTCACATAGGTGATCTGGATAGTACAACCTTGTTTAGAAAGCGTTTTACTTTCTCCAACCTTTGCATCATCATATTCAACTATTTCTTTTTCTTCCGGATTTTTGAGGCACGGGGCACATAATTAAAATCATCTACAACCATTTCCCGCCCCAAAACCATCAGTTATCCATTTTCTTCTTCCAAAGAAATCTGAGGTAGTCCCGATCATTCTCCTTAATGGCGATCATCCGGAAATATCTTTTCATGTCCACCAAAACTCCGAACTTATTCTCCCGAAATTTTATCCCCACTTCAGGGATTCTTTTCAGCAGACTGGGTCTCCTCCCTAAATACCGTCTTAAGGAGAGTCCGCCTTGTCCTGCATCTAGCCCTTCTGCCATCTTTGAATCAGTACCTTGTTCTGCATATAGCAGCTTCACTTCTTCAGTGTTCTTTGAATCCATTCCTTGTTCCACATCCAGCCCTTTCTCTTCATCTGCTTCAACGGATCCCTTCTCAACTTCAGCCCTATGACTTTCGTCAACTTCTACAACAGATCTTTTCTCAACTTGAGCCCTTTTACTTTCTTCAGCAAAACACTTTTTCTCAACTTGAGCCTTTTCACTTTCTTCAACGGCAATCTGCGTGGATGTCTCTTCTACCATTTGCTCGGATGATACCACAATCCCAGCATCTTCCTTAATAGAAGCTGGATCAACTCCTTTCATCAAGGTAACTCCTACAACCCTTGGCTTCTCACTCATCCTGAATTCTAAACTGCTTCCATCGCAGATCTTCAAAGCCGATTTGGGCAATCGGCATACTCTTGTTCCAGACAAAGAGCCCTTTTCCGAACTATTATCATGGAGGGCTTCCATATTTTTCATCAGAGAGCTGAGGAAATGATTTATTTTAATTTCAAGATCCATCCACTTCTCATCATAATGGATCACTGTATCCTTCTCCTCCTCTAGTACATTGTCATCATTCTCCTCATCGTCCAGCATCAAATTCCAGATCAACTTATCTTCATCTTGAAGATTTGCCATATACTTTTCGAGGAGTTTATAGCTCGTTATTATCATATTTTCAAAAGGAGTTTCTTCATCCAACTCCGCTTCTGCCTTTTTAATCAACTTGGAAATAGTCGTTCTTTTAACGGCTCTACTTCTTATTGCCCGCTTCATTTTCTAGACTTGATAATGTTCTCAACTTAACTTTTATCCATCTTAAAAATTTCAATTAACAAATTTAAACTAAGGCTAATTTACATATATTCGCTAAACTTCGACAATCTACTTTGTTTAATCTTGATATTCTTAAACTTTGCCTTCTGAAGCTTTATCTTCTTTGGCTTTATCTTATTTAGCCTCAACCTCTTTGGCTCCAACTTCTCTAGCTTTAACCCTTTTGGCTTTAAATTCTTTGGCCTTTTCTTTAGTGATTTGCCTATTCTCTTTTAGAATCCGGCTCGAGGGACCAAATATTAAGGTATCTTTTCCTTAACAGAAAGAAGGCCGTTATCTAGAGGACTGTAAGTTTTGAACTATCCAAAATGACACCCCAATGGTGATTCCAACGCCTCTGCCAAAGAGAGAATAAAGGCACCAATACTATTCACACACACCTTTTATTTCCAACCACACTATATATACAATAGATATGTATACAATATGTACACACTATGTATACAATAGAATATACACACGTGACCAGGCACTCCTGGTCAAATATAATATAACCATTTACACAGAGTAATATCAAAAATAAGAAAAATAAGCTAACAAAAGGTCTCCCTGGAACATCCAGTACAGGTTAACCTGGCAGACTATGATGGGAGGTCTCCCTGGAACATCCAGTACAGGTTAGCCTGACAGGTTGTGATGGGAGGTCTTCCTGGAACATCCAGTTCAGGTTAACCTGACAGGTTGGGATGGGAGGTCTCCCTGGAACATCCAGTACAGGTCAGCCTGACAGGTTGTGATGGGAGGTCTCCCTGGAACATCCAGTACAGGTCAGCCAAACAGGTTGTGATGGGAGGTCTCCCTGGAACATCCAGTACAGGTTAACCTGACAGGTTGTGATGGGAGGTCTTCCTGGAACATCCAGTACAGGTCAGCCTGACAGGTTGTGATGAGAGGTCTCCCTGGAACATCCAGTACAGGTCAACCTGACAGACTTGTGATAGGAAGACTCCCTGGAACATCCAGTTTAGGTCAACCTGACAGACTTGTGATGAAAGGACTCCCTGGAACATCCAGGACAGGCCAACCTGACAGACTGTGATGGGAGGTCTTCCTGGAACATCCAGAACAGGCCAACCTGACAGACTGTGATGGGAGGTCTTCCTGGAACATCCAGCACAGGCCAACCTGACAGACTGTGATGGGAGGACTCCCTGGGGCATCCAGTACAGGTCAACCTGACAGGTTGTGATGGCAGGTCTCCCTGTAACATCCAGTAGAGATCAACCTGACAGACAGTCGCGACCTTTAAAAACACCGTGTAATCTAGTGCCTAATTACTTTAAAACCAGTGTCACTTCGAAGGTCAAACGCTCTTCAATTACAATACTTCATTCTTTGATTTTAACTTTTAAATCCAAATAACTTAGTTCGATTTTAGTCCTTTTTATACGAAAATACCTGATCTTTGGCTTATTGAGCAGGTATTTTTATGTTTTATTGATTTGAAAAATACACATATTAATATCAAATGCTTATATATATGTTAACTATAATGTAGGGCTTGTGTGACTTCCACGTGGCCCCAACAACAAGGATAGGTTCGTGACTTTGGTATTCACGTTCAGGGTCTTATGAAAATTTACTTATGGGCAAAATTTAAGGAAAATCAAAGTCTTTGATATTTTTGCTGGGATCTTCTATTTTATTTATTATTTTTTTTTTTAAGAGAAAAGTCAATTTTTTTTATCACACTTGGTTATTTCGTGTGTTTTCAATAAGGGTCACTGTGTATCAAATATCTTTCAGAGTTATTATCTGCATCCAGATATACATGCTAAAATGTACAACTTCTTAAGTTTTTTCATGGAGCGTAATACAGGTAAATGGCCTAATGATAAGATAACGTTCGAAATATAGCCGCTCCATTTGGGCTCAAAAATCATACATTTTGGTTGGTAGCACGTAAAATCATGTTATCTCTCTATAGCCGCTCTAAAATAAAATATAAATATCTCTTAATTCGTATTTTACTCGTTCAACTTATTCTGTAAGTATATTTATATTTTAAATGGAATTACTTGCAAATAACTAATGTTTTATTCATATAACATTCTAACAATTTTTATCTGAAGTCTTATAAATGAATTCAAATGTCTCTTAGATTTATAGGTTAATATATTAGGCAAATAAAACAACCTATTGCAAAGTGTACAAGAGCATATTCTTATATAACAGACAAAATTGCACTACAGTATCTAAAACTTGTATCCTCAATTAAATGGTTTACCTCTCATCCAAGTCGTCCTGACAGTGTCATGTAAGGTCCCTGACCACCGTAACCAGAAAGCTGGTGTATGGTCCAGCAAGAACGTAGAGTCTTTACGAGAAAAGATCCCTGTGGTCTTACAGAGAATTTCCCCGTCCATATTCTACTGTGACAGCTAGCTCCTGACCTCTACAATCCACTATCACCACGATGACAAGATAGGATTCCAGACATAAACATTTTCCCTCAACCTATCTCTTTTACACAATCTCTGCAAGTCCAGTGCTGATACACCAGAAAGTATCCGTGAAATTCCCGATAAAGAAATCTCTACCGATGCCTTAGCACGTACCACAGGAATCTCATACATCTCTGTAAGCTAACAGAATCGGAAAACATCGAGGAAATATATCATTTGAGAGAAAATATATCATCATGGGAAAAAAGATTCTTATAAAAATTATTTAATTAAATCTAGCTTTTTCAGACCTTTAAAGCCCGTCTACAGGAGTAATGTTTAACTATAACACTTTGGGAAATATGAAATGAGAGTTGGTAGAGAAGGTACGTCAATATGAGGAGGAAAGTTTTTCTGTTGCTTTTTGTGTGTTTTGGGGCTCAAAAATCATCCATTCTGGTTAGCAGCCCCGTAAATAAAGATATTTCCTTTGCTTTTTGTGCGTTTATTTTTGACGAGGACGTCTCTCGCCTTCCCCTACATATAGTATATATAATATATGTGTGTATGTCTTCAAAAATTACCAAGCGACACTTTAACATAGTTTTAAATTTATAAAAAGAAACTCATTGTGAGAAAATTTATATAAATTTTAAACGTTTCTCACTATTTTATCTTGAATCGTGAAAAGAGATATATCCCAGCTTCCAGGAGCGCAGAACGCCATCTACCCGGGATGAATCATTAAGGGAACTTTAACATAATGCTATATAAAGCCTGAATCGAGATCTTAACATATAAAGGCGAGAAAACATCAATATCAACATTAATTTCATTATAACGTGTTGATTCTTTTTATTCATACTTTATATAAAGATTTGTTGTCATTGTTGTCGTATCCAATGAAGAGCCTCAGATGTGTCCATGCATCTCCACCACAGCAGCAGCAATGTCCACTATCTTTGCTCTTCATTGTAAAATGGGTGCCGTTGCCACGTTATTCACCCTGGAAACGAACCAGAATTTGGTCGGATATTCCAAGGGTCCAGGGGGGACCGCAGGGAGGTGTGGTCGGACTTCTCTCCCCCCCCCCCCCCCCCCCCCCCATATAAAGATTTAAACACTAATTAATATTTACTATAGTGCTATATGATTGAAATAATGGTATTAAAAACAGTATCGAATATCCAATGAATATAAAAGAGCTGACATCCTATTGTTTTATCTCATTGTGATTTTTTCTTCGGACCTCTGCTCAGGACTATTGCAATTCCTGTTGATAACTTGTTGAAACAATGTGTTAAAGGTTTTAAACAATGATGTTGACTGTCTTTTTCTAAAAACATATAATTCTGGCACTTTTTCATATTTTTTACGCTAGCTGGATCCTTCATTGATGCTATGGCCTCCAGGAACTTCTTTTGATGTAAATTCTGGATGCTCCTAAATTCCTTTTGGTAAATTTCCAAGATTGTGTTCATGAGTCTGGTCCCCAGGAAGCGTCCTGTTTCCCCAATGTAGGAGACATTGCAATCTTTATACAGGATTCTATGCACAACATCCTTTGTGTTTCCTATCCCCTCCTTCTGTTTGGTAATATTTTATTCCGGACTATTGCTTTTAAATATGGTTATATCATTTGGAATTTAAAAATAAAAACAAACAGTTTTCTTATTTCACTTTTGATTTTATAGATATATATAATTAATTCAATTGCATCTTTAACTTAAAACCTTATATATTTTTCAAAATTCTATATATTACCATGTGTTATGAAAAAGGCATCTCCTTATCTTGCAACTGAAAGTTGCTGATGGCTTGCGCCATCTATCGGAACAAATATCAAATATTCTCGTTGATTTTTAATAATTCCAGAATTGGCCAAATACCCATTCTTGATTAATCAAGAAAAGCTAACCACGGACGCGTTTCGGGCTGTTGGCCCTCATCAGCGTGGTGCAAGCTGTACCTCAACGACCAAAAAACTGGTCCTTCAGGGATCCTGAAAAATCATGAAACGGGTAGTTAAGGCCAGAATTGCGTGAGACCGTGACACAATGTGAAAAAAATAGTACAAATGTGACATTGTACTGGGATAAGGTGCATAAATTATGAAAAAGGCATCTCCTTATCGTGCAACTGAAAGTTGCTGATGGCTTGCGCCATGTGTGTGTGCAATTTTAATTATCTATAAATTCTTTGAAATGAAAAAAAAAAAAAGTGGCAGCGGTGGGATTCGAACCCACGCCTCCGAAAAGACTGGTGCCTTAAACCAGCGCCTTAGACCGCTCGGCCACGCTACCTCGATATCGCAATCACAGAAAATAAACCCTATTTTAATTTTATTGCCTCTTTCTTTGACATTTTTTTTATTCGACTACGCAGTTTTTAATGATCTTAAGTTGATTTGTGTTGGATCGTTTTTGAAGACAACTTTCAGATTTATAAAATTAATTTATTAAACTTTAAACATTTTTAGATATAGAGAGAGAAACAAGGTTTTTAGGGTAAGAAAAGAATCATCTAATTTACATACATCGTTCTAACCAGATTCAACTTGTGCAAAACAGACAACAAAGAAAATTAATGGTAGAGGGTAAGTTCCTATTTTTTACAAGCTTTCACACTCAAAGAATAATCATTTTCTTGCTTCAATTTGAGATAAAAATAAATTATTTTAAAATTTTTTGATGGTTTGCTGCTCCGTGTTTATATTTGTTAGTTATTAGTTAGTTTAAACTTTGTTTAAATCTTTAGAATTGATAGATTTCGCTATCCAGTAAAATATCATGAAATATCACCTTTGTCAAGGAACGCAAAATTAGGTCAAGTTGTGTCAAGCATAGTGTAAAACACCTATGCGAATATTTAAGCTAAGTTCCAAATAAGGGTCTAATAAATAAATAAAAACTAGAAAATATCAATTTTTATGGTTAAGGATATTTTTATCAAGTTTCATTTCATTTACTATTGTTTAAATAATTCTCCAAATTTGCCTGTGTCATGAGCGATGCCCCATTAGGTTCATATTTTATTCACAACAAATAGAACATTTAAGAATGTTTTAATTTATTACATTTATTTAGCTTCTTTATTAATGAATTTTCTTCGAAATATGTATATAGGTATATATTCCCACATATGTATTTATTTTTAATATATTCGTCTATAATATGATCGTCTATGATCTAGTGAGCACAATTTTTTTCTTCTTCTTCAAATAAAATAACTCTCTGCCGTTCTTACTGCGATGAAAACAATATTTGGAGGGCCTGACTCATCAGTAGTGAGCCCTCCTAGCGGTTTCCCCAGTTTGATCTATTATACCGTTTTTTAGAGCTCTAATATTTTAATTGGATATTCTGATAATATATCCGACGCTAATAGATAAAAATCTTTGTTATGGTATTTATTCAAACTATCTACATAGTGCTATGACTGCAGTAGAATTATATGTAAATATTTGCATCCATCAACGCCCTTCATTGTAATATGGACAGTAGGAAGTTTACTTTGTTTGAAAAAGAGAAATATGTGCTTTAAAGTTCATTTCTTATAAATAGATAGCGCTTATTGCCTTATGGTTAGACTGTTTATCCTCGTGTAACTGGAATAATTCCTTCACTGAAATTTCTGGGTTCAAAAAATTAAAGATAAAATATAGACATCGCGCGAAATATCAGGTTATTAAAAGATAAAAGGATTAGTTACTTATTCAAATCTCTTTAATATGTTTGTAGATTCTATCTGGAGACAAATGAGGGATTTATGTGGGAGTTCAGGGTGAAAGGGTGAGTTCTCCTTTATAGAGCCAGTTAGAGACCGAGAGGGGAGGAGAAACTTTAATGTCCTACATTCTTCTTCCAACTCGTTTAAATTCTATAAAAGGAGTTTTACAACGTGGCTCGTTGGTCTAGGGGTATGATTCTCGCTTTGGGTGCGAGAGGTCCCGGGTTCAAATCCCGGACGAGCCCTTTTTTTATTTTTGTTATGGTTTTTTTTTTAATGTGTAAAAGATTTGAAAGATAGTGAATAAAAGGTTTTTTATTGTCATTTACCGCTTTCACTAATGACCACAGGCCTTTTAATTGTGAAATTTCCTCAGCGGTCATTCACACGCCATCGGGGGATTATGAGCCTTTCCTCGGCAGCCTATGATATTTTTTCAACCTACATTGTAACTTAACTATATATACTGGAATTAGGGGAAGTAAACTTTGTTTCCTAGTTGCAAATAGGCACGTGTTGACCTTTTTTTTTTAATAAAGTGTTTTTTTTAATTATTGGGGATGATAAACTGTTTTAAAAATAACATCTACTCCTCTGTGATACCGGTTGAGTTGGCCAGATGGAAATCTGGTCACCTGCGCCCTCTAGTCTATAAAGAGGGAGTCAAAAGCTTTCCCATGTGCACTAGGTGCAAAACCGAAGAGGCCACTCCCCAACACATACTAAATTGTATCGGAAAGGACAAGAGATCCCTGTACAGAGAACCAAGAAGAGTTCTTGAGCTTCTTTATGAGCACGACCTCCAAGATCTTGTCTAATTTAGACTAAAAGGATAAGTAAAAGAAAAGATACCGGTACTGGGCAGTCCAGCAGAGAAAAGGTTAATGGGTCATATTCTAACTACCTATGGGTCGGCGCTACATTTTGTTCATGTGCCCGATGAAACTCATTAATAAAAGAGAAAGAGTTTGGAACTGTTTAGAGACTTTATTTTGAAATACTTCAATAAAGGCAGTTTATAATGGAAGTTTTTCTATCTGAACATATTCTTTGAAGAGAGTAAATCAGGGTATATATTTGACTTCTTGCTTCTCTTGGAGTCTCTTGAAAATAGACATTGTGAGAGACTATATATGAAAAATAAATTAATGTTTTTTTTTATTTTATAAAATTAAATATTTTCCTGCTGTATTTAATACGGTGACAAATATTAGGTAAATACTCATCAGTGATAAATCATTCCAGCGGTTTCAAGAGTTTAATCTACCAGTCCGCTCAAACATTGTATTGGGGGGCTGCTATACTTATATATCAAGTACAAAAGTATTTCAAGAGAATGAATCGTCTGTCATCAACTTGAAGAAGGAACAAAAGTTAACGGCGAAGTGTTTATTTTATACTAGCCGAATGACCCGGGCAACGCCCGTGTTTTACCCGATTGAATGTTTTGTTTCAAATACTATTTGTTACAATTATAAATTGGCGCCTTATATAAATGCATATGTTAGTTAATAACTATAGTCTATATGCTTTATCTGTCTATGTACTGTTGGCTTCAGTAGGCGTCTCTTACTGGGAAAAAGTAAGAGAGGATTCCATTTGGTTATTAACTAATATATGCATTTATTTAAGGAGAGACCCGCTCCAACACAATGGTTACAAAAACGAAAAAGCGAGTGGGAGGGGGGGGGGCATGATGGGGGGGGAGGCAAAGGTGGCGTGATCGTAGCCGACCAATAGGAGGGCGCCATTCCAAAAAAAAAAAAGCAAACGGTGACAGAGATGACTGATGACTGATGAAGAATGACGCTCGTAACTGTATATAGAATAATGCTGTATATTCGGCAAGCTTTCAGACTTTGACGTCCTTCGACAGGCAACTTTCCAAGAAACTAGAAGATATTATTTATATAGGTAAATATTTACATAATTAGAACTTTTCTTAGCGAAATAAATGATTATTATACAAAATTATTTTTTCTTTATGTATGTATTTTATATTTATTCTATATTTATCTATTGTACAAAGTATTGTTAAAAGTATGTATGGAGCTATACACGTTTCAAGGTTTATGGCCACAGCATATATCTTCTATATATATAAAAATGAATGTTTGTATGTTTGTTTGTATGTCCGGTATACAAATTCGCAGTAGTTCACTAATTCAAACCAAAATTTCCATACATAGGTAAAAAAAATACGGGGAAGACGATAGGCTATTTTAGAAAATATATAAATCAATTATTAAAACTATATATTTTTAGTCAGAAAATGATAATGACGATATTGCTGTATCATGTTTGATTATCAGATACAAAATTATATCGGGGAAAAATTCCAAAAAGCAGAGACCACGGGTGAAACCAGTTCATTATTTTGTACGCAGGAACAAAATTCTAACAGAGAAACATTCATTCGAGCAGAAAACAAAAGCCAGATCATCTTTCTATGAAAATATCGCTTCTCAGACACAAAGTTTGGAGCGGGACGTTTCACAAGAGTGACATCCACGGCGCCAATTTATAATTGTAACGAATAGTATTTGAAAATCAAAATAATATAATTTTCAAATATCGTTGTGAAAATTTACATATTTATTTTTATATTTTAAAAACACACAAAGTTTGGAGCGGGACGTTTCACAAAAGTGACATCCACGGTGCCAATTTATAATTGTAACGAATAGTATTTGAATTAAAACATTTAATCGGGTAAAACCCGGGCGTTGCCCGGGTCATTCGGCTAGTCTAAATATAAAAATGAAAGTCACCTCTCCCGTCAAAATAAACTCTAAAACTAAGTACCATCTATTGACCGTCTCTGACAGGGACTTTTTGAAGACATTTTATCTTCATTATGCATAAATTGATGAGAGATTTTTCAGCAGTTTGTAGAAATAAAATTCCTCTTCCCTTCACTTCCACTAAAATACTTCTTGTAAGGCGAACCGCAAGCACCTCCCGTCCCATTCCTTGTGACCTGAATCTAAATTCTGATTAAGGAAACAATGAAACGTGGCTCGTTGGTCTAGGGGTATGATTCTCGCTTAGGGTGCGAGAGGTCCCGGGTTCAAATCCCGGACGAGCCCTCTTTTTTTTTTTTAGAAAAAATACGAAAATTCTCACGGGGTTACAAATGGTTTTCACTGAAGTTTGGTTTAGTAAGTATGGTTTTAAAGCGTCGAGGAGAAAATAACTTCCTGCGATATTTTTTATAAAGATGTTCTCTTACACATTTGGACATCACATCGTCCAAAAGGAACACCTTCTGGAAAACTTGAAACTCACGCCGGGGGAAAGGGGAATCAAGACTATTATTAATAATAATAATAAAAAGTGATCACCAAATTTGAAAGGAAATATAGAAATTAGTCCATTCCCGACCACCCCGCGACCATCCAGAAGTCTGAAATTTTAACAACCTGCATTGTCATCAGGTTTGAGTAAGTATACCAAATTTCAGACTTCTAGGTGCTCTGTAAGTATATTTTAAATTATTATAAGGTTTGTGGACAGATGTGTGGACAAGGAGAAGCAAGTTAAATAAAATCTTTTAATAAAAGCCGATTTTAATAAAGTAATACCCTTGTATCAATATTGGGTGAAAATATCAGGCCTCCAGGGAAAGGTATCTTTTCAAAAATCTTTTTAATCTCTCTTCAGTTTTCGGGCACGAACGCCTTTCTACAGAAAAGATAGGGACAGAAAAGATATTTAGCTCAGTCAAACGACCGAGCAAGGGAGATATAGGCATAGATGCCCTTGCATCCCCTACGCGTATTACAGGAGGAAACATATTGTAACATGGATGACAAGGCCAAGATACCTGAGAAAAGTTGATGAAAGAGGGGTGGACTCCAGCTGCCCCCACTGCCATGTGGCAGGCGCCAAAAACAGCATTCCTATGTGGGGGAGGACAGAGTCTGCTCACATCTGCGGCGATGAGAAGACGTGGCGGCTAGCCTCCGGGCGTGTGGATGATTCTGCAAGGCGGTGTAGTCCAAGCTGGACGTGTATGGAGCGGAACGCTTCAAAAGAGTGACATCCACGGCGCCAAGTATTCTTTTGACGGGGAGTTTGAAGTCAAGTCTCACTGATTGTTCTCCTTCTGTTTAGAGCCATAATAAAGCGCTAACTTTATCTGCATCCCTTCGAACTCACATGTGTATCTTTGTGGCACCCTGATTATACAAAGTACACGAATAGCGTCTGGGTACGACATAACAATATTATACCGAGTTTCTCCTGTAGAAGGACGTTCGTTCCAGAAAGCTAGAGATTAAAAAGGTTTTTGAAAAGATACATTTTCCTAGAGGCCTGATATTTTTACTCAAAAGTCGATTTAAAATATTCCACTGGTTTGCTCTTCTTTATATCCATTTATTATCTAACATTTTGAACTTTTAAAAAATATATTTATTTTTTAGACTTTCACGGATTTCTAAGTTTTGAGAGCCTTTCCGAGGTTTCTATCACAGGTTCTAAAAGAAATGATAATACATCGAGGGATAAAAATCACGGAAGAAAATACTCAATAAGAATTATTCAGGAGTGTTTAAACAATAAGTTTTAATATATTAAAGAGAGAGCCAATAAATGTAGAGGTAGCGTGGCCGAGCGGTCTAAGGCGCTGGTTTAAGGCACCAGTCTTTTCGGAGGCGTGGGTTTGAATCGCACCGCTGCCACTTTTTTTTCTGCTCTTCTACAAGGTCTTGGGGGCCACCTCTTCTTATCTCCCATGGGTAAAAATAGCCAGGACAAGGTGATTTATTGTAAGGAAAAATCCATTTAATCATAAAAATAAGATTTCTACAAAACTATGATCTGGCCAATTCTGACTTATGCTTGTTCAGGCTGGATCACAACATCTCGGATACACAATAAAACAGCTAAATATTCGTGAAAACAAAATTCTACAGCAAAACGATTCTTTGATAACCCAGTTAATGATGCTACAAATATTATTTTATTGCTCCAGCTTACCCAGAACAAGGCCGAGACAATTTCTATCACAACTTGAATCTCCAACAGCCATTTGATTTTGAAGACCACCAATCACTGAACCATGCCATCCTGATAACTGAACCAGTATTAACCAATGTCATCCAAAAATCGAACTAGTCGCATTATCAAGAACAAACATCGAACAAGACAAAATCCATAACTTGTATCTCCCCACAATTCAAGATAATTCAAACAACGCAGGAACCCTTAGAAGCACGTATTGTCTGAAGTCTTGTACGACCATCCTCGTATAAAAGAAGTTCTTCTCCCTGACTTGTGTTTTTTATTCAATAGCGAATAGGGAGATTGTTAAGACATGGAAGTGAAATTTTGCGGCATCAGAGACCTGAAGTAGTGGTGGAATGAATAAATAAAGACAATAAAATATCTATTTTTATGATTAGTGATAGTTTCATTTCAAATTTTTACCTAGGTTTTCAAATATCCCCCATATTTCCCTGAAGCTAGGTTGAAGTTTTATTCAACAAGAGTTGGGCATTTTTTTCAAATTTAAAAATTTCTACATTTATTGACAAAGGGGAAGAAATCCTTAGAAATATGGAAATACAGTAAAACCTTCCTGTAAAGGACAACACCTAATTTCAGAGCCAATGTGTTCTTTAGGGAGAGGTGTCCTCTTACCGGAGAGTTGCTAAATTGTAAAAATGGTAATTTTGCAAATGAAAACCGTCCTTTGTTGAGAGGTGTCCGCTAAAGGGAGGTTCTACTGTATTAGTTTTATTGATCTATAGTTAAGTCCATCTCACACTTCTTTGGTATGGTATTGGTAAAAATATTGGTAGGGCCTTGGCTCATCAGTTTCAACCCCTTTATGTGGTTTCACCAGTATAATCAACACTGCCGTGTTTGTCAGCAGTTAAGGTGAAAGGGAAAATTTCACCTTCTTGCTCCAGTTAGAGACTGAGGGGAGGAAGAAATTGTCCTACATTCTTCTCCAACTGATTTAAATTCTATAAAAGGAATTTTATACCGTGGCTCGTTGGTCTAGGGGTATGATTCTCGCTTTGGGTGCGAGAGGTCCCGGGTTCAAATCCGGACGAGCCCTTTTTTTTTTTAAATATTCTCTTTAATGCTTCATTGCTAACCTCACGCCTGCTTATACGTTTTCTCAAAGGCCACTCACGCGCTAACATGTGATTATAAGCCTGTAAACAGGATCTTTACGACCTGCTTGCTTGTTAGCAAAATTCCAACATTTAATAATCTGGTTCAATCACATTTTAACTATATTTTCTGAACCAGTGAAAGTATATATTATTACCTAGTTGTAAATAACCGGGTTTTGACTTTTTCTGAATGAATTTAGGTTTTAATTCATTGGAGATAAAGTGTATTGAAAAATACAGTAGAACTTCCATGAGAGGACACTCACGCTAGACGGACACCTCTCTATAAAGGACAGTTTTCATTTTAAAAATTACCATTTTTACCTTTTTGAAACTCTCCGGTAAGAGGACACCTCTCCCTAAAGGACACTTTAGCTCTGAAATTAGGTGTCCTTTACAGGGAGGTTCTACTGTAACATCTAATTGGTAGTAGCACCTGTTGGTCAGTTAGCCACAAGATTACTGAGTCATATTTAACAAACTCCCTGAAGGCTCCATGATACATATTTTCACGTGACTTATGAATAATAGAATCTACGCTCTTCCTAAATCAAAAAGAAAAGAATTTGAAAGTGTTTTAAGGACTTTTTATTGCCATAAAAGACTTAAATATGAGCAGCGAAAACGTAACAAGACCAAGGGTAGACCAAGACCATAGAAAAGGGTTTGAAGTTGTTTAAAGGACTTTTTATTGGTATAAAAGACTTAAATATGAGCAGCAAAAACGTAACAAGACTAAATTCAAATAATTGAAATGTTTGAGATGTTTCTATAATTTAGATTTGGTCTTGTTACCCTTTGATTCTAATCTATAACCTAAAATTTTACCTTATCATTCAATGTGTTTCAACCTGAACGTATTATTTGAAGAGAACCATGGTATATATTTAACTTCTTTGAGTTCTGTCTCTCTTGGAGACACACACACACTCTGGAAAATATATGTTAAGACTATATAAGGAAAATAATTAATGCATTTTTCTTTTTTCAAACAAAATAATTTCTTACTGTTCTTAATGCGCTTATAAATATTAGGATGCCTGGATCATCAGTGATGAACCCTCCCAACGGTTTCACCAGTTTAATCTACCATACTGCTCTAATATTGTATTGGGTTGTTTTTCTTTTATATTCGGAACTGAATACATGCATCATATTGTAAAAGGTAAAATAGACTGAAAAACAAATTTCATAAAATTATAGAAATTAATTCATATAGATCCAATGGCCCTTATTTTGTCAAAAACGAAATTTTCGGGTCATCTTTGAGAGGTGAGGTAGTGGGGGGAATTTTTCTACTTTATATTCTTCTTTTTCAATATTTTAAGGATATATCTTCTTTTTATAATGTGTTTTAATTATTTTTGTTTGATTCCCGGCCTTCTAGGAGCAGCCTTTCTGTTTGGTTTCTCATCCCTTTTTGTAGTACCTGAGCTCCGTCCCAATCAACTTTGTTATTCTTGTCAATTATATATATGCTAAGATTTCTTATGCTTTTGAGACTTCTGATGTCCTTTTGATATCTATTTTAAAGTTATTTTCCTTTTATCTATGTATTTTTTTCTGGCACCCCAGAAAGAGTGTCTATTTTGTAAACTATGCTATTAATTAAAGGACGGACTTTTTGGGTACTAAGTTTTCAAAGAAAAGTTGAAAGTTCTAAAAAAGGTGCAAATACAAGTATTTACCTATCTAAATTTATTTTAAAATATATTGCTCAAATATTTACAAGGCAATAACGCTACATCTATATATAACAAATGAAAACATTAAGACACGAAGCTAAAAGCTTATGTCCATGGTTTGCTTAAATACCATTTCTAAGATAACACTCTCCAGTGTAGCTTATAAAAGCAGAATGATCCATTACAGTATTAGAGCTCTAAAGAAGCGATCTGGTAGATTAAAAATTGGCGAAACCGCTGGGAGGGTTCACCACTGATGAGCCAAGACCTCCCAATATTTTTCATTGGAGTAAGGACAGTGGAAATTTGATTTATTTGTGAAAAGAAACATTCGCGTCTTAATGTTTTCAATGCTCAAATATATAATTTATTTATTTAGGTAACCCAGGTTCCTGGAGAGTACAGAAGTCACTAACTACTCAATTATATAATTAAACCACATTATAGTATATATATTTTAAAACAATATAGTTTGATTTATGATAATTCTTATATATATAAAGAGAGCAATATTTTATTAAGCTCAAATATTATTTCATTAAAAATGTATATTGAATATATATACAGTCGAATTTAGATAATTAGAAGACCAAGGGACCAAAAACAAAATCGAATTATCCAAAAATTCTCATTAAAAACGGAAATTATATTTATAGGAAATTCTAGGGATCAAGATAAATATTCGAATTAAGCACGTTTTCGAATTAAAGATGTTTGAATTACCCTAGTTCTAATGTATAAAGAGACTTTAAAAGGCATTTTATATATTCAAAATTCCTTATGCCTAAAATATATTATAAATGTTTTTTTAGCAGTTTTTAGAAATTAAATTCTTCTCTGCCACTAAAATACTGCTTGCAGGTTGAACCGCATACCCTTCCCGTCCCATCCTTTGACTTGAATTTCTCTCAAGGAAATATGTTAAACGTGGCTCGTTGGTCTATGGGTATGATTCTCGCTTAGGATGCGAGAGGTCCCGGGTTCAAATCCCAGACGAGCCATCTTTTTTTTTTTTTTTTTTTTTTTAGAAAAAATACGAAAATTCTCACGGGGTTACAAATGGTTTTCACTGAAGAGCCCTATCATAAAGTTTTTGTGGGAAAGAAACCCAGCGGGGGAAAACTAATTATTAATTCCCTTCAAAACATTCTGGGAACCATTAAACCTTTGATGACCTCATCAGAAAAAGAAATTAGATGGGACATGTATTAAAGAGGGTAAGTTAGATGGAAAGAGAACGGTAGAAAGAATAATTGGACTGGATGGGGAGCTATGAAGAAATAAAGAGCACAGGTTGAATAAGCTTGACGCGACTCGAGACTAAACCCGCTCTAGAGCAAAAATTAAACTGAAGAATTTCCCTTAACTTATGATAACCCGGCTCAGTTGCGAGACAACCTTGCCATTGGATCTCTATTTTAAAAAAAAAAGAAGAATAAAAAGAGATGTTTTAATGTTTTCCTGAAAATACCGCGGTTTATAAAATTTAACCTTTCAAAAAAAAATAACAAATTTAATAAGGGATAACTGGTTTGTTTCTTGATATTTCTATTATCAATAAGCTCATTGTCGCGACTAAATTTTCCCAAAGAGATGATGCGTCGCGAACCGGAGAAAAACGTAGAGAGGTTCGGAAAGCTGAAGACCCTTTTTCCTAGGAAGAGATTCACACGATTAGCAGACAAAACTTCTTTAATGTGCATTCTTAACGAAATAACTAAAAAATATGCAAATTCAAAAATACAAAATTCAAAAGAAAAATATGTGTTGGTGGTGTTGCTTATCTCCATGGTAAACCAATTCCTGAAGTCCACTCCTCTCCAATTTTGCGATGGTAGTTATAGTCCTGGAAAATAGTTTAAAATATGTAAACTATCTATTTACATAATAAAAGGGAGAAAGATTTCAACATCCTTTATTCTCGATCCAAGATTTTATTTGAAGGTGGGTTTGTTTGTTCTGCACAAATTGTCACAGTATTGTCACGTAGAGAATTAGGAAAAACAAACTTCAGGATGACACGGCAATTTGTTTAAGGCAAAAGTATACAGTAGTAGTAACATAAAGGTAACCCAGGCTCCTGGAACGTATCCTTAGATCGTCAAATACCCGGGCTGTCCTGCGGTTTAGAAGACTGTCTTGGTAGCCTTAGTGAACCAAGTGTTTCCAGGCCTGTTTGTTTCTTTGTAGATTCATTAGGACAGTGTCATTGAATGAGGGCAGTCCAATAAGTGTAGCCGTTTGGAATCGCTGTAGTTCAAATCCTGGGCAGCTGAAGTAAGTATACATTTAAAAAAATTATAAAATATAAGAGAAGCAATGAGGTAAGTAAACTTTAAAATTAATAATCCGTTAATAAATATTTTACTATAATATTTTTTGTGAATAATTAATTAAAATATTTTATAACAAATGAAAAATTAAGACGCGAATGTTTCTTTTCACAAATAAATCAAATTTCTACTGTCCTTACTGCGATGAAAAAATATTGGGAAGGCTTGGCTCATCAGTAGTGAACCCTCCCAGCTCCAAAGAAGCGGTTTGGTAGATCAAATTGGCGAAACCGCTGGGAGGGTTCACCACTGATGAGCCAAGCCCTCCCAAAGTTTTTTCATCACAGTAAGGACAGTAGAAGTTTGATTTATTTGTGTAAAGAAACATTCGCGTCTTAATGTTTTCATTTGTTATATATAGATGTCGCGTTATTCCTTTGTATTAAATCTACTTATATATTTGCCTTATTCTGCCTGTTTGTTTGTCTGTCTGAAGCTCACGGATGGGATTTTTCATAACCATCGGTGGTTCAGTGGTAGAATGCTCGCATGCCACGCGGGCGGCCCTGGTTCGATTCCCGGCCGATGCATTTTTTTTTTTTACAATTTTTAAAACTCATTTATATATTATACAAGAATGACATCCACGGCGCCAATTTATAATTGTAACGAATAGTATTTGAATAAAAGCATTTAATCGGGTAAAACCCGGGCGTTGCCCGGGTCATTCGTATATAATAATTGTATAAACGAATGCAAGACAAAATCACCGCGAATGTTTCTTTTTTTTTAAGGCAATTTCTTTTTAAGGCAATTATCGTTAATTTTTGTTTCGATTTTATTGAAAAAAAAACGATATGGTGCCTTTAAAAATGATCTTTATTACTATGCAGTTTTCTATTTAGTCAATATACCTAAGTTCATGTTGCAAATGTAATTATCTCTATCGATTTAGTAGGTGAAATGCAAAAAAAAAAAAATCGACATGATGAAATCTTTATGAAAATTCACATTTTTATTTTTATATTTTCAAGACACACACAGTTTGGGGCGGGACGTTTCACAAGAGAGACATCCACGGCGCCAATTTATAATTGTAACGAATAGTATTTTAATTAAAACATTTTGAAAACACACAGTTTGGAACGGGACGTTTCACAAGAGTGACATCCATGGCGCCAATTTATAATTGTAACGAATAGTATTTGAATTAAAACGTTTTTAAAATATATACGCACTCGGGTAAAACCCGGGCGTTGCCCGGGCCAATCGTCTAGTCTACTTATATATTTGCCTTATTCTGTCTGTTTGTTTGTCTGTCTGAAGCTCACGGATGGGATTTTTCATAACCATCGGTGGTTCAGTGGTAGAATGCTCGCCTGCCACGCGGGCGGCCCGGGTTCGATTCCCGGCCGATGCATTTTTTTTTTTTTTTACAATTTTTAAAACTCATTTATATATTATACTAGCGGACGTACCCGGCTTCGCCCGGGTTTTACCCGAGTAAAAGTTTGTCTAACGAATATCTCGATAAAGTGAACATTTTTTTCCCGGTCCTTTGAAAAATACTCGATAAGTTGAATAAAATCAATATTAATTGGTTCCCTCGGTAATTGAAAGTTAAAGGAATAGTATCTTGCCTTGGAATTGTATCATTATTCTTGTATGGATGTACCCGGCTTCGCCCGGGTTTTACCCGAGTAAAGGTTTGTTTAACGAATCTCTCGATAAAGTGAACATTTTTTCCCGGTCCCTTGAAAAATACTCGATAAGTTGAATAAAATCAATATTAATTGGTTCCCTCGGTAATTGGAAGTTAAAGGAATAGTATCTTGCCTTGGAATTGTATCATTATTCTTGTAAGGATGTACCCGGCTTCGCCCGGGTTTTACCCGAGTAAAGGTTTGTTTAACGAATCTCTCGATAAAGTGAACATTTTTCCCCGGTCCCTTGAAAAATACTCGATAAGTTGAATAAAATCAATATTAATTGGTTCCCTCGGTAATTGGAAGTTAAAGGAATAGTATCTTGCCTTGGGATTGTATCATTATTCTTGTCTCAAATAAATTGCCGTGTCATCCTGAATTTTGTCTTTCCTAATTTTCTACATTACAAAATCATCGTATCATCATGATAATATTTAGAGCAGATTGTTGAATTATAACAGATAAATTAGAATATTTATCTTGATTATTTCTAGGCGAAAAGTTATTTCAAAAATTTTATTCGCTAGAAACCTTCCCAGTACTATACTAAATAACCTCCCAAAGTTTCATGGCGATCCAATGAGTGGTTTGGTCAGGCATAAAGGACAAACAAACAAACAGACACACATACATTCATTTTTATATATATAGACAAGAATGACATCCACGGCGCCAATTTATAATTGTAACGAATAGTATTTGAAAAAAAACATTTAATCGGGTAAAACCCGGGCGTTGCCCGGGTCATTCGTATATAATAATTGTATAAACGAATGCAAGACAAAATCACCGCGAATGTTTCTTTTTTTTAAGGCAATTTCTTTTTAAGGCAATTATCGTTATTTATCGTTAATTTTTGTTTCGATTTTATTGAAAAAAAAACCGATATGGTGCCTTTAAAAAATGATCTTTATTACTATGCAGTTTTCTATTTAGTCAATATACCTAAGTTCATGTTGCAAATGTAATTATCTCTATCGATTTAGTAGGTGAAATGCAAAAAAAAAAATCGACATGAAATCTTTATGAAAATACACATTTTTATTTTTATATTTTCAAGACACACACAGTTTGGGGCGGGACGTTTCACAAGAGAGACATCCACGGCGCCAATTTATAATTGTAACGAATAGTATTTGAATTAAAACGTTTTTAAAATATATACGCACTCGAGTAAAACCCGGGCGTTGCCCGGGCCATTCGTCTAGTTTTTTATAACTGATTAAATAAATTAATCTGCCCGTGAATTGGCTCTACTGCAGTTTTAAGTGCCTTTATTATTATTATTGTAAATGATTTTTATCTTATATTTTTATGACCTTTGTTATCTTATTATCCTGGAATTCGGGTTACATCAATAGAGAGTGTGTGTTATATATATATATGTTATATTAATAAATAAACATTTTGTTTATCTTAATTAAACGAGTCCTCGTCATCACTACACCGTGACTACTGTTGGAAAAGCTGGATCATCGCCGCCCCAGCCGTTAGAAGAAGTAGAAGACTCCAAGGACTAGAGAGAACCTCAAGAACATTCAGCTATGATAAAACAAAAGACTCAGACCAAAGAGGGTGAGTACTAATGTTAACCCTTCATAAGCCCTTCTATTCTAACGAGAGAATCCGATAAGAACCCGGAGAAAAGGTTTTAAAATTTCCATCTCATCGCTCGCTACTACTGCTGGGATAACTCAATGTGCCTGAAAAATGTTTTTTTTTTTCTTCTCAGGAATAGCACGAGTATGGTTTGTAAACATCGAGAAGCAAATACCTTCCTGGGATATTTTTATAAGGATGTTTTCTCAGACATTTTGACATCACATCGTCCAAAAAGAGAAGATTCTGGAAAAAAACTTAAAACTCGCGCCCAGGGAAAGAGAGAATCAAGAATATTATTAATAACAATTTTATAAAAAGTAATACAACATTTGAAAGGAAATATAGAAATTAGTCCATTTCCGACCACCCCGCGACCATCCAGAAGTCTGAAATTTTATCAACTTGCATTGTCATCAAGTTTGAGCAAGTATACCAAATTTCAGACTTCTAGATGCTCTGTAAGTATATTTAAAATTGATCATAAAGTTTGTGAACAGATGGACAAGAAAGCAAATTAAATAAAATATTTTAATCAAAGTCAATTAAAATGTTCCACTGGATTGCTCTTTTTTATATGCCCATTTATTATCTATAACTTTTTGAACTTTTAAAAATATATATTTTTATTAGACTTTTGAATTTCCATGCTTGTAGAGCCTTTCCGAGGTTTCTGTCACAGGTTCTACAAGAAATCATAATACATTGAGGGAAAAAAATCACGGAAGAAAATATATACTCAATAAAAATTATTTAGAGTGTTTAAACTAAGTTTTAATATATTAAAGAGGGCAAAAAATTTAGAGGTAGCGTGGCCGAGCGGTCTAAGGCGCTGGTTTAAGGCACCAGTCTTTTCGGAGGCGTGGGTTCGAATCCCACCGCTGCCATTTTTTTTTCTGCCTTCCTACAAGGCTATCTCTGCTTCTTAACTCCCAATGGTGGGACAAGGTGACTCGCGTGCTATGCTCGAATACACCTATAAAATGAGACAAAACAATAAAAATAAATAAATTTAATAGCAAAGACTTTATATATTGGTAGGAAAATACATTGAATCTCAAAAATAAGGTTCAGACCTACAAAGCCATGACTCGGCCAATTCTGTCTTTTTTCCTATTATCCCAAATGTACACGTGGTACAGGCCATGATAATCATGTTGGTTAGAAGTAGGCGACTGCTTTTTACTGTAAGTGCATCACATGTCTATATATGTGAAAATTATATTCTGACTTATGCTTCATCACGACAGCTCGGAAACACAAGAAACAACTATATTTAACCCAGAACAAGATCGAGACAATTTCTATCACAACTTGCCAACAGCCATTTGAATTTGAAGACCAACCTCCACCAATCACTGAAACTAATCATCCTGATAACTGAAACAGCATCCAAAAGTCGAACTATTCACATCACCAATAGAAAACTTCGAACAAGACATACTTGTATCTCCCACAATGCAAGATAGTTCAAGACAAGGCAAGAACCCATAGAAATACGTCTTGTCAGAAGTCTTGTACGACCATCCTCGTATAAAAGGAGTTCTGTCTCCCTGACTTGTGTTTATTTTTCAATAGCGAATAGGGAGATTGTTAAGACAGGGAAGTGAAATTTTGCGGCATCAGAGACCTGAAGTAGTGATGGTATGAATAAATAAAGACATGAAAATATCCATTTTTATGTTTAGTGATAGTTTCATTTCAAATTTTTACCTAGGTTTAAATATTCCCCATATTTCCCTGAGGCTAGGTTCAAGTTTTATTCAACCAGAGTTGGAATTCAAGAGTTTTCAAATTTAAAAATTGTTACATTTATTGACAAAGGGGAAGAAATCCTTTGAAATATGGTAATATAGTAGAACATCTTTCTGTAAAGGACACCTAATTGCGAAGCCAAAGTGTCCTTTAAGGAGAAGTGTCCTCTTACCGGAGAGTTGCTAAATAGTAAAAATGGTAATTTTGCAAATGAAAACTGTCAATTGTAGAGAGGTGTCCGCTAAAGAGAGGTTCTGCTGTATTAATTTTATTAATCTATAGTTGAGCCCATCAAACTACTTTTATAAGAAATGAAACTATTATGAGCACACATTTTTATTTTTAAAATAAACTTTCTACTGTCTATGAGGAAAAAATATTGGTAGGGCCTGGCTCATCAGTATCAAACTCTTCATGTGGTTTCACCAGTATAATCAACACTGTCGCTTTTTAGTGCTCAAATATTGTAATTGGTGAATCTGCTAATGTATATCTGACGCTAATAGATAAAAATCTTAGTTACGGCATTTATTCCAACTACGGACAAAAGCGCTATGACGGCAGTAAAATTATATATAAATATTTGCATCTAAAAATGCCCTTCATTGTAATAAGACAATAGGAAGTTTTTAAAAGCACGAATGTTTCTTTTATACACAATACAAACTTCTACTGTCCTTACTGCGGTGAAAAAATATATTGGGAGGGCTTGTCTCATCAGTGGTGAACCCTCCCAGCGGTTTCGCCAATTTAATCCACCAGAGCGCTTCTCAGAGCTCTAATACTGTATTGGACGATTCTGCTTATATACGCAGCACTGAAGGGTAGAATCTCATAAATGTTTTCAAGAAAACTATGGACATAAACGTATAGGACAGTAGAATTCCATTCAAATATCCTATAAGCTTATGTTCATCGTTTTCTTGAAAACCATTTCTGAGATTCCACCCTTCAGTGCTGCGTATATAACAGAATCGTCCAATACAGTATTACAGCTCTGAGAAGCGGTCTGGTGGATTAAATTGGCAAAACCGCTGGGTGGGTTCACCACTGATAAGACAAGCCCTCCCAATATATTTTTTCATCGCAGTAAGGACAGTAGAAGTTTGTATTATGTATAAAAGAAACATTCATACTTTTAAATCCTTTCATTTGATAAATATATAGATGGCGCGTTATTGCTTAGTATTAATAGGAAGTTTGTTTTGTTTGATTAAGATAAACCGTGCTTAGTAGTTTCATTTCTTATAAATAGATGTCGCATGCTTTATGGTTAAACTGCTTTTATATCTGATAGATACTTATGTAACTTCAATAATTTCCCTTTAAAAATGTAAGGTTTAACTCCCATATTCAAATATAAAATATTTATATCGAAATATATATAGGCTAATCACATAGATATTCCTTCCCCGTTTTTCTTTTTCTATTTAAAATCTCCCTCAGCCTTTTTTTTTCTCTCTTTTCTGAGCAAGGATTACATTTCTTCCCCTGCTTTCTCATTTTTTTTATCCATTTCTCACAGGAGAATCGTCTGTATAAGATGGAATGTCTTAATAAAGACTTGTGTGTATATATATAGGCTAATCACACACAAAGCAAGACCACCGGTCTTATACAGATTCACCATAGGAAGAAAGGAATCATAGATGGAGCTCCTGTGCTTCAGGCAGCGCAGATATATAGGCTAATCTCTCTCTCAAGTTTTTAAAGGTAAAAGGATCAGTTACTCTGCTTGAAATCTCTTTAATGCGCTTGGATTATATCTGTGGAGACAAATGAGGGATTTATAGTTAGAGTTTATGTGAGCAATAGTTACCTAGAAATTATTTGAAAAAGGAACAATATAATTAAGGTGAAGAATTTCTTTTAGTTTTGAATTTACAAACTTTCGAGCAAAATTTCTGCTCTTCAACTGGCAAATACTTTTATGTACAATATCTAGATTATCTTTATACAAAAATAATTGAAAAATGTGTTATTGGCATGTGCTCTCGTGGGCCTGCATCAGACTGTTTAGAGCTAAAATATTAGATATTTTAATGGGATGAAATATATATTAATTTATAGATATTTGTCAGGGCTCTATTGATACATTGGGTTGGGAGGTCTAATTTTCTATTAATGCTATTTATTTCTAATGATACTAGTGCTTCCAGGTATAATCGTTGTTGCTTGCTTTTTATGTCGTGATAATATTGCTTGTTTGAGATTGAATGTGTGTCCAGTGGTGCAGGTGTGTTGATATATTAAGGATCTATTGTCTTTGTATCTTATGTTTCTCTCGTGTTCTGTTAGTCTGGTCTCTATTGTACTACACATATGTAGGAGAAACCAGTAGTACAATAGAGACCAGACTAACAGAATACGAGATAAACATAAGATACAAAGACAATAGATCCTTAATATATCAACACACCTGCACCACTGGACACACATTCAATCTCAAACAAGCAATAGCCCATTATCACGACATAAAAAGCTAGCAACAACGATTATTCCTGGATTAATTGAAATTAATCGAAATTATTAATTGAAATTAATTGAAAAATAAACCTCCCAACCCAATAAAGCAATATCCTTGACAAATTATCTATAAATTAATATACTGTATATTTCATCCCATTATAATATCTGATATTTTATCTGTAAACAGTCTGATGTACGCCCGCGAGAGTACATGCCAATAACACATTTTTCAATTAATTTTGTATAAAGATCATCTTGATATTGTACATTGAAGTATTTGCCCGTTGAAGAGCACAAATTTAGCTCCAAACTTGCAAAATCAAAACTAAAAGAAACTCTTTACCTTAATTTTATATAGTGTTTATATTGAGGAAAATTTTGCTAGCAGTTGGGGTGAGAGGGAAAGTTTCACCTTCTTGCTCCAGTTAGAGACTGAGGGAAGAGGGAAGGAAGAAATTGTCCTACCCTCTTCTCGAACTGATTTAAATTCTATAAAAGGAATTTTACATCGTGGCTCGTTGGTCTAGGGGTATGATTCTCGCTTTGGGTGCGAGAGGTCCCGGGTTCAAATCCCGGACGAGCCCTTTTTTTTATATTATTTTAAAATATTTTCTTTAATGCCTTCATTGCTAACCTCACGCCTGCTTATAGTTTTTCTCAAAGGCTACTCACGCTCTAGCATATGATTTTAAGCCTGTAAACAAAATTTTTGCGACCTACTTGCTCGTTAACAAAAATCCAACATTTAATCTTCTGATTCAATTGCATTTTAACTATATTATGATGCATTACCGCGCCATCTGTTATCAAAATACGAAACTATTATAGACGCGTATGATTCTTTTAAAATTCTTTAAACTGGCGAAACCGCTGGGTGGGTTTATCACTGATGAGCCAGGCCGTCTCATTAATTTTTCCTTTGCAGTAAGGGCAGTAGAAATTGTTTTATTTTTAAAAGAATCATACGGGTCTATAATAGTTTCGCATTTTAACTATATTTTCTGAAACCACAGGGAGCATACATCATTACCTAGTTGTAAATAACCGGGTTTTGACTTTTTCTAAATGAATATAGGTTTTAACTCATTGAAGATAAAGTGTGTTGAAAAATACAGTAGAACTGTCCATGAAAGGACACTCACGCTAGAGGACACCTCTCTATAAAGGACAGTTTTCATTTGCAAAATTACCATTTTTACAATTTAGCAACTCTCCGGTAAGAGGACACCTCTCCCTAAAGGACACTTTGGCTCTGCAATTAGTTGTTGTCCTTTACAGGGAGGTTCTACTGTAACATCTAATTGGTAGTAGCACCGGCTCGTTAGGAAGCCACTAGATTACTGAGTCATATTTAACAAACTCCCTGTAGTCTCCATGATAATTTTTTTCACGTGACTAATGAATAATAGAATCTACACTCCCTAATCAAAGAGAAAAGGATTTGAAGATGTTTTAAAGACTTTTATTGGCATAAAAGACTTAAATATAAGTACCAAAAACGTAACAAGACCAAATTTGAATAATTGAAATGGCTTGAGATGTTTCGGTAATTTAGATTTGGTCTTGTTACCTTTTGATTCTAATATATAATCTAAATTTTACTTTATCATTCAATATGAGCCGTTTCCAGTAGAAAATGTTTCAACTTTAAAGCTATTCTTTGAAGTGAATCATGGTATATATTTAACTTCTTTGAGTTCTGTCTCTCTTGGAGACACACACACACTCTGGAAAATATATATTAAGACTATATAAGGAAAAGAATTAACGCATTTTTTTCTTTTTTCAAACAAAATAATTTATTTTTGTTCTTAATGTACTTATAAATATTAGGATGCCTGGCTCATCAGTGATGAACCCTCCCAACGGTTTCACCAGTTTAATCTACTATACTGCTCTAATATTGTATTAGGCTTTTTACTTTTATATTCGGAACTGAATGCATCATATTTTAAAAGATAAAAGAGACTGGAAAACAAATTTCATAATATCATAGAAATTAAGTCATACCGATCTAACGAACCATATTTTGTCAAAAACGAAATTTTCGGGTCATCTTTGAGAGGTGAGGTAGTAGAAGGAATTTTTCTACTTTATTATTCTTCTATTCTAATATTTTATGGATACATCTTCTTTCAAACCCGTGTTTTTATTATTTTTGTTTGATTCCCGGCCTTCTAGGAGCAGCCTTTCTGTTTGTTTCCTCATCCCTTTTTGTAGTACCTGAGCTCCGTCCCAGTCATTTTTGTTATTCTTGTCAATTATATATATGCTAAGATTTCTTATGCTTTTGAGACTCTTCTGATGTCCATTTGATCTATCTTTTAGAGTTATTTTCTCTTTATCTATGTATTTTTTCTGTCACCCTAAAGAGAGTGTCTATTTTGTAAACTATGTTATTAATTAAAGCATGGACTTTTTGGGTGCAAGGTTTTCAAAGAAAAGTTGAAAGTTCTAAAAAAAGGTGCAAATACAAGTATTTACCTATCTAAAATTATTTTAAAATATATTGCTCAAATAATTACAAGGCAATAACGCGCCATCTATATATAACAAATGAAAACATTAAGACACGAAGCTAAAAGCTTATGTCCATAGTTTTCTTAAATACCATTTCTAAGATTCCACCCATAAGTGTAGCTTATAAAAGCAGAATGATCCAATACAGTATTAGAGCTCTAAAGAAGCAATCTGGTAGATTAAATTGGCGAAACCGCTGGGAGAATTCACCACTGATGAGCCAAGACCTCCCAATATTTTTTCATCGCAGTAAGGACAGTAGAAATTTGATTTATTTGTGAAAAGAAACATTCGCGTCTTAATGTTTTCAATGCTCAAATATAAATTATGCTATAAATTATGCTCGTATATAAATTATTTATTTAGATAACCCAGGTTCCTGAAGCGTAAAGAAGTCGCCAACTACTCAAATATATAATTGAAGCACATTATAGTAAATATTGTAATAATATATTTTGATATATGATCAAGCTCAAATATTATTTATTGAATTATATATCTTCTATATATATAAACATGAATGTTTGTATGTTTGTTTGTTTGTATATATATATATATATATATATATATTTAAAAAAGATGCATATATTGGATTTCTAATTATTTTTATTGTTCCAATATTTCGAGGGGCAACTCGCCTCTCTTTATCGAGGATGTTTGTTTTTCACTAGAACACGCGCGCACGCGTACACCACTCTCGTTCTACAAGGCCAATGAAAGATATATATATATATATATGTGATAATGCGTTGAGTCGACTTATCTGTGATTAGGGATCCTGTCGACTCTCTGTAATAATATGTTGGGGTTTGGTAAGCCTGTTGTAGAACCTCGTCGACTCTCGCTATAAGTTGTGGCAACCGAGGGTCAAACCTGTAGTAACCGAGAGGGACAGTCAGGGCGTGGAGAGTTTTCCAGTACCTCTCTGCACCTTGTAGGACCTTTAACAGTTCTAACAAAGTACAGGCAGTCGTGGTCGAGGCAGAGTGGGAAAAAGCTTGGGAATGTCCACACACAAAACGAAGCGACACAGTTGTCGAAGGAAAATTCCTTGAATAGATAAAAAGCGAGCCAAGAGCAAAGATGGAGATCGAGTAGGTTTCTTACTGTTTTACATGGTCGATGAGTTGGTGACAACCGGCGACACGCGGATGGGGAACTGACTGGAACTGACTAACTCTGTTGCTAAGGCCGGTCTTATTTATACCACTTTTTGGACCAGGAAGGGAACCAGGAAGTATTGCCTTTCTGCACGTGTCCGCTAATCGACACTGGCGCCTGTCTGTTGGCTTCCATCTATCTTTAGAAGTTACTTGTGATTCTCTCTCTGGCTCTTAACTCAGCTTTTAATCTATTATATAGTTTTATTTATTCATCCTCAGTACATTACATATGGGGATACAAGGACATACGTCAATTATGCGTATAATTAGTTATAGTTTTGCAATTAGTTCTATATACAACATGACAATCTTGTTATAAATATTATAATATATAGGTTTGTTGGTTTAAATTATCATAGATGGGCCCCGGGAGTGAAAGGGTTTATCCGGGTTTAAGCGGGTAAAGCCTCTCTAACACAGGTAAGTAATTAAAATTTCTTTTAATTAATTAAAACTGTGAGGGTAAAGGGCTATAACAAGATGTTTATTTGGATATATCTGAAAATTATTAAAATAAAACTTATGTTTAATTTAAAAGTTATGATATCCATTATAAAAGAGAACTTTAGATAAAAACTTTGTTTACTAAAAATTAATGATGATGTTCTAAGAGATTGTTGGCGGGCGTTGGAAAGGGTTAGGGGTTGAAGAATATGCAATTGTAAGTGTTGCACAGACAATCAAATACTGAGATCCAGGTGCAAAGCGAGGATATAGACTTGTGCGTCTTCCTAGGCAATGTTTCACCTGTGATCCTGTATAAGGTTACAGTGCTTTGTCACAATTGTAGGGTTATTGGGTTGAAAAGTTGTTGAAGAAAAGAATTAATATGATTGAAAGGGGTGGTAGAGCCATGCGATACGTAGAATTGTTGTATCGACAGTAGGTGGTCTGACTTGACTTGAAATCAAAGGTTGATTGTGGTCCGCTAGAGCTGAAAAAAAATGAAAATTGAAAAATGTGAACGCTTTGTGCATGCGTTGGTGATGTGCTCTGCGGATGATTGAAATAACTTTTGAAACGTGTTCAGACCAAAAAGTCGAGACTTGTACTTCTGGAGAACTGTGTTCAAAGAGTTTGTTGAATTACAAAATCAAAAGAAAAATTGTCAAGCAGTACTGTCGTTTCTACGAGCAATGGCTGAAATAGGTAGTGAGAAAGTATAGGGAATTAGTTAAAGAATATGATTGTTGAAAACGATTGTTGTAGATGCCCGATAGTTGATGATAAACATTGTCATATAATAAAGTTATTTAAACAAATATAAAATATTGTGAATAAAAAGATAGAAATATGATTGCGGATAAAAAAAGTATAAGTGGATAAGATCAAACATGTAATATATAAAAGACATAATAATGAATTAGTAAAATATAAAAGATATAATAATGAATTATTAAATATAAAAGATATAATAATGAATTAAAAATGATTATTGAAATAATTAAATGTTTTGTCATACTAAAATAATATCATGAAAAATAAAATTGTTAAAATAAAGTTGTTAAAATAATGTTGGAATAAAAATTTGATTACATAATTGAAAAGTAAAAAAAAAATAAAAATAATTATTCAAGATTTTATACAAAGTTATAATATAATTAAAGATTATTAATGATTAGATAAATGTTAAGTAGTGAAAAATGGAACAAAAATTGTCTCTTTTGAAGAAAAGTTACAACTGTGGTGTGTAACTAGGTCATTTCCCTTTTGGTAAACATTGGTGTTTCTATGTCTGTCTGAAACTGGGAATACGTGAACTGACATGTTCATGGTGATATGTAGAGAATGTTTTCTCTTTTGCGTGCTGGGGTATAGAAAAACAAAGACATATAGCATACAAATATAAAATAAATGATAACTTGATTGATTCTTAAAAATGGATGGCATTGACGAAGATGATTGTAATATATAACAATAAAGGGTTAACTTTATAAAAGATGGCGTTCTAATTTAGAAAAAATATTCCATACTGGGCGTGAAAATAATGTAAAAGTTGTAAAACACACAATGATAATTGAAGGTATAAAGTTTTATGATATTTCAATATATTAAAGTTCAAATTAATAAGTAAATTGGGTAATGATTGGTAAGTCAATCAGTTGATAATTGACAGGTTATTTGGTGGACACGAAAGTCTAGCATACCCTAGCGAACTGGAGGTGTCATGTTAACAGGGCGGCTGCAATTGGTGTCCATATCAACATGTGTCATGTCCTTTGATGCCGACCGACATAGCTGGGTTGTTTATTTTCGTAGGCGGTCCTTTGTTGCCGACCCTTTGTTGCCGACTGGCACATGATCCCATGTCTGGCCTACGTCCCGAGTTGAGTTGTCTTCTCTTGCCTATTTGAAAATATAGTTTTCTTGGTGTTCGTAAGTGTTGTGTCTCGACGATGTTGCGGACTTAATAAAAATGTTATTCAATGATGTCAGGTTTAGATGTGTGTAAAAGTGCGACTTTCGACGGGACACGCTTTGGGGTGTGAAGTGTCACAGGCATGAAGGCGTCTTTGTGGCCTGTTAAGTGAGAAAAATGTTGTGGTGCGCTGTGCGACACTAGTGAGTGGATTGAATAGAAAGGTGTCACGTGAAGTCTTTGTTTTTGGTACAGCATCTAACTAGTTTCCGAAAAATAACAAATTTATTAGTCATGGGTGGTTGTTGTACGAAACACATTGAGAATTTTCAGATTGTTATAGAGGTGGCATGTTTATCGTGAAATCTTTGTGTTTGCGACGATATGGAGCTCGTGTGGCTCGAAATTGGACGTGTTGTTAAATCGCGCGTTAAAATGGTGGCCAATTGGAGAAAGTGATGTGGGAATGTAATGAAGTTCGTTCCGAGAGATGTGTGAATTATTAATAATTATGCATGTAAAAAGAAAAGGACGAGGGAGTGTAGATCTGCTGGAATTTTTAACTTGCTTTGGGGAAGGACAGTTACATTTCTAGTTGTGCTTTTGAAGATAGTGTATCTTTCGATTTTTGTATTAAAAAAAATGCGTTTCATCTATGTTTATTAAAATTTGAATATATTTTTTAAATTGTTGTTTATGGTAGTGCAAAAATTATCCTTGTAAAAGGGCAATGACGTGAAAGTGACTTATAATTTGAATGGGGCGTGTACCTAAAATAGTGAACATAACAATGATGTTTTGCAAAGTTTTGTGTATTTAATTAAGACATTGGTGTTTTTGGTATAAAAATAAGGTATTTAAAAAAAACACACAAATAAGTTTAGAATTATGATTCGAGTAATTTAAATATAATATGATTTTTTAAAACTGTAAGATTACAAGTAATCAATTAAAATTTAAAGTTGCTTAAAATAAAGTAAAAATTGATAAATGAGGGTGTACAATATTTAAAATTTGGATTGAAATGCTATAAAAATGGTAAAATTTGATTTAAAAATAATTACAGTAAAAATAAACATTATATTTATGGAAAATCAAGTTGTTAGCATGAAGAGAGAGTTAAGTAGATTTTTTAAAAACTCACAGTTTTTATGATTGTTCAGTCAGGGGACTTGGTCTTTGGTTGTTGTCCTGATGACGTGGAAGGCGTCCCATGTAGAGCTTGTAGAAGCTTGTGACTTCTGTTTGGCGATGGTGGCATGTCGTCTGGATGGTTGCGTTGTAAGGTCGAAGGTGGGTAACTTCTCACCGGCTTATTCTGCGGGATGTTCGGCTGTGTCGTTGGGGGGAAGATTGTTTGGTCGTTTCGTTGGAATGGCGTGCTTGTTCCTCCATCTTTGCTTCTTCGCTCTTCTATCTATCTGGACAGTCTTTTTACCTTCTTCGTTGTGGTCTCCTTCGTTGTGGTAATCCTGTCGACTCTCTGTGATAATGCGTTGAGTCGACTTATCTGTGATTAGGGATCCTGTCGACTCTCTGTAATAATATGTTGGGGTTTGGTAAGCCTGTTGTAGAACCTCGTCGACTCTCGCTATAAGTTGTGGCAACCGAGGGTCAAACCTGTAGTAACCGAGAGGGACAGTCAGGGCGTGGAGAGTTTTCCAGTACCTCTCTGCACCTTGTAGGACCTTTAACAGTTCTCACAAAGTACAGGCAGTCGTGGTCGAGGCAGAGTGGGAAAAAGCTTGGGAATGTCCACACACAAAACGAAGCGACACAGTTGTCGAAGGAAAATTCCTTGAATAGATAAAAAGCGAGCCAAGAGCAAAGATGGAGATCGAGTAGGTTTCTTACTGTTTTACATGGTCGATGAGTTGGTGACAACCGGCGACACGCGGATGGGGAACTGACTGGAACTGACTGGAACTGACTAACTCTGTTGCTAAGGCCGGTCTTATTTATACCACTTTTTGGACCAGGAAGGGAACCAGGAAGTATTGCCTTTCTGCACGTGTCCGCTAATCGACACTGGCGCCTGTCTGTTGGCTTCCATCTATCTTTAGAAGTTACTTGTGATTCTCTCTCTGGCTCTTAACTCAGCTTTTAATCTATTATATAGTTTTATTTATTCATCCTCAGTACATTACATATGGGGATACAAGGACACACGTCAATTATGCGTATAATTAGTTATAGTTTTGCAATTAGTAACTTGTGAGTGAGCTCAAAGACCATAGGATTCATGCAAGCAGGTAAAGAAATAAGGCCTCCCATATTTCTCATGCCCGTCTGCAGATTTCAAATTTAATAAACAACAAAGGTTTTTGTGGAATTGAAATTATTTATAAATGACATCTGTCTCAATAGAGATAAAAATAAAAATAAAATTTATAAAATTAATAAAATATAAAAAGTGGTTGAACGTTTTTGTATATATCAGGCTAGGAGGCCCACTCATCGAAAAAGAGTCCTCCTCCAGAGTGAGGGGATCTCCCAGTATTCCCTTCACCTAAGTTTTTGTGGGTGGCCGTGATCTTCTATATAAGGTGTGTTCTATCACTCAATGCTGAAGTTTATTTTCTCTCTTGCCCCAGGCAGTTTTCAACCCCTTTCCCTTATTCTGGAATCTTAGATACTAAATATTGATATAGGCTTAGCAAAATATGGTTATTCTTTTTGAGGATTTCTGGTTGTTTTGTTTGTACTCACGTATGTTGTAGTTACGAGGACATCCCTTCTGATAAAAACAAATATATATTTATTTAAGGAACGACTTGTTCCATTACATATATTGTTAAGACAAGTTAGCGGTAAACAATAACAGCAAGTTTGAAGGTAGAAGTTGGAAGTTACGTCATGGTAGTGACGTCAGCATCTATGATGATTAAAGTCAAAGTCTGTGTAACAATTCCCTCCTTACTTTGGCTTTATTCCCACGATGCTGAGGCTCTCCAGGTGTTTCTTCATCTGGTCTCGGGATAGGTCCTTTGTGAAGATATCCGCCTCCAGGTCCTGAGATGGCTTGTACAGAAGGCAGATGTCTCTGGATTCATAACAGTCTCTCAAGAAGTGGTACTTTCTGTTGATATGTCTACAGCGACTGCTTTGTTTAGGGCTGGAGATCCAGTTGATCAATGACTGACTGTCTGTATAGATCGCAGTTGGTTTTTCCATGAAATTCCATTCTTCCAGCTCTCGTAACAGGTTTATTATCCACTTGATTTGACAGCAGCTTTCACAAGCAGCTATCATTTCCGCTTCCATTGTGGAGAGGGCGACGAGTGGTTGTTTACTACTTTTCCAGTCTATAGTTGCTTCGCCGAGCTTCAATACATATCCGCCGTAGGATTTTCCGTCATGAGTGGTCGACCAGCTGGCATCGGCGTAAGACTTCAGGATTCCAGTCTTCCCTCTTTCAAATTTCACTCCTAGGTCAATTGTTCCTCGTAGGTATCTCATAACTCTTTTGATTGCTGTCCAGTGCATCTGTTTTGGTTGTCTGGAGTACTGTGAAAGTTTGCTAGTGATGTAAGCGATGTCGGGTCTGGTGTTAACAGCTAGAAACATTAGCATTCCAAGGGCTTCCTGGTAAGTGTGCTGTTCACAATTGTCATCTTCAATATGATTATCCAAATTGATTTCTTTGGAACCTGGTGTTGGAACTTCCTTACAATTTTCCATTCCATATTTCTGCAATATTTGTTGTACATAGTGGCTTTGCTGTAGCGAAATTCCCTCCTTGTCTTGTATGATCTTGATTCCCAAAAACATGTCTTTACATGTTACATCCTTTATTTCCAGGTGATGTCTCAATTTATTGATGAATCTGTTTGAGGTATCTTCAGAATCTGAGACAGTGATAAAGTCATCAACATATATCCCTACATAGAAGTATTTATCTTCATTCTTCCATTTAAATAGGCAAGGATCAGATTTAAGTTTTTCCAGTCCACAGTCATGAAGTACTTGACTGAATTTCTCATACCACGATCTTCCGGATTGAGGTAGACCGTAAATACTTTTGTTGAGTTTGCAAACTTTGTTTCTGTCTTGAACAAATCCAGCAGGTTGTTCCATGAATATTGTGTTTTCAATGTTTCCATTTAGATAGGCTGCTTTCACATCAAATAGTTTAATGACTGAATCTTTTGTTGCTGCCATTGACAAAAGAGTCCTGATGGTGGCATTTTTAATTACAGGGCTGAAACCTTTGTTGTAATCTCTTCCTGGGATTTGGTTGTATCCCATTGCAACAAGTCTAGCTTTGTAAGTTTTGTTTTCTTGGTCTTTAGATATTTTGAACACCCATTTACTTTTGACAACTTTAGCGTTTACAGGTCTAGGTACCAGTTCCCATACTTGATGCGAGTACATGTTCTGTATTTCCTCAAGCATTGCGTTCTCCCAATGTTTCTTGTCTTCGCATGCGATGGCTTCATCATAGTCTTTCGGAATGGTTTCATTCGTAGTAGCCAGAACGTAGTCATCGAATCTTTTAGGTATTGTTCGAGTTCTTTGTGGTCTGTCTGATCCACTTGACTCTGTCTGTCTGTTGATCATGGTATCTGGTGCTGGCTCTTCAATATCAACATCTGATAGAACATGATTGTTCAGTTGTTCATCCTCCTGAATGAAGAAATATGTGTCAGTGTCTGTATTATTATCACTTTGCTTTTCTTCCGAGATGACATTATTGTTCTCTCTGAAGTGAATGTCTGCGGTTTCAAGAATGACTCTCGCTGTGATATCAAATACTCGATAAGCTCTTCTGCATCTTGAATAGCCTACAAATATTCCTCTCTTAGATTTAGCTTCTAGTTTGTGTCTTTGATGATTCTCGAGTTTATAGAAGACTTCACAACCAAATCTCATGATGTGAGAGACGGATGGCTTTTTACCTTTCCATTTTTCCATAGGGGTAGTGTCTGGGTCATTGGTTGTAGGAGTTAGATTGTACAGATATGCAGCTGTATTCACAGCTTCTGCCCAGAAGTGTAGGGGTAATTGGGAGTCTGCCAGAAGTGTTCGGCCTTTGTCTAATAGTGTTCTGTTAGCTCTTTCAACTCTCCCATTGCTTCTTGGGGTGTACGGTGTAGTTAGTTCATGTTTAATTCCTCTGGATTCTATGAAGGTTTCAAGGTTTTTATTGATAAATTCTGTTCCGTTATCTGTTCTAAGTCGTTTTAGTTTTGAGTTTAGCTCGTTTTCTCTCTTTACAATAAACTTCTTCAAAACTTCTGCTGCCGAGAGTTTATCTTTGAGAAATTCTACAAATATTCTCCTAGAAAATCCATCTACGATGGTCAAGAAATATTTACTTCCGCCCAAGGAGTTTATTCTCATTGGACCACAGAGATCGACATAAATGGCTTCAAAGGGGTAGCTTTCCTGATTGTTATCTGTGTGAACATAGGGTACTTTGGTCATTTTTCCCAAGGAGCAAGCATCACATTGATCAAGGGTACCATTTATAGAGTTCAAGCCTTTTAGAAGATTGTTCTTCAAAATCAGGTCTAATTTGTTGTCACTAGGATGTCCTAACCTTCTGTGCCATGCAGTCCTAGAATTGTCCTTTGAAATCAAGCAATGTTCATTTGGAACATGAGTTGCTTCAGGTAAACGTGATAGGTTCAATGTGTACATGTTACCATCAAAGTTTCCTGTTCCTATTAGCTTGTCATCAGAAGAGTATATGTATGCTCCTTCAGAATTCAAAAGAACAGAGTTCCCTCTTCTTACTACGCTTGGAATGGACATTAGATTTCCTTTCAGGTGTGGTACATGGAGGACATTATGCAGGGTTACAGCGTTGTTAAGTTTGTCCTTACCTTGTACAGTAGCTTGGATTAATCCCGATGAGGTAGATTCGATGTGCCTCCCTTCTTCTGCCACTTGTATGCTTCTTCTATCCTCCGCCTTGTGCTCGATCCATTCACCATGGGAAGTCATGTGGCTTGTGCACGCAGAATCAATTATCCACACGTCCTGAGTTGTCGGGCGTTCCTCCCTTGTGATTGCATGTAGTGCGTATTCTGAAGTGGAGTCTCTTCGTTGGGATGGTTCCTCCGTTCGTTCTTGGATTGCTGACCTGGCTGTGTCTTTGTTTTGTTTTGGTCCTTTATGGTAGTTCCTTGTACTGGCCATGTTATTTTTGTTTGTTGTATTCTTTTGATTTCCTTTGTTGTCAGGGTTGAACCAACAGTCTTTCTTGAAATGTCCTTTTCTTTTGCAAATGAAGCATGATTTTTCTTTGAATTGGTTGCCTGATGATCTGAAAGCATTTTCAGGATTTTTGCTTCTGTCCTGTCTTTTCTTCTCGAAATCCAGTAGAGCTTGTCTCAAGTCTGGTAAGGAGATTTCTCTGTTTATTGACAGTGCTGCTGAGATCGCGTCAAAGTTAGGTGTGAGCCCTTCAACAATGTATCGTACAAGCTCTCTTTCTGTTACAGTCTTTCCTAGCTGGGTGATCTCTTGTGCCAGTTTCTGTGCTCGTACAATATACATGCTGACATTTTCATTTGGGTTCAATTTTAGTCTGGCTAGATCCAACATTAGGTCTATCCTTTTATTTTCTAGAGATCCTTCAAACCTTTTCTTTATGTCGTACCAAATTCTTTTGGCTCTTTTATCGCCTCGAAAGATGATTGTTAAGTCATCCGAAAGTGACAATATTATTAGGCTGTATGCTTCCCGATTCTTTTTCTTCCAAATATCATATTCTAGTTTATTTTTTGTAAAGTCTGGCTCGTCATTAACAATTACGTCCTCGAAGAGATCTTTTGAATCTAGAATTGCTTCCATTTTCATGGACCACGTGGTATAGTTGTTTTCTGTTAAATGTTCGATTTTTGCTAAGTTATGTGTATCCATTTTTATTCAATATTTATTTTCTAAATTGGCGGTTAGTCCAATTATTTATTTTCTTTATGATTTAAATGGATCAATTGGCGGTTAGTCCAATTCGCGCGCCCAAACAACGCACTGCTACCAAATTGATATAGGCTTAGCAAAATATGGTTATTCTTTTTGAGGATTTCTGGTTGTTTTGTTTGTACTCACGTATGTTGTAGTTACGAGGACATCCCTTCTGATAAAAACAAATATATATTTATTTAAGGAACGACTTGTTCCATTACATATATTGTTAAGACAAGTTAGCGGTAAACAATAACAGCAAGTTTGAAGGTAGAAGTTGGAAGTTACGTCATGGTAGTGACGTCAGCATCTATGATGATTAGTCAAAGTCTGTGTAACAAATATATTTCAAACACTCCTAGAATTTTATTGAGTTTATTATTATATGTCTTCTACAAATTACCATTATAGAATAAGGATATAAGAAAAATACAAAGATTAAAAAGCCTAAAAAATGCCAATATATATTTTTTATTAAAATTATAATTAAAAAAAAATTAATTCCACAAAAATTACAAATTTTTATTTTGAAACCCAGTTGCTTAATGCAATCACAGAGCTGAAAACACTGCGTGCTAATTGGTTATTAAACTCAAATCTGATTGGCTAATTAAGATCCTGTTATAGTAGAGAACCAGTCAGAGTATGAATAAGCTGGAAACCTTTTAGTATAACAAAGCCTTAGCAACAAAAATTTAGTTCTCCCGCGTGTACAATTCGCTTTATGCAAACTTCTAAACGATAGATATAAGCCATAATATTTATATGTGGGTATATATGGTTTATTATTTATATTATATATTTATATTATTCGCGCACTTATTGGCTGATCAAGGTCGCGTGATATCAACATCCAATGCGAATTTTCATGTACCTTCAATCAGCATGCAGTGTTTCTTTGTCTCAGAGGCCTTAGCCATCAAATTCTATATCAAATTAAAATCGCAGATTCTTTTCTAGAATTTTTTTTAAATATATAATATTGGCAAAATAATTTTATTTGTTGTCATTCTATCTGTACTTTTTTAAAAATAAATTTATTTGGGAGTTCTATCTATAAATTATTTTAATATTTGTTTTTTTTTTTTTCATTAGATCTGAAATTTTATTTTAAAAATATTTTTGAGGTGAATTTATGAATTACTATTCTACTTTATTCTATAGTAGCTAAATTACACACATTCTCCAAACTTCCATCAGAGCGAATGTTTTTTTCATTAAAAAATTGTTTCAACAAATAATTTTAATGAGTAGAAGCACAGAGAGAGTAGTATAATAATAATCAAAATTATAATTATATTATAATTATATTTCTTAGATTTTATTTTAAATCTGCAAAGCGTTCTATTATTTGGCAAATTTGCATTGACAACTCTATTAGGCCTTAACTTTATACCCTTTACAATTTCATCTGGATAGGCCATATATTGGGGATTTCTGTAAGAATATATATATAAACTGTTGTTTATTTTCATTCTTGACAACAGATTATTGTTCTCATTGATAATGTGTGTGTGCTCTCTTTCTCATAATCATCATACATGTATATATTTGTTTATAACCATAGATGTATATCATCTGCCCCTCCTACAAGGTCTTTGGGAGGGAGGGCCACTTCTACTCCACTAACTCGCCATGTGTAAATAGTCAGGACAAGGTGACTCGCGAGCAGTGCTTTAATGTAACACCTGTAAACTGAGACGAAATAAATAAAGAAAATATATGCGGAAGAGCGATTGATCGAAGCATCTATATATATAAAAATGAATGTATGTGTGTCTGTTTGTTTGTTTGTTTGTCCTTTATGCCTGACCAAACCACTCATTGGATCGCCATGAAACTTTGGGAAGTTATTTAGTATAGTACTGGGAAGGTTTCTAGCAAATAAATTTTTTGAAATAACTTTTCGCCTAGAAATAATGAAGATAAATATTCTAATTTATCTGTTATAATTCAACAATCTGCTCTAAATATTATCATGATGATACGATGATTTTGTAATGTAGAAAATTAGGAAAGACAAAATTCAGGATGACACGGCAATTTATTTGAGACAAGAATAATGATACAATTCAAAGACAAGATACTATTCCTTTAACTTCCAATTACCGAGGGAACCAATTAATATTGATTTTATTCAACTTATCGAGTATTTTTCAAGGGACCGGGAAAAAATGTTCACTTTATCGAGAGATTCGTTAAACAAACCTTTACTCGGGTAAAACCCGGGCGAAGCCGGGTACATCCATACAAGAATAATGATACAATTCCAAGGCAATATACTATTCCTTTAACTTCCAATTACCGAGGGAACCAATTAATATTGATTTTATTCAACTTATCGAGTATTTTTCAAGGGACCAGGAAAAAATGTTCACTTTATCGAGAGATTCGTTAAACAAACCTTTACTCGGGTAAAACCCGGGCGAAGCCGGGTACATCCATACACGAATAATGATACAATTCCAAGGCAATATACTATTCCTTTAACTTCCAATTACCGAGGGAACCAATTAATATTGATTTTATTCAACTTATCGAGTATTTTTCAAGGGACCGGGAAAAAATGTTCACTTTATCGAGAGATTCGTTAAACAAACCTTTACTCGGGTAAAACCCGGGCGAAGCCGGGTACATCCATACACGAATAATGATACAATTCCAAGGCAAGATACTATTCCTTTAACTTCCAATTACCGAGGGAACCAATTAATATTGATTTTATTCAACTTATCGAGTATTTTTCAAGGGACCAGGAAAAAAATGTTCACTTTATCGAGAAATTCGTTAGACAAACTTTTACTCGGGTAAAACCCGGGCGAAGCCGAGTACGTCCGCTAGTATTATATATTTATAAATGTATGTAATTCTACTGTCCTCAAAGCTTATGTCCATAGTTCTTCTAAAATACCCCTTCCAAGAGTCTAACAACAGTATCACTATAAAAGGAAGTTCCAAAAATGCAATATAACAGCGGTATGGTAGATTAAACTGGCGAAACCGCTGGGAGGGTTCACCACTGATGAGCCAGGCCCTCCCATTAATTTTTCCATTGCAGTAAGGGCAGTAGAAATTGTTTATTTTCGAAAAGAATCTTACGCCTTTAAAATAATTTCATATTTTGATAACAGATGGCGCGCTAGTGCATCATATTATAAAAGAAAATATACGAGTATATCATAATATTTAGTCCTAGTAAAATTCTCTCATTATATATATCACCTACTGGTTTTCTCTAATTTCTACACGCCATCGAGGATATAACATATGTTGTGTTCCCGTTTTTAGACATATGGGAATGGAGCATGTAAGATGTGACTTAGAAAAATTTCCTTATTAAGATATACAAGTGTGACATTTCGATAACAGTGTCGTTACCATTAAAGGCATAGCGTGTGATATAGAGGTAAACAATGTAGAGCTTGAGCATCTAAAATTGTAATTGGGAAAATGAAATAACATATAGTATGGGGGATAGATGCATTCCTGAGATTACATAATGCCATAGCACACCAAGATTTGCTTCCAAGCTACCGTGGGAGAAGTCTGTGAGAGGTGCAGAAATGGGGAATATTCAAGTGTGACATTTCGGCAACAACGTCGCTACCATCTTCAGAATAGCGTGTGACATAGAAATGGACAAATATAGGACTTAAACAGCTAAGGTTATACTTGAGGAGATAGAATATCAGATAATATATAGGGTACAGAAGGATTTGAGGACTACGCAACTCCAAGTAAGAACTTTCTTCCATGCCAGGCGTGGGAGGGATCCCCCAAAGGGGGCTCAGATCGGGGAGGACCGTTGACAGGTTCCGTCCTGGAATGTATAGAGCGTCGGGTGTCCCGGGGACTAACAAGGTCTATAGAATGTGAAGTTCCAACGTCCACCCCCCCCCCCCCCTTTCTACGAAAGAGAGATAATGGTGGGCCCCCTCGGGTTTCAACTATCTTTTTTTTGGGACTTCTGGAATAATGTCCTTTCTTGACTCTATCCGCGAAATCTAGTACGACTTATTCTTTTACTATTCTCCCTCAATACACTTGTCTAGCACCGATCTCTTCTAGAATTATCCATAGTCATTTTGTGGCATATACTGTGTAACATCCATGATATCATTATTAAATTAGATAATCTATAAAAGACACCTTCTGGAGATTTAGCAACCCATTGAAGACGCTGGGAACTATTTCAGAGAGGGAAATTATAGCAATAGGTCTCTATAATTTCCTCAGATCAATTGTAAATAGATTCATACACAAAAGATATAGTGCGGAAAGTTTAGGACAGATGTGTAAAGAGATCCCTCATTAAACTAAGGCTCACGTGTACTTGGGAAAAAAAGGAGGGAAATATTGAATTATTCTCGTTCCTGCATTAAATTAAATAATCTATAAAATAATGGTCAGCTCTCCCATCAAAATAGACGCTGGAATTGATCGCCGTCTATTGGCCGCCTCTACAGACCAACGGACTCGGGTCAGTGACAAGCCCATATAATTTCAAATTCTCTGGGATCATCCAACAACTTTAAGGGATCTCAGATAAAGACGAGCATGTTATTATTAGAAACTATAAACCTGAATATAGGACCAAATTAACATTTTTATATAGAAGTATAATATGTTGAAAATATTATTTCAAAATTAGATATCAGGGAGCACCAGGTTCAGATTTTAATAGTAATAATATGATTAAACATGCAGGTACATTTTTTTAATCCCGATTTTTATAACAAAGACTCAACAAATGTGTTGAATTAGGTTACTATCTGGACGTATGGAAAAGACTCTATTTATAAAGATTATACCAAAATCTAACAAATAAGCTATAAAAACAAGCAAGACTATAGACTTATACTATCGACATTAACATTTATAATATATTTAAAACAAAAGGGTTTCAATAATATCATGAGGGGAACAAAACCAATGAGTATAAGGCAACATGGGTCTTTACTAAAATTAAATCAACGAATAGTATAATGGTAAATATGATGGAAAAAAACACACTGAAACACAGGCAGGAGAACTGGCTTATGCATGCGGCCAGCAATTTTATTGGAAGACTTGATTGTTAGTAACATTCCCTCCAAATAGGTAAGAATCATACAATATTTCATTTAAACAGTGAAAGAAGGGCAAATTCCTCATATGAAAATACAAATATTACTAAAACCTGACAAAGAGATACCCTCAAGGCGGGTAAAATCGTATTTACCGCTGTTTCTGTATTAAAGTATCACAATAAGGTACAATACACAACTCCATTCCATTAGAGCCGGTAGTTCTATATTTCAGTACAATTTGTAATAATAAGATGTGGGGGGGGGGGTAGCACCATAAAACAAAAGAATGAAATATGTATGAGAGGAAACAAAAAAAATTATCCATATAAGTTATATACTAGACATTTATTTAAAAAAAAATAAGTAAAGTTAGGGAACATTTCTATACTAGCGAGATATACTATTTACATAATGATCTAGATAGAGGTGACTTGAAGTTACAAATTTGCCTTTATAAAGGGGAAAGCCTAGATCTCCATCTATTCTGGCGGGACAAAATATAAGAACCCTATCATTCCTTTTAAGTTACTTAAAGCCCTTTAGGGCCCATGCGAAATCTGAGTTAGTTTCTGCTCGAAAAGGGGGGGTGCTAAGCCATAATGGCGAGGGGCTTACCTTCTCTCGAAAGCGCCGGCAAGGTCTGGTCTCCTCCTTTCTGCGTCTCAAGCCCGACTGTCGACTCTGGTTGAATCTCTCTCTCTTTTTTAGCAAAGAAAAACCCTCTTTTATCCTTGCCTCTCTCCATTTTCATTCGTTGCTCGCGCCAAAGTTTCTATTGGTTGGCATTTTCATTCGTCGAAAGAAAACACGCACGTGACCATGACCACGCCTCCAATTTACCGTGTTGCCGCGAGAGAAAAAAAATTGTAAATTGAAAAAACAAATTATTTCCTTTAGGAAATTAAATAATATATATATATTCCGAGTATTAAAAAAAATTATTGATTTAAATGTTTATATGACAAATTGTTTTCTTTTGGTCACCTCTATCTAAATCTCAAATGAGGGGCATATATGTACATATGGTACAGCAGCTTCCAGCGCGGATGTCTCTGGATGTCACTGGTGTCTTCTTCTCCCCCAGGCATCAGCTTTCGGCATGGAAGTCTGGTGTCATCAAGTGTCTAGGTTTCTGGGCAAAAAGGTAGTCTATAAGTTTATATGGGAGGGAAGCCATGTATCCAGTTGAAGTTGGATATACATCGTCTGTTGGGGTATAAAAACGTACCCCAACACATACATCTTTATAGGTTGACTTTCATATTATGAATATATATATATATATATTTATTTATTTATCCACAAGAGATATGCATTTTCGCCTTATTGCATATTCAAGGGTTATATTAGGTATAAAGAAAATTAACCCTAAAAAAAAGGGGGGGGGGGGGGGTAGCTACCTGCTATCTCTTTTATATGAAAATAAAATAAATTAAAATAAATAAATAATATTATATAGTAGCCTAAATGAAAACAAATATGCTAAATTATTTTATTTGAAAATATCAAGCGTGCTTTGAAACAACACAACAACAATGTAAACAGATAAAATTATAAAGCTAAAACAATAAAATTTAATATTTATGATAAGGTATAATTTGGATTATAGATTTGGATTTGGTCTAATTAATTTCAATTTGCTATTTAATGTCTATTGATTCAACCTTGACAAATTAATTTATGGCAAAATTATACTCATTATAAATAGCGCTGTCATATATAAATCAACACTACCTTACTACTATATATCAATTTTAATTAATCTTGGCCTCACTCTAAATTTGTATTCTTCTAATATTAAAATGCCTCGCATTTAATTTTATGTAAGCTCATCTATATAAAACATTTACACATTTACGTGACAAATATGAATTTAATCAAAGTCCAGAATAAAAAAATTGTAATTATTAAACATTCTTGAAAATCTTTCCGATAATTTCTGTGATATGTATTATTTTGTTTTCTACATTTACCTTAAGAGTATTGTGTAAAATATTCGACAACTCTGATTATTATTTGCAATACAATTTTTTTTATTTTATTTTTTAACTTCCACAAGATGAAAATTGATAGTATGGCCGACACACAAAACGTTTTTGGTATTGGAAGCCTAATTAAATGCTTAACTCGAAGTGGAGAAGAAATAACCGGTGAAGTAGTTACATTTGATTATCGAGCAAGAGTTTTAATGCTCAGTATCCTTTTGAAAATGATGGTAACGCTTGCGATAAAAACACGCCTTTTTTTAGGCCTAGGCTATTTATTTTTAATATAAAACATGATAAAATAAAACTAATAAAATATTATTCATATGCATAAATATTATTCAATTCACCCGGCGATATATATATTTTCTTTACATTTAAATTTTTAGATAATGCATCAAGTTTGCGTCACGGAATTAAGGCGGCCTGCTACTTTTCCTTTAACAATTTCATAAATTAACACATATTTTTTGAAAATTTACAATTTATTTTGATTATTATATTTGATTTTGAAAAGCATATATTTTTATACTCTTTTGCTTTGTTTTTACAAATTTTATTGCCATTTAAAAAAAATATATGAACATGCAATCAAATTATTTTAAACATCCGATATATATATATTTAAATATTAAAAATACTTAGCGCATTTGCAAACCCAATTTGAATTGCACACTACATCCATTTAAATGTACATAAGAGCTAATTATTTATTTGCACATACTGATAATAAACCATTTTTCAAAAAACTAATTTAACATATCTTTAAAACTTGAAATAAACATAAATAATGGCAGATATATTTATTTTTAATGTTGTCTGGTCTTTAATTTTTCAAAATTAAAATTTGAATATTTAAGAATGGATATAATGGATCAATCTATATGATTAAAGGTCTCTATTTCTCATCTATCATGCTCAATAATAATACTTAATATATTATATATGTGTGAAAAAATAGTACAAATATGATATTGTACTGGGATAAGGTGCATAAATTAAGAAAAAGGCATCTCCTTATCGTGCAACTGAAAGTTGCTGATGGCTTGCGCCATCTATCGGAATAAATATCAACTATTCTCATTGATTTTTGATATGGTACTGGGATGCCAATTCTGGAATAATTAAAAATCAACGAGAATAATTGATATTTATTCCGATAGATGGCGCAAGCCATCAACTTTCAGTTGCACGATAAGGAGATGCCTTTTTCTTAGTATATATATATATGTATAATATATATATAATATGTGTGTGTGTATATTAATAAAAAAGACAACAAAAATAAACAACACAGATGATAGATATTCCTGATTTCAATAGATAGCAGAGTCCCTGCTAATATAAAAATATAATAAACTGAAAAGCATTCAAAAAATTGTTTACTACTAAAAATATCTAAGTATTAATGATATTAGTAAATATTAACTTGGCACTGATGAGCATAGTTGGAGAAAAACAACATTTTTGACACACTTTTTTTTTTAAACGAATCCCTGCTCTTACTGCACTGATAAAATAATGGGATGGCCTTGCTCATCAGTTGTAAACCCTCCTAGCAGTTTCGGCAGTTTAATCAGTCCAATTCAGTATTACAGCAGTATAGTAGATTGACAATACCGCTGGGAAGGTTCACCACTGATAGCCTTCTCATTATTTTATTATTATTATTATTTTTTTTTTTTGCTTATCCCTAGTACACGTGGTACAGGCCATGATAATCATGGTGGGTAGTTAGCGACTGCTTTTTACTGTAAGCGCACCACATGTCTACACATGTGAAAGCAGTTCGACTTTGCACTTACAAATGTGCCAGAGCCCCGTTTGGTTACTTGCACTCGCTGGTGGGGTTGGACTTTTGCAAGAATCGGGAGGCCATTGGAGCATTTTTTTTAAACAGAAAAAAGTGTCCAATGCGGGGTTCGAACCCGGGTCGTAGTGGTCGTAAACCAAACGGTTTAACCAGCCTTCCACCGACCCCCCCTTATTTTATTATGGCAGTAGAAAATTGTTTTATTTTACAAATAAACTTTTACACGTAAAAAAAAAAGTTTAAATTTCTTATAACATGGTGCGCTAATACATCATAAACACATTATTGTCACCTTGCATAAATAATAAGAGACAGCCATTGTAGATTTCACCATATTTTATCTGCAACATTTCCAGGTAAAATTTTAGACTTATTTTGTGAGAATACTAAGGTTTTGCTGGGAGACAAAGCACCAAATGTATCAATATATTGTTTTAAAAATGGAACTGTGCATTGACTAATCAGGACCATAGTTTTCTATCAAGGCATAACCTTAGGATTCCTTGTGAGAATTTTTTCTTGTAAGCAATTTTTAGGGAATATATCTCGGATGTATTTAGGGAATCTATGTGTGGACAACACATACTTCTAAGAGTCTGCCAAATATATATCTGATCAAGTTCTTTAATTCAACATCCCAAAATTTTCTGTTGAACTATAGTTGGTTAAAGACAATAGCATTATTGGTATTTGAAAAACTGCTTAATTAACGTCAGTTAAATTGAAGATTATATAATATATCAATATCGCGCCTGGTTGATTTATTAAAAATTTGAAGATTATACTGTACTTATATACAGTAGAACCTCCATGAGAGGACACTCGTGCTAGAGGACACCTCTCTACAAAGGACAGTTTTCATTTGCAAAATGACCATATTTACTTTTTGGCTACTCTCTCGGTAAGAGGACACCTCTCTTTAAAGGACACTTTGGCTCTGCAATTAGGTGTCCTTTATAGGAAGGTTCTACTGTATATATATTTTTTAAAATAAATAAATGTGCATTAAAGAATGCAGCAGTATAAATGCTAGGTATTGTCAATATATCAGATTTTATTTATGTGTGTGTGTTGGGTTAAAATTTATATATCTGATGTATAATTTTTTTCAAATCAAAGGTAGATATATGTCTTCCTTTCACATAGAGTGAAACCTCATTATAATATACTTAGTTATAACAGCAGCAATTTGGTTATAACATCATAATTAGGCCCAAACACACACAAGTTTTAAGTTGCATTAACTGACTCCATAAAACCAACCCAGTTATAGAATCCTGGTTCCAAGTGATATCATATAGCAAGGTTCAACTGTATAGGATGAAGGAATACGTTCTTTTTATGTTTCAGAGTGCAGGAAATTCTTTCCAGTGTTCTGCCACTTCTATGAACAAGAGTCCTCCATTCTGTTTAGATGGTTGTTTGACAACATGGCTTGTGATCATGTCAATCATCATCCCCCACTTTCTAAAAATGATTAATTTGTTCTTATAGCAGTCAGTCTGTCTCTCCTGGAGCCTGCCAGCATGTAGTCAGTGGCACCTTTCTTACACAAGGAATAAAAACCTAATAATACTGACTCACACACACACACACTAATCCTCACATTGTGATGGTACAGATTGGGCTGAATGGATTTGAAAAATCATACTTTGCACTCAATGACTGACTCTATGAAAGTAAAAAGTCCCAATTATTGATAGTTGCAAATTTTTTTTTTCAATTTGTGGTTCTACTGGAAATAGACTCTTCAATTTTAGAGCTACATTGACCCTTCAATAATGAAGTTGTTCCAAATCAGTAAAAAATGTTTGATTGCTTCTAGTCTGCCTAAAAACAAAAATTTACCTATCTTAGTGTGTAAAAAATAGAAAGTGAACACATTTGACTTTAATACCTTTTCTCATTTCATAAAGAAGTGTAAGGACCCTCCTCAATGGGTTGAAAATGTTTAGCTTGTACCATGCTGAGGACAGCCCAATACATTTGGTTGTCTTTTCTTGATAAAGTGGTGTATTTGGTCAATAGTCAAGAATGATATTAAAATCATTGTTGATATTCTGGTTCCTTCTGAAGTGCTCAGGGTGTTCGCTAGGATATATTGGTGTGTTGTTCCTTAACTCTTCCCCAGAAACCTCGGGGAGCTCCTCCGGGAAGCACAACCTTGACATGCTCAACCTCAACAATGTTAGTCAACTCCAGGTCATCAAAGAAATCAACACACATCAACATCAAAACTTCAACCTTTCCTGTCTCAACCTTGAGAAAGTAAGTCTTCTCTCCTTATAACACTCCACTACCAGCATTGTATATGGTGGGCAATTGCTCAATAAGCAGGCTAGTGGGGTTTGTTATTGTTGATCTTTCACCCAACAGCTTGCTAAATTACTAGGAGAGTTCACTATATGTTGCATGTATTATTTTTCCATTATTATCCCATTGTATAGTTATACAAGGTTATGGAGACTGTTGCAAGTATAAATCTTCAAAAAGCTCTATAAAAATGGTACCATTTTTGGTTATTTGATAGAATGCTTAGAGCCACATTGTTTATAGTAGAAATTTGAAAATTGCCTAAGAAATATTTCAGTAACAGCATTGCTGCTACCATCTTAAAAGTACTAAGAGCTTGAATGTCAGCTTTCTCGTGGTGACTAGTACTTAAGCATTAAGATACTTATGAATACTATTACTGAAGTTTCATGTATAGTTGATTTATCTTTGATTTGTAATATTCCTCCCACATGTAGGGATGGATTTATTGAGTCAATGAGGGATTTTAAATGTGGGTGGCATTTACTAGGTGTGTTACTGCAATGCTAATAGATAGATAAATCACATCCTTAGAGCCTCTTAATTACAACATATTGTTCCTGGGACAGGGGGGTACTGATAGAATCTTTGTCAACAAGGTAAATAAAAAATTGTGGGCCACAGTAATTGTCCTTTATGAAATATATATGCTACTTTTATATTGTAGCAATGTATTTATTATTTTATTAACAGTATCATTTTTTCATGTTTATATTTTGCTGCTCAGTAAACTCCCCTCGTTGCTTATCTTTTGTTTATCATTCCTAGTTTGTTCTTGCCTTAAATAAATTGCTGTGTCATCCTAAAGTTTGTCTTTCCTAATTTTCCATGTGGAAATATTATGGTGCTATAGCACAGAACTGACAGTAAAATTTTTGTTCTTCCACAAATCCGGGCGTTTCTGGCGGATTGCTTCGCGCAAATTGCGCATAACTTGCAGGTAATATTCCTTATTGACCGTTTTACCCTGTGGCAAGAACTCATGATGCACCACGCCCCTGCAATCGAAGAAAACTGTCAGCAAAACTTACACATTCGAACTTGGCGCGCTTTTTTCGGTCTTGGTTCGTGCGGCAGCTTCCATTGAGATGATTGAGCTTTGGTTTCCACGTCATAACCATAAACCCACGCTTCGTCACCAGTTATGACCCTCTGGAGCAAATTTGGGTCGTCGCGGACAGAGTCCAACATCTCATTAACAATGTTCATGCGATGCTGTTTTTGGTCGCAATTGAGCAATTTTGGTACGAATTTCGCGGCGACCTGTCTCATGCCCAAATCATTGATAAAAATCGAATGGCACGAGCCAATCGATATGTTTAGGTCCTCAGCAACTTCTCTAATGGTGATTCGACGATTGGCCAATATCATTTTCTCCACTTCATTAATTTTTTCGTCTGTTGTTGAAGTGCTCGGGCGTCCGGCACGCTCTTCGTCGTTCACATCTTCTCGGCCTTCTGAGAACATTTTGTACCACCAATAAACGTTGCTTCGGTCCAAGGTAGCTTCTCCGTATGCCACAGTCAACATTCGGAATGCATCCGCGCACTTAATTTCGTTTTTCACACAAAATTTGATACAGGTTCTTTGATCCATTTTTTTTAATAGGTAAAAATCGAAGACGATCCAAAACACCTGCAAGCAAAGCAGCTGTCAACAATTAAGTGAACATTCAAAATGGCCGAGCTTGTCAGCATAAGTGAGAGACATGAGTACCAACATAAAGCCACAAAAAGATCGAAATTCGAATATATGTAACCCGCGAAAATTCAAAAGTCGCGATACTTTTTGAACACACCTCGTATACTAGTTCTTCAAAATAATTATAGCTCTATATATACCTATATCCCATATTACTGTGTCATCTCACAAGGTAATAAGATCAAATCCAAATAAATTAATAGTATGTGATGTTTCAGCAACAGCATTGTTACTATCATCAACAAAAATACTGAATGAAAAAATATCACAGCATTCAGTACTTTTGTCTAATGATGGTAACAACGCTGTTACAGAAATGTTACACACTATTTATTTGGATTTGGTGTTTTTACCTTGTTTGTCAATTTCATCATTCTCTCTCTAAAACTAAACTACACAAACAATTTACATTTTGATCACACAGGTTTTACACTTCCTCTAGTAGTAGAATCCTCCTAGAAGTGGCAAACCTATGGGCTTATAGAAAACTAAGACAAGCATTTTAAGAAGTCTTATTTATTTAAATATTCAAATAAAAAATGGGTGACTGAGTGAAACCTGAAACTGGTGACCATTTTCATTATTTTTCAATAGAATATTTTGTTAGCCTGCTGGTGATTCCTGTGGCTATATAAAGATCTGTTATTTCTTTATAAGATTCAATAATCCTCAATTCAGTCCCATCCAAGTCTTGTACACACAAGAGTCCAATCAAGTACAAGAACATTCTGGGAAATTGAACTACTAGAGTGTTTGTAGAAATACACATGCTGCATACATTCCACTGTGGTGATGGCTTGTATTGGGTACATGCTTTGTTGGGTTGTTGCTTCTTGAAGAACCTAGTCAGCCTATCAACATTCCAGCATTGTTTGGTTTCTGAGATTAGATTGAACCCTCCTGTATCATACCCTAGTTTGTAGTGTCACATTACCAGAGGGTAACCTCTCAATGATATTAAGCCTTTGTTGTCTTTAAGGCATTCTCTCACAAGAGGTTCTACTGTTTGTGACTGTTTTGAAATTCCAACAGTAATGCTGCCACCATAATTTCAAATCAGTTACTTATTAGGGCTTTTTTTTGTCTTAGTACCTTTCATATATATATATATAGAGTATTTACTAAGTGTTATTTATATATAAAGTAGAAAAACAGCATGCGTTGTTGCCTCAGTAGATGGCTCATTACTATGTGTCCCTGTGTCAACAGCTAGAATCCAGGGGTAGACAAAACTGCAACGACCGAAAGCAAGTTATCCAGGCCTTGAAAGCTGGGGTGACTGCTGAAGGCATTGAGCTCTTCAGGACAATCAACAAAACGTAAGTTTTCCTGCCTAGTGCAACACCTTTCTTGAACTGTACATCTATTTGACTAAAATAAACTCTTCGAGTTAAAATAGAAAAATAAAATGGAGATTGAAGAGGAGTTTCTTGCACAAATTTTTTAATAGCCAATGATATTAAAAAAAAAAAAATTCGCACAAGAAACTCCTCTTCAATCTCTGTTTTATTTTTCTGTACATCTGTTTCCTGATTCACAACCTTTCTACTTACCATCAGTAACACTGGTGGTCCTGGGGCATCATTAGTCTTGGAGGAAGTTGTTGTTGTTGTTGTTTATTAGAAGTAATTTTGAAAGGAATTAAGTAAGTATAATTGTCAGTTCTTTTGTATGTAATTTCTCAGTCAACTCTAGATTGTCATAATAGGGAGCCTTCACTGATCAGTCAGTCTGATCCCAAATTTATCCAGATAAACAAGATGTGTTATAAATATCCTCTCTCTCTCTAGTGTAAGTAAAATGTTTGATACCCAGAATGAACTGGTATCATGAAACCTGGCATGAATGTACAAGCTATTGCATAAAACCAAATGATTTTTAGACATTTTGCATTCAAAGTTTAATCATTGATTCCATGCCACAAGAGAAGTTGAGTCAGATTCCATGTTTTTTTTTCTTAGCTCTTTCTGTGAGTGTAGTACTTTCCCTAGTGTAAAACCCAGTTTGCTTGTATTTTAGTAACTATAATGATCCAAGAATGTTTTACATAAAGGAACCAGACTTATGCAAGATAATCACCAAAGAATGAAAATTTAATGTTATGTCTCGAACACAAATTCCCACACAGTTCAAAAAAGATGATCCGTTGAACTTTGTTCTGTGCATGTAATAACAGAAGAGAGAGAGGGTGAAATATTACAAAGAATTTAAAATATATGTGACAGAGCAACTTTAGGATGAGTCACAACTTTAGCCATAAACCCATATTTAGTTCTACGGGCCCTTATTTAGCATCTATAAGACATCATGAAAGTAATCTTCCTTGAGAATGACGTGGTGATATTCTGTAATATCCGACTTGCCTATCAAACATGATGCCAGAATTATTGTCTCAACATGGCTGTCTATTGATGTCAGCTCACGCAGTTTCACTTATTTATAATTACTGAACAAATTACGCTGACCAGAAATTGGTGTGCAGCATTAGGGAGGTGACCTTCAATGGGAAGAACATTGTAGTGATGAGCCAAGTGACTATCACCCCGCCCTACCAGCCAGAGAACATCAAGGGCAAGGAGGATGTTGCAGTAAGCCATGTCAGGAACATAGTAAGTACCCACACACTTGTTCCTTCAACATTAGCAAGTTTCCCTGTTTCTTGATTGTTTGGACATTGTGTGTCTGCAAGAATCCTGTAGAATTTTGCCTTATTATATAAACTGAATGGTGGAGCAGAATTCATTGGAGTATTGAGATGAGTTTCCATGTTGATGGGACATCTGAGGCACCTTAGATAGGAATATGACTGTTAACATTTAGCTGAACATAGTGGGACAACCTTCATGTCTTGGGTACCAAGAGTTCAGAACTCCAGACATACTTCACCTGACCCATCCAGGGTCACCCCCCGCCACTTTGAGGCAGTTAACAGGTCCTGGGGAGGGAATGGTATTCAGAGTAATGCCATGTGTATGTCAACAACCCATCAAACCTGATGAAACTTTCTTGGATAAATCAAAATAGACCCCAGTTCTAGGGTGTTGGAGAGATCATTTAGGTTAAAATGGTGTGAACTTATGTAAGTCCCTTGTTAATTGTAAGCCTCTAGTCTTGGTCCCAATTAGCCGTAATCTTAAATACCGTTTAGTGCTAATTGTGCAACAGATTTTTGCTCTCCCAGTAGGTCTCATTTATTGAGGATTGACTCAATTATTTTCTCAGTTATTATATTTTTTGCTTGGATTTGGAGAATGAGAACATTAACAATAAGGTTGTTTTTTTTTTTACTTAATAGAGAACATATTTTAAACAGAAGAGTTACCATTGATTGGCAATATTTCTTGGACCACAAAAAGTAATTCTATACTAGGACAAGTTGAAGAGCCTTTAGAGAGAGGAGTCCTTTTACTGGAGGCAAGTTTATTGGTAAAAATGGTAATTTTTTTTTGTGATGAAAACTAGAAAAATGTCCGCTAGCAGGAGTGTCTGCTCATGGAGGTTCTCCACTGCATTAAGAGCAAACAAGAATGTCACAGATATTTGTATTATTGTACCATACATATTTATTGTAGAAAATAAATGTTCAATTTGATGTTGTACCACACATTACACTTTTCAATTATAACCACAACTCCAGTATTAAAACCATTTCAACAGATGGTCTTGTTGAATAAGTTTAGATGGGAAGAGCGAGTAGTGATGTGAGTGATGTTGTTTCTTATTCCCTTGAGATTCCAAGAGTTGATGTGGGTGCAGGTTATGAAACACTACCAGGACCAGAAGTCCGGCAGCTCCAGGCAACAACAGCCAGTCTCCTAGTTGTTGGAGCCTCCAACATGTTGGAATCCAGCGGCAACAGACAACCCCCTCCTCCTTGTCTCCACAATTCTCTCCCCCTGGATGGATGAACCATCCGCTCACTTTATTTCCCCTCTCATTGTTAGGTTCACACATTCTACTAGGGCACTTGTTTCATCTTGTAAATCTACTTTCACTACTATCCCTGAGGTTTTATTCTTTTTTAGCTCTGTAACTCTTTATTTCATTGTTTATTTTGTTTTGTTTTTGTTATTCTAAAAAAAAAAAACCTTTTCAACTTGTGGATGCAAGGTTACTAGAGGGTCGTCTGGTGTGTTACTCTTAGCTGCCCTTTATTAAGAGGACAACAACTGTTGCTGCCTTTGTATTATAAATAATAAAATAAAAAAATGAAATTTATTATAATCTCTGTTGTGTGGTTTCCATCTTCTGTTACACTGGACAAGTGAATGAGACAAATCTAATCTCAGATACACACAGGGTGTCTCTTAGTCCAATTTCTTATATTTGGATTCTAGATAATCATGGCCTCTACGTGTACTAGGGATAAGCAAAAAAAAAAAAAAGATAACAGGTTTTGGCATCCTATTTACATATTTTTGTGATCTAATGGTGGAGCATTTTTGATGGTTAATCATTGCAAGAGCATGTATGAAAAATGGTTTAATTTGACCTTTGATCAGAGACACATTGAAAACATAGTATAAATTTTAAAAGAAGGCTATACACACTGTCCATTAAATCTTCAGTCAATATGTTTGTCACCTTGTAACATGAGGGGGTTGTTGGAGGACTGAATTAAACTGTCAATTCTTGACAGCCATGATCTGGGATCAAATCTTGATTGGGTACTTCAATGGCCCCCGATTCTTGCAAAATTCCAACCCCACCAGTAAATGCAAGTAACCAAACAGGGCTCTGGCACACTCTAATTGCCAACGTTGAAATGCTTTCTAAATGTGAACTTACAGGAAAAGCAGTTGCTAACTACCCATCATTATTATCATGGCCTGTATCGTATGTACTTGGGATAAGTAAAAAAAAAATCTTTTACAAATTTAATTATTTATCACTCTTCCTATTTATTCTGACAATTTTTATAGCACACCAGATTTTTGTGACAAAGCTATAAATCAGGTTTGGAAAATTCCAAAAGTCCACCTAGAGACTGTCACCGACCCAACTCTGCTAGAGGGTTGAAAGATGGTGTAGTTTTTGTGTTGACATTGTAAGTGACCTTTCTTTTTAAGTTATATATAAATTGTGCATCAAAAAGACTATACCAATGACTTACCATTAAACTAGTGTATTTACAATTAGATTTTGATAAAGCACAATTTGGATTATAGATTATAATAAAAAGAAAATAAGACCTAATCCAAATAATTTAATAGTGTGTGACGTTTCGGCAACAACATTGTCGCACACTAATAAATTATTTGGATTAGGTCTTATTTTCTTTTTGCAATTAGATTTTGTTATAAATTGGTAGTGTGATGAAATGAAAGATAGCTGGTCATTTAAAGTTTTTAAAACCTATTTCTTGTCCTTCAGGAATTATCAACATTTAGGTTATAAAAATGATGGGTTTTGGTGTACTGCTGGTTGGTTATCCAGGGGGCACTCGGCCTTCTAGGTGGCAATCAGATTTGGCCCCCATTAGAAAATATACAGGTCACACAAGGCAGATCAAATTGGAAGGTGGAGTTAGGATCTTCCCAAAATACACCATCTGCAAAAAGGAGAAGGCAACCCCAGACCATCTACACTTCTCTTCTTCTTCTTTCTTATCTTCACTCAATCATATTAAGGCATCAAGCTTGTAAAGCTTGAGACTTTTGATGGTGTCTGCCGGGGAAGAGTAGAGCTCATCAATGGATGAGTCAATAATGTGTTTTGGGGTTGCAGGTTGAGAATTGCACTTAGTACATAGTGGGAAAACCTTGCAACCATTCTGGAAAGTCATTGTCCGTAGATGACCAGACTTAAGTCTGGAAATCAAAGACTGTTGTTCTCTATATCTACTCTCATGTATGGGAGTCACCAATCAAAATTCTATATACTTACTATAACCATTTGTCCTTTAATTTCTGATAAATTCCCATTCCAATGATAATTTTTAATTCAATCTTTGATTGAAAACATTTTAAATGATAGTGCTGAATTATTATCGATTGAATTAGCACATTTATTATATTACTGCAAACACCCCAAGGTAATAAGACCAAATAATGACTGAAATTTTGGTCAAACATCACTCACTATTTATTAATTTGGATTTGATCTTATACCTTGTGTTTTTAATCTATAATCCAAATTTTACCTTATCACTACTGTAAAATAAGGTGAAGCCAAAAATGTAAACAATGCAACTTATATGGTCATATTTTTGTTTAAAAAAAAGAGAGACAGGGATGTAAAATATATTTTTATTAAAATAATGTATATTTACAAACGTACAGTTGAACATCCATGAGAGGACACTTGCACTAGAGAACACCTCTCTATAAAGGACAGTTTTCATTTGCAAAATTACCATGAGAGGTTTTACTATATGTGGGTCACAATAAATATGAACAAATATAAAAAAAGGTCAAATATGTACATAGAGGTAGTAGTATTGTAACACAGAGAGTTGTATTTCAATAAATAAGATCTCAATATAGCTAATAACAAATGTGTACATTGGGGTTTTAGAAAACAAGCATACTGATGACCTTGTCAAATTGGGGGGTGGTTTTTCACTAGGCACCGAGTCTTTTCAAATACTGGCCTGAATGCATTGAAGAAATTATACAGAATGGTGAAAAATACCCATGATGCACAACTGAGAGTTATGTACAGGAGAGAAAATGGGAATAGGAATAAGAGACTCAATTAAGGACAGGCACATCTTAAAACAGTGCTTAATAAAGGCCTTCCAAAACTGCAACAAAATGTGAATCCCAACCAGGAGAATTTACAATTCTTGAAAGTGCACAATGAGTTGGTTTAACACATCACCTGGGGAATTAAATAGGATAAGTCAACAAATTAGAAAAACAAATTTCTGGTAAGCATTATTTAAAAGAAGGGCAGCAGAAAGATTTTTTGTAAAAATGTCTCTTAGACTGATATGATACAATTTTGATTATAGAGTAGAAACACACAAGATAATAAAAATTAATCCAAATAAATAGTGTGTGATATTTTGCTAACAGCATTGTTACCATCATCAGACTCAAGAAAAAATAAACTTGTTCCCCACACACCAGCACATAGAACACTTGAACAACAAAAGGGAAAATGTATAGAAAAAACGATTACATAGAAAATGTGCTTTTACATTTTTACTAAGGAGCTTATTTTGTTTTAATCCTTTCCACTCTGCTGAGAATGAAATTTCTGTAAGCCAAGGCATAAAAGTGAATCATTATAACTCCAAAATAACAGACATTTTTGTTAATAAATGTACTTAACACAGCTAAATTACACAAATATGTACACACACAAATCACCTATAAGTGAAAATACACATAATGGAGATTTTCTCTTCATATATATGCATATTGAGCCCAGATGATTAATGCCATGGGTGACCAGTATGACAGACAAAGTGAGGCCCTTCACAAAGCCATGATGGACAAGTTCCCTAGTAAACTGTGACCAAGAACTTTAACCAAGCAGGAACTTTCTCGATTGGGCCTAGAATAATGTCTCGGCCACCACCAGATAGGCCTTATTGTGTAAATTCTTAACAGACATATGTGCATACTGTCGCCAAGGTAACAACAATTTTTAAATCAAAGTCCAACAAGAGGTCAGTCAAGGACTGGGGTGAGCATCAACTTCATCATCAGAATGAATTCTGGCAAGGATATGGAGAGAGATCAATCATCTTTCACCGAAGTAGTGGTTGCCAATACTGTGGCCCGAGTGACCATCTCTCCCTGGCAGAACTTGACACAATATAGAGCCATTGAAGTGACTGCATTCCCAGAATTTATGTTGCATGTGCTGAAGTAGGAACAGAGTAGGGGCATACAAGAGAAGTTGGCACTAACACCTTTTTTTTGGTTATAGGTGGGATCTGGGGTAGGAAAAATCCACGAACGTCTCCAACTTGGCATATTGTTTCATCACTCTCCTCCAGGAGATTGGGGGTCAGGAGATATACACCTCAACACCATCATCTCAAAGCACCCAGCTGTGGATAACCTGATCAGGACTACCATGAAGAGCACTGCAGGGCTAGGGATGCCTTTCTGATCCTCATGCCTGGAGAGCTCTTTGCTCCTCCAGCACGGGTGGTGGCACTCTAATACATTAGAGGACTCACCTAACTAACTCTCTTTATGTCATAAGACAGTGGAGATAATCTCTAGCATGTTATCTGCTTTATATGTATGTGTCCCAGCCAGTCAGACCTTAAAGGAGCAATCACCCAAGAGTTTGACAACCCAATTGATAGTAGGAATATTCATATTCTTTTAACCAAAAGAAAGAAACAACAAAATGAAACCTACTATGAATATTTTTTTTTAATATGAGAGAACTTGGAAGTCAAGGCAATTTTGAGAAAGCAGTCATAATTCAATATGTGATTGATGGAATTCCCGACCAAGACAAAATTTTGGGGGTCATCCTGGATCGAGATTTCGGATTTTTGCTTTATTTTACAAATGACGATAAAGCAAACGACGCCAAGCCTAAAAGAAATATGCCAAAACAAAAAACAATGGCAAAAAAAAAAAAAAGAAAGGAAGATATTCAGTTGAAGTAATCTTTTTTAAAAAATGGATAATTTTTAAAAATGGATTAAACATAGGTATATTTTTAGCATTTATTTTTTATAGATTAAAAATTATTTTTACCATCAAATTTAAAGCCCCCAGCAACTTGCTTACATTGCAATCCTTTGATTGAAGTTGTTTTCTCACCCAAAAAAACATTTTAGCTTTTAATATGGAAAAAGTAAAATCTAAATTGGTTAAAGCCGAGGAAGATTTAAAACAAGAGATTTTAAAAGAACAGGTGAAGATGTCACATCAAAGTAGCAATGTTATATTTTTTACAGAAGCCATTGAAGGCATTCCAGAAATTGATGGTACAGCAGTTACAATTATAAAATGTATACAGGAAATAGATGATAATACCATTTTGGTTGGCTGGACAGGTCTTCATACCTTAGTGGTTGCAAAAAAGTTGCTGACTGGAGTAGCCAAATTGAGGTCACAACCAACCTTCTCAACTTGGCCAGACCTAAAAGAAGCAATCACCGATGAGTTTAACAACCTGATGTGTTACGCAGACTTTGACTTTATCATCGGCGTTGACGTCACAACTAGGCCTTGAACTTCATGTTTTGTCACTCGTATGTTTTTATAACTTTTGTATTGGGAGAGAGAGAAAAGTCATTCCTTAAATAAATATATTTTGGTTCATAATTGCTGAACTGTGTGCTTCCTTCAAATACGCAGTGGCTTCAAGCACGCCTACGTCACGGGTACAATGTAATATTGAGGTGCTTCGAACCACCACCACTAGAGGCGCTGCACCCTTCCTGTTTATGTCTTCCCTTGTTCTGGCTGCTTGCTATGTCGTGAGAGAGAGATATATTAAAACTTATATATTTCAATCTATTCTGCATCTGATTGAACCACCGATCCAACACAGTCTAATTCTTTATTAGAATTACTTCTTTTCATATTTATTACCATATTTAATCTTATTTTTATATAATCTTATTATTATAATTTAAATATTATTCATATTTATCTCATTTTTTTTACAAGCGAGCATCAAAATGGACATAGAATCATCTGACGCAACTGGAGACTGAAGTGCTAAATGTCCGCGAACCAGTGAGATTCCTTGCAACCTTGAAATTAGCCAGCTCAATGTCATCCACCAGAAGATCATTGTTGTATAATGTGTTTAAGATTTAATATTATGATCCATTTCTATGAATAAGTATTAATAAATACTCTGTGAATGGATCATCATCAAATTGTATGTTATTGTGTTTTTTGTTGTTAAAAAGTAAACAATGTGATGCTCCCTGTAAAAGTTATGTAATAAATATAACTAATAATTATATTTGGCTCATTTATTAATAAAATATTAATAACAAAAGGAAGACCAAAAATAATACAGTCATAAGAAAAATGACTGATATAGCCAAATCTAACGGCATGACTGCGGAACAACTTCAGCCAATGATAACCCTTCTAGTGGGATGGGCTCTGAGAGGAACTGAGGATATTATATTTGACGTTTACAAGGGGATAAACCATACCACAGAGCATCAACTCTCCAAAGAGAAACCTTCTGGGCTTGTAATACGATCAAACCTCAATGCCATTCCACTTAGCTCACCTGTCTCAAACATCTTTACGGCCCTCAACCAGTTAGGCAACCAAGCTGTCATTATCACTTCAGCGTACTGGCACAGCAGTGATTTCTCTTTCCTACCAACCCTGGAATCTGCTATAAACAGAGGATTCTTCCTGTGCATTCTTGGTATATACACCAACACCCACTCTCCAACTTGGAGTGTTGGAGCTACCTGTGATGCCAGCTTGGAGGACTCTTGCTTCACTGATGGGCCTAGAGGTCCTGGGAACTCCCAACCATTACACCCGGTCCAATAGATCCCTGCGCTCCTCCAACAACGTCACCCTGGCTCATTAGCCATTCACGCCACTAGAACATGTCTCCAGGAGATGGCCTTCTCTGATCACCTTCCAATCCTTACCAACTTTGATAACATCATCTCCACAGACCCTATTTGTTCATAGGTAGAGATGTCATGTCTGGAAGAAGCCTTCATTGGTTCCAGCCTCCACCACATCCTATCACGTCTCCAGGCCGCATTCACTCCAGGCATCATTGATGAGGTGGTTATTCTCCTCACTACCTGTCTTCAAGAGGCCTGTAATGTCTCCACGAGAAAGAAATCAAAATCTTCAAGGGCTTCAAGACCATGGTGAAACAAGGAACTTTCAAAACTTCGCAATATAGTTATTGCTTTACGACGTTGCTATCAGAACACTTCATCTCACATCAGGATCTTCTTTAAAGGTCTATATAGAGCCTTCCACAATAAGCTCAAAGCAGCTATAAGGCAGGCAAACATCTCTCCTGGCTAACACTGTGCCAAGAGGTTTCCTCTGCTGCATGTGTTGAGGATGCGGAAGACAAATATAATGAAATTGATTACAAATAGCTAGCTGGTAGCCTAAATAAATTTAAATGGAATAAAGGATGTCTGCTGTAGGGGGGGGGGGGGGGGACAATGTTAATAATAATTTGAAAAGAAGAGTTCACATGTATGTGAGAGTGTTGTGGCAGGGGAGGCATGAGTCTCCAGTAACCGAGGATCAATTCTGACAGCCAACTGCTGATTGTTGGCAGTTGTACAATTTAATCCTTAGTTTTGCTTTATTGCTTAGTTAATTTAGCTTTAGGTCAGCACAACCTAATGAAGCCATAAAACATCACTGCAAACATTCAAATTACACTTGAAAAATGAGTAGAAACCAATTTAGTGTTGCTCACTTAACAATGAAGTGGATACTAAGCATATTATCTGTAAAAATTTGGTACAAGGCAACCCTACTCCAGGTCCAGAACCCCATGGACATCTTCAAGGAGATGGCATGCTACAGGAGCTCACCACTGACCAGGAAGTGTGTGTGAGGGACTACACCAATCTGGGTGTCGAAGCTGGAAAGTGTGGCTGGAAGAATTATTTTACAAAAGGCCTATAGACCTCCCTGGCCGTCCTATGGACTACCCATCCCATGCGACCTGCTACACCCCAACGCCAAGAGCCCCTCAGTGATGGAGGCAGACCTGTGAAGCTCGACAGCCTGGAGACGACCAGACAATATAAGGGCCTGAACCCCCATCATAATAACCACCACCAACAGCCTCAACCTTCAACTGAGATGAAGGCCCAGAACCCATCAGGCATGAAATTGTCTTTTGATCTTTCAAATTTTTTTTTTTTATTAAACATTTATAATTTCTTTTAAAAATAAAGGGAATATAATAAATATATATATATTTAATATAAAACCTTGATATTATTAAGCATCTTTTTAAAATTAAAAGGCTCTCAGAGTTTGCTCATAGGGGGCGCAGCATGACAACCAGTAGATGGCGTCAAATTAAAAAAAAAAGTGGCAGTTAGATCTTAGCAGGAAGAGAGCAGCTGACTGTACAGCCGGCCATTGGTCAATGGCTCTTCCCCTACAGTAAGTCCTTTTTCTATTCCTTTACATTTATTTTTGGCCACCAGCAATAGTCCTTCAAAGGTTTTATGTGTATATATGTGGTAATTTAAGAATCATAAACACCTGTGTAAATACTCACCACCTCTTCTTACACCCCCTACTCTAAGATGGACTTTTAATCATTGTACCCAATCCTCCTTTAATCAATTTAACTTTGTATGTATTGTTTTTGTGTGATCAATTAAATAAAGAGGTACATCTAGAAGGAACGTAGAAACCAAAACTAAACTACCAAAACCAAAACCTGAGATCAATCGCCCAGACACCGCGGCGCCAGATGTCCGATGACGTAACGCTTGAGCATATAAAAAGGGCTTGCCCTGCAGCCAGGGATTCAGATCAGTAGATGCAAGATAGCAAACAGCAGCTAGATCGTTAGTAAGTCTTTGTGAACGGGGTGGATGGCCCGCCGGCCGCAACTTGGTTTCTGCGTTCCCTCTCTCTGATGCCTCGGATTCCCCTTTGATTCGTCTCTGTGTGCTTTACCCGTCACCACCATCACGACTGCGCAATCACCATCTTTCCCCACGACTCAATACAACAGACCAGATCATTGATTTACCACAGGAATAAAAAAACTCAGTCGACAGGATGAACAAAGACGAAAAAGAAACCCGGGAGCAGGAGATCGGAGAGTTCCCCAACAACGACCATGGACCGACAACACCACCACCCCATCTTGGCACCATCACCCTTCAGTTGGCAACCATACTGGAAAGACTGCAACCCCTTCATCCCCGAGACCTGGATCTTACCTCCTTTGATGGTATGTACAACGCTTCATGTTTCTTTAGGAACTTTAACTTACAAACTCAGAATTTAACCCCTCAACAAAAACTTCCCCAATACCTTGTTAAGCAGCCCCTCGATCTTTTTAGACAACTGCGACTTGATACTAAGCCATACGAAGAAGCGCAGAGAACCCTAGAGGACTTATTCCCAGAAAAGACCGACACAACCTACGCAAAATTTTTCGCTACAAAATCCCAACATTACAACTCTCTTGAAGAGTAATTTAGGACCAAGGCAACATTAGGGATACAATTGAACTTGCCAAGACCTGTAATCATAGAGGCCTTGACCGAAGGACTGCCCACTGGGGATCAGCGCCTTGTTCGAGTTGTGCCTCCCAAGTCACTTTCCGAGTGGTATGAACTAACCTCAAGGGTACGAGGAAACTTCTCCCCACAACCACCACGTGGCCCAGACAACCCGCCACGGATGGAAGGACCCTACCATAATACCCCACGACCACCACCACAGGCACAAAACTACGCAGCAATACCACCTTCCCCCTGCAAGTTCTGCCAAGGACAACACTGGCAATCCCAGTGCCAGCAACGACCTGCTTCTAACACCCAGCACGGCCAAACCTACCACGCCAGACACAACCGCCAAAGCACCTTCAACCAAACCAACAATGGCCGCCAGACGACACCGTCTACTGCACCAGCCGCCCCGACGACAAGCAACACTAGCCCCAAACAGGCAGAGGATTACCCTAATTTTCGTTAATAACCTTTGTTAGTGAAAGGTAATTTGCGCTGGGCCTCACGTGGTCTGCGAAAGGCAAGGCACGCCCGCGCGAGAAGAAAAGAAAACAGTTTGAACGGCCTTTCAACCACCGCCGACTGACTGCGGTGACGCCAAGGTCGGCGCGCATGCGCGGCGGTCACGTGGGAAGCACGGGCGGCGGTACGTTCAAAAACTGACGGCCATCACGGCGGACGTCTTTTCCCATCCATCCATTTGAATCAAACATTTTCCAACTTCTTTTTTACTAAATATTTAATTTGTAACATTATATTAATATTTATATTTTATCCTTAATAAATTAAAATACCACGAATGAATAATTGAATCATTTTTTCAAAATCAAACGAACCACCCCAATATAAAGTTGATCCCCTTTAAATATATTATCACCTTTGCTTGAGATCATTTTAATCCAAACGAACCAACATCATAGTGTACCCATCAAAAAGTGTACCGAACAACCTTATTTTAAAAGTCCTCCTCAATCACAAACGTTTCCTTCCTTTTCTAGCTGATACTGGCGCAACCGTAAATATTATACCATTAAATACCTTTAACTTCTTTAAAAAAGTCTTAACACAAAAAATAGAATTAAATAACGAGCACATTCAAATTAGTTCTATTTCACAAGGTATTACCACCGCAGGCTATGTTTATCTTCCGCTAACCTTAGGCAAAATAACAGAAAAGATCTGAATTTATGTCATAGATTCTAAGCTTCCATTTGGTATACTTTCAATAGATACGCTTAAAAAATTTAAACTGCAAATTAATTTTCACGAATTCTTTATACTTCAAAATAACTCACCCTTAGCTAAAAATGTGTATAATTTCTCCCTTGTTCCACGTGCATGTGCTTATTGGGAATGCCAGCGACATTTCAAGGCATCCCAAACATCTCTGCCCTCACGATGCAACCAATCAGCACATGCACTAACCACAAATAATTATTCCTTTTCAGAAAAATGTCCATGTTATTTTTTATCTCCCACAACCCTTGTTAACCCTAATTGCCAGCTAACTGATGCGCAAACTGAATTGTCTCACCCTGATTTTCCGACCCAATTTAATCTCCTATTGCATAACTATCAACACATATTTTCTGAAAACAAATTTGATGTCCCCACTTTAAACATTCCCCCCGTCAAAATTAACACTACTTCTGACAAAATAATTACACTCAGGTCATACAGAGTTCCTTATTGCGACCTAAAGGAAATGTTAAAACACAATATCATAGAAAAGTCCTACTCTCCGTTCGCAAGTCCTGTAATGTTAGTAACAAAGCGCGATAAAACAAAACGCTTCTGCATAGATAATAGGAAACTAAACGACATAATTCAGCCAGATAGTCACCCCCTCCCCTTGATTGATTCCGTGCTGGATAAACTCTCGCGCGCCAAAATCTTTTCCTCCGTCGACATCGCCTCTGCATACTGGCAAGTAGAGATCGCACCAGAATCTAGACCACTTCTTGCTTTTGTTACACCTGATGGACAATATCAATGGACCCGCCTTCCTTTTGGCCTGAAGAATTCACCACAAATTTACGAACGCGCAATCAGTCAGATCATACAAAAACACAACATACAATGCATAGAACATTATTTTGACGACTTTATTATATTCTCAGAGTCCACAGTAGAACACATACAACACCTTACAAAATATTTCGAAGTTTGCCAAGCAGAAAACATCAGACTAAATTATAAGAAGTGTAAATTTTTCAAAACATCCATAGAGTTTCTCGGATACATCATATCCACAGGCACATATACACCCCAGCTTAGAATCCTCGATACAATTAATGCCATCAAAACCCCTTATAATAAAAAATCGCTACAATCTTTCCTAGGTGCAGTTAACGTATATAATAAATTTATTCTAAATTATGCTAGTGTCCGAACACCCCTTAACAACTTACTTAAAAAGGACGTAAAATGGCACTGGAGCAATGCTTGTCAACAAGCTTTTGAAACCTTTAAAAAAAGTCTCACTACACAACCCAACTTACATTTGTTCCAAGAAGGTCTACCCTGCCAACTCTACTGGTGAAGAGCGGCCTGGAGATCGAGGGAACACTCCTTAGGGTCTTCCCTACCGCAAGAGGGCCGAGCGCATAGTCGTGGCGAATCTGCCCGGCTTTGTGGAGGACAGCACCGTCGTGGATGCCCTGCGACCGTTTGGAAATGTCACCTCCATCGCCCCAATCCTGATCAAAATGGGGGAATACTCCTTTTCCGACGGCCGTTGGGAGGCCTACATCCTGCTCCACGAAGGCGTCAGACTGGAGAAGCTGCCCACCCGCCTGGACATCAAGTCCAAGGGAGACACCCTGCCGGCCTTCCTCTCCTTTGGCATTAAGTGCTCTAAATGCGGCAAACAGGGCCACCGCAGAGCCAACTGCCCAGCTCTCGCCAGACAGACCATCAGCCCCAGGCAAACATCGTCCCCCACCGATGCAAGGCCTCCTCCTCCTCCTCAGCAGCCAAGGCAGCTGGCACCTGCGCCCGCTCAGCTTCAGAATCCTTTACTTCACTGCATTTAACTGCCGCTTCTGTTTCCTTCCCTTCACCGCCTTCAACTGCCGCGTTCAATTCCTTTTCTTCAATAGCATTCACAGCACCTTTTTTTTTCCACGCCTTCAATTTCATTTTTCATAGACTCTTCCGGGCTTTTCGATAGAGACGTAGAAGTAGTCTGAAGCTTGATAACTTTCTGATTATCGGTTTCTGAATTCGGAGAGGCACTAGACGCCCCTGGTGGAATTTGAGAAGTCTTGGCCTGAGCATCCTTTTCCGCAGGACTTTGCAATGCCTTCTTAGGCTTCCTTCGACCCATTCTTTTAGTAACCGACTGCACTAGCGAATAACGCAAGTAGAAGTAGTTCTGCTGGGCTGAAGCCATCTGCAAGTGGTGTAGCTCGATATGCCAGCAAAGACAGATAGGGATCCTTTGACTTGCCATAGTGATCCGATTTGGGGCCATTGTCACTCCGCACCTTCAAAGGAATTCCACAGGAATTACAATTCCACTTTTGTACAATTTCACTTTTGTACAATTTTCACTTTTGTACAATTTCACTTTTGTACAATTTTCACTTTTGTACAATTTTCACTTTTGTACAATTTTCACTTTTGTACAATTTTCACTTTTGTACAATTTTCACTTTTGTACAATTTCACTTTTGTACAATTTCACTTTTGTACAATTTTCACTTTTGTACAATTATCACTTTTGTACAATTTTCACTTTTGTACAATTTTCACTTTTGTACAATTTCACTTTTGTACAATTTCACTTTTGTACAATTTTCACTTTTGTACAATTTTCACTTTTGTACAATTTTACTTTTGTACAATTTTCACTTTTGTACAATTTTACTTTTGTACAATTTTCACTTTTGTACAATTTCACTTTTGTACAATTTCACTTTTGTACAATTTTCACTTTTGTACAATTTTCACTTTTGTACAATTTTCACTTTTGTACAATTTTACTTTTGTACAATTTTTACTTTTGTACAATTTCCTTTGTTCGGAATTCAAAGTTTCTTTGCATTCTTCATTTGGACACGTTATAGGATCTTCAAGTTTCTCAGAAGAAAGATGTTCACTCACATGACCGATCCAGCAGGTCTTACATAGCCTGTGACATGGCAAACCAATTTCTTCCTTGTTTAACTTGCATTTTCTACAATATTTCGTATCCTTGTATCTCACCTTTCCTACTTCAATATTGAGTAATTCAAGAATTCCTTTTGAAACGTCATCAAAATTAAATCCTTCTGAGCTATATGCTGCATACAAATAGGATGCATACTTATTTACATCATTTTTAGCCACCATTACAAATTTGCATACCTCCGTATCAGAGATTTTGTAACAATTACTTAAACGGCCACGTCCTTTTAATTCAATTTTTTCATACTTATCTTCCAAAATAGATCGAAAAGTAAATAGAATTTTAACCGTGCTTAATCCTAAACAGCTTTCTAAATAATTTAGATCGAGCTCCACTTGGTTTTCCATTTCAATAATTTCAGGCATTTCTTCGATAGTTTCCTGGTCTGTACAAGGCCTTAGTATAATATTAGAATAGTCTGGTGTATACACGTACTGCTTGTTAACTTGAGTATTTCCATCAGATCCTTCGGCCAACTCCCCGCCAGAACTCTCAGCTTCCCTTGGAGCATCTGATTGAGGTGAATCTTGGCTGAGATTTTCAGATTCGCCGGCCAGCTCTTCCTCGGAAACTGCCGGATTATCAGACTCTGCAGCTACTAAGTTGGATTCAATAGGATCTTCCCAAGTTTTTAATTCAGCTTTTATGCATGAGCCTTGTTTGTTCGATTTCTCTAAATGTTCTTTGGAGAGTTGTTGACTTTCTGCCGCCTTCTCAGAATCTTCCAGATTGACTGCCTTTTCTAAAGCTTCGGGTCTTAAGACTTCTTTCTTCAAGATTTCTGGCCATTCCATATATGCCGATGAACTGTACTTTTCATCGTCGTCCTCAGATTCCCTGAAGTCTTCTAAGCACAGAGAATCGATGGGCTTCCAACGGGATAATTTAGCCTTTTCACCGCTCTGTAGATAATCCTTTGTTGATGGATCCACAATTTCAACAGGTACAGCTTTCTCTTTGCTTGCCGCAGCAATTTGCCTATAATTAGCCATTTTTCTTTTCTTAAAAAAATAATTTACTTATATTTCGACTTAATAATTTTTATAATAGCTTTTACGCTTTTACCGCTTTTACGCTGCCACCATGTTTTGTTTCTTCAAGGGAATCGGGCTACGACGATGAACAGTTCTTTATTCGGCAGCCGGTACTTACTAACTCACTAACTTACTAACTTCCAATTACCTCTATATATACCTAACTCGAGCTGTCTATATTGTTACATCATGATTAATGGCGTATTTATTATATTATTTTTAATATATTTGAAATTTAAATTATATATTTATTTATTTTTATATTCTATGATATTTATTTAAAACAGATTATTTTTAGATTATCATCATTTGTATTTAGGTACACTGTGACTTCACTGCTCTCTTTGATGTGAGAAAATAAATAAAGGATTCTGGTGGCTACATAAAGTAGACTTATCTCATTATTCCCTTTTATAAATTTGTAGGATGGTTGAAACACGCTCTGGTAAGATGCAAGACCCAGCACAGGAGAGAATCAAGGCTGAAGAGTCTGCCAAGCCGCAACCTGGTGCAACAATTGGTAGAGATGCTAGTTCCGACCCAGTTGTCCTGAATCCCAACATCGACATCCCCAAGTATGATGGAACAGAAGACCCTCGCCCATGGATTGAATCTCTTGAAGAAATTGGCTTCCTGTACCATTGGGCAGACTACATTATCTCCCGTTATGCTGCCATGAATATGATTGGTAGCGCCAAAACCTGGCTGAACCTACACAAAGTAAGTTTCACCAGCTGGGAAAATTTCAAGAGCCGCCTAATTGAGGATTTTGCCTCAGACGCCAACAAAGAAGAAATGAGGATGAGATTAAACAGGATACAACAGTGGAATGAACCTGCAATCAGGTTCGCAGAGGATATCCTTGTACTGTGCAACAAGGTCGACCCCCAAATGGAAGAAGAGACTAAAATAAACTGGGTTATTGGAGGGTTAAAGAAAGAATACTCTTTTGCCCTTCACCTAAACCCTCCTAAAAATACCAATGAACTTCTAGAAATTTGTAAAAAGCTGGATTTGTTCGAAAAGAATTACCAAGAACGTGCAGAAAAATCAAAAGCTCTTTATAATGGACCACGCTCTCCTCGTCCCCATCATCAAGAGCAATGGAAGAATGCTACGTCGTTCAGAAGACCATATCAGAACACCTCCAAGCCCCAGGCCCCCGCTCCGAGGTACTACCAGAACACCTCCAAGCCCCAGGCCCCCACTCCGAGGTATTACCAGAACAAGCCTCTGCCCCAGGTATCTGCCCCTAGACGATCTTACACTCCCAATCCTGAGCCAAAACCGGTCTACCCAAGTAAAACATACAATAAGAATCCAAATTCAATTAGGAATAGGACAGAAGACGGGAGACCAATATGTTTCAAGTGTAACAAGCCAGGACACGTAGCGCGGTATTGCAGAGTCAGGTTTGTAAGAATTGTGGAAGAGGACCCCATAGTTACACAAGACAAGGTCGAAGAAGAAATCCGAATGGATAATGGAACTCAGAAGTCGAGACCTCTGCTCTACTCTGACGTAAGTAATAGCCCGTACTCGAGTATCCCTACAAGGAATAGATATGCTGCATTAGAAGATTTAAACTAAACATCGCGCCTGAGTCCGTCAATCAAAGCAAGTCGACCATAAATGGAATTAAAAAGTTAGACCCCAAATATAAAATGAACATTAACGTGGATAGAATCGGTATCTGCGAAGCTTTGATTGATACAGGCGCCGATCTTTCAGTGGTCGACCTTAGTACAGCTCTTAACACAGGTCTTGAAATAATAAATCCTGATAAAATGTGCTCCGGACCCGATGGCAAAGAATTAGATATCGTAGGAAATATTATTTTAAATATAAAATTTGATGACAAAACAATTACACATCAATTTGTGATAATGAGAACACATTTGCGAATATTTATACTTGGACGTGATTTTCTTAAGAAAATGAACGCAAAAATTGATTGTCAGCGTGAAATAATCAAATATGACTTGACAGAAAATCGTGACGTAATCAAATATCAACAGAAGAAAATAAAAAGTGCAAAGGATGCCATTATACCAGAACTTTCTATTAAATTGATTAATGCATTTGTAGAAGCAGAGGATGGCGAATACATCATCGAGGAGAACCATAAAATGTTTCAAACAAATGGACTTCGACTAGCGAGAAGCTTAATAAATGTTGTGAATAAGGAAACATATATCTGGATAACAAACCCTTACCCTCGACCATTAAAAATATTAAAAAAACCAAACATTGTGCTTTGGAAGCCAGCCAGCCGAAGTGAATCTTATGGAAGAAAGTGAACAAAAAGAGCATGAAGAACCCCAATTTCAGATAAACGAAAATTTAGCATATACGGAAAAGGAGCAATTGAAACAAGTTTTGGAAAGGTACGAGGATTTGTTTTCGTCGGGATTAGGAAGATCCAACTTAGCGAAACATCGGATCGATACAGAAGGCGCGAAACCGATCAAACACAAGCCGTATAGGGTGAGCGCGAAAGAGCGAGAAATCATAAAAGAACAAATTGATGAAATGCTCAGAGACGGCATAATTAGACCATCCTCGAGTCCATGGTCCTTCCCTGTAATCTTGGTCAAGAAGCGAGATGGTAAGTACAGATTTTGCGTTGACTACAGAAAATTGAATGATGTAACAGTGAAGGATGTTTACCCAATTCCCAGAATTGATGAAGTATTGGATACACTTCAAGGATCCAAATACTTTTCAGCAATTGACCTTAAATCAGGATATTGGCAAGTAGAGGTTGAGGAGAAAGATAAAGAAAAGACAGCCTTCACTACAGCACATGGCCTATATGAGTTCAACGTAATGCCCTTTGGTCTATGCAATGCCCCTGCTACATTTGAGAGGAACATGGAAAATATGCTTGGTAATCTTAGATGGCAAATTTGCTTATGTTATCTAGATGACGTAATCATTTATAGCTCGGATTTTTCAACACATCTCAAAAGAATAGAAGCTGTTTTAAAATGTTTTCGCGAGGCTAATTTAAAATTGAACAACAAAAAATGCCAATTTGCTTTCGAAGAACTGGAGATTCTTGGCCATATAACTAATCAACATGGTATAAAACCAGCGGAGCATAATATCAAGGCTATTAGAGATTTTCCTCGGCCCAAAAAGATAAAAGAAGTTCAATCATTTTTAGGAATGTGCTCATATTATAGAAAATTTATCAAAGGTTTTTCAAAAATTGCCGATCCATTAACCAGTCTTATAAAAAAGAATGTACCTTTTACCTGGACAGAAAATCAAGAGAAAGCATTTCAAACCCTTAAAGTAGCATTGATAAATCCTCCAATCTTAGGGCACTTTGACCCGAATGCAATTACTTACATTCATACTGACGCATCTAACATCGGCCTGGGTGCAACATTAGTCCAAAAGTTCGGCGATAAAGAAAAGGTTATCTCATATTTAAGTCGAACACTGAGCAAACCTGAGCAAAATTATTCGACTACCGAAAAAGAATGTCTAGCTGTTGTGTGGTCAATGTCCAAGTTACGACCCTACCTATATGGAAGGCACTTCAAAATCGTAACTGATCATCACGCACTATGCTGGCTTAAGAATCTGAAAGATCCGACCGGCCGATTAGCACGATGGGCACTGAAGATTCAGGAATATAATTTCGAAATCATACATAAATCGGGTAAAAAACATCTGGACGCTGATGGTCTATCTAGAGGACCCTTACCTGAAAACGAATGGGACGAAGATTATGAAAGACTATTTCTGAATCAAATAATAGACGAAAAGGATGATTTTATTGAGAATATTAAGGAGAACCTTAGTGGAAACAAGCGTTCAATTACACAGAACTTCAAAGAAGAAAATGGGTGTCTCTACAAGAAAAATCCAAATCCTGAAGGTAGGGCATGGTTGCTGGTAGTGCCAAAGAAGAGAAGGAAGGAAGTCATGAGTGAATACCACAACCATATGCTGAATGGCCATCTGGGCGTCGCCAGAACCACTTACCGATTGAAGAATAAATACTATTGGCCTTCCATGTTGAAAGATGTTTCAGAATTTGTAAAGACGTGCCATCTTTGCCAAAGTCGGAAAGGTTCAAATCACTTGCCTTCTGGACTTCTACAACCTATTCCCCCAGCTAAATACCCTTTTGAAAGAATCGGAATTGACTTTGTTGGCCCCTTGCCATCAACGAAAAGAAGAAGGAAGTGGATAATTGTGTTGACTGATTATTATACCAAGTATGCTGAAACAAAGGCAGTATCAGAAGCAACCGTGAAAGAAGTCTCTACATTTTTAATCGAACATATTATTTTACGTCACGGGGCCCCAAGATTTCTTATTAGCGATAGAGGTTCACAATTCACTAGCAATTTGATGAAGGAGGTAATGAAAATGTGCAAAGTGAAACACTGCTTCACAACGAGCTACCACCCCCAGACTAACGGACTAACGGAACGGCTAAATAGAACTCTAATCAATATGATCAGCATGTATGTGAACACAGACCAAAAGAACTGGGATGAAATCCTCCCTTTTATCACCCACGCGTATAATACCACGATTCAAGAAACCACAGGCTACTCTCCATTTTTCCTGTTGTTTGGAAGGGAACCCATGTCCCTCTTAGACGACGAGAATATCCCAACGGACAGTAACATGGACGATTACGACGAATATATAGAAAACTACTTAGATAAAATAGCAAGGACGAGACAGGTAGTCATTAACAACACAGAGAAGACTCAGGAAAGAATGAAAAGAAACTATGACAAAAAACACAATGAGAAAATCTATGAACCAGGACATTTAGTGGCAGTTTGGACACCAGTCAGGAAAATCGGAAAATGCGAAAAACTATTGAGAAAATATTTTGGCCCATATCGAATATTAAAGAAGCTGTCTAACGTAAATTACTTAATTGAGCCGAAAGATAATCCTGGCCAAGACCCATTGATTGTCCATGTCTCAAGACTCAAACCCTATTTTGAGAGAATTGATGAGGTAACTCACGAGGACGTGACGACCTCTGGAGAGGGGGAAGTGTTACATCATGATTAATGGCGTATTTATTATATTATTTTTAATATATTTGAAATTTAAATTATATATTTATTTATTTTTATATTCTATGATATTTATTTAAAACAGATTATTTTTAGATTATCATCATTTGTATTTAGGTACACTGTGACTTCACTGCTCTCTTTGATGTGAGAAAATAAATAAAGGATTCTGGTGGCTACATAAAGTAGACTTATCTCATTATTCCCTTTTATAAATTTGTAGGATGGTTGAAACACGCTCTGGTAAGATGCAAGACCCAGCACAGGAGAGAATCAAGGCTGAAGAGTCTGCCAAGCCGCAACCTGGTGCAACAATATGCAAAACTATAAATAAAGCATGATGATGATTACTCTTCTAAATTCTCTGAATATTTACAATTACATCACAGAGCCTGGGACCCCTCCGCTCGAATACGAGATGACGGAGGAGGAGGAAAACTCCACACCTTCCCAGAAGCGCTCTGCCCTCACTCAGATGGTGAAGTACATCGAGAAGTCCTCCACCCCCTCCATCGACTAAACCAGGCTACTCGACCTTGGCTGGGATGAGGCCCTGAATCTCCTCTCAATCTCAGCTAAAGAAGCAATTGCCCTCGCTAAAAGACGCCCAGGTTGCCGCTCTCATCGAGCTAGCCGACGCCATCTTGGCCACACACCCTGGCACCGACTCCACCGTCTACAAGGTCCTCATGAGGGCCAAGAAGCCGCTTAAACAACAGCTTCAATGAACTACCGCGTCGCTACGATCAACGCGCGAGGGCTCGCCACTCGGGGGAGGAGCCTTGTTCTGTGTCATCTCCTCAAACAACATCGAGTGGACATCGCGTTTGTCCAAGAGACAAACGCTTATCATCTGGATAGCGGCCAAGACCTCTGCCTCGGCAAAGATCTAGATGGCTTTATAAAAGAAGATCCTCCAAAAGATGAAAAAATAACTGTCGAATGGAAAAGAAAAGATGCCCAAGCTAGAGGGATAATAACTTGTGCAATGGATGACACACAAGTAAGTTTAATTTTAACATGCAAAACAAGTAAAGAAATTTGGACTGCTTTGCATTCTAGATATGAGGGTAACATAAAGAGAAAATGCATAGAGGCTAAAAACAATGTATCTAGATTAACAATTGAAGAGAGAAGCGTGGACACGGGCACCGCTTGGCGGCGCTGCATGGAGGTGACTGACCAATGGGAACGCCCCTCGCCTCCTGCCGCCGTCATCTTGTTTACAGTCTTAAGCCTCCCTTTGTTTTTACTGCTGTGTGCGGTTGTTGCTGTGTCATCATATATATCCTCATATACCCTTATATTAAATAATAATCCTATATTCATAAATCACTTCTTTTGGCTGTTCTTTTTGCATCACCGACCCACAACATGGTAGCAGAGCGTGGTTGTCTGCATTAAAAAGAACGAAAAGTAAGTGAAACCAAGATGGCGTCGTCTTCCCAAGCGCTTGCCCTGAACGTCGAGAAGCTCACCGGCAGCAATTATCGATCATGGAAATTTAACATGAAGATGCTCCTGATCGAAAGAGGATTATGGGAATGTGTAATTAACGAAGAAGCGATCGACGCTGATGAGGATCAAAGAAAATATGAGAAGACAAAAATCAAACAAGAAAAGGCACTGGCAACGATTGCTCTATCAATTTCTACAGAGCAACAAATTCACATCATCGACTGTAAGACTGCAAGTGAAGCCTGGACGACCCTGGAACAAATATTTGAACCGAAATCAAGGGCGCGAATTCTTCAACTCAAGAAACAATTCGTGAACATCAAGTTCATCGAAGAAGAAAAAATGATAAATTACCTATCGAGATTCAAGACCTGCAGTGATCATCTCAGAGAAGCGGGATGTGAAGTAAAGGATGAAGATCTGGCATACTCTATGCTAGCTGGACTACCAGACTCCTATGATGGGATTATAATGAACTTTAGCAACATGACGGATGATGAGTTCACGTCATCCAAGGTGAGGCAGGTCCTGCTAACGGAACACGAGAGGAGAACAACCAGAAAGGAGGATTCATCCAAGGAGGTGCTACAGGTGAACAAGCTTCAAAATAACAACAGTACCGACAGTCGAAGAAAATGCTACCGATGCGGGAAGATCGGCCACATCGCCACCAACTGCCGAGCAATGAAGCAAACAACTAGAAACCGCGATAATCAGCATTATCAGAGGAAGGTAAACAAATCAGATAACTTCCTGGCTGCACTCAACCTAACGAGCGACGAGGATTCATGGCTGCTGGATAGCGGAGCAACCAACCATGTATGCAGAAACAAGGACTGGTTCGTTGACCTTCGGGAGGTGTCTTCTGATCCTATTATGACTGCGAGTGGGACAACTGAAGCCAAAGGATATGGACACATATTTCTCCAGACGTCTATCCATAATGAAAGCATCGAAATCAAGCTAAACAATGTGTTGTACGTCCCAAATGTGCGAAGGAATCTGCTGTCAGTCTCCAAGATAGAAGAAAACGGCAACCGTGTGACCTTTCGTAATATGGTAGCTCGCGTTTTCAACCCAGAAAACAGGATTATAGCGGAAGCGACAAATGTAAATGGCCTCTACATTGTGAAAGGTAAGACCTTAAACTCCAGTAAAACAGCATTTAATAGTGAAAGGGACCATTTTCAGAACAATTCCTTAAGAACGTGGCATCAACGGTTATGCCATATTGACAGTAACGCCATTGAAAAGATGGCGCGGGAGGAGCTGGTAATAGGCTTAGAAATTTCCTCTAGAGACAAAGGCCTATGCGACGATTGTTGTATCGCTAAATCCACTAAAGCGTCACATAAAAACCTAGGCAATATTAGATCTAAACAGACCTTGGAGCTTATCCACACAGATATTTGCGGTCCAATGCCGGTAAAATCAACCGGAGGCAATAGATACTTTCTATCTTTTGTTGATGATTTCTCAAGAAGGATTACTGTGTATCTTCTGAAAAACAAAGATGAGGTATTAAAACATTTCGATATCTATAGAGCCACTGTAGAGAGACAAACTGGTAATAAAATTAAAGTGTTACGATCGGATAATGGACTTGAGTTTTGCAATAGAGAATTCCAAGACAAATTACAAAAACTAGGGATAAAGCATGAACGCACAAACGTGTATTCTCCGCAAATGAACGGTGTGGCAGAACGTGTAAATCGAACACTTTTAGATATGGCCCGCGCTTGTTTACATAGCGCTAATCTCCCCCAAAGATTTTGGGCAGAGGCGGTAAACACAGCTGCTTACATTAAAAACAAATGTTATAATAGTGCTCTAAAAGACAAAGTACCTGATGGACTTTGGTTAGAAAGAAATCCTAGTGTAAGACACCTAAAAGCATTTGGATGTTTGGCATATAGCCATATACCAAGACAAAGAAGGCGAAAATTAGACAGTCGGGCATGTAGATGTATTCTGGTAGGATACTCTACTCAAACACGTGGATATCGTCTCTGGTGCCCAGAATCACAAAAGGTGATTGAAACAAAACATGTTAGATTCGATGAGTCTAAAATTGGACTAGAGTGGACCAAAATAGTCGAAGAGACAGAACCGGAAAAGTACAACCACGTTTGGCTAGAACCTGAGACTAACCATGATAACGACCTAGAGAATGAATTACCGAGTAATTTGGATTCAGTGGGGGTAGAGGACACTCTACCACAACCCTCCACCTCCAAAAACATTGTTCGAAATCCATATGGGAGAAAAGGTAAACCAAGAGTAGAGTTAAATTTTTTAGATGTTACCGAGCCGCAAAGTTTTGAAGAGGCAGTCCAATCTCCCGAAGCCATGTATTGGAGAAAAGCAATGGAAGATGAGCTTAGAGTGCTTCAGGAACGAGGCACTTGGGAGTTATCAACATTACCGCCGGGAAAGAAACCGATTAGCAGCAGATGGGTGTATAAAGTGAAGACAAATGAGAGCGGAAATGTAGAGCGTTTCAAAGCACGTTTAGTAGCTAGAGGTTCTCACAGAAACAAGGAATCGATTTTCAGGAAACTTATGCACCTGTTATTAACTTAGCTGTAATCAGAGTTTTATTAACGTTAAGTTTGAACATGAAATGGTACAATAGACATCTCGACGTAGATAACGCTTATCTATATGGCGACTTAGAAGAAGAAATATACATGCTTTTGCCAGAAGGGGTCGAGAGGAAAGATAACGAGGTTTACAAACTGCTTCGACCTATTTACGGCTTGCGACAATCAGGGCGGAATTGGAATTTAACACTCGATCATGCTTTACAAGAAATGGGATTTACACGACTAGAATCCTGTAATTGTATTTATACTTATCTAGATAAGGCAATTATTGCCGTTTATGTAGATGACTTGGCTTTATTTGGTGAGAGTGAAGAGATTTTGCGGAATATAGAACAGAAAATTAATGAAAGGTTCCGAGTTAAAAATTTGGGAGCGATCAGGAATTTCTTGGGAGTTCAAATTGACTATCCAGACGAGGAGACTCTAGTACTATCTCAAAGTACATATGTTAAATCAATCTTACAAAAATTCAACATGATTGAATGTCGACCGGTATCCACACCGTTAGACATTAGTTTTCCAATCTCAAAAGGAGATTGCCCCACAGATGAAGAAGAGAAAGAGAGGATGAGAGCTATTCCATATAGGGAACTAATCGGGTCGCTCCTTTATCTTGCAAATTGTACTAGGCCAGACTTAATGTTTTCCGTTACGAGATTAGCCCAATTCTCTAGCAACCCTGGACGTCGACATTGGCAAGCTGCCAAACACGTCTTAAGATATTTACACGGCAGCATAAATCTATCTCTCGTTTATCGCCGGACTGATTCCAATGATGTTTGTGCATACAGTGATGCAGATTGGGCTAGCGACATCGATGACAGACGGTCCAATAGTGGGACCGCTATCGCTATAGGACATTCCTTAGTCATATGGAAGACTTGCAAACAGAAGTGTGTCTCACTTTCCACAATGGAGGCAGAATATTTAGCGCTATCCCAGACCACTAAGGAAGCAGTTTGGATCGCTACCATCTTGAAAGAATTAAAGTTCTTATCGAATTTTGCCTTTCCCTTGATAATTCATTGCGATAATAGATCCGCTATAGACTTTTCCAAAAAATAATGTGGAGAACAACAGATCCAAACACATTGACATAAGATACCATCACGTCAGAGAAAGAATAATTAGCGGAGAGATCAAGATTGTCTACATCTCTACAAAGGAGAACCTGGCCGACGTCTTCACCAAGACCCTGAGCAAAGTGGCTCACAAGAACGCCTGTGACTTCATGAACTGTTCTCCTGTCCAGCGCTTCAGTGGGGGAATGAAGAGAGAAGCGTGGACACGGGCACCGCTTGGCGGCGCTGCATGGAGGTGACTGACCAATGGGAACGCCCCTCCCCTCCTGCCGCCGTCATCTTGTTTAGTCTTAAGCCTCCCTTTGTTTTTACTGCTGTGTGCGGTTGTTGCTGTGTCATCATATATATCCTCATATATCCTTATATTAAATAATAATCCTATATTCATAAATCACTTCTTTTGGCTGTTCTTTTTGCATCACCGACCCACAACAACAATGAAAAAAGAGGAAACCTGGGAACAATATTTGCTTAGAGCAGAGAAATTATTGCAAGAAGCAAGAAATTTGGGTGGACCAATAGAAGATGAAGAATTCATCACAGCTTTTATTAGAGGGCTACCCCCAAAATACAATCTTGTCTCAATGCAATTTGACAATTACCCAGATGCTACTATTTCTGATATAAGAAATATTTTTGAGCTCCATGAAGAAAGAAACAAGAACAACAAGGATAAAAATGCTGCATATAATATGGGCCATAAATTTAACAAAAACTTTAAGAAAAATCCAAGTGATTCTAATAGAGAAAGAAAACCCAAATGCTTCATTTGTCAAAAGTTTGGACATAAAGCTGCAGTATGCTGGTTCAACCCAGTTACAAAAGAAAAGAAAACAATCAAGGGAATTCTATACAAACAATCCCCAAACAAACATTTTCAAAAAATAAACAATATCCATCTAGGGATTCTTTGATAGGAGAAAATCATAATCAATAAACTGCCATGAACTTAAGTTCCCCAGAGTTCAACAATAAATGCAAGTGGATACTAGACAGTGGAGCAACAAGCCATATGTCTACAGACATTAATCTAATGGATGATCTTCAAGATGATAGCAGAAAAATCACTCTTCCTGATGATAGATTCATCAAATCAAATGGTATTGGCACTGTTGAAATTTATCAGGATGATAATCATCTTTTAACACTAAAAGAAGTTCTATATGTACCTGAACTCAACAGTAATTTAATATCAGTAAGTAAAATAACTGAAGATGAAAAACCGATTATATTTGATGAGAATGGTGCAAGGATAATAGATAACAATGGATCCAGCATTATAACTGCAAAAAGGGAAGATAACATTTATACAATTGATGCATGTGCAAACATTAAACTAGAAGAAAATGTGTTAAAAACACAAGAAAATGATTGGAAAATTTGGCACAAACGCCTTGCACATATAAATGAAAATTATATGAATATGATGCTAAAAGACTCCATGGTGTAAGGGTTCAGTTGTTCACTAATTAATAACTTAGAACCATGTGGGAAGAGGAGCTTCTTTTTATTAGCATGCACACAAGCTTTCGGACATATCGTCCTTCATCAGGTAAGAGTAATAAACGCGCTGAGGATCCATATATACACAAAGCTGAAAAGAAAATTTACATAACTGCAAAAGATAAAAGTATTTAAAGATAAAAATAAGAACCAAATATGCTAAAAAGATTATAGGGATTAAATGCTAATAAATCTGGACTAAATACATATGCACTATGAATGGTGTTAATCAAGGGCAGGTAAATGCAACCTATGGCTATTCACATAACATATGGTATTGTTCTGGTATATCTATATGCCTGTTGATGCTGTTTGTTTTTATTGACACAAATGCCTCTAGTAAAAGTCTTTGGTACTTATTATTGATATTGTTGTATAGAATGGATGGCTTTGTTAGATTGAATGTATGACCGGTTTGCATAGAATGACTGTAAATAGGGGAATTTAGGTTTTTATTAGAGATGTTTCTGGAATGCTCAACCATTCTGATGGCGACGGATCTACCCGTCTCCCCGACATAAGTGGCATTGCATTGGTCGCAAGAGACGCATATTTATCCAAATCCGGCTACCCGACCACCTTCATTCTTAAACACATGCATGACCCTCACCACAACAGTGCTCCAGCTATACACAGAAATATTTGCTCCCTTCCTTTTTGCCCCCAGTCTATCACCATAGCCAGGTTTTTAAGGCAACATGGCATTACAACATACTTCCAGAACCCACCTAACATCGCCACACTAATCCGACACCCCATTACCAGATCTTCCCTTCATGCGAGTTCTCTCCGTTCTGGTGGTGCTGTCTATTCCGTCTCTTGCGACCAATGCAATGCCACTTATGTCGGGGAGACGGGTAGATCCGTCGCCATCAGAATGGTTGAGCATTCCAGAAACATCTCTAATAAAAACCTAAATTCCCCTATTTACAGTCATTCTATGCAAACCGGTCATACATTCAATCTAACAAAGCCATCCATTCTATACAACAATATCAATAATAAGTACCAAAGACTTTTACTAGAGGCATTTGTGTCAATAAAAACAAACAGCATCAACAGGCATATAGATATACCAGAACAATACCATATGTTATGTGAATAGCCATAGGTTGCATTTACCTGCCCTTGATTAACACCATTCATAGTGCATATGTATTTAGTCCAGATTTATTAGCATTTAATCCCTATAATCTTTTTAGCATATTTGGTTCTTATTTTTATCTTTAAATACTTTTATCTTTTGCAGTTATGTAAATTTTCTTTTCAGCTTTGTGTATATATGGATCCTCAGCGCGTTTATTACTCTTACCTGATGAAGGACCATATGTCCGAAAGCTTGTGTGCATGCTAATAAAAAGAAGCTCCTCTTCCCACTTTGTAAACTCGTTATTATCCTTCAGTGAAGAGCAGTTCTACTTAGAACCATGTATCACATGCATTCAATCAAAGTTTACTAGATTGCCATTTAAAGAGATTGATTCAAAGCAATCAACCAAACCCCTTGATCTCATTCATATGGATTTAATAGGTCCATTTCAGCATGAATCCATTGGCAGAGCAATATATGTGCTGAACATAGTTGATGACTTTTCAAGGAAAATATTCCCAAAGTTCCTTAAAAGCAAATTAGAAACCTTTGCCAAACTAAAGGAGAATTTATTGAACTTATAGAAAACATAAAAGGTACAAAACACAAAAGAATAAGGTCTGATAATGGAGGGGAATTTACAAATAGACAATTAAGCTCTTATTTGATAGAAAAGGGAATATAACATCAATTTACAACCTTTTATTCACCCTCTCAAAATGGAATAGTGGAGAGAGCAAATAGAAGCTTAATTGAAGGTACAAGAGCACTATTGATAGAATCACAATTGCCACCAAAATTCTGGGCAGAAGCCATGAACACTTATTCTTATATAAAAAATAGAACTCCACATAAAAGGAATGATAAAACCACCCCTGAAGAACTATTTACAAGAAAGAAACCTACTATAAAACATTTAAAAGTTTTTGGATGCAGAGCTGAATACTGGATTCCTAAATTCAAAAGATACAAATTTGAAAAAATCACAAAATCAGGTATATTTGTTGGATACTCAAATAAAAGAAAAGCATTTAGAATCTGTGACCCTAAAAATTATGCAATTACTGAAACAAGGGATGTAAGCTTTATTGAAAAAGAAAAGGGAGCTGAACTACTTGGTAGTGAGGTTTTTTATTTATGCTTATGAGGTGATACAGCAACATCTTTACAATTAGAGAGGAGACAAAATGAACCAAATCTAGAAAAAAGAAGTGAGGACATATCGGTCATTAAAGTCTGAGAGGCAAGGCCTTCAGCCAGTTCAGGGCTTCCGGGGTGACAGAGTGGAGATTGGAGATTCCTCCATTGAATTTGTACAGCGGGCAGTCGTCTAGTATATGGGACATGATGGTAGTGAGGTGAAAGCTGAATTGCCAGATCATGTATTTATTGACCTAAATTTTTGTCATAAAAATGGCCAAAAAGAAGAACCAATTCCTATTCACCAAGGAAATGTTCCAGAATCCACAAGTAATGAGCCAGATGAAGATAAAAATGTCTACAACTTGAGACCTACCCCTGAACAAGGATTTTACTATGAACCATCATTATCTGATGAAGACACATCACAAGATGACACCACTTCTGACCCTACCTACCATCCAGTAGATAGTGTTATGAAGGTTGATTCATTACCAATTATACCAACTAATTATGAAGAGGTCATAAACTCTCCAGATAAAGAAAAATGGGTTCAAGCCATGGAAGAGGAAATAGATTCTTTAAATAATCACAAGGTGTGGGATGTTTTACCTATGACTAAAACCATTAAGCCTATCAAATCAAAATGGGTGTTTTCCATTAAAAATAGCCATGATCCTTTAAATCCCATATATAAGGCAAGATTAGTTGCAGTAGGTTGCTCACAGAAATTAGGAGTAGACTATTCAGAAACTTATTCACCTGTGATAAAATCAGATTCTCTAAGGACTTTAATTGTTTTTGCAGCAATGAAAAATTTGCATATTCATCATTTTGATATAGAAACTGCCTTTTTGTATGGTAAGTTGGAAGAGACTATATACATGTCACAGCCTAAAGGATTTGAATATCAAGAAGAAGGTAAGAAATTTGTTTGTAAAGTTAATCAGGCCATTTATGGACTTAAACAAGCAGGCAGAGTCTTTTATGAAACCTTTACTAAATATCTTCTTCAGATAGGATTTAAAATTTTTAATTCAGATAAATGCTTATTTTCATACCAAAATAATGACTCAATTCTTCTTTTAGGACTTTATGTTGATGATATCATTATTTGTAATACTGATTCTAAAATTTTAAATGATATATATTTCATTCAAGTAACATTGCTTCCCCAGTTCCCCAGCTACAAATCAATCATGAACCAACCCAGTCCCAAGTCAAGTCATCAACCCTCCAACATAAATGGCTCAGTCCACAACTAATCTCTCTCATAAAAAATATAGGATACAATATGAAAACATTTTTTATTTTCCACTTAATTCTCCTAATTTACACGCTAACAATGCCCTTCTCCACCGTCCCGCTAATCATGCCTATCTACATAGGAATATACGCACAAGAAACTGATAGACTTTTTCAACAACAAGAAGCCATTTTCCAACTACTTACCATCATCTGGATTTTGACAGAAGAAACCGTTCAACGTCTATTTAGAACTCCCCCACCACCTACGTCCTGACAACTATTTCCCTTACATCACAGATAGCTTATCCCCACCTTAAATTTTTGTGCTCCACGTGTTGTACCATACTACCCCGCAACTATCTCCCTTAAAATCAATGTCTTGTCGCAAGGCTGCACAGTGATTCATTTGTCAACCTATGTACCCACACGTTTTTTTTTTTCTCACCCCAAGTACTCGAGACGGGTACCATTGTCCCACTTTTGTAAATATCGTTATATTTTAATTTTGTTTCACCATTTTTTCTTTTCACACTTCTCAACTTCTGCAATTGTTTTCTCTCAACAACCACGAAATTACCTTGCCTTTCACCAAACCTTACCATCTTAGCGGATCTTTTCACCACCAGCACGACCCATGTCTTTGTCAGTTTTTTTTTTATGTGATGTTTTTCTTTGTTTTTTTATGTTCATTGTTTTTTTTACACTTGCAGAAATTCCCTTGATGTAGTTTGTCCATACACAAAGCTTAAATACTCTGCAGGCATTTTTTTTCCACTCACTCACCATCGCGCTATTTCATTTTTTTTTTTGCACCCAAGACCGCTAAGTGGAGAACAATAGGTTTTTTTTTTGATCCCTTGTTAACTAGTTCCAAGACGTCCTAGCAAAACGCTTTGCAAACCCATGTTCTCAAGCTGATCCTGCTGTCAACCAATTTAATCACCATGTTGTCATTCTTTTAACAGTTCCTACTTCATCTTTCCATGCTGTCACCTTGCGTCCGCAACTTCTTACCACCCTGTAAATAGCTTTGTTTGTTTACCCAATTAATTTTCCCCAAAAATTACTTCCCATCTACCAGAATTTAACTCAGGCTGCCCCTTTTTAAATTCTTCAATGCAGGCAGCCCATCTGTGGTAATTTAAGAATCATAAACACCTGTGTAAATACTCACCACCTCTTCTTACACCCCCTACTCTAAGATGGACTTTTAATCATTGTACCCAATCCTCCTTTAATCAATTTAAATTTGTATGTATCTTTTTGTGTGATCAATTAAATAAAGAGGTACATCTAGAAAGAATGTGGAAACCAAAACTAAACTACCAAAACCGAAACCTGAGATCAATCACCCAGACACCGCGGCGCCCGACGTCCGATGACGTAACGCTTGAGCATATAAAAAGGGCTTGCCCCGCAGCCAATGATTTCAGATCAGCAGATGCAAGATAGCAGCAGCAGACAGATTGTTAGTAAGTCTTTGTGAACGGTCTCTGCGTTCCCTCTCTCTGATGCCTCGGTTTCCCCTTTGATTCGTCTCTGTGTGCTTTACCACTCACCACCATGACAACTGCGCAATCACCTTCTTTCCCGACGACTCAATACAACAGACCAGACCACCGAAT
>CP092867.1:41244249-41268775 GCA_030710605.1 Cordylochernes scorpioides | reverse complement strand
AATTCTCCATAATCCTATATGTGTGCAATAGGTATTTGTATTGGGAAGTATAAGAAAGTTTGTGTTGGATTGTAATAAAATATAATACTCAATGAAACATATGGTCGCACTATATGAAAGTACAATATAAAGTTATGAACAATGCCTCTTTATTTATATAGAAAACATATAGAATGACATTGCTAGAACTATTCGTTCGAATACTAGTCCATAAGGAAAGTCACTAAAACGAACTTCTCAGCATATGCGATACAAGGAACGGACACTTTGTTCACTGTTTTCAATTTTGGTGTTAAACCATAATAAGCATTTGTCATTAGTCGAGAGCTCCTGGCCCCCTCTAGACCAACACCTATTACAAGTTATACAACCCCAACAGCGGCAATGTGCAAACACAGGTCACTCAGTAGAAGTTTAGGGAGGTAGGACAAGTTAGTTCAATGGTGATGAGAATGATACAAGAATTGACAGTGAGGTTATTAGGGAGAAAGGGGGAAGAGAATAAAAGGAATTTAAATATTAGTGCATGCAAAAAATTGTAAATTAAGAAATAAATCAAATATGTAATAGTAAATAAAAATAAAAATATATTAATTCTAATTACTATAATTATATTAATAGAGCTCGGTTTCAAATAAAAAGTCAACGTTTCCCATGATGAAAAGAGGAATTTGACTTACAAGATATTTCGGACTAGACTTGTTAGAAATTTCGGCGAAATGAACGGCTGTGGCTAAATTTCCTGGAACTGATTAGAAGAGAAAAGATGCTAGATCAGTTCCTAAGACTTATTTTGAATAATTTTCCACCGAGGTTTTTCAATTTGTCAAAGGAAATTTCCTCCACTGTTTCAAGTGTATTGAGGGAATAGGTGTGTTTTATGTTTACCTATCCTAAAGTATATTGTGTGCTCTTAGATCCAGCTGCGGCATGTCTCAAGAATTCTGCAACTAGTCCTGATGTCAAAGTTACGATGTGATTTGAGAAGAGAAAAGAGGGGGGGGGGTGCTGAAATGGCATAAGGAGTTGGTTTTATTAAACTACACTTTTGTTCCAATCTCTCCAAGCTTTAGAAATTATATTGAGGCGAGATAGGAACAAGCAAAAAAAAAAATCAGAAAGCAGTAAATGTCCTTGAAATAAATAAATATCATGGAAGATAGTGTGATTGTAGAGAGGCTTCTGTTATGATTCAAGGTAAAATTTGTGTTGGGTGAACAGCATTTAAAACTACAAATAATATTACAATGAGTTTTTTTTTTTTAATGCAGGGGGTCGGAGAAAGGGTGGTCTAAGCCATTGGTTTTCGAGTGTAAGTAACCAAACGGGGCTCTGGAACATTTGTAAGTGTAAAAGTCTAACTTTTTTTCACATGTGTGAAACATGTGGTGTACCTACAGTAAAAGCAGTCGCCAACTTCTACCCACCATGATTAACATGGCCTGTACCACGTGTACTAGGGATAATACTAAAAAATATTTAATGCTAGCTTTCAAGTAATAATCGCTCTGCAACATTCGAAAATGTTTTTTAAAGGTTTCTGTGTGTGTGTGGGTTATCTATGTTGTGTGTGTTGTGCTATATATAAATATATTATATAAGTTTTATGTATATATATGATACAAACAAACAGCGAAAATGCTGTTGGTTTGTCTCATATATCTTGTAGAAGCATCAGCCTGGAAGTTGCTACAACACTGAGATTGGAATTATAAGATTTGGCAATCTCTGCTAAACACACAGAGGACCTGTTTTCCACCTTTAAAAAACTCGAATCTTGATTACAGAATTATCTGTAATTCCCTTTCTCGCAGCCTATATTTGAAAGACAAGACGGATAGGTGAGGAGCGTGTAAAACATCATAATTTTGCATTACAAAGCAATATATTGTTACCACGCTTCTCAGCCGTCGATGTTTGCGTTCAAGGTTTCTAAGAAAACAATGTGGATTCTTTGTGGATACAGCTTAGTACGTATATGTGATAATTTGTATATAGCAATATGTAATTCCACCACAATCTATGCAATGTATCGTCAAAAGATTTAAATAAAAGTTAGGCTTCGCGAAAGAGGGAACAGCAATTACCAGGATTGCATCATCCAGGAAGTAAAGGTCACTGCCCAGGACCCCCATAAAACTAAAGTTCAAAGACCTTCTTCTTCCTGGAAGATTGCAATCATGGCGACAATGGAGGTGCTAAGCCAATCACAGTTAAGCATGAACAACTAATAGCGAACCAGAAGTAGCCACGTAGAATGATCTCGACCAATGAGAAGCCGAGATAGTTAATGACGATTATCTCGGACAAGAAGTTAGAGAGAAGGTAGGTGACCGGGCTAGAAGCAAGGCGGGCTCAACTTAGGCTCCAACCAAGGTAAAGTCCTCTTCGATCATGTGAAAGGCAAGGTACCTCCTCCAGTCTCAATCACTCTCTCCCTTTCGTGAAGTCCAGGTTCTATCCCATCCAGGTGTGCTCGTTATTTCCCCTGTGGAAACCCACCATTCGACCAAGACTGCGCCATCAATTCAACAGAATCCGACAAAGGATTCACCACGATTCACCAATCCCACAGTAAGTTGACAGGAGTCAACAGGATCTTACACAGGTAACAACAGATCCGACAGAGAGTCGACAGGACCAACATCGAAATATTATATATATTTATTCCCAGAGCTTTAAAAATTGGATTAATAGCTATATACATTAGATGGACTTGCCTTCATTGTCCGCCACTAGAGGGATCCTCCTCGTCACCGTCTTCTCCTTGCCGCAGATCTCGATGTCGCCAGACTCACGTTCCTTCCCAGACTGTGATGTCCTCTCGGCGCACAAACCCCCTTCAAGCCGACTGCTATTTCAGCTCCTTCCTTCACTACGGCACCAGCTGGACTGTTTATCTCCCGCCCCCTCCTCTGGAATCTGCCAATAAACACTTCCTTGTGGAGGGGGGGGGGGGGGCTGCATACCTTCTTTTCTTGGCTTGCCCACATCTTCTCTTCATCTTATTTGCTGTACCGCTTCAATATCAATATCTCTCCTGGTACCTATCCCTCCAAGAACACGGAAAAAAATCTCCATTTTAGGGACCATAGTAACGCCTGGAGTGGGAATTTCGGAACAAGATCAAAGTATGCAGGAGAATTTAGAGCGGACCATTGCCAAGTTGTCTCTCTTTGTACATGGTCTCTCGTTTGCTGGTCGAGCAAAAATGGCCAATAGTCTGGTGATCTTCTATCATCTCCAGGCTTACCTGCCCAGCGAGACTACAATCGCAAGACTGCAGGCAAGATTGGTTAGATTCGTATGGGGCTCGATCGCACCTAATGGCTTCCCGGCAGCGTCCTTCCCCGGCCGATCTCCGTGAAAGGCATAGGACTCCTCAACGTCGGCACTCAGCTCCGGCTGTCGTGTCTTAAAGGCGTCCAGGCAGTACAGCATGGAGGCCGCAACGCTCACTCTTGGCACACTGAGGGCGGATGTCTTCTGCGTCCACTCCTAGCACCTAACTTGTCTTACAACCGGCATTCCTCCAGGCTCTTCGAGTCGTGGGTGACTGCCGCTTACTTGGGTCTTCTGAGCTTCTGGCTTCTACAAGATGGCTGGGCTGACGCATCGGTGCCTAACCGAGCCTACTCCATACATCACAATCGCTACGCGTGGCGCCCTTGCGGACGTCGCTACTCTGGGGAGCTCTGGGGAGTTTCTGCTCAGGCCTTGTTGCCCAGAACGCCCGGGGACCTTTACGCTTCGCTTACGCTACGAAATCGCCATCAAATCCTCGGCCAAATCGATAAACTACAGGTTCTTCATGACCCTGGAAATTAGGGTCATCCGTGAGTGCCCCTGATTAATTATATTGCATTTCATTGCTGGAAGAGCTTACTCGATGGAGCATAATTTTATATTTTTACTATATCTATTATTTTATTATTTTAAATTTTGCTCTTTATCAAAGCGCCAAGCCAGCATTGTAAATTAGAATAGTGTTTTTTTTTTTCGATAATCGATAATCTACAGATTCTTCATGTCTCTGGAAATTAGGGGCATCCGTGAGTGCCCCTGATTAATTATATTGCATTTCATCGCTGGAAGAGCTTCCTCAATGGAGCATAATTGTATATATTTTTACTATATTATTATTTTAAATTTTACTCTTTATCAAAGCGCCAAGCCGGTATTGTAAATTAGAATATTGTTTTTTTTTTTATAATCGATAATCTACAATTTCTTAATGATTCTGGAAATTAGGGGCATCCGTAAGGGCTCCTGATTCTATAGATTGCATTTTATCGTTGGAACAGATTCCTCGATGGAGCATAATTATATATGTTTACTATATATTTTTTATTATTAATTTTACTCTTTATCAAAGCGCCAAGCCGGCATTGTAAATTAGAATAGTGTTTTTTTTTCTCCTGCCATTGACTTGCATGTCACTAAAATGTTTTCAAATCTCAAAAATATCTCTTTCGAGCTGCGAAGATGCACCAGAGCGCGATCCTACCCCAACGCTGAAGGCTTGCAAATTTTCAAAAGCCTTTAGTAAAATTAAAGAGGAACTATAATTTTAATGGGGGATTCTCACTCCCCCTTGATCCTCTAATGGAATTGTCTGAGGGCCATTTGCCATCCAAAAACTGATGATGCCATCAGAACCCTTTTGTCACCAAAGGGGATATTCTAGCCACAAAAGCCTGGAACAGGCAAGCCTTCCTGAAGAATCAACTTCCTATGGAGGATTTAAATGATGGATACACCAAAGTGAAGCTCAGGCGGAAGTGACCGGTTGTCTCTGAAGCGACTGGCCGGGAAGCCAAGAGCAGCTGCGTCCGGGTCGCACTCGCGAAGCCAATCCTCAGCCAACGCCCAAGTCCAAGGCACAAGAATGTACAACGACTCGGCAGAAACAGACGGCGTTCAGAGCCGGGTCGGCGGGGGACAAAGGTAGCCCAATGGGTCTTCCTTGAATTCTGCCGCATTCTTTAATGCTGCTTTCATCGCAGCACTAGCGTGTGAAGAAGATGCGTGAAACCTCGGTGACCTGAACATCCCCGAGGAGTCGCCTAAGGATCTGACTTCGGGTTCAGTAGAAGTCCTCGCGGAGCTACTGGAACAAGCCGACCTCGTCGATGCTACCGCCTTTTTCGAGGCTGCTCTAGAAAAATCGGGGCCGCCGTCATCGGAAGTCGGGTAGATGCGCGTCTTCTGACCCGAATCCTACTTCCATCAGGCTTCTGTGTCCGCGTTACCTAATATCGACTGTGCTCTTTCGGACCAGTGTTCCATCCTGATCCAAGTGGGAAACCCTGCTTCTACAAGACTTCCCTGCATTGGCAAGCTGCTACGGTCAGACCCTTTTTTTCTGATCAAATGGAAACGTTCGTCAATGAAATGTTGGAAGACTTGGCAAATCTCTTCACTCAGATGTTATGGGAATATTGCACTGGGATCAAGACAGGTCTGGTCGCCGAGATAAGGTCACTGGAGCCTGCTGTCGCCAAGTCCGGCAGGTGGATACTACAAGAGAACAAGCGACTTCCCGAGGCGGAAACTGGAGGACTATACTGCTCGCTCCAAATGCCCATCCTTGTCGGACTTCAGGCGTTCCTTTTGAGCCAATCATCGCTCTCCTTCCACCACGAAGACAGCAACGTTATCTCCGGGGGCCAGTTTAGGCGTTTCCATCGGGAGCGCTTGAGCAAGCGCTTCGTCCAGGTTCTTAGCTCGGCTGAAGCCATCGCCGACTTCCTTACTGAAATGACCTCCTTGGAGTTCGATGAGTGGGACCAGCACTTTCTCGTTGACATCTCCCGCGACCAGATAGCGGCAGCCATCCACCTCTTACCAAATGGCCATGCCTCAGGATGGGACGGATTATCTTGCGAGTTCGTCAAAGTCTTTGAAGAATTCTTCGCTGAAGTTCTTTAGAAAGTATCCAAGGCTTCTCGACTTCGCAGGGCCTTGCCTCCATCTTCAATGCGCAACAAGGTCATCCTGCTGCCAAAGTTGCACAACGTTCCGGGTATACAGGCTTTTAGTCCAATCAGTTTTACAACGACCGACTACAGGGTCCTCAGCGCAGTCATCTGCCAGATCTCGTGCCCAGGTGTCAGACCTACGCCGTTCCAGGATGGTCATCCTCCTGGAACTTTGCTCGAGTATCCGATAATGTCTCCGCTGGCTGTCATATCTTTAGACCTGAAGTTGGATTTCGACAGCCTGTGGGTAGCTGTCTTCTTTGAGGAATCAGACGCCTCCATGCAGGTCGAAGATGTTTACATCAAGCCCTTCCTGCTTCTTAACAAAGTAAGGCAGGGGTGCCGCTTCAGTGCCGCTCGATTTGGTAGACTTCGTAGATGGTGACCTATACATGGAACAGTTCCAGTAAATGTTATATCGTAAAATAGAAATAAATTTATATTTAAAAAATCGGCAGATAAATATTAAAATTATCAACACATTTCTATTGACAGAGCTCTATTCATCATTGAAGTTCAATAGCGTATTTATATGCAAAATTCACTCCCTTCTGATAAATACGTTGAAGAGATAATTAAAATATGCAGCAAAGGTGAATTTATTTGTTTATCTGTACATAGAGCCACCAAATTCATAAATAACTAGGTTGATGTTTCTTGATAAAGTTAAATGTACAGCCTTTGATATATTTGTAAATTAAATAATTTTGATATTGTTACTACTCTTTTGCTTGTTTTGTTTTCACGTCATCATTTTGAGTTTTAATACAAAAAGGATGATAAATATTATTTTATCATTGAAGTAAGGGCAGTAAAAAAAATGATTTATTTTTAAAAGAATCATACACCGGTCAAAAATAGTTTAAATTTCTTATGACAGATGGCGCGCTAATGCACATATTTATATTGTGTTTCTTTATATAATGAAGAAACTTATTGCGTGAGGTTTTTACATATTTTTATGTATTTCTACTGTCCTAGCGATATTAGATGTGGCATGTAAAACTTTTTAGAGACTATTTTATCACAAATAGATACAGAAATTTAAAAATACGATTTTTAAGAAAATATATTAATTTTTCCTAAGAGGCAAACTATTATTTAAATTTCCTTTTTTTATTTATTTAGGGTGCCAAAATTTAATAATTCCCTTCATTTTTTAAAGTTATAGGAACAAATACTTAGGGATATTTGATCATCAGTAAAGATGGAAAAGAGAAGATCGACTAGGTAAGCTATCCTGACCTATTCAGATCCTCCCATGATAGAACAATGGATGATGTGGAGTAAAGACAGTTACCTAGGACTGATTCACTTCCATTGTAGCCACCTAAGAGCCAACAAGTCCTTACCCAAACGATGGCAATGATCTCGCTGATCACCTTCCTGCTGCTCCTGCAAGCCACCGGCGCCATGCCGATCCCGCGAACCGACGTCCGCGTCGAGAAACCCCTGGCCGAAAGACCCCCCGTCCTGGCCAGTGTGGAGCTGACCCTCCTGGAGATGGCCGCGGTCTCCTACCTCCTCGTGGTCTGGTACCTCCTGCTCCGCCGTCGCCGCCGGGCCATGTCCGCCCACCGCCAGCTGAGGGCCGCCCGCCACTGGATGAGGACCGCCCGCCGCCACCCCCACTGGCCCTGAAGTCCTGGGAGTCCGCCCCAGAATATTTTCCTTCTTTTTATTTATTTATTCCTATTCGTCGTCTTGTGTAAATGTTGTAATAAATATGATGTTGTGCTGTGAAATCTAGGCTTTTTATTAACAAATCCATACATAAATGGCTAGTAAAGGAAAAAAATCACTAAGCAGTTCTATAGTACAATGTTCTATTGTTCTACTAGAAACAGGTCCTGACTGTGGACTTTGTCAGAAAGTCCTCCTCTACGCATGACACTTGGTCCACCGCTGCCCATTATAAAATAGAATAGACAATACCAAAGGTGGTTACATGGTTCTATATAACATAAAGTTGCCAGAAGGTGGTGTTTATGCACCAAAAAAGCACCTCTCTCTTTAAAATGCATTTTTAAAATATAGTTTTGTTTATCACTCCCCATGAAAGACTAAAGGTGTCAAGGTAATAAGACTAAATCAAATAAATAAATATTCTGTAACGTTTCGGTAACCACTCTGTTACAGAAACATCCCACACTATTTATTCATTTGATTTAGTCTTATTACCTTATTTCAAAGTAGATTGTTGGGTTTTCTGGGGCCTACCAACAGTGTTTCCATTACAGAGACGCGGTATCCAAATCGTGAATAATTGTTTGACAAAGAGAAACTTCGGTCTCTCAAATCCAAAATAGCCCTAGTGTTTATTATACTCGAAAGGGTAACCCCTCCATCGAATGTGGAGATAGGTATTAACAGATTTAAAAAAAGATAATTAAATAATTTATTTGCTGAACTCATATTGGAGGGCTGAATATTCTATTTGATATAACAGATAACTAATTTCAATATTTTTTATGTATCAAATTGCTTTCATCTAACTATATATAAAGTTATCGCTAAAATTACCTTGTTATCTTCATATTGGTCTTTCCTCACTTTTTCTACGTGATATTTTGGTGGAGATGCTGTGTAGATTGGGGAAAACATCGCCAAGAAGTCCTTGAGTGCTGTAGACTATTTGGCCGCGACTTACTCCAGGATTCACAGCCGTGTTAATTCAAAGACTTTCTTCCAAGAAGAATACATTCCCTAACGACGCCATAACGACAAAGCCGTCTTTACGATGCAATATTAAAGGATGTAAATATAATAGACCTGCTCTCAAGACCCAAAAGGAATGATTAACAGAAGCACATCATATCCATGTCAGAAGCAATAAGATCTGCAAGCTATGGGGGTCCCATATTTCATACCTATGAAACTGAATATGTATTATTATTAATATTAATCGCTAATACCTCTCATTGGGCGCGCCTCTGTCTTTCTCTAGGCCATGCTAGTATGGAGTTGTCCAACCCTTATAGGGTATTAGCGGAGAGCCTGGTGGATGTGGAGCATGGTGGTGCATTATGGCTCCCATCCAGAAAAAAATGCAAGCATTGCTGAGAAATCGGCAGCAGAACCTTCTGGCGTGGAAATTAACAAGTAAAAAAGACAAACATGCAAATTTACCTTAATTAACTGGGGAATGCAAATTCTTGCCCAACCTGCCGTGACCGGGCTGATATTTTGGAGGAGAATTCCTTTGAAAAACGACGACCAGATGTAGCGCAAGAAGAAAAAGCTCTCGTCTTCCCTTGAACTTAGCCCGTTGGCCTGGCACATCTCGTTAGACCAATACCAGATGGGACAGGGTAGCCAGGCCACCTCAATCACCAAGGAGGTATGCAGGGATGCAGCTGAAATATATTAAAAAGTATTGACCAAAGCTTCTTTATGGAGTAGCGCTCTCATCTTGCTCCCGTAGAGAACATAATGGTCCTGGAGAAAAAGTTTAGAAAGTCTTCCGTGTACAAAATTAAGATGTCCGGTCCTTGTCGGCGTCGAATTTTCTGATCGCCTGGTTAAGGAAGACCATCGGAACCTCCTTCTACAAGACTTGCCTCTATAGGAAAATTTCTTTCAGTGGGGAAGACGTCGTGACCAGCAGTGGATACACCTGGAATACCGGAAGCAGGGTAACCTTCGTCCTTCTAAATAAAGGGCCGAAACTCCAAATCTCGTTTGGGCATCTGAACAATTCCATGAAGAATAGAATCACATGAACGTCCTCCAAAGGACGACTCCTCTAATAAGCGACTCTATCTTTGTAAAAAAAAAGGGCTCGTCCGGGATTTGAACCCGGGACCTCTCGCACCCTAAGCGAGAATCATACCCCTAGACCAACGAGCCACGGTTTAGAACTCCTTTCTACATCTAAAAGAGAAATCATAGTTGGGAGGATAATGTAGGTCATTAAGTTCCCCCCTTTTCCCCTCCCTTCAGTTTTGCGCAAGAAAGAGAACATTTCCCATTTTAGCTGGTGATCATCTCCAAAGGAGAGTTTACATCCTCCTACATATCCTAAGGCTTTAAGTGTAACATATGTCACCAGAAGGGACGCCATCGAGCCTCTTACCTTTCGGGAACCCACGGGAATTGTCATCCCATCTTCAGCACACATGGAGGGGAACAGTATCGACGCTTTCATCCTCCAAACTTACGCATTCTCACAAATTCTCAGCGTCTACGTCGGCAGCGGAACGCTCTGAACCTCCCAGCAGACTCTTAGAACAACTTCAAGCCCTTTTGTGTCTTCGCCCTCTACGAACCGCCCTGTCCCTGCCCAGGGGGACTCCAGCCCCTGAGCTTTTTTCTCCTACGCCGAGAAGGTCCAAAAGAAATAATCTTCTTAGGCCACTCAAGAGGAGGATTCATCATACGAGGAATCTTACCGGAAAATTCAACAACAATTGAAGAAGGTATTTGATTGACTGAACGCTGATTTCTTTCTAGAATTCCTGATTTTATAGAGACACGAAATAGAGTGCGCGGTTGTATCCCTCTCTGAAATGGTAGAACTCCTCAGTCGGCTCTAGCCCGAGCAGGAGTTCCATGCTGAGTGAATTTTTCAGAGTTTCACATGTCGAGGACAAGAACTGCGCTCTGTACAAAAGGTTGTCCAACTACAGGACGGTTTATAACCTCTAATGCTATCCAGACGTACCTTCGGTAAAGGATTATGAAAATTCCTCTTTTAAATTTGTTCATTTATTATTTTTTTACTTCATACAAAATCTTGATTAGTAGTCAATAAAATTTTATAATATCTCTCTTTCCTATTTAATTAAGACTCAATTATTTTTATAATAATAAATTTCCATTGGCATCCTTAGGTTGGACTTTTCAACTTTTTTACGTGACAATATTGAAGTTGCTTTTTGTTAGCAGAATGTCAGAATTATTTTGAAACGGAAAATGTTCTCTTTCTTGAGAAAGACTGTGGGGAGGGGAAAAGGGAACTTAATGACCTACATTTACCTCTCAACTCTGTTTTCTCATTTAGATTTCAGAAAGGAAAGCTACGCCGTGGCTCGTTGGTCTAGGGGTATGATTCTCGCTTAGGGTGCGAGAGGTCCCGGGTTCAAATCCCGGACGAGCCCTGTTTTTTTTTTATTATTTTTATTTTTTTACTAAGGTAGAGTCGCTCATCGCTCTTCATCATTTGATGGAAAGAAATAAATATTTTAGATACTAGCATTAAATAATTGAATTTTATGGCTAAAAATATATATTCTGTCGCATTTATAAATACCAAGAATGGATTGAATTGAATCCTTCCTTGGTATGTATAATTGCGTTTTTAATGCATCAAATGATTATTGCCGTGATGCAGCCATTCTTTCTGCAATCTAAATTGGAAAACAGAGTCGAAAGGTAAATTGAGGTTGAAATGTAGGGGGAAAATGTTCGGACGCATTTTTACATACCAAGGAAGGATTGGAATGTTGAATTTGCTCAGATAAATTCTTCAAATTTTTCATATCTAATTCCAGACACAAGATTATCGGTCAATCCTTCCTTGGAATGTAAAATTGCGTCCAAATTTATATTTTTAGCCATATAAATTCAATTATTTGATGGTGAACTGGCGTTCCATGATGGCCTACCTCCATATCTGGAGAACTTGATGGTGAAGATGAGACTAAACGTTTATGGAATGAAATATGCTGGAGCGTGAAGTTCGTAATTTCAAACCAATTTTTAGCCAATTCTGGAATAAATAAAAATCGAAATCAATTGCGACTGCTGTGATAGAGTTTACATGGGGATATCTGAGGTTCTTCATTAAACATAACAAAAACAACAACGATTAGTTGATATTTATTCCGACAGATGCGCAAGCCATAAGCAACTTTTAGTTGCACGATTAGGAAAGGCCCTTTTCTTAATGCCATTATTTTTTAGCCAGAGAGAATTCAGGTTTAAGATACAGTAAATTAGCAAATATATTTGCTTCTTTTCACTATTGTATATTTCTCCAGATATAAAGCCGGGTAAATTTCTCGAGTTCTGAGGTGAGAGGGAACGAATATTCCCTTGAACTTCAAGACTTCTTTCTGCGCCTTCGTTCTATGTAAAAGAGAGTGATATTTGATACCTTCTATATTCTGTCTCGTCCCACCTTCCCACGGAATTCTAAATCACTACTAAAAAACCTTCTTGTAGTTAGCACACCGTTATAGATTATATTTACATTTTATTAAAGAACGTGTCACTTTTATATTCCATATGTAAATCAAGAGTAACAAGTATTTACGACATTTTTTTGGTATAGGTGTATTGATATATTTATCCAAACAACACAGATAAAATCTGGCTGGTGGCGACTGGCGTGTTTAGATAATATCGTCGTCCAGAGAGACGATCAACACGATGGTCCAAAGTCACAGATACCCAAACTGGAGATACGTTGGTTATCGCCATGTTTATTTGCTTATCTAGTGTTTTGACTTTGTGGGCTTTTGATCTTGGAGGATATTTGATGAGGTTGGCTTTGATGGCGCCTTGTTGCCAATCAACATTTGCTGACTCAGGCGTTGTGACCGTTAGTCATTTACTGGCGTTGTCCTTGCTTATAACCTGCTGACATCGAGTTTCGAAACCCCGCCATGTGCTATGTTAGCTGAAATATTCTTGAGTCCAACCTGTAAATGAAAACAGGCTTCCTACTTAAATATTTATTTCTTTTGACTGCATTCTGATGTCACTAAATTTGGTTTTTTAATATATTACATGTTTTTATTATAAAACCATCACTTATATAATATAATCAAATTAAACATTCATATCAATTGCATAACAGGATCTGCTTTTTTATTTTTTCACGCGAACTAAACAAAAATTGCATCTTCAAATGTTACGCAACTCGCCTGTTTGGCTAAGATTCATCCTTTATTGTATGCAGCAGAGAATCTCCCTTCGATTAGGTGATTAAGAGAAGAGAAATTATAAATAAAATATTCTACACACGTGGTCCTTCTTGTGATGTGCAGGGTTCAGCCAGGAGACGTTGGAATGATTGACCCCGAGCAAGGTCGAGGAATTTTCTCTGATTCTTGCAACACCTTTGAGACCCTGAAAGGGGAAAGAGGGTAACGTCGAAACACATGTTCATCCTGGAGACCTGTTTTGCCACATGTGTAAGAAATGTAAAGGTCTTGAGGGATCCCTTAAAAAGGTAAGGTAGATAAAAAGAGCGCTGGCGACGCTCATTCCCGAAAGGGAGACCTTTAATAGTGTGCTGAAGAAGAGCGTGGACCATTGCTTATCCGAGAGAGAAAACAATGGTTAGGCGAAGAGAGATTCTTCGGGGGAACGGCAGCAGTGGTTCCTCTGAGCGGGAGGGGAAAAGGGAACCCCGGAGAAAACGGGAGCCAAGAAGAGGGTTCCACAGAAAGGGGAAGCTTAATAGGAGTCCTTACAAGGAGCGTAGAGAACCTAGAAAGGCATTTCACATACCCCCTGTTGATGGTACGGGGGTCACTGCTCAGATATAGTGGAGTCTTGGAGTAAAAAAGGGAACATCCAGTTTAGGTTCACCTGATAGGTTGTGATGAGAGTTCTCCCTGGAACAAGTACAGGTTAACCTGACAGACTATGATGGGAGGTCTCCCTGGAACATTCAGTACAGGTCAGCCTGACAGGTTGTGATGGGAGGTCTCCCTGGAACATTCAGTACAGGTTAACCTGACGGGTTGTGATAGGAGGTCTCCCTGGAACATCCAGTACAGGTCAGCCTGACAGGTTTGATGGGAGGTCTCCCTGCAACATCCAGTACAGGTTAACCTGACAGGTTGTGATGGGAGGTCTCCCTGGAACATCCAGTACAGGTCAACCTGACAGGTTGTGATGGGAGGTCTCCCTGGAACATCCAGTACAGGTCAGCCTGACAGGTTGTGATGGCAGGACTCCCTGGAACATCCAGTACAGGTTAACCTGACAGACTATGATGGGAAGATTCCCTGGAACATCCAGTACAGGTCACCTGACAGCTTGTGATGGGAGGACTCCCTGGAACATCCAGTACAGGTTAACCTGACAGACTGTGATGGGAGGTCTCCCTGGAACATCCAGTACAGGTCAGCCTGACAGGTTGTGATGGAAGGTCTCCCTGGAACATCCAGTACAGGTCAGCCTGACAGGTTGTGATGGGAGGACTCCCTGGAACATCCAGTACAGGTTAACCTGACAGGTTGGGATGGGAGGTCTCACTGGAACATCCAGTACCGGTTAACCTGACAGGTTGTGATGGGAGGTCTCCCTGGAACATCCAGTACAGGTCAGCCTGCCAGGTTGTGATGGGAGGACTCCCTGGAACATCCAGTATAGGTTAACCTGACAGGTTGTGAGGGAGGTCTCCCTGGAACATCCAGTACAGGTTAACCTGACAGGTTGTGATGGGAGGTCTCCCTGGAACATCCAGTACAGGTCAACCTGACAGGTTATGATGGGAGGACTCCCTGGAGCATCCAGTACAGGTCAACCTGACAGGTTATGATGGGAGGTCTCCCTGGAGCATCCAGTACAGGTCAACCTGACAGGTTATGATGGGAGGTCTCCCTGGAACATCCAGCACAGATCATCCTGACAGATTGTGATGGGAGGTCTCCCTGGAACATCCAGTACAGGTCAACCTGACAGCTTGTGATGGGAGGACTCCCTGGAACATCCAGTACAGGTCAACCTGACAGGTTGTGATGGGAGGTCTCCTTGGAACATCCAGTACAGATCATCCTGACAGATTGTGATGGGAGGTCTCCCTGGAATATCCAGCACAGGTTAGCCTGACAGGTTGTGATGGGAAGCCTCCCTGGAACATCCAGTACAGGTTAACCTGACAGGTTTTGATGGGAGGACTCCCTGGAACATCCAGTACAGGTTAACCTGACAGGTTGTGATGGGATGTCTCTCTGGAACATCCAGTACAGGTCAGCCTGACAGGTTGTGATGGGAGGTCTCCCTGGAACATCCAGTACAGGTCAGCCTGACAGGTTGTGATGGGAGGTCTCCCTGGAACATCCAGTACAGGTCAGCCTGACAGGTTGTGATGGGAGATCTCCCTGGAACATCCAGTAAAGGTCAGCCTGACAGGTTGTGATGGGAGGACTCCCCGGAACATCCAGTACAGGTTAACCTGACAGGTTGTGATGGGAGGACTCCCTGGAACATCCAGTACAGGTTTAACCTGACAGGTTGTGATGGGAGGACTCCCTGGAACATCCAGTACAGGTTAACCTGACAGGTTGTGATGGGAGGTCTCTCTGGAACATCCAGTACAGGTCAGCCTGACAGGTTTGTGATGGGAGGTCTCCTGGAACATCCAGTACAGGTCAGCCTGACAGGTTGTGATGGGAGTCTCCCTGGAACATCCAGTACAGGTCAGCCTGACAGGTTGTGATGGAGGACTCCCTGGAACATCCAGTACAGGTTAACCTGACAGGTTGTGATGGGAGGACTCCCTGGAACATCAGTACAGGTTAACCTGACAGGTTGTGATGGGAGAACTCCCTGAAACATCGAGTACAGGTCAGCCTTACAGGTTGTGATGGGAGGTCTCCCTGGAACATCCAGTACAGGTCAGCCTGACAGGTTGTGATGGGAGATCTCCCTGGAACATCCAGTAAAGGTCAGCCTGACAGGTTGTGATGGGAGGACTCCCCGGAACATCCAGTACAGGTTAACCTGACAGGTTGTGAGGGAGGTTTCCCTGGAGCATCCAGTACAGGTCAACCTGACAGGTTGTGATGGGAGGTTTCCCTGGAACATCCAGTACAGGTTAACCTGACATGTTGTGATGGGAGGTCTCCCTGGAGCATCCAGCACAGGTTAGCCTGACAGGTTGTGATGAGAGGCCTCCCTGGAACATCCAGTACAGGTTAACCTGTCAGGTTGTGATGGGAGGACTCCCTCGAACATCCAGCACAGGTCAGCCTGACAGGTTGTGAGGGAGGTCTCCCTGGAGCATCCAGCACAGGTTAGCCTGACAGGTTGTGATGAGAGGCCTCCCTGGAACATCCAGTACAGGTTAACCTGTCAGGTTGTGATGGGAGGACTCCCTGGAACATCCAGTACAGGTTAACCTGACAGGTTGTGATGGGAGGCCTCCCTGGAACATCCAGTACAGGTCAGCCTGACAGGTTGTGATGGGAGGTCTCCCTGGAACATCCAGTACAGGTCAGCCTGACAGATTGTGATGGGAGGTCTCCCTGGAACATCCAGTACAGGTCAACCTGACAGGTTGTGATGGGAGGACTCCCTGGAACATACAGTACAGGTTAACTTGACAGGTTGTGATGGGAGGACTCCCTGGAACATACAGTACAGGTTAACCTGACAGGTTGTGATGGGAGGTCTCCCTGGAACATCCAGTACAGGTCAGCCTGACAGGTTGTGATGGGAGGACTCCCTGGAACATCCAGTACAGGTCAGCCTGACAGGTTGTGATGGAAGGTCTCCCTGGAACATCCAGTACAGGTCAGCCTGACAGGTAGTGATGGGAGGTCTCCCTGGAACATCCAGTACAGGTTAACCTGACAGGTTGTGATGGGAGGACTCCCTGGAACATACAGTACAGGTTAACCTGACAGGTTGTGATGGGAGGTCTCCCTGGAACATCCAGTACAGGTCAGCCTGACAGGTTGTGATGGGAGGACTCCCTGGAACATCCAGTACAGGTTAACCTGACAGGTTGTGATGGGAGGACTCCCTGGAACATCCAGTACAGGTCAGCCTGACAGGTTTGATGGGAGGACTCCCTGGAACATCCAGTACAGGTTAACCTGACAGGTTGTGATGGGAGGACTCCCTGGAACATCCAGTACAGGTTAACCTGACAGGTTGGGATGGGAGGTCTCCCTGGAACATCCAGTACAGGTCAGCCTGACAGGTTTGATGGGAGGACTCCCCGGAACATCCAGTACAGGTTAACCTGACAGGTTGTGAGGGAGGTTTCCCTGGAGCATCCAGTACAGGTCAACCTGACAGGTTGTGATGGGAGGGTCTCCCTGGAACATCCAGTACAGGTTAACCTGACATGTTGTGATGGGAGATCTCCCTGGAACATCCAGTAAAGGTCAGCCTGACAGGTTGTGATGGGAGGACTCCCTGGAACATCCAGTACAGATCATCCTGACAGATTGTGAAGGGAGGACTCCCTGGAACATCCAGCACAGGTCAGCCTGACAGGTTGTGAGGGAGGCTCCCTGGAGCATCCAGCACAGGTTAGCCTGACAGGTTGTGATGAGAGGCCTCCCTGGAACATCCAGTACAGGTTAACCTGTCAGGTTGTGATGGGAGGACTCCCTGGAACATCCAGTACAGGTCAGCCTGACAGGTTGTGATGGGAGGACTCCCTGGAACATCCAGTACAGGTTAACCTGACAGGTTGTGATGGGCGGTCTCCCTGGAACATCCAGTACAGGTCAGCCTGACAGGTTTGATGGGAGGCTCCCTGGAACATCCAGTACAGGTTAACCTGACAGGTTGTGATGGGAGGACTCCCTGGAACATACAGTACAGGTTAACCTGACAGGTTGTGATGGGAGGTCTCCCTGGAACATCCAGTACAGGTCAGCCTGACAGGTTGTGATGGGAGGACTCCCTGGAACATCCAGTACAGGTCAGCCTGACAGGTTGTGATGGGAGGTCTCCCTGGAACATCCAGTACAGGTCAGCCTGACAGGTAGTGATGGGAGGTCTCCCTGGAACATCCAGTACAGGTTAACCTGACAGGTTGTGATGGGAGGACTCCCTGGAACATACAGTACAGGTTAACCTGACAGGTTGTGATGGGAGGGCTCCCTGGAACATCCAGTACAGGTCAGCCTGACAGGTTGTGATGGGAGGACTCCCTGGAACATCCAGTACAGGTTAACCTGACAGGTTGTGATGGGAGGTCTCCCTGGAACATCCAGTACAGGTCAGCCTGACAGGTTTGATGGGAGGACTCCCTGGAACATCCAGTACAGGTTAACCTGACAGGTTGTGATGGGAGGACTCCCTGGAACATCCAGTACAGGTTAACCTGACAGGTTGGGATGGGAGGTCTCCCTGGAACATCCAGTACAGGTCAGCCTGACAGGTTTGATGGGAGGACTCCCCGGAACATCCAGTACAGGTTAACCTGACAGGTTGTGAGGGAGGTTTCCCTGGAGCATCCAGTACAGGTCAACCTGACAGGTTGTGATGGGAGGTCTCCCTGGAACATCCAGTACAGGTTAACCTGACATGTTGTGATGGGAGATCTCCCTGGAACATCCAGTAAAGGTCAGCCTGACAGGTTGTGATGGGAGGACTCCCTGGAACATCCAGTACAGATCATCCTGACAGATTGTGAAGGGAGGACTCCTGGAACATCCAGCACAGGTCAGCCTGACAGGTTGTGAGGGAGGTCTCCCTGGAGCATCCAGCACAGGTTAGCCTGACAGGTTGTGATGAGAGGCCTCTCTGGAACATCCAGTACAAGTTAACCTGTCAAGTTGTGATGGGAGGACTCCCTGGAACATCCAGTACAGGTCAGCCTGACAGGTTGTGATGGGAGGACTCCCTGGAACATCCAGTACAGGTTAATCTGACAGGTTGTGATGGGAGGACTCCCTGGAACATCCAGTACAGGTTAACCTGACAGGTTGTGATGGGCGGTCTCCCTGGAACATCCAGTACAGGTCAGCCTGACAGGTTTGATGGGAGGCTCCCTGGAACATCCAGTACAGGTTAATCTGACAGGTTGTGATGGGAGGACTCCCTGGAACATCCAGTACAGGTTAAACTGACAGGTTGTGATGGGAGGTCTCACTGGAACATCCAGTACAGGTCAGCCTGACAGGTTTGATGGGAGGCCTCCCTGGAACATCCAGTACAGGTTAACCTGACAGGTTGTGATGGGAGATCTCCCTGGAACATCCAGTAAAGGTCAGCCTGACAGGTTGTGATGGGAGGACTCCCTGGAACATCCAGTACAGGTTAACCTGACAGGTTGTGATGGGAAGGCTCCCTGGAGCATCCAGTACAGGTCAACCTGACAGGTTGTGATGGGAAGGCTCCCTGGAGCATCCAGTACAGGTCAACCTGACAGGTTGTGATGGGAGGTCTCCCTGGAACATCCAGTACAGGTTAACCTGACAGGTTGTGATGGTAGATCTTCCTGGAACATCCTGTACAGGTTAACCTGACAGGTTGTGATGGGAGGGCTCCCTGGAGCATCCAGTACAGGTCAACCTGACAGGTTGTGATGGGAGGTCTCCCTGGAGCATCCAGTACAGGTCAACCTGACAGGTTGTGATGGGAGGACTCCCTAGAGCATCCAGTACAGGTTAGCCTGACAGGTTGTGATGGGAGGACTCCCTAGAGCATCCAGTACAGGTCAACCTGACAGGTTGTGATGGGAGGTCTCCCTGGAGCATCCAGTACAGGTCAACCTGACAGGTTGTGATGGGAGGACTCCCTGGAACACCCAGTACAAGTCAGCCTGACAGACTGTGATGGGAGGACTCCCTGGAACATCCAGTACAAGTCAACTTACCAGCCAGTCACAACCTTGAAAAACGCCGTGTAATCTAGTGCTTAATTACTTTGAAACCGGTACAACTTCGAAGGCTAAAGGCTCTCCAATTACAATACGTCATTCTTTTTTTTTATCCTAATAGGTAAATCCTATTTTAGTCCTTTTGTAATACGAAATCAACTGATTTATGGTTTATCTATCGGTTTTTTTAATGCCTTAATGAATTGAAAAATACACGTATTAATATCAAATCAACTTATATAATTGCCTTATTCTGCCTTATGTACAATTTTATCTTGCCTATCTTCAATTCTTTACGTTCTTAAACTTTATCAGGTTTTGCTTCCGCTTCCTTTGCTTTGTCTTTTAACCTGATCTTCCTTGATTTCTCCAACTTTATTCTCGCTAGCTAAAGTTTGTCTTCTTATTCACTCTTCTTCTTATTCAGACGTCTTCTTATTCAATCTTCTCCTTATTCAATCTTCTCCTTATTCAATCTTCTGCTTCTTGATCTTTAGTCTGTTGACTTTAACTTCGCTCTTCTTTGAACTTCCTCTCAGCGACTGCGACCTTTCTCTCTTCTACCTTACTTGCTATACCTTTTACCTAACTTCTAACTCGCGCGCGCTTTTCCGTTCAAATACCTTCTTTTATACAGCTGAGAAATGTCACGTGGGCGCACTCTGTGGTGATTTAGCGGCGCATCCCGTGACTCGCGCCATCTAGAGCCGCTTTCCCCAACCATTCTTAACATACCCCCACCCTCTTTGTGTGAGCACAAAGAGCTATATCCTCTTCGGAGGTCACTTCCAAGGGTAAATCTTTTGGATGGGTCTTATCAACACACCCCGCTTTGTTTTTAACCTCGCGACTCTGATTTTTCCATCCCTGCCCGGAATCAATTCTTCTATCTTTGCCATTGGCCAGTCTATTCTCTTTTGATCCTCATTTCCAATAAGAACTATCTCTCCGATTCTAAGAGTAAACTCCGATCCTCTTTTCCCTTTTGTACCAACAACCCCAGATATTCCTTTCTAAACCTCTGTCGCAATTCCCTCTTCATTTGTTGTAGCCCTCTCTGTTTCCTTCTGAATGTATCGGCTGTAATCTTTTCTATCTCAGGAAAATGGGTCGTCCTGTCCTGCAGAAACATAGCTGGTGTTAATGGGATTAGGTCATCGCTATTTTCTGTGATGTACGTCAGTGGTCGCTTATTAATGGTGGATTCTACTTCGATCAAACACGTTTCCAATTGTTCCTAATTTAACTTTTATGACCTAATATTTTCCTTAAGAGGTTCTTGATCATTCTAATCATTCGTTCCCAGAATCCTCCCCACCACGCCGCTGTAGGTGGATTTAACTTCCAGCTTATTCTTTGTTCTTGTGTTTCTTTTACGATTTTATCCCACTTTAAACGGGCAAACAAATTCCTTGTTCCCACCAGATTAGTACCGTTGTCACTATAAATAGTACTGGGCCTTCCTCGCCTTCCTATAAATCGACTTAATGCCAATATAAAGGAATCAGTCTCCAAACTTGATACCATTTCAAGATGAATTGCTCGGTAAACGGCACAAGTGAACAAAACCATCCACACCTTGGATCCGTCCTTTAAGTACAGGGGACCAGCCAGGTCAATACCCACCACCTTAAAAATTCCAAGGGGTTCCGTTCTGTCATTAGGAAGTGGTGCACAAGAGATTTTGATAGGTCTTTGATCAAATCTTCGGCATTTCACACATCCCCTCACAATCCTTCCAATGGTTTTCCTTGATTTTATAATCCAAAATTTCTCTCTCATTATTGACATCAAGATATGTGTTCCCGCGTGATTGTTGCGCAGGTGTTCTTCCCGGATCATCAGATCGACCAGAGGATGTTTATGTGGCAGCAAAAATGGTCTTCGAAAGTGTTCACTTTCTTCACTGTATAGTAGTTTGCTCTCCACATAAAGCAGTCCGTCAGAGAAGACTCCCACTCTCAGATTCTTACCACAAGTCTTCCCCGGTTCGAAAGCCTCTCTTTGTATAATTCCTACCATAGTTCTCTCTGCTTGTTCGATTTCTTCAGCTGATAATGATCCTGCACATATTCCACTCTTGCAACTTCTTGATAAAAATCTTTTAATCCATCCAATCACTCTAAGGTTACTGGAATAGGAAGAAAATTTGGTGGAAAACCACCTCCTTTCCAGTGTAACCTCTGCTAGTACACATTCCTTACTTTCTATATTTACTTCCTCTTTGTTCACCATCAATTCGGTTTTCGGCCAATCGCCTGGATCCTCATACAACCAGTGGGGTCCCTTCCACCACTCCGTCTTAAGATAGCGAACAGCAGAACAACCTCTTGAAGGAAGATCAGCTGGATTCTCATCTCCTGATATATGTGCCCAGCTCTTTACGTCGGTTAAATTTCGAATTTCGGTAACACGGTTCTTTACAAATGTGTTCCAAGGTTTGGGCTCTCGTTATCCATGTTATTGCTGTAGAAGAATCACTCCACATGTACGTTGGGTAATCCACTCCCAGAGCATTTCTTATTGCGTTCAACAGCCTTGCTCCTAAGACACAGGCCATAAGCTCGAGCCGCGGTATACTTATCTTCTTCAGAGGAGCAACTCTAGCTTTGGCCCACAGAAGAACTACTCTGACTGTATCCTGTACCACAGATCTAGTAAAGACAACAGAGGCGTAAGCTTCACAACTAGCGTCGCAGAAGACATGCAATTGCACGTCTCCCTCAGAGTCCAGGTACAGGCATCTAGGTATCACCACTTGATCTAATGACGCCACTTCATACAACCAGCTTCGAAATTCCCTTCTCTATATCGGTCGGCAATTGCGCATCCCATTCCAACTTAAGATTCCACGTTTTCTGTAATAGAACCTTGGGGCTTATCAATACAGGACTCAAAAATCCCAACGGATCAAAGAACCTTTGTATGCAGGACAGCACAGTCCTTTTCGTCAAACTGTTCGGGACCTGGAATGGTCTGGTCACATTGCACTTCAACATGTCCTTCATGTTGTCCCATAAAAGTCCTAAAACAGAGACATCACTATCCGCCTGTGCAAAGACTCCCGTAATCGCCCACTGGTTCAATTCCATCTTGGCTTCTGTCATCAACTGTATAGAAATTTCCATGAAATCTTCTACCTCCTCTTCTTTCAGTGATGTTACGCAATTGTCCACGTAAAACGATTTCAGTAATTTCGTCGCTACAAACTTTCTTCCATCTCTAATGGATTCTAGGTGATATTCTATTACCGCAGCCAATAAAAAGGGGCTACATTTCAGACCAAAAACAACTCGTTTGTGTCTTAAACCTTTTGTCTCGTTGTTCCCGTTTTCCACCATAAAAATCTCAGACAGTCTCTGTCCATTTCCTGTACGGAAATAGTCTGAAATGCCTTCTTGATATCAGCTACAATTCCAACATTTCCCCGTCTAAAACGTAGAAGCGTCTCTGGTAAAATCTCTAACAGATTGGGCCCTATCTCTAAACAGTCGTTTATAGCCAAGCCATTCGCACCTTTGCAGGATGCATCGAAAACTGGTCTGATTGGGGTCGTTAAACTTCCTGGCTTATACACAGGTCGATGTGGCAGATAATGTATCTTGGAATCATTTATTCCCATCGGTATTTCCTCAATAAAGTCTTCCCTAATCCAGTCTCGCAACACGCCATCATATTCTTCAAATTTTCTCGTATTATAGAGTTGCTTAGTTCTCGCTACTAGTCTTCCATAAGCTATCGCCTGATTGTCATTTAATTCTTCCTTATTTTCCCGCCAAGGTAAGGCGACTATATAACGTCCATTTCTTTCTCTTTTCACAGTTTTCTTGAACTCTGCTCTTACCCGTTCATCGTGTTCTTTTCTATTTTTGTCTGAGTCTGCGTCCTTTTATCCCTAAGACTTCCAAGTCCCATAATTCCTCTATTCTGGCCTGATCAATAGAGCTGTGATCATAGTCGTAACTAGGCCTTCTTCCTGGTATGATGGGCGTCCACACAAGATCCAGCCAAACATAGTCTCTATGGCTGTTGTCCTGACTTCAATTTTAACATTCTACCTGTTAAGCACTCACCGAAATAATCACTTCCTATTAAGATATCAATCTCCCTGTTTTGAAAGTCCTCGTTATTTAGTTCCACGTGATGAGAAATAAGTTCCTCCACCCACTGACCCATGGGAATAGAGGTGGTCCTACCGCAAATGGTCTTTTCTTCCAGGACATCAATACCGATCTTATTTCCCTTCCTGATGTTTTCCAGTTGGATTCTATAGATGCCGTGTTTCTCTACTCTGGTCATCCCTCCTCCAAATAACGCCTTCTGTATTTGTCCCTGACCAATCCTTTCTAGGTTTAACTGTCCAATCATGCTCTTCTGATATAGCTCTCTGCTTCCGGAATCGAATAAAATCCGTACTATTCTTTGTCCTCTTGGACTCGCTACCCTAGCGCTGACGATCATCAGCAGTACTTCACTGGAGCATGTTTGGTTAGCCATTGATGTTGAAGAGACTCCAGGTTGTCCTCTTTACCTCTGTTTTCTCTCGTGTACTTCTCCTCTTCTTCTTGAGCACATCAGTTCGACGTGTCTGCCCTTACATGTGAAGCACTTACATTCACTTCTGCACTTTCTTGCCACATGTCTTCTCCCCAGGCACCGGAAGCAGACCTTTGCCCCGGCAGCCCTTTGCTTACGCTGCTCCAACGTCATTCGTTTTGCTCTACTACAATTTCTTGACCTATGTCCAGTCATATCACAAAAGACACAACTCTCGTCGTCGCCCTGGTTCAAAAGATGTGCCGCTGTCGGAGTTGTTCTTCTCTGGATCTCCTTTCTGGCATCTTTTCTGCTCTTCCGAATCCCGCTCGTACAAATTCCAGGCGTTCAGCTCCCCTAATCTCTTCCTTTATGAATTTTAAAAGATTCCCCAGTCTCTGGGAGCTGCCAGGTTCTCCTGCGTTATCCCCCGACTGGTATCCCGCTTCTGGTCTCCGCTGCCATATCTGCAGCACCTGTTCAGGCA
>CP092867.1:41106789-41244149 GCA_030710605.1 Cordylochernes scorpioides | reverse complement strand
GTTGTTTATTGGGGTGATATCCTTAACGTGAGTTGACTAAATTACATAATTAAGCACTAATATTTCTTTTCATCTGAAACATACCTCCTACTGCCCTTAATTGCTATGATAAATATTGAAAAGGCCTGGTTCGTCAGTGGCGAACCCTCCTAGAGGTTTCGCCAGTTTAATCTACCATTCCGCTTCTTATAGTTCTACTAGCCGAATGACCCGGGCAACGCCCATGTTTTACCCGATTGAATGTTTTTATTCAAATACTATTTGCTACAATTATAAATTGGCGCCTTAAATAAATGCATATATTAGTTAATAACTATAGCCTATGTGCTTTATCTGTCTATGTACTGTTGGCTTCCGTAGGCGTCTCTTACTGGGAAAAAGAAAGAGATGATTCCATTTAGTTATTAACTAATATATGCATTTATTTAAGGAGCGACCCGCTCTAAAACAATAGTTACAAAAACAACAAAGCGAGTGGGGGGGGGGGCAAAGGTGGCGTGATCGTAGCCAACCAATAGGAGTGCGCCATTCAAAAAAAAAAGCAAACGGTGACAGAGATGAAAAAGAATTGATGACGCTCGTAACTGTATATAGAATAATTGTAGTAGATTATTCTGCTTATATATCCGAACACTGAAGGGTTGAATTGTACAGACTAGAATCCGGCTGATATATAAGAGTGATGTATAAGAGTGCTCTTCTGCCAAGACAAAAAGGAAGTCCAAAATGTTCAGTCAAAGAGCATGAGAACGATTTGTTTTATTAAATAAAATATTAGAGTAACTTAAATTTATGAAGCATGCCTCTGAAAACTACATAATCTCTTGTGAATCGGATAATGTATGGCCATCCTATTTATCCTGAACTTTGTATTGGATCAGAGAAAATATAGTAGAATCAACTAATACAACAACAACAAAGACTTTGTTTAGGGCCTCTCGCCCTATACAGGATTCGCCAGTTCACAGGGGATGGGGAGAACACTGTGTGGCCTTTTTTCCGGGATATAATCCTGTGGAATCCAAATATCGCCACCGCTATATACCTATTCTTTGAAATTTCATTAGTGCCGGAAATGACGGACAAAGTTGCCCCGTTTTATCATTAAGTTTTCGTCTTTCCTCAGACAGAGCAGCACAATCAAATAAGTAGTGCAACATCTCCAATGTTATTCCTGATCCACAGAAAGTGCATTTCAGGTCTTCACCCCTCATTAAAATCAGATGGTGTTCTCTGAAAAAAATTGAAAGGGTTCTAAATTGCGCGATTAACCTGATGACAGGAAAAGGGAGTTCACTTAAGAAATATTCTTCGGTGGTTGTTGTTGTTGTCGTGTCCAAAGAAGAGTCTCAGATGTCTCCATGCATCTCCATCACAGCAGTAGCAATATCCACTATCTTGGGTGTGTAAAGCTGCTGCTCTGGGTCTAAGTCGATTTTCTGCAAGGCTGCGGCCATTGCTGGGCATGAGAATATGTGAGTAGGTGTTAGTTCCACACCAGAACAATTGTTGCACGCTTTATAAGTTCTTGTGCCATCTGGATGTATTGTCATTCCTTTATGGTGTTTTGTTCTAAGTCTTGTTATAGTTTTTGACAGTTTTCTCTCAAGAGTTTATTTCACATATTCGATCTTTTCTTATTTTTTGTTTGATTATCTTGTATTTTGCCAAAGCATCAGCGTCAAATACTGACATTTGTTCTTTCCTTTGGCTCAGCTTTCTGGCTTCCTTTGCCAATTCATCTGCCATTTCATTACCCTCGATCCCAACATGGGCAGGAATCCATTGTAGAATGCAGTTCTTCTCCAATGTTTCCAGTTGGGTAAGTAATGAGTGTATTTTCTGCGTGATTCTAGTATTGCCCTTCTGAATTGCTTCTAGAGCGGATCTGGAGTCGCTGTATATTATGATTCCTTCTGCTTGATGCAGGGATGGTTGGTTCAGGCATACATCAAGGGCTTTCCAGATAGCTGTCAGTTCACAAGTGAAGTTTGACGAAATCTTTCCTGCTCCTTCTTTGATTTTGATGTGTGTTCCATCTTGGAGTATTATGTTAATTCCGGCCCCTCCATTACTCAGAGTAAGGTCTGATGATCCATCTGTGTATGCTAATAAATATTTTTTCTGATCATATAAATCAATTGTATCAAGTCCCTTCTTTTTAAGTATGGTTTTGTTCTCTTTTTATTGCAGGGTTCGTTCAGGTTGAGATTGATGATTATATTTGAAGGTAATGTGTTAGGAAATGTTGGTTCTTTTTGAATTTGAAAGTCACTGTGTTTCATGTTTATGCCTTTTCTAATGTTGTTGTCGTACTGAAGTGTTGAAGATCTTTTAAGTCTTTCTTTTTGTGTCCAGTTTAAATAGGTTCTATGGGATATGTGTTCGGTTTTTTTACTTTTTAAGCTATTTGTGAATTTTATTGTTTTTAATTGTCTTCTGCTTTCGAGTAGGTCTAGGCCACATTCTCTTTGAATTTTCTCATTATTGGTGGAAGAAACAGCACCAGTGATTATTTTGGCCGCATTTGCTTGAACACTGTCTAGTCTTTCTTTTAGTGATGAGCTTGAGGGAGCCCAGAAAGGTGTTGCATATTCCATTATTGGCCTTATTAAGGTGGTATATGTTGTTCTGAGGGTTTTGCTCCCCAATTTGTTCCACATAACCTTCTCAGAATATTTAGTTTTCTGGTAGCTCTATTTGAGGTGCTAATTATGTGTTCTGTAAATCGCAATTCCTCATCAAGTATCACACCTAGGTATTTTGGATTTCTAATTTTATCAATTATTTGGTTGTTTATGCTTATTTTAGGATTAAATTTATGCCTGTTTTTCCTGTCAGTGGAGAAGACGCATAGGTTTGTTTCTTATTTTGGGTTTATGGTCATTTTGAGTTCCATTGCCCACTTCTCCAGTCCTCTCATTGATGTGTTCAGTATTTTTTCTGATTTTTCTATACTGCTACTTGTGTGCCATATGTAAGTAACCTCCCTTTCCTACAATTCTTCGGTGGTAAACGTTGTATATATGTTTCTATAGTGGGAATATAACTTTGATTGGGTTATTCTTGTTGAGTCATTTTGTATTGTTTGCTCTATCGCAGTTCTTAATATTCCTGGGATCTCATTCCTTAATGAATCAGGAGAATCAACTAATGATTTATTTAACTCCCGACGTTTGAGTGACCAGCTGTCACTCTACTCAGGGATTATTTTGAATTATATTCCTACTTATGTAAACGTCGGGAGTTAAATTGGTTGTTGTGGCTATATTTTTTCCTGAATCAACTTTCAATGAACAAATGATCTTCGGAACTTTGTAATTGGAGTTCCATAGAAGGCAAGAAAACGTCCTTAATACATTGGAAGAGCTGAAGATTGCTGGCCACTTAGAAGTGGTCACTTCCACATTTCCTCCAGAAAGTCTTGACAGTATGTAGTATCACGTGAAGAGGACACATCAAGTGTCTTGAGACGTTTTGAACATTTGTGGAAGGCTGATATTTAGTCAAATAATTCAGTATTTATAGTGGGGGGAGATTTGACAACCATCATGATTGGGTGAAGTAGAATGCGTCTGCCTTTGTCATTAAGACTGAGAGCACTACTCAGTGGCAGGCCGACTTAGCTCCAAAATAAATGGCCGCCTCTGACAAGAGGAACAGACGCCATGTGCAGCCGCTCCTAACATGGAGTACAAACGCTGCTCATCCTGTATCCCTGGAGCCCTTACAGGGTACTATCAGCCTGTCATCTATGGACAATGACTTTACAGAATAGTTGCATGGTTTTCCCACTATGTACTAAGTGCAATTCTCAACCTGAAACCCCAAAACACATTATTGACTGTATTGACTCATCCATTGATGTGGTCTACTCATCCCCGACAGACACCATCAAAAGTCTCAAGCTTTACAAGTTTGACACCCTAATATGATTGAGTGAAGATAAGAAAGAAGAAGTATTTCTAGTGATTTTGACTGAAACACCGAGAGCATGCTGTAAGGCTTTCTATTACATAAAGACAATGTTTTTATATCCAAAGTTCACGTGGTACAGGATAGGGTTATCATGGTGAGTGATTAATGATTGCTTTTCTTTTATTATAAGTACATTACATGTCTACATGGCGTAGAAAAAGGTTTTATTTTTCACTTACAAGTTTCCAGAGTCCTATTTGGCTAATTGTACATACTGATGGGGTTAGAATTGCGAAAGAGTCAAGGGTCATTGAATTTAATCAGTTTCTTTGAATCCTCTCAAAATCTACATCGATATGTATAATACCATTCATCTTAAACTTGAATCTCTTTTGAAGCAAGATCAGGTGAAAACACAAGGTAATAAGACCAAATCTAAATAAATAAATAGTGTGTGACATTTCGTTAACAGCGTTATTACCATCTTCAGACAAAAGTACTGAATGAAACTAATTATGCCTTATCAAAATCAGGTGAGTATGAGGCCTGGGATAAATACTTTTTTTGGCCAAAAAATGAACAGAAAAAGCAATATGAGGCAGGATCCAATTATGTGATTCCCACTTGATAAGGCACAATTTGGATTATAGATTATAAACACAAGGTAATAAGACCAAATCCAAATAAATAGTGTGTGACATTTCTATTACCGAAACTTCACACACTATTTATTTATTTGGATTTGGTCATATTACCTTGTGTGATTCCCAATTTTCAGGTCTTTTTCTTCCCAACAGCTTCACACAAACTCTGAAAATTACAAAGCAAAACATGCTGATTGATTTTTGTCTCTGGGATGACTCAAGACATATAAGTCCCTTGTAGTCAAAGAAAGTCACCAAGAGAACCTTGAGTTTTGATTTGGAAAAGCGGTTACTTTCAGTTTTGATTCTTCCCTCCTGCTCTTTTTTCATGATTGACGTCTTGTTTCCTAGTCATATTCATGGACTCATGCCTTCATCCATGTCTTTCTTGAACTTATCTTCATCTGCAGTGTCCATTTCTTGACAAGTTTCTAGATGTCTGCAGACAGTACTTCTACCTAACCTGATTGTCTAGATTTCCAGATAAAACCAATACTGATACTTCAACTATTTCACACTTCTACAAAAGTTTCTTTATTTACATTCTAAAAACTACTAGGAAAACAAGCTCTTTCAAGTTAAATAACTGATCTCTATATATGAATTGAAAAATACAGTAGAACCTTCCTGTAAAGGAAACCTAGTTGCAAAGCCAAAGTGTCCTTTAGAGAGAAGTTTCCTCTTTCCAGAGAGTTGCAAAATAGTAAAAATGGTAATTTTACAAATGAAAACAATCTTCCTTTGTAGAAAGGTGTCCTCTCATAGAGGTTCTACTGTATATGATTAAGGTTTAAAAAAAAAATCCATATAAGAAAAAAATAGTATAAAAGAGTGAAATTGTACTGGGATCAGGTTAATAAAGTATGAGAAAAGGCATCCCCAGATTATGCAACTCAAAGTTGCTGATGTCTTCATTTCACCTGTTGAATATGTGGGGGCTGAGAGACTCCATTCCAGCCTGCTGGATGACGCACCGCGCCATCAACAAAAACATACAAGCGGCGCCATAAATCAGGAGATGACGACCGCAGCACCAGGGCGGCGCAGCGGTGGAAACCAGAGAGGACCAGAATGTGCATTCTAGGGGGTTGTCCTTTTTGTCTTCCCATATAAATGTAGCTAATAAGTAATACCAATAAAACGCTAACTTTGAGAGACTTTCTGAGCCATCGCTGGACTAATAAATCAACACACCACAAATAGATTGAACTGACAGATGGCACAAGCAATCAGTGACTTTTTCACAATCATCTTAATTCGTAGAATTGTGACTTGGAAGCATGCGATTGTATCTTTATACAGTTCCTATTTCATCTTTGAACCTATATTCTATATTTGTAACAAATAAATTTACTGGCAATGTGTTTCTTTTCAATAATATCATCAAATATTATCTCTATAGACCTTACTGCAATGATATATGTTATTGAATGAGAGGGTTTGGCTCATCAGTAATGAACCGTCTCAGAGGTTTCGCCAAATTAATCTCTAGACCGCTCTAAGAAGAAAGGTGCGGGGAGTCGGTGGAAGGATGGTCTAAACTGTTGGTTTTCGACCGCTACGACCCGGGTTTGATTTCCGCATTGGACACTTTTTTTCTAATAAAAAAAAAAGAATGTTCCAATGGCCCCCAATTATTGCCAAAGTCCAACCCCACCAGCGAGTGCAAGTAACCAAACTGGGCTCTGGCACATTTGTAAGTGCAAAGTCGAACTGCTTTCAGATGTGTAGACATGTGGTGCACTTACAGTGAAAGCAGTTGCCTACTTCTACCCACTATGATTATGGCCTGTACCACGTGTAAAAAAGGGAATAAAGAAAGGTTGTAGTGGAAATAATGAAGAGAGCAATGGCAACAAAAGCTTAGTCATTTATTTGTACTTGGTACTGTAACATGGCTTGGATCTAGGAGACACTGCTGGGAGGGAAGGATGAAGAAAGTGAACAAAACATTTCTCATAGGAACATGATCGTGCTGGTATTGTTGCCAAGAAGCTGTAAAAATAAAAACCAGGGGGAAGGGAGATATGTCCAAAAAAAAATCATATATTTCAAATATACACAGCTTTCATCTTAAGAGAGAACAAAAAAGAAAGAAGAAAAACATTCAAATTAAAAACTATACATTTATTTATATAAAAAGGGAGGAACAAAAAAAAAAAAAACAGGGAGATACATATAAACAAACAAACAAAAATTCAATATATTTATATAAGAGATACACAAAAAAAAAAAGATACTAAAAACCTCTGAGCAAGAGAGAGAGAGAGAAAAAAAAAAGCTACCACATTTCTATTTTCATCCGATTATACATTTTTTTTTTTAAAGACCACAAAAAAATATATCTTTTTTTATCAATATTTTTAGATTATATATATTTAATACACAATTACACTGAGAGTTTATAGAGATCAAAGGTTTTTTTTTTAAAGAGAATTATATAGAATAGAATGATCTCTCTTTTGTATCACACTTAGGTTTTTTTTCTCTTTATTTATAACCATTAATCACTGGCTAATAATGGCCATCACTCCAATATCTTCATCTCAGCTAGAGTTTAAAGAAAGAAAGAAAAAATGCATTTTACAAAAAAAGATTTAAAAAAAGAAATGGGGGGGAGGGTAGAAAGGTGGACTATAAGAAAAAGGGTTTGAATCTGATCAATTAGCCAATCCCATTATGATAAAAATGGGTGGTTTTACAAAGAGGAGGGGGGGGGGGGAAGGGGGGGAATGGACAAATTTCTATTTAACCTCCATGTGTTTTTATCCATTACAAAAAAAGGAGGGGTGGGGGATTATATTATGGTACAACAAGAACAACAACAACAACAAAAGAAGAACAAACACAAAAAAAGTGGCTATCATCATCATCAGAAGAAGAGTAGCAGCGATAAAAGAAATGGTGTTTTGTCTAGAAAAAGTGTTATGTAGAGAATAGAAAAGGATGACTGTACAAGAGAGAGAGAGAGAGAGACAACTGGAGGACTAGATATCCACAGCTAGAATGGAAGAAGAAGAAGCAGCAAACAAACAAAGGGTGCTAGAGGTTCTACAACAACAAGGAGGAGAGGCGGCCCAACAGGTGGTTGGGTGAGCAGAATCCAGGCTGGGAGGGGCGGAGCTTGTCTTCAGCCCACCTCCTTCCACATCAGATTGAGGTTGGGATAATCCTTGGGAGAGGTGTCCACCAGCAGTTCCTTGCCCAGATCCGACAAGTCGAAAGGATCCTCTGGCAGAGGGAAGAGGTCCTGAGACTCCTCCTCTTCTGTGAGGGTAGGGGGAGCAACCTCCTCAATAGTGGGGGGCAGACCCCCGCTGCTTTCTTGTTCTTCAGGCTCTACAGGGGTCGGTGTGGGCTCGGCTGCTGAGGGTGGGGAGTTACGGTCAAGACCTGCCACACACATTCTCTATTGAACATCAAAGCTTGTTGTTGTTTTTTTTTTTTGCTTATCCCTAGTACTTGCACTTGCTGGTGGGGTTGGAGTTTTGCAATAATCGGGGGCCATTAAAGCATTTTTTTTTTTTAAACATAAAAAAGTGCCCAATGCAGGAATTGAACCCGGGTCGTAGTGGCCGAAAACTGACCCCCTAAGCTTGTTGTAGAGAGACAATAAAGTAGACTGCCATAAGAGTAGATACAGAAGAAGCTCTTATGAGAGACCAGTCACAAATATAGAAGTGATCATGTGGCACCACAGTAAGCTTATCTGCTATCTTGTTTACACATTTGATAAAAGTACTATTTAGGAACATGTGTGTGTGATATTTTCCTCATTTAGTCCTTTCTCTGAAGTTGGTAACAATGCTGTTACCCAAACGTCATACATTATTTATTTATTTGGTCTTATTACCTTCTAGTTTTGTTCATTAAATTTTTTTTTTCTTATAATTTCTAATTGAATTTCATATAGGTTCACCTACAGGAACTCTTCCAATCTGTGATCAAATTCCAACATCAGATTGCATTCACCCAGACCCACATTCATTGACATCAGTAGAACCTACCCTGGGGCTGCAGAACGAGGTAGTTGAGCAGGTCAGACAGGGAGATGAGGCCGATGACGTGTTTGTCCGAGTCCACCACCACAATCCGGTGGACCTATCCACCCACACATGGATTGTCAGTCACACATACCAAGTCTGGCAACATCAGGGGAGTCCTACCTCAGCTTTCACTATCTTCTCCATGATGGATAACAGGGACTCTGTCATGGTGCAGGTCAGTACTCCTTCAAAGTACTGCAACATACACACATTGTTGTTGTCGTTAGTATCTGTTAAGTTCCGACTTTTGATAACTATATGGACAAATATGCTTCAATTTGATCTGTTAATGACCATCCCTTGCAGTTCATCTAGTGACCTGGTATAGCCTACAACAGCACATTGCTATATTTATTTAGGTTATAGCACCAAAACTGGCTTTTAAAATTTCAAAAATTGTCCCTTTTATCTATAAACATTTTTTTTTTACTACAACTAGTATAGCCTATATACAGTATAACTTCCATGAGATGACTGTCTCACTACAAAGGACAGCTTACATCTCCAAAAAAAAAAAATACATTTTTAATAATTAGCAGCTCTACTTAAAGGACACTTTGGCTCTGCAATTATGTGCCTTTTAGAAAGAGAATATATATATATATATATATATATATATATTATATAATCTAAAACCTCAAATATTTCTATATTTTAAAAAATATATATTTTATTTTATTCATTGATAATTTTACTTTTGTTATCATCGTTTTTAGAAAGACTTTCAGTTTAGTTGTATAATTTTGTTGTAAATATGCGTAGTTAACATATCTATCCTTTTAAATCACTAATATAGGATTAACTTTATAAATTCTATATAATGTGAAAATAACTAATGTGTAATCTTTCCTCAAGTAATTGAAAATAAAAGCTACTTGACGGTAAATAATTATCTTTCTTTTATCACGACTGCACCTCAACCCTTTATCTTATCGATCCTTTGTCTTATCAACCCTTTATCTAACAACAACAAAATATTCATAACATATATATATATATTTTACACAAATTCCATGAGTTCATGCTCCTCGAGCTGTTTGATGATAAGCAGTGGCCTCTCCCAAAGATCCTGTTTAGTTCATTCAATACAATAATAGTTATGTACATTATACATCTTTGTGCATGTTGGTAGAGAGAGTCATCTTCTAATGAGAGAGGTTTAAAATGATGTCTATATATAGTACTTTTTCAAAGTACTGGCTTCACAAATGGCTTGGTGGAATTGTAGAATGTTCTTGCAAAAAAAAAAATGTAGGTGAAATGATAACAGAATGCTAAATGATAACACTTGCTGAAAAGAACACCCGGTAGAACTAGGTGTTTAAGGCTCTCGTCACTATTATATTATTTACTAATGATTGGTTGCATTTTGGGCAAGTAGGATATAAACAAGAGAGAGAACGGTCTTTTAATAACACTTTGAATTACTAAATATATCTTCTTATCTCCACTCAACAATCATATCAGGATATCAAGCCTGTAGAGCTTGATGGTGTCTGACTAGATATATACAAGATCACAAAGTACATTCCAGGGATACTAAACAAGCGCCGCTATCATCAGTGTCTTATAGAAGTTACCTGTTCTCTGTGTTCCAGTGCCTTGCTGACAGAGATGTCCAGGTTGTTGTAGCTCTTCTCAGCCGCCAGGTTCTGTGGGCAACACATTACATTGAGACATCTGGGTGACAGTAGTAGAAAGTACTTCATAATAAATATTACCGCTAAATGAGGTTAATTCTTACATATGGGGTAGGCACAAATACCTTAGGGGGTCGGTGGAAGGATGGTCTGAACCATTGGTTTTCGACTGCTACGACCCGGGTTCGATTCCCGCATTGGGTACTTTTTTTATGATAAAAAAAAAAAAAATGTTCCATTGGCCCCCGATTCTTGCAAAAGTCCAACCCCACCAGCGAGTGCAAGCAATCAAACGGGGCTCTGGCACATTTGTAAGTGCAAAGTTAAACTGCTTTTCTGTTGTATATATATTAATTAATTATTACCACAGAGTGTGTGTAAGCTCACAGGTAAATAGGTGCTAACCGAAACAGAAAAAGGTTCCTTTGTTTCAATATTAGTTTCCCTTTTATATTTTGTTCTCTCTCTTGTAAATCAATAAATATAATGTTTAATTAATAATTATTGGAATCAGTTTCATTAATAATTCTAAGCAAAGTCAACATTTTCACATGTGTAGACATGTGGTGCACTTACAGTAAAAAAGCAGCCGCCTACTTCATGATTACCATGGCCTGTACCATTTGTACTAGGAATAAGAGAAGAAAAAAAAAAAACCATATATTTATTTGAGACCTAATAAAACTTATTTGTGAGATTTTGTGGGAAAACATGTAGTTATAAATATTTTATTTTATTAAAGAAACTCTGAACCTTCAATTTATAGATTTTTTTTTTGCTCTGAAATCAACACACACACACACACCTCAGGCATTTATATTAAAAATATATATAATAAAAAGTACTTAGAGAATTCTATACTTAGTTTACTATTTTAGTTAAGGATCATTTAAGAGCCACAAATCAGTAGAGAGTCCTAATTTACATAGATTTCAATTCCAAGAACACTGGGGTGTTAAAACAGTAAATTTCATATCAGTCTTCTTAGCCACTGGCTTAAATTGATTATTATTATTATATTTTCTTGTGTATCATTTGTCTAATTTCATTGAGATTTGGCAGACACTCCAAGGGACACATATTCAACAGTCAAAGAAGGGGGCAGACACTTCAAGGGACACATATTCAACAGTCAAAGAAGGGGGCAGACACTCCAAGGGACACATATTCAACAGTCAAAGAAGGGGGCAGACACTCCAAGGGACACATATTCAACAGTCAAAGAAGGGGGCAGACACTCAAGGGACACATATTCAACAGTCAAAGAAGGGGGCAGACACTCCAAGGGACACATATTCAACAGTCAACGAAGGGGGCAGACACTCCAAGGGACACATATTCAACAGTCAAAGAAGGGGGCAGACACTCCAAGGGACACATATTCAACAGTCAAAGAAGGGGGCAGACACTCCAAGGGACACATATTCAACAGTCAATGAAGGGGGCAGACACTCCAAGGGACACATATTCAACAGTCAACGAAGGGGGCAGACACTCCAAGGGACACATATTCAACAGTCAAAGAAGGGGGCAGACACTCCAAGGGACACATATTCAACAATCAATGAAGGGGGCAGACACTCCAAGGGACACATATTCAACAGTCAACGAAGGGGGCAGACACTCCAAGGGACACATATTCAACAGTCAAAGAAGGGGGCAGACACTCCAAGGGACACATATTCAACAGTCAATGAAGGGGGCAGACACTCCAAGGGACACATATTCAACAATCAATGAAGGGGGCAGACACTCCAAGGGACACATATTCAACAGTCAACGAAGGGGGCAGACACTCCAAGGGACACATATTCAACAGTCAACGAAGGGGGCAGACACTCCAAGGGACACATATTCAACAGTCAAAGAAGGGGGCAGACACTCCAAGGGACACATATTCAACAGTCAACGAAGGGGGCAGACACTCCAAGGGACACATATTCAACAGTCAACGAAGGAGGCAGACACTCCAAGGGACACATATTCAACAGTCAAAGAAGAAAGCAGCACTTACAATGACATCAAACCTGCAGTAGATGTCCACCACCTTGTTGCTGGCATCCAGGACGGGAAGAGCTGACACCCTCTTCTCTACAAATCTGTTGAGGGCGGCTATGATGGTCTCATCCGTCCTCACCTGCGAGTGTCACACATGGGTGTAGGGGACAGGAACAGCTGGCTGTCTGACAACTTACTGTAGCTATGTCACTGTAGGTGCCAACCTTGTGCTGCTCAAGGGGTTGTTGAAGGAAGGACGGTACCGAAGGCAAATCTACGATCTACAACAACAAACAACCTCTTTTAGCTCAAGTCTTCACCCCAGCTAATTAATATCTTCGTCAAATCTCAGCTACTCAGGAGAGACTTGATGTGGTAGTCACAAATTAGTTTCAATTATCAGTGTCATAATTAATGTATATTAATGTATCATAATTAATTTGTGAGATATATTAAACCCTTTAAATAACTATTCATTAATTGGAGGGACGGTGTAAATCTTTGGTTTCTTTGTAAGTTCTAATTAATATGAAATTGATAGCTAGTATATTTACCTAATACACAGGAATTTCTTAACCCTTAACTGGACGGGTTGGGTAGATTCCGCCCATGCATAAACTTAATATAGTAGTAAAATATATTTTTCGTTTACTGAGAGCTACCAGCTTTCATGTATTCTAATTTTACATTGATACAAACATTTTCCATCCATCATTTATAAATATAAAAATTTCTAGTATAAGTGAAGCGAAGATTAAAGAAGGCATTTTCGTTGGACCTCAGATTCGAGAATTGCAGCAGGATGGAAATTTTCAAAATAGTTTGAATGAAGTTGAAGCAGCAGCATGGAATTCCTATAGAAACGTTTGCAAAAACTTCTTAGGAAGTGTCAAGGTTGAAAATTACCGAGACATAGTTAATGATCTGTTGCTTTCCTACAAGGCACTGGGATGTAACATGTCCCTCAAGATCCATTTCCTGCATTCACATCTAGATTTCTTTCCAGAGAATCTTGGCGCAGTTAGCGATGAGCATGGTGAGAGGTTTCATCAAGCTATATCAAGCATGGAGAAGCGGTACCAAGGTAAATGGAGTCCCGCTATGCTTGCCGTCGACTGCTGGGCACTCAAGAGGGATCTACCACAAGCAAAGTATAGAAGAAAATCCACTGTCACTGCTTTTCAATAATAAATATGTTTCGTTCATATATGCCTATATATTAACAATATTTCCAAATTTCAAGTAGGTGTATCTCAGAAATATTGCGTAATAGAAAAAAACTAATGATATATTTGGATTCAGGACATGTAGATAAGATGCTATTTCTTTGTGGACAAAGAAAAATATTTTTTGATAAACCAGTTACGTGACATTGTTTGCAATTTTTAGTGTATTTATCCCAATACTAAAAAAAGACCGTCACGCAAAAACCATAGGTGATGGGAAATTTCTGATTAGATTTTTGAGTTCAGCATGAAAAGTTACACTAGAAACATAATCAGGTTCTCTTGTGCAAAAATCTTGTTGACCAGTGTAATAGGAAGGTACTTACCTTCAAAAAGAGGTACTTAAGTATCCGTTTGTGGGTGATGATATGGAGGACATTGCCTGTCTCTGGATTGATCACAGGCAACCGATGGACCCGGTTGTACAACAGCGTGGTGATGGCTTCGTACAGGCTGCAGCACAGCTAGGTGAGACTGAAGGATAAAACAAACTCTTTATAGATGTTAAGATACAGTAAAACCATGTTACATGAGATAGGCCCTGAAAAACATTTATATAATCCTGGTCTGTCCTGAAGGTGGAATCTTATTAAAAGTTAGGTTGTATGATGCCATTTACATTGGTGGTGGTTGCCTATCAGATAGGGCGATAATGTTTTTTTTTTTTTTTTGCTTATCCCTAGTACACGTAGTACAGGCCATGATAATCATGGTGGGTAGAAGTAGGCGACTGCTTTTGCTGTAAGTGCACCACATGTCTACACATGTGAAAATCAGTTCGACTTTGCACTTACAAATGTACCAGAGCCCTGTTTGGTTACTTGCACTCACTGGTGGGGTTGGACTTTTGCAAGAATCGGGAGCCATTGGAGCATTTTTTTTTTTTTTTATCAGAAAAAAGTGCCCATTGCGGGAACCGAACCCGGGTCTTAGCGGTCGAAAACCAGCGGTTCAGACCATCCTTCCACCGACCCCCCTGATAATGGTTGCTACATCAAGTGATAAAATAATGCTAGAAAAATCATAGAAAACTTGAAAAAATATATATATCACACACACTAGCAATAAGTATATCCTCTTCTTTCTTATCTCTACTCAATTATATTAGGGTATCAAGCCTGTATAGCTTGAAATTTTTGGTGTCTGCCATGGATGAGCCAATACAGGTTTTGATGTGGTTTGGGGTTGCAGACTGAGAATTGCACTTAAGTGAGTATTTGTCGACCATCATGACTGGGTGAAGTAGAATGTGTGTCTTTATCATTAAGACTGGGAGCACTACTCAGAATCAGACCGACTTAGTTCCAATATGAACAGATGTCATGTGCAGTCGCTTCTAACATGGAATACTGACGCTGCTCATCCTGTATACCTGGATCAGGAGCCCTTACTGGGTACTATCAGCAGGGCCAGCTGAGCCAAATTTTTTTACCGAGCTTGTTACTTCTCCCCCTCCTCCTTTTTCATCCAGGCTTGGGACCGGCATAGGCGAGTTAGAATGAGTATATTAAATCATAAAATAGGTGAGATTTTGGGCAATTTAGGGATAAAAAGAACCCTTTAGTGAATGACTAAGGTGTATATAATCTACAGAGACTTTTAACTTTAAATTACTAAAACCCATCCTTTTCAAGTATCTATTATCTTTGAGGGGAGGGGTCTATATTATTGCTTCTTAAACTGGATTAGAAAAAAAAAAAAAACTAATGTTATCATGAAATATACACTAAAAACTCGCTAAAAATAACATGGGATATAGCTAACCTTCCCTTATAACAAACTTAAAATAGTTCGGAAGATAGAATCCTCTGAAATATAAATTGAAACAAAACACTGTCTCCGAGGATAAGTTTCTTGTTTTATTTAAACAATCTTTCAAGCTTTAGAGTATTACAAAACCCAAAAGCTTGTACAAAACCGCCTGTACTTCGGTTCAAAAGATATGACCCCGGACTTTAATTAAAAGGGGAACATGTAGTATATAGTATAATCTGTGTAAAATAAAGATCCGGCAACACTGTTGGGATAAGCAATGGAGCAATAATAAATATGTAATTCATCTAACGTGGTGCTGTATTGAATGCCTATATATATATATAAAGGCTGTAACTATATTAAATATATGTATAAATAAAGGTTAAATAGAAACAGTATAACATATATAACAGAGAGATCATTTAAATAAAACAAGAAACATCCTCAGAGGCAGTGTTTTGTTGCAAACTAAAACGGTTCCCATTTTTATTTTATAATACATTGAACTATGGCTATAATGAATCAAAAGTTCAGTCCTATTGGGGTTTGATATAAAGGGGTGTAGTGGGGGTATTTCTACAAAGGGGTTATCAAAATATCATTGTATTTTTAAAACAGATTGTCAGGAACACTTACCTTGCTTCTGGGGAAATGCTGACCAGGGGCTTGTTCTGTTCACTCAGAACCTCTGGAAACCATGATACCTGATGTCAGAAACTGTGGAAGTCTCCAAGAAGAAGAAAAAAACTTTCAAAGCAAAGATCTGTCAGCTTCTTATTAAACTACTTTGACATCTTGTCAATAAATGCAAAAGTGCAGTCTGCACTATTTTAAAATGATAATTATATATATATATATATAATATAATGCGCTTTATGATTGTAAAACAACATTTGAAATACTATCCCGCATATGTTTCTTTTCAACAAAAAATCAAAATTTATTTCAAGGAGAAATAACGATTATTTCTAACCTTTTGGATGAGGTATGAAAGGGTGAATTGTGAAGAGTAATGATAAACGGAAAAATAATTTCCCATCCCTGGACACTTTTATTTTTCCGTTTATCATTACTCTTCACAATTCACCCTTACATACCTCATCCAAAAGGTTAGAAATAATCGTTATTTCTCCTTGAAATATATATATATATTAAAAATAATGAAGGCTTATTCTGACCAAAAGCACATGTGCTGCGGGGACTGCGGCGAGTGATTATAAACAATACTTAAAGTTACACCGCATAAGTTTCTTTTTTGTGAAAAATCAATATTTATTTCAAAGAGAAATATCTACTGTTTCTGGGTTGTGGGTTCGATTCCCGCCCCTGGGCACTTTTATTTTTCCGTTCGCCATTACTCTTCATATTTTCACCCTCTCATACTTCATTTTAAAAAAGTTAGAAACAGTAGATATTTCTCTTTGAAATAAATATTGATTTTTCACAAAAAAGAAACTTATGTGGTGTAACTTTAAGTATTGTTTATAATCACTCGCCGCAGTCCTTTATAATGTATTATAAGTTACTTTAAAAATTATTTACAAACGGAGGAATATGTCCAGGGTAGCCTAGTGGACATGGCACCTGCTCGGTAAGCAGAAGGTTGTGGGTTCGATTCCCGCCCCTGGGCACTTTTATTTTTCCGTTCGCCATTACTCTTCATATTTTCACCCTCTCATACTTCATTTAAAAAAAGTTAGAAACAGTAGATATTTCTCTTTGAAATAAATATTGATTTTTCACAAAAAAGAAACTTATGCGGTGTAACTTTAAGTATTGTTTATATATATATATATATACAAATTAATTATAAGGCAATAACACACCATCTATATATAAGAAATGTAGACATTAAAGCACGAATGTTTCTTTTACACATAAAACAAACTTCTACTGTCCTTACTGCAATGAAAAGATATTGGGAGGGTTTGGCTCATCAGTGTGAACTTTCTCAGCAGTTTCACCAATTTAATCTACCAGACCGCTTCTCAGATCTCTAATACTGTATACGATGCTTCTGTTGTTGTTGTTGTTTCTTATCCCCTTGCGTAAAGATTACACGAATTCCATGAGTTCATGATCTCATGGGATGGGATATAGGGGTACAGCTTTCGTTGATCATGGCACCATGATCCAGGCACACTTTGGTGAAAGTCTGACTTTACCTGTAATTTGAGGCCGTTCCTAACATGGAAGCCTTTGCTGCTGACTCTAACATGAGCACAGGCACAGCTCCTCCGTATCCCTGGAGTGGGACCATTGCTGAGGTCCATCAACCGGGTCAGTTGAATTCAGGATTTTTAAAGAGGGAGTGTCCCTCCTGGTTACAGCATCAAGTCATCATGATTCTGCTTGTATATACTACACCAAATTTTTCATAACAGTAAGGACAGTAGAAGTTTGTGTAAAAGAAACATTCATGCTTCCATTTCTTATATACATATACAGTAGAACTACCTCCCTGTAAAAGACACCTAATTGCAAAGCCAAAGTGTCCTTTAGGGAGAGGTGTCCTCTTACCGGAGAGTGTCAAAATAGTAAAAAATGGTAATTTTGTAAATGAAAACTGTCCATTGAGGTGTCCTCTCGTGGAGGTTCTACTGTACTTCCTGATTAGCATATTCCAGAGGTCAGAAAATAGTGGTGCCAATCATATATGAATGAATCTCCAGGATAGGAACTGGCAGTAGCTGGATGATGAAGAAGCCTCAGTCACTTACCCCTCCAGGTCTCAATCTTGTGTTCTTCAAGCTCTTCTATCTGGATCTGTAGTATATGGTCAGTTGGTCAAGTCTTCAGACAGGTAGATAGACAACTCGCTCACCATGGGGGATTTGTAGTATGTCCGCAGGATGTTGATGAAGTCTGTGATGGTCAGCATCCCTGCGCGGCGCACACACCCAGCCATGGAGGAATCCAGGAATAATTTCAATAGTACTCACCGACAAATTTGCATTTGGCACTATCCCACAGCGGAGCTGCTCTTAGCCCTGAGAGAACGAGAAAAACAAACAACAATATATTAGTTAGAATATCTAAACTTTGTATAAAGAAAACAAAAAATAAAAAAAAAAGGAGGAAAGCACAGATCTACTCACCAGTAAGTTGAGAAGCCCAGAGGTATATATATATATAATAAAATAGATGAGAGGGAATTAAAAAAAAAAAAAAGAGAGATAGATGGGATAAATGAGGACGTGCATAATCAATCATATGCAGATGCATTAAACTTGGAGGAAGGAAGGTGAAGCCACAAAAAAAGGGGTGGGGTGGGGGGTAAAAAAAGGACTTACAAATGGCACACAGCACGTCCACATGTTAAAGTTCCTAGCGACAAGCCAAGAGAGAGTAAGTTATTGTAGTCTCTATAGTGTTGTTCTCTCTAAGCTAGCTCTAGGGAGAGAGAGATGTGTGGGCCACTCTAGAACTGCCTCTAGAGCGGCTCTGGAACAAGGATAGGAAGCTTACCATTTTGGACCAGGGCGAAGAAGGCTTTCTTGACCTGTGCAATCAAGGATGTTGGGATGGAATCAGTGAGGAGAAAGATTAACTTACGAGAAGCTTGGTGTCAAAAACCACAAGTTTTCCACTGATGGGGATCAAGTCGTAGCACTTGTTGAACTCAAAAAATTTTGCAATGTAGAGATTCTCATCCGTCCCTGCAACAGCAACATATTCAGGAATAAGTGGTGTGCAAGAAGGATTTGCCTTCAAATGCATTGAATACACCAAAGAACTACAATCCATTTTATACAGCATTTAATAGTGGAGCTGCAATTTAGCCTAAAAATGAAGAGTGATCAACTAGAAATTAGATAAACAGTGAATTCTTGTTGCATAAGAACATCATTTGGAATTATAAACACAAGGTAATAAGACTAAATCCAAATAAATAGTGTGTGATGTTTCAGTAACAACTTTGTTACCATCTTCAGATAAAAGTACTGAAGTCTGAACTGAAGTCATTCAGTACTTTTGACGGGGGTCGGTGGAAGGCTGGTTAAACCGTTTGGTTTACGACCACTACGACCCGGGTTCGATCCCCGCATTGGACACTTTTTTCTGTTTAAAAAAAAAAAATGCTCCAATGGCCCCCCGATTCTCGCAAAAGTCCAACCCCACCAGCGAGTGCAAGTAACCAAACGGGGCTCTGGCACATTTGTAAGTGCAAAGTCGAACTGCTTTCACATGTGTAGACATGTGGTGCGCTTACAGTAAAAAGCAGTCGCTAACTACCCACCATGATTATCATGGCCTGTACCACGTGTACTAGGGATAAGCAAAAAAAAAAAAAAAAGTACTTTTGACTGAAGATGGTTACAACGCTGTTACCGAAACATCACACACTATTTATTTATTTGGATTTGGTCTTATTACCTTGTGTTTATCTATATATATATAATTGAATATCTGTCTGTCTGTCTGTTTGGTTCTCTATAGATTCAAAAACCATACATCCAATCGCGTGAAATTTTGGGATATTATTAGGTATATTCCCGGGAAGGTTTTTGAAAAATAATGCTTTATAAGCTTTATAATGGCTATCTCCTTGAGGTTACCGATTTAAAAGTTTATTTTCTAATTTTAGATTGTATAAGAAACATATTTTATTTTAAGAGAGAGAGAGAGAGAGAGAGACAATTGACATATTTTTATTGACATCATGTCAATACATGTAAAGTGCACAGTCCGCACTAATTATAAGAAAATGAGAAATTTATAATGAGGATGATGGTTATAATAAAAAATGATTTTAAAAATGATTAAAAAATACAACTATGTACATGGCGCCTCTGCCACCGCTGCAGAGTTTGATGGAAGATCGCCAATGGGTCCCCAGAGATACCACGCATCTCGCGATCTACGAAGAAGACGTAGATGGCATGCTTTGCCGCTGAGGAGATGGTGATGGCATGGTTCTCGAGGTTCACCGCGAAGATCCAGGATTGCAGGTCCGGCGGCCGCCCGATGATGGAGAACACCTCTCGGATGAGAGGGCGGACGGCGCTGCAGGACCAGTAGCGATGAGCCAGCGACAGGTCGCTGGAGCCGCAGGCGATGCAGACGGGCTGGCTCGACGCCGGGTGCCCCGGATGAGGCAGGGCGTGCAGGGCTAGCCGCAGAGCGATGTCCGCTGCATGGCGAGAGAGAGAGAGAGAGAGTATTGTACTTTATTTTAAAAAGTAGTGCTCCCAGTCTTAATGACAAAGGCAGAGACGCATTTTACTTTACCCAATCATGATGGTTGTCAAATCTCCCCACTATGCTGCATTGGCCGTCACTCAGAATAATCAGGGCCGCGTCTGGAGTTTAGGCAGAGGGCTTCATTCGAAAAATTCCCTACAGTCTCCCAATGCCAAATTGAATGTTCTTCAATGTAACATCAATGGCATATCTACTAGTAAGAGCAAGGTTAAACTGGACGAGATATTATCACTGGCGGATTCCAAAGGCGCTAATATCATTTGTCTGCAAGAAACCAAGCTTAAGCCCAACCACCTTTTTAAGGTAAAGGGCTTCAAAATACTGAGAAAAGACAGGCCTTCAGCAGATCGAGGAGGAGGGCTCCTGACCCTCATCAAAGACCTTTCCTTTGAAGTTTTCTGGTCATCTACAGACAATGACTTTCCAGAATGGTTGCAGGGTTTTCCCACTATGTACTAAGTGCAATTCGCAGCCTGCAACCCCAAGACATATTATTGACTGTATTGACTCATCCATTGATGAGCTCTACTCTTCCTCGGCAGACACCATCAAAAATCTCAAGCTTTACAAGCTTGATACCTTAGTGTGATTGAGTGGAGATAAGAAAGAAGAAGAAGAAGAAGATTTTAAAAAGTTTAAATAATTGTGCAAGACGATATATACAATATATAAAAATCAAAAGAAATAATGAGTATTGTTTAAATATAAAATTCGAATAAATATAATTTAATAATTAAATATTTTATACTTATAACCGAATGACCCGGGCAAAGGAAGGCAATTCCCCCAGGTTTTGGTTTCGGCTGGAAGTCTGATGCAAGCCTTGTGTGAGTCATTATTAATTTTCATTTTGATGTATTGTATACATTTTATCATTAATAAATTATGTTTGAGGTATCAAAACTGCTTTTTGTACAAACACAGCAACGTGTGAATGGGTACAGCTTATCTTTATAAAAAAGTTTAAGTAGAGAGTGGATGTATGCTCGAAAAATAATTTTTATCAAGTTTTGGTTAGGTAAACTTTCACTAGGGTAAAACCCGGGCGAAGCCGGGTACATCCGCTAGTAATCTATAAACTAAATTGTGCCTTATCATCACTTGGAATTGTTATAGCCACAGTATTATAACCACAGTATTATAACCACAGTAAAAACATTCCAGACTTTAGAATGATGATGTTATAACCAAGTGTATGAGAATGGTATAAGAACATACTATGAAAGCAACCCGAGTATAGCAACCATAATAAGAAACCCTATTACAAGAAACAGTATTCCTATAACAAAAACTATACAATAGCAAAGCAGTATATTCCATACCATGCAACCAATGTAATAATGTATATGTAGGTGAAACAGGCAGACATATAAAAGATAGAATAGACGAACATAGAAGAAATATTAAAAATAAAGACCCCAAATCTCTAATAGTACAACATATTAGAAACACAGATCATGATTTCAACCTAGCAAACCCTAATATTCATTATACAAACATAAATAGTAAATACAAAAGATTAATACTGGAAGCACTGATTTCATCAAAATATAATAGTATAAATAGACACATAGATATCCCGGAGACATATGATAGGCTGGTCCAAATACTAAAATAGAATTATCCGTTTTCTCTTCATTACACCACTTAACAATTTTGAATATAATAATATAAACCAATTAAAAAATTTACATAGCAATAATTTTTCTTAAATAATAAAATATAAAACTTCATAAATAATCCTAGATATGCAAAAAATAGCTTATATATATATATGTATAGATAAATATAGGGCATATACTGGATATAAATTATTGATCAACTAGTATTTCTAGGGGCAACACGCCTCTCTTTATCAGGGCTTTTCTTTGATTTAAACTAAATCACGTGGGTATGCGATCCACTCGCGCTGTGCAAGACCAAAGCGAGAAACCATTTAAAGAAAATATTTATAACTGTAAATACATGACTACTTAAAATTATATCTATTATTCCTGTAGAAGGGCAGCTTACGCCCGAAAGCTCGAATTTATTTTTCAAATAAAGAAACTTATCCTTTTTGAATCTTTTCGTTATTACAAGTGTATGTATAGCCATACAAAAAGATAATGAGAACAATTCAGTAGATATTCTTAACAGCTCAGTAGACACATTTTGAATCATAAGAACACAGGCAGCAACATAAATGAAAAACAAATCACTCTATATGTAATTTTCCAGGCATATCCAATACAAAAATTAGTACCATTTGGTCGATTGTTCTTTTAGAATCTTTAAACACAAGGTAATAAGGTTTTTTGGTCTTATTACCTTGTGTTTATAATCTATAATCCAAATTGTGACTTATCAGAATATTTTAAGTTTTAACATGTGGTCTTTGCATGGCAATACATTTTTATTAGACTGAATGGTTTGTGAGAAATAAATTTACTGACAATGTATTTCTTTTCAATAATATCATCAAATATTATCTCTACAGAGCTTACTGCACTTGAATGAGAGGGTTCACCGCTGATGAGCCCCAAGCCCTCTCATTCAACAACATATATCATTGCAGTAAGGTCTATAGAGATAATATTTGATGATATTATTGAAACGAAACACATTGCCAGTAAATTTATTTGTTACCAATTTTATTGATAAGATGGCAATTGAATTTATAAACTAAATGGTTTTATAAACTGTATTTATTAAAGCATACATGGTGGAAAGATGTTTAAGGAAGCTATGAACTGTATATGAATGTACTTACCAAAATCCTTGAGATCATATTTGCTGTGATCCTGAAACAGACAGGACAGGTATGAGACAAGTGTTGGATGGATGAAACATTTTGAAGATTCATCCAGCTTACACACAGTCATCTACTCTCATTACTTTAAAATCACTGGGAAAGCAAAAATCTGTCCGGATTACCCATAGTGAACAACAACAAAAACCTTTTTTAACTTTCAGTCTTATACAGATTCTCCAAGCAGAAATGTAGGATACATGGCAGGAAAAAAAGTAATAGTACCTTAACGGTAATATGATTATATACAGGAAAAATTATATAAAGACAATCAAGCTAATAGATTAGTCTGGATAAATTGGAGGAAAAGAAATTTATTATACATGGATTTACCGAGGATTCACCGCAAATGAAGATAAAAAAGCAAAAGCTAATCACAATCAATTATTGAGATAATGAAATTTATACATTATAATTAAGACAATTGAGCTCATAAGATTACCAATAGTCCTAATTAAATTAATTAATTCAGGTTATTGTCAGGCAAAGTCGAACTGCTTTTCACATGTGTAGACATGTGGTGTGCTTACAGTAAAAGCAGTCGCTAACTACCCACCATGATTATCTTGGCCTGTACCACGTGTACTAGGGATAGGCAAAAAAAAAAAAGGTTATTTCTTTAGACACATTTATATAAGATATAAAAAAAATCTATATACTGAGCAAAATACTGAAAAAGAAAGAATGAATTTTGGAACATAAATTTAAAAGAAACTGTAAATATATGCTGTAAGAGCCAACCTTGTCTTGTGTGCAGCTAACACTACATGGCCCCATGCATCAACATCAATCATTGCTGCCAATACAGTAGAACATACTCCATGAGAGGACACCTCTCTATAAGGACAGTTTTATTATTAAAAAATTGCTATTTTTACTAATTATCAACTCTCCAGTAAAAGAGGACACCTCTCTCTAAAGGACACTCTGAAAACTGGTGTCCTATACAGAAAGGTTATACTGTATACAATCAAACTTCTTTAATTCAACACCCCAAGGGATCAGAATTTCCGAAAAATTAGAGTAATGTTATGCTGTATCTTTATAACAGTCATCCTAGATTCTCCTAGAGGTGACCGTTCTTTGGAAGTTGAATTAGATCAGGACATGTCAGTTTGGATTTTGCTAAAATGGCTGCAAATGGAAGGTATAACCATTTATACCAGGTACATATGAGGACATTTTATACCATGAAGAACGGCTCAAGATCATTTGTAGTAAAGCCATGGAGTGTCGAGTTCTTTAAGAGTGGGCTGTGGCAGAAGAATTTTCAACAAACATTACCTGGTATCAAATCCTGCATTGAATTTTTTTTTCCCCTGATGAATAGATCCCGATTCTTGTACGAGTCCCACCTCAATAGTGGGTGCGAATAATTAAATGGGATTCTGATACTTTATTTTTATTTTTTTTGCTTGTCCCTAGTACACGTGGTACAGGCCATGATAATCATGGTGGGTAGAAGTAGGCGACTACTTTTACTGTAAGTGCACCACAGGTCTACACATGTGAAAAGCACTTTATAAGTGCAAATGTCAAGACTACATGTATGTAGACTTGCGGTGACCTTACAGTAAAAGGCAATTAGTTGCTAACTACCCACCACAATTATCATGGCCTGCATCACTTGTGCTTGGGATACGTAAAAAAAAAAAAGGCTTAATAAAGAATAGATATAGGAGAACCAAGGGAATTAACTTACCAGAGAGGCTTCCTTGTAGAAATGTGGCTCATAGCCTTCAAAGGATCGGTGAAGAGCTGCCCCTTTCCTCCTTTGAGGACCCCGGATTAAGGCACCTGCATCATCACCAGCTGCAATCCAGAATGTTGCCAACACACACACAACAAGGCCATTGCTGTTAGGTTCTTGAGGCTGCTGTTATTGCGGATTCCAGAAGAAAAAAAAAATGTTAGGTGATTATTAATGTGTTTAGAGTGGGTTATATAAAAATATATACTGCAGGACTCATGCAACACAGACAAAAACAAAGCGGCTTATGGAAAAAAATTCCCCCTTTAAAAAAAAAAGGCTGTGAAAAAAAACAACAACAAAACAGGAAAAAAAATGTGAAAGGATGTGCGTCAATGTGAGCTTGGAGAATTGAACAGCGAGAGAGAGTGGGAGAAAGAAAACTTTGGTCAGTTAAAAAGAATAAATATATATTAATCAAAGATTAAAAAATAATAATAATAATGTGAATAAAAAGTGAAAATTGCTGTTTTAAGACAAACATACCATGCTGAAAAAAAAAAATTGGGTGAATGAAGAAGGAAAAACAAAATTAACAAAAAAAAAAGAGAGAAAAGAAGAAAAAAAAAAGGAGTATAAGTGAGACAAAATAAAACAAGAAGAAGATGGAAGGCAACCAACCTTCGGTAATGTCTTGGAAGGGGTGTCTGGGGTGAGAATGGTGTGTCGGAGGTGGCCCGATGGTGAGGGCATGCTGGTCAAGGTAGGGATGAGGGATTTCGTGGTGTTGAGGGAAGCAGATGGAGGCTGAGCGGACCTTACGGTGGGCCTCATCATGGCCTCTCAACTTGGGCAGCTTCTTCTTGTGTTTGTCCTTCTCGCCTGCCCTGCCGCCTGACACAGCTTTGTCCTCGCACCGGCCCCCATAAAGTCATCAGTGTGGCAGCGACAAACAAATGAAGAAACTGCTGGGATGGAATGTGTGTATGTGTGGAGACTTCCAAGTCAAAGAGATTAAACCATAAAGAAACCAACGGCTAGCTAACAAGGTGGCTCATTATCCCTCCTAGATATATATATATATATAGGTCACGGTGAAGTCTTATCTTGTTGGCCTCAAGTTGGCTAAAATTCTGCCGTAACTATGTGCTCAATAAAATCAGCAGTGTTTGATGGAATGTGTTGGAAGCTAAATGGATGGTTTCTTGAATGATGGATTATGAAAAATAAATTAAGAGGATATACATATTGTCCAAAAAATAAATAGAAAGATCTTTAGTTTGTGATATCTACGGGTGTTGAGTCAAATAGGCTGGAGTTCTATTGTAAAGGATGGATTATAATGAGGGACAATTTGGCTCAAATACCCCAGAGTGAGAGAGAGAGAGAGCTATTAGCAATATTTGAATATACACAGCTATATATGATTGGATTTGTTTCTGTAGATGTTGAAACTTCACTTTTTACTTCCTTCTCATTTAGCCAATTAAATAAGTTTGTAATACACCCATACCTCGCTTTGCGTTGGGGTTACGTTCCAAAAAAACACGACGCAAATTGAAACGACGCAAAGTGAAAATAAAATTGTATTAAATTTGCGTTGATTTTTAGTTAAAAAGGAAATCCCCAAATTTGGATGGCATGGCGCAATCAAAAACAAAGGTGTTGCCATATTTTAGGGAAAAAAATTAAAGACTCGAATCCAAAACAACGCAACTTCGAAAATCTAACGATGCACAGTGAAAATCAGTAAAAATTAAGCAGCGACGCAACTTCGAAAAAAAGCAAAACGAAACGACGCAAATCGAGGTATTGGCGTAGTTCGAATAATTTCTGAAGAGATGGTCTACTTTGTCACTTCTGGTCGAACCCTGATGGTTTTCTGTGGTTTATTGTCTTTCTCCTTTATTTTGAACTAGACGAATGGCCCGGGCAACGCCCGGGTTTTACCCGAGTGCAAATATATTTTAAAAACGTTGTCTTGGGTGGTCGCTATAGACAGGGTGGTCTGTATAGACAGGTGTATGTATCACACAGCCGATAACAGGGTTGTCTAGAGTGGCCGCTATAGACAGGGTGGTCTGTATAGACAGGTGTATGTATCACACAGCCGATAACAGGGTTGTCTAGAGTGGCCGCTATAGACAGGGTGGTCTGTATAGACAGGTGGATGTATCACACAGCTGATAACAGGGTTGTCTAGAGTGGTCGCTATAGACAGGGTGGTTTGTATAGACAGGTGTATGTATCACACTGCTGATAACAGGGTTGCCTAAGGTGTCCGCTATAGACAGGGTGGTCTGTATAGACAGGTGGATGTATCACACAGCTGATAACAAGGTTGTCTAGAGTGGTCGCTATAGACAGGGTGGTTTGTATAGGCAGGTGGATGTATCACACAGCTGATAACAGGGTTGTCTAGAGTGGCCGCTATAGACAGGTGTATGTATCACACAGCTGATAACAGGGTTGCCTAGAGTGGCCACTATAGACAGGGTGGTCTGTATAGACAGGTGGATGTAACACACTGCTGATAACAGGGTTGTCTAGAATGGCCGCTATAGACAGGTGTATGTATCACACAGCTGATAACAGGGTTGTCTAGAGGGGGGCAGGGAGGACACGTGTCCGCCGGCAGCCAATGGGCGCGCATTCTATCCGTGAGCTTCAGAATAAGGCAATTATATAAGTAGATATGCATATTCTAATTGATGAATTTACTTTCTGAGAGAAACAGGCTGGGGCCTTTAGAGAGCCTTCTCCACACAAATTTCTAAGTGTATCCAACTTTAAAATTATATGTTTTTTGAATGTTGCCCTCCTTTTTCTCTATACATCCTTGTTGATATGATTCTAAGTAAATGTAATGAAATATAATAGAAAAAAAATTGAAGGAAGAAATTAGGTAAACTCAATTATTTGTATCTAGCTTTCCAAAGGAAAAATAAAAAAAGAATCTAAAATGATATTCAATTTTTTTATCAGTGGATATATGCACATTGTACAACCCAAGTACAACTGTTGGATCCAAGATACAGTTAAACCTGTCTATAGCGCCCCCCTCTAAATAGCACCCTATTTTAAATACGTAATACAATGCGATTTACATTAAAAGTGACCTGTCTATAGCACCCTATTTTGGTGAGTCCCAAGAGGGGGTGCTATAGAAAGGTTTAACTGTATATACAGTCGAACCTCTTTAATTCAACACCCCAAGAGATCAGAGCTTTCGGTTGAATTAAAGGAAGTGTTGAATTAAGGTTAGATGATTAGCTAATCATCTAACTTGCTAAAATAATATTTTTTAAAATTGCTTTGTAATATAAATTGATCATATTAATTGAAACCATTGTGTCCTTTTTTGTATTATTTTTTATTTTCATGGGTAACTTTAGTATCAGGGACAAAATGGCAATACTACATATTTTTGAAACAGAAAATAATTACAAATAATATTTTACTCAAATTGAAGAATATAGCAGTTGTGAAAGGAAATAAATATGGAAAATAAAAAGAAATTTAAAAATAATATTTTAAAATAATCATGATCTTTTTAAAAATTCTTTTATAGATGCATTTTTTGTACTGAAATCCTATTCAGGATGTATTCCAGATGGTCTATTTAAAAAAAAAAACATGCATGTCTTTCTTCCTCTGGAATGTGTTTTAAATAACTATTGTATTAAAGACATCCACTGCTGCTGCAGGTGTTATTGATTTTGTGTTTAAATATTTTATAATAATATGGAAATGGAATATTGAAATAAAATGTTATCATAATCATTGTGGCTACATTTTATGAAGATTCATTTATTTGAAAGGAAATTATTTGTAAATTTTAAAATAACTTAAATATTTCAATGCTGAAATTTAAAAAGAAAATAATGTTATTAATTAGCGTGCGATTCCTAAATTTCAGCGTAAAAAAAAAAAACAATAACACTTGCGACATTGCACAACGGCACTGCAAAGTGAAACTTAAACTAACAGAAACCAAAAGTGTGCGCGTGATTCAATCGGCGCCCGCCGATCGCCACCGCCGTAGCGCTAAAGTTGTATGTAAAAAAAACATTCATCTGTCGAAATTCGAATTTTAAAATGGTCGAACTATCGGAACTGTCGTATTATCGATACTGTCAAATTATGGTTTGTTATTTGATAGGCCGGAGGTTGGGACATCAGAATATGGTCGAATTAAGGTAGAGCGTCGAATTTGCGTGTGTCGAATTAACGAGGTTATACTGTATATATTCATACACAAAAAAAGGCTTCTCTCTTTAATTGTGCATCAGGATAATGCACTGCACATCACCCTGGTCAAAAAAACTTTACTAGTGATGATAAAGTCATGACACCAGTTTTGACAAATTCAGACAAAAGGCTCTAACCTATATATCTTTATCTTCACTTGTAAAGTTTGTTTTACTAAGGTGATGATACACAGTGTGTCATTCTGATGCACAATTAAAGAGAGAGGTGGTGCTTCTTTTGGTATTATTATCCTTTTTGATTATTATCCTTTGATTATTATCCTTTGATTATTATCCTTCCACAAAAAACTTTATATTGTTCATATATATATAATAGATGTTAGGCAAATGTATTTTCATTTTTTTTATAGCATTGAAACTTAGGGGGTCGGTGGAAGGCTGGTTAAACCGTTTGGTTTTCGACCACTACGACCCAGGTTTGATTCCCGCATTGGACACTTTTTTCTGATTTAAAAAAAAAAATGCTCCAATGGACCCCGATTCTTGCAAAATTCCAACCCCACCAGCGAGTGCAAGTAACCAAACGGGACTCTGGCACATTTGTAGGTGCAAAGTCGAACTGCTTTTCACATGTGTAGACATGTGGTGCACTTACAGTAAAAGCAGTCGCTAACTACCCACCATGATTATCATGGCCTGTACCACGTGTACTAGGGATAATTAAAAAAAAAAAAAAAAACTTGTAATTTTTATATAATTTTGTTCAATTATACTAAAGTTTTTTTTTTTAATCCTGTCAATACAAACTTTTAAAGCTTTCAATTAGGTGGTTTTAAATGTTCACAGTTTCTACTTCAATGATGCCATTTCTTCACCCTGATTAGCAGGATGAGGTCTCACACCATGATGGTTGTTTAATATGGTGAGCAACAAGAATAACCAATTCCTATTACTTAGAGAAAATTAAAGGGGAACAAAAAATCCAATCAACAATGTAAGGTCAAATTTTACCATTGCTACCATCACATAAGACCAAATAAATAAATAAGGTGTGACATTTAGGTAACAGTGTTGTTACATCACTAGATATAACACACTATTTAATTGGTCTTCTTACCTTATGTTTCTAACATATAATCCAAATTGTGGCTTATCATCGTTGTAACTGTCTTTATAGAGTAATAAGGCAATAATACAATAGTGTGTGACATTTCGGTAACAGCGTTGTTATCATCATCAGACAACACACAATTTATTTGGTCTTATTACCTTGTAGTTCTAATCTATAATCCAAATTGTACCTTATCACCATTGCTACCATCAGTAATATGACCAAATTAATAAATAGTGCACAACATTTCGGTAACAGCATTGTTACCATCACCAAACATAGCACACTATTTATTTGGTCTTATTACCTTGTGTTGTCTAATGTATAATTGACAGCTATGGCCCGGGATCAAATCCGGCATTGGGAAATTTTTTCTAATTGAACAAAAAAAAAAAAATTGCCTCAATGGCCCTCGATTCTTGCAAAAGTCCAACCCCACCAGCGAAAGAGTGAAAGTAACCAAACGGGGCTATATGGCAGATTTATAAGTGCAAAAGTCAAACTGCTTTCAAAATTTGTAAAGATATGTAAAGCACTTATAGTAAAATCAGTCGTCAACTTTTACCCACCATGATTATCATAACTCCATCTTTGCCGGTCCACCCGGATGAAAAAGGAGGAGGGGGAACAGTAACAAGCTCGCTAAAAAACCTGGGCTCAGCTGGCCCGGCTAATAGTACCCTGTAAGGGCTCCTAATCCAGGGATACAGGATGAGCCGCGTTTGTACTCCATGTTAGGAGCAGCTGTACATGGCGTCTGTTCCTCATGTAAGAGGCGGCCATTTCTTTTGGAGCTAAGTCGGCCTGCCACTGAATAGTGCCTACAGTCTTAATGACAAAGGCAGACGCACTCTACTTCACCCAGTGTGGAGATAAGAAAGAAGAGAGATGATTATCATGGCTGCCTGTACCACGTGTACTAGGGATAGTAAAAAAAAATCATCATTGCTACCATCTTTACTCAGCTCCGCAAACATATAAGTAGGGAGGGAGGTGTTGACCAATACATCTAAATTAGGATTGTGTCTTTGTCCTGTCACAAAGTCAATGCCAAGAAAAAATCAATGGCATGTCGGGGGGGTATAAAGGTAGGTGACTAAAATTAGGGCTCTGGCACCCGACCAACCACTACACCACATGGGGTGATGGTGGTACACCAGCAGTTAATTTGTCGCCAAATATAGCCTCACCACCTTCCTTCTATTTAAATCATCACAGCTAGTTTGCCTTCAACACAAGAGATTTCTATTTTTAGTTAATGTCACTTAAAACCCTCTAACCTAAATGAATTTTTAAAAACTCATTTCAATCTTTTTTTTTTTTAAATTATCCCTAGTACACGTGGTACAGGTCATGATATAATGGTGGGTAGTTAGCAACTGCTTTTACTGTAAGTGCACCACATGTCTACACATGTGAAAAGCAGTTCGACTTTACACTTACAAATGTGCCAGAGCCCTGTTTGGTACCTTGCACTCGCTGATTTCAATTTTAAAATATACATGTATATAACAAAATTCCTGTTATATTTTAATAAATAAGATATCTACATCATATATATAAAACATTATAATGTGGCTTATGACTGTAGAACGAAATTTGACAATTATACCGCAAATGTTTCTTTTGAACGAAAATCAAAATTTATTTTAAGGAGAAATAACCATTATTTCTAACCTTAGGGATGAAGTATGAAAGGATGAATTGTGAAAAGTAATGATGAACGGAAAAATATATTAAATAATATAAACATTAATTATAAGTAAATTTAAAGCTTTGATATCTAATAGGCCAAGTATTAATACACAAGCTGCATTTTGTGATATTGGCTCTCTGTCTCAATGTTGAACTATTTTATTTATTTTTTAATTTGGAGAGATATATTTGATCCCTTTGTAAGATAAGATGTGTTGTTAAATTTTTATTGTTAAAAATTATATAAATCATTTTAAATTTTAGCTCATTATCACAGAAATGGCGAGTTGAATCATCTTTGACCATGGACAGTTGATTTTGTGAAACACTGTAAAGATAAAGTTAACAGTTTGGATTTTTCCTATGAATATCATGCACTAACTTACAAGAATGTCCAACAGAATCAATCCCCGCTGAGTTAAGGTGACCACAAAGACTGACCCACAATACAGCATTTCTCTGATGCCTGTGTCCTTAGTAGGATCTAGCCATTGTGGGAACATCCACAAAAAAAGGTTCCTAACCCTTTATAAACCTGCCTTGAGTTCTAAATCTCTAAAAATGGCTTTAATACTTGGAAGAAGTCAAGCACTCATTCCCCAACAATGATTTAATGAATAATTCAAGCAATAACAATGGTTAAATACTTGGAAAAATTCAAGTACTAACAATGGTTTAATATTTGGAAGAATTCAAGCACTTAATCCCAAACAATGGTTTAATATTTAGAAGAATTCAAGTACTAAATCCCCAACAATGATTTTGATCCTCAAGATAATCCAAGCACTGAATCCCCAACAATTGTTTTAATACTCTGAATAATCCAAGTACTCAATCCTCAACAATGATTTCAATACTTGGAAGAATTCAAGCACTGAAAATGGTTTAATACTTGGAATAATTTAAGTACTAACAATTGTTTAATACTTGGATAAAATCAAGCAAAGAGTCGCATCATGGAAGTATGATCAAAAGGAGATGAAGAAGATTAGCCTCAAAAGCCATATACATGTATAAAGATACAAACATTCTAGTGAAACAGCAAAACCTTTTCCTTAGTGATCCATTTCCCTAGCAACCACCTCCCTTAATGACCAACACCACACCTTAGTAAAATCAGAAATATGACATTGCAACCTCCAAAAAGAATCAAGTTGCTGACTCATTAACCTTTTTAAAAAGTAGAGTTACAGAGGAGAAAAGTGATAATAAATGTTGAAGAGAGAAGAGAAATGATGGAGGTTGGGAAGGAAATGTGAGATGATCCAATGGCAAGCCTGTGAAGATCAGTTTTCCATGGATGAGAATAAAATTAAGAATTTCACACTTCTGTGGTGTTCTCTTTGGAAACTTTTATGTCGTCATGGTTGATATTGTATTATGCACACTCTGGATTAACTTATGGCATGTGGATCTAATGTACCATATTAGTAAATCTATAAAGGAGTTGGATATTTAGGAAGAAACGTGATGGTGCTCATCTCAAGAAGAAATGGATAATTATGGTGGGTTTATAACTCTTCATACTGTTAGGCGTACCGCACAAGTAGAGACAATTTGTATTGAGTTTGAGTTAAAAGGCAATCTATATAATTCTCTCTATTAAAATGACATACCTGAATCTGTTAAGGCACAATTTGGATTATAGATTATAAACACAAAGTAATAAGACCAAATCCAAATAAATAAATAAATAGTGTGTGACGTTTCGGTAACAGCGTTGTTACCGAAATGTCACACACTATTTATTTATTTGGATTTGGTCTTATTACCTTGTGTTTATAACTGAATCTGTGAAAGAAACTGAAAAAGAAGGAACAATCCCTCAAAATATATTTAGATTTTTTTTTTACTTTTACAGATGCGGGTATGCCTCTTTATAAATATAATTTTGTATTTAGATTCACAATATAGTAAAGTTTGGTCATTTTTACTCTCTGATGGAATTAAACTTATACAAAAAAAAACAAAGTTTTTTTTAAAATTAAACTAAAGGTATGATACATTAGCATGCTATCTGTTATATGAGAATTATAAACTATTATAGACCTGTATGATTCTTTTAAAAATTAAACAATTTTCTACTGCCCTTACTGCAATGAACAATTAAACTAGCAAAATCGCTGGGAGGGTTCACCACTGATGATCTAGGCCCTCCCATTAATTTATTTATTGCAGTAAGGGCAGTAGAAATTGTTTAATTTTTAAAAGAATCATACACATCTATAATAGTTTCAAAAACTAAAGGTATAACAAATCTAAATTATCGAAATATTTGTGACATATTAAGAACAACTTTGTTACCATTATCAAACAAAGTACACTAAATGAGGAAACAACATTTCAATAATTTGGATTTTGTCTTGTTGCCTTTTGATTCTAATCTATAATCTCCTAATTGTATCATTATTTAAAAAAAAACTAATCACAATGCTGGTTGCTTAAAAAGTCAATAGTTTCTAAACACAAGGTAATAAGAGACCAAATTCAAATAAATAAATAGTGTGTAACATTTCGATAACAGCCTTGTTACCATCAAACTAAAGTATTGAATGAGAAAATATATTACAGCATGTTTTAAATGGTTACTGTTATCAAGTACCGAGGTATTTTTTTCACATTCAGTATTTTTGTCTGAAGAGACAAAGATGTAGACGGGCTACTAACCAAGGTAATAAGACCAAATCCAAATAAATAAATAGTGTGTGACGTTTAGGTAACAGCATTGTTACCATCTTCAGATAAAAGTACTGAATCATTGATTATATGGATTTGGTCTTAAACGTCACACACTATTTATTTATTTGGATTTAGTCTTATTACCTTGTGTTTATAATCTATAATCCAAATTGTGCCTTATCAAATTATGATAATTTTTTTGTTTTCTGAAGATGGTAACAACGCTGTTACCGAAACAACACGCACTATTTATTTATTTAGATTGGGTCTTATTACCTTGTATTTATAATCTATAATCTAAATTGTGCCTATCGTTAACAGTTTCTATTAGTAACCCCATTACAACCTTGTAAATGACATCAGAACTCCGCCTTTGCCGGTACCAAGCCTGGATTAAAAAGGAGGAGGGGGAGCAGTAACAAGCTCGGTAAAAAAACCTGGGCTCAGCTGGCCTGGCTTATAGTACCCTGTAAGGGCTCCTAATCCAGGGATACAGGATGAGCAGCATTTGTACTCCATGTTAGGTGCGGCTGCACATGGCGTCTGTTCCTCATGTCAGAGGCGGCCATTTATTTTAGAGCTAAGTCGGCCTGCCACTGAGTAGTGCTCCCAGTCTTAATGACAAAAGCATTCTACTTCACCCAGTGTGGAGATAAGATGATGACATCAGTCATCTGTATCAATGTTTACCAATCCGTTTCTATCCATTTTTTTGGCTTTTATAAAAAAATAAAGGCACAATTTGATGTACAGATGAAATAAAAAGGTAACATAACCAAACTGATAACACTTATCACGGAATTCCAATATCAACATTTCTGACAAAATATTTACTCTGGTTTTAATGATAGCAAAGTTGCTTCTGGAAAGTCATTCACATTTTTATTTAGAGTTCCATCTAATGGTCGGTGGACGAGCGGGTAACACCCTCCATTCTCGACAGTCATGAACAGTTGATTGAATCCTGTGTTAACATTTTGTTTAATATGTGAATAACCTTTACATATTATTCATTGTTACTTCTTCTTTCTTATCTCCACTTATCATATTAGGGTATACGCTTGTAAAGCTTGAGATCATGATTGAGTGAAGTAGAATGTGTCTGCCATTGGCATTAAGACTGGGAACACTACTCAGTGGCAGACCGACTTAGCTCCAAAAGAAATGGCCGCCTCTGACATGAATTCATTGTTACAATTATCATAAACTAGGTTGCTCTTTTTGAGCGTTACCTAATAAAGTGATTTTGGAACAAGCTGAAAAGTCCCATCTTGGTGTCAAAAATGGTGATTTGAGCAATGCTAGGTATTATCTCAGACTAGATTTGTTAAGAGAAAGACCTATTAGTTGCATTATTGAAAAGTCAGATCATCTCATGAGATAGCATTTCTTTATCTCAAAGATCTTTAGGATGACAGTTTTGAGACACATGCTTAACATATCCCCAAATATGCATATTTATCTTGCAAAATAAAAAATTACTAGAACATACTCACACATTTAAAATTTTTTCTCCCCATTGAATATAAGAAAAAAATAGTTTTAAACTTAATTCTATTGACGTTATGTGGCGCTGAGTTTGTTGTTGACACACATTGATATGTTATAATACCTTCTTCTTCTTTCTTATCTCCACACTGGGTGAAGTAGTCTGCCTTTGTCATTAAGACCGGGAGCACTACTCAGTGGCAGGCCGACTTAGCTCCAAAAGAAATGGCGGCCTCTGACATGAGAAACAGACCATGTGCAGCTGCTCCTAACATGGAGTACAAACGCTGCTCATCCTGTATCCCTGGATCAAGAGCCCTTACAGGGTACTATCAGCCGGGCCAGCTGAACCCAGGTTTTTTAGTGAGCTTGTTACTGCTCCCCCTCCTCCTTTTTCATCCGGGCTTGGGACCGGCAAAGGCGGAGTTTTATAATACCTTCATGGCGTTCAGTCAAGGATTGCTCTATTTTCAAAACAATACTCACACATGTAATGGGAAATTTCAAGAATGATTAAACCTAAAAATATACCAGAATCTATTCTTACACGGCTAAAATTGATCATTACAGAAAAGAGAGGGTAGTGAAGAGTTTCTCTCTCTCTTTCAGATCCCTATAATACAAATATTTCAAAAAATACTATAATATCATTACAAAATAATCTTGTAACAAAATATTCACATGGTATGTAATTTAAAAAAAATGAATTTGTGAGATTGATTTGAAGTTGGCCCTTCTTGTTAAAATCAAGAAAAGACAAACCATGTATGCATTTCAGGCTGTTGGTCAGTGTGGTGTAAGCTGGTCAAAGATGAGAAACCAAGAAATGCACCACACTGATGAGGGCCAACAACATGAGGTGTACATGGTTGGCTTTTCTCTATTTATCAAGAAAATGGATTGGCCAAGATTATGGAATAAACCTAAATTACAACCTTTTAGTTGATATTATTCCACTATATGGTGCACAAATTCTTCCAATAGAAATAACTAAAGTAACAGTCAACGAAAAAAAAAGCAAAAGAATAAATAATCAGTGAATTTCTCATTATTAACTGGAGACTTGATTTTAATGAATGACTCAGTAATATCATATTACAATTTATGTGAGCACAATTTTCCTTTATATATGCAATTAAATCTGCTTTATATATTGATGGAAATGTCCTTGCTCTAGAACCTTTTAAGTAATAATTTGTCAGACGAATATTCGAATAGCCGAATTTTCTGAAGTTAAAAAAAGAAACGAGAATTTGTTTAATTGTAAATGTCCTGAACTCTTTCTGTATTATTGTTCTTTTGAAAACTATTTCCATTAGTGCAAAATTTTGATATAGGGTAATATTAAGTAGTTTTGTAAATATTTGTAACCGGGTCAAAACGTATATTGAAACCAAGTCAAAGTTGACAAAAATTCGGAATTTCAATAAAATATAACAAAAAACAACAATAATAATATAGCCAAAATATAAAATCCCTAGTTATTAATTGGTACCTGTCTAGTTTCTAAATATTCGGAATTGTAGAATTTTTAGTTTTTATAAATTAAGTTCTTTCGCCACTTGTCTGCAAGCACTTAGAAATGTAAATACTTTTTAAAATCAGAGCATTAATAAGCAGAATATAGCTATATAGAATATATAATTATTAGATACCTATGTTTCCTACCATCACGTAAAGATTTCACTACACGGCGTATTATCATTTTTATCGATATTAAATTAAAAACGCGGAACTAAAAACAATAATAACTATAAATTAAAACACAAGTAACATTTTATGAATATATTTTGTTTTTGTAGCTATAAGCAGTGTTGTAATATCTTTTTTAAAATTATACTTTTATATATTAAAAATATATATACAAAAATGTTTTTCCCCAACACTTTTTGTTTTTATAAAATGGTCATTTTTATGAAATATTATTTTGATAACGTTAATATAATTAATATAGATTACGTAATTTTTAAAGATGTATATCTTGGAAATGTTTGCTTCGATTGTGCTAAGTGTCATTAGCGCGAATTTTACAAGTGAGGAGTTGGAGGCATTGACCTTGATCGAGCGTTAATTATACATTTACATGAGCTAAAGCAAAACCAATACGATAATAATAATACGGAATTACTTTTAGAGGTATAAGCCACATCTCTTAATTGTTAAGAATGGAGAACAAATATTGCTTCAGGATAGGATTTCAAATATAGGGTAATATGCAATGGCTAAAGTAAAGATTTTTTAAAAATTTGTATTCGCTCCATATTATACATAATATATAGGTTTTTCTTATACATTATTTAGATTTTTTTTAGAAATGGAGATATTGAAATTTTGAGGGCAAGTTATTTTACAAATAATATACAAAATAGGGCACCTCTCCCTTTATAAAGTGCACTAAAACAATGCATTTTAAGTATTTTCTGTCCAGAACGCACAGATTCATACCAATGAATATGTCACAACACCAGCTTTTGCAAATTTAGAGAAACATATACACCAATAAGTATACAATGATTTTCATTAGCACAATGGAGGCTTCGATTTAGTGTAATATCCAAAAATGCATTTTATAATGGAAAATATGTGCGTGTTTTTTTCGCGCATCAATATTAATATTAGATTAAAACTAGTTATATAAAAAGTTAAATAGCTTAACTTTAACGTTTTGCTTAACAATCACTTTATGATGTATTCATCATGCATACAAAAACGGCAATATTAACAACTTGATAGAGAATAGCTTGTATGCATCGCAATAGGAAATATACATGACAGCAAAATTCACAACATTTCCCCTCATATAATTGTCCCTATATCTGTGTAAAAATCGAAAACACAGGTTCAGTATCAGAAACCATGAATTTCATATTAAACTTTCGAAATTTCCATTTAAAAAAAAATGTGCATGTGTTTTAGTATAAAACCATAGATTTTTAGTAAAGATTGGAGTAAAATTAAAAGAGAGAGAGAGTTGTTTATAAACACATTTTATATATATATTTTAAATGATAATGACTATAATTTTTTAAATACAAGTTAGTTTCTAGATTCAAGGATATTTTCACCCCAAAGCCATTCCCGATAAAACACTGCAAATTTGCCAATTGGACTTTATTTTTATAGATTTAAACCGTTTTCAGTTAAAAAAAAAAAAACAGTATATGCAGACGAATATAATCGACCTCGTATTTCAAACTCTGACTGGATGATGATAAAAAAAAGTCATAAATTTTGGGTGATATATCAAGGTAGATCCGAAACCTTCCGGCTGACCTTTTTTTTTTTTCTCGGCATTTTCTTTTTTTATCCAAGACACATTTTTTCTCAAGCTGATTTTTTTTCCCTCCGCTTGAGGTGTTTCGCCGAAACTGTAAGTAGAACATATGTTTGTAAACAAAAGTGCCAGCTTTTAAAAATCATTTTCAGAGATTATAAAAACAGTACTGATTTTCAACAAATAAATACAATAGTTATTTACATTTGTCTCTCTATCTCCAGACAAAAAATATGCAAATCTAAGTAGGGATTCGAAATTCCAAGTACTAGAATGCGTCTAGATACCAGCCATGCGTATAAAACTACAATTATTTTTTTAACACGCATGACCAATGGAGTCCAAATTGTATTTCCTAAAATCGTGAGGACACGCTCGACAAATTCTTCCTTGTATAGAAAGAAGTCTGTCTACCTTCCTTTAAAAAAAGGTAATCTCAAGTTTCCATTTGAAAATCACTCCTGGAGTAAATCGATCTTCTGTTCGTGCTTACCTTTTTACTTACTCGTTTTTACCAATGGATAAGATCTTATTTCCTTCTACCTGAATTTGCAAAAGTTGTCTGTGTGATTGTAAAGAATTCTGTACTCGTAGAAGGGCATCTTTCACGAAAGTTTGTACGATTGTTTTCTTATAGAAAGAAGCTCTTCTCCCCAACGTCTGTGTTCCTTCTTATATACCACTAGCCGAATGACCCGGGCAACGCCCGTGTTTTACCCGATTGAATGTTTTTATTCAAATACTATTTGTTACAATTATAAATTGGCGCCTTAAATAAATGCATATATTAGTTAATAACTATAGCCTATGTGCTTTATCTGTCTATGTACTGTTGGCTTCCGTAGGCGTCTCTTACTGGGAAAAAGAGAGGATTCCATTTATTTATTAACTAATATATGCATTTATTTAAGGAGCGACCCGCTCCAACACAATAGTTACAAAAACGAAAAAGCGAGTGGGGGAGGGGGGCATGATGGGGGGGGGGTCAAAGGTGGCGTGATCGTAGCCAACCAATAGGAGAGCGCCATTCCAAAAAAAAAAAAAAGCAAACGGTGACAGAGATGAAAAATTATTAAGAACGCATGACGCTCGTAACTGTATATAGAATTATTATTTACAAATACTTAGATCGGGTAACATATATAAGGTTGTCCCAAAAGTTCGTGTTTTTCTTAAAACGTCGTTTTTCTTATTACTTGGCGAATAATATTATTACGGCTAAAACATAATACAATTACTTTATACATAATACAAAGACATTATACATAACGGAGAATAATATTGGTATTTCAAACTTTCGCAAGTGTTTACGAACTTTTGGGACAACCTTGAATTTCCTTACTGTGTTTTGGGCAAAATTGAAGCGAATTCGTTTACATGAAGTTAAATAACAAATTATATGTTTTTAATATCATCTATGGGACTAATAAATAGACTGAAATGTGGGGGTAAGCAAATGCCGATTTGACCTTAGGTAAGTTAAAAGTCGAACTGATTTATAGATGTATAAATATGTTTTAAGTTGGTGCAAAAATAATGTCCGGGTTCATATTGGGAATATTTAAGCGTTGATAATCCCATATGTGCTCATATTTTTTAATATTCTTGTTATATGTTACGTGTTTAAGGATATTATTTTTCTCATAATTTAATGCTATTGTTTTTTCTGATACTCTATATTCTGTAAGTGTGTGTATTAACAAATGCCTTCAAAACAAAAAATCTGAAAGACTTAGTTTTGTGAGTTCAAACTTGAACAAAACCCTGCGAAAATACACTGATGGAAAAAAACTTAGGAAGTGTCAATTCTGATGTCCCCCCCCCCCCGGTCGTTTGTTTATTTATTTTATTATTTTTTTTTTTTTAAAGAAGAAGAAGAATACAGTGACATTTTTGTTCACACTTGATTATCTCGCGTTTCTTTAATAAATATCACTTTGCATCAAATATCTTTCAGTTTTTGTCTGAATCCCAATATACATGCTAAAAGGTAAACATTTCTTAAGTTTTGTCCATAAGTGTAACTCGAACTGTAACCAACGCATGGGGCCACTTCTGAACTCACTACATGTAGTTAGTAGACAACACAAAATGTCACGTCTGTTATATCTGACAGTCGGAGATTGACAGCATTCAAATAAAGTCAATAATTAGGAATACGAGAAAGGTAACAAAAGAACTCCACGTTGACCAATTCACAGTTGTTCGTCACCTGAATCAAATTGGAAGGGTGAAAAAGCTCGACAATTGAAGGCCACGATAATTAACTGAAAATCAGAAGAAAAAAGAACATTTAGAAATGCCGTAGGCGTTACTTCTACTCAGCAAGAATGACCAATTTCTCAAACATATGGTAACTTGCGACAAGAAATGGATTCTCCATGACAACCGGTGACGTTCAGCGCAATGTTTGGACGTAGCTTTGAAACATTTTCCAAGTAAAAATTGCATCAGAAGAAGGTAATGGCGAATGTTTGGTTGTGTACAGCCGTCTTTCCATCACAACTTCCTCAATCCAGACAAACTCATATCATCGGAGTGATATTGTGAACAATTCTGAAAAATTCACTAAATGCCTCGACGATTCTGCACAGCATTGATCAACAGAAAAAGGGCCAATCCTTCTTCACGACAACACCCAACCACCATTTCTCAATGATGACAAATCGTTTATGAGTTGGGCTATGAAGCTCTATGTTACCCACCATACTCGCCCTACATACCACTTTCGCCTATCGACCCTCACTTCTTTAAGCACCTCAACCACATACTGTGAGAAAAGCTTCATAAACTAAGGTGAAGCCGAAATAGCCTTAAATAAGCTCCATGCTTCTAGATTTAAGGTGATCGTAAAAAAAATCTAACTTATTTTTCATTCACAGAAATGTTTAGAATTTGCTTTTGATTAACATTGTAGTAGATTATTTATTATTCTATGAAAAGATTTTTAATTTCGATATTTGTATTTTGATACCCTGTAAAATTTTCTCATTGCCTCTCTGCTGTTATATTAGTTTTAATTTGTGCTTACATCAAATAAATTGCTGTGTCATCCTGAAGTTTGTCTTTCCTAATTTTCTATGTTACAATATAATGGTTTGTTTGAAGTTAAATATTGCTCTTGAAAGTTTCTGTTAAAAAATCGGTCATTATTCTTACATTAACTCACTTTACACGAGGGGCTGCTTTTACAAGAGATTTTACTACGATTATCAAAACTTCCAAGTATACGAATTGGCGTTTATAGCGAAGTCGTAGCATTATTTTTTTACTTTTTGTAGATTGGTTTTGTTTGATTTAGAATAAATACATATTTTCGTAGAACGACATTTGACAAATTATCCCGTATGTGTTTCTTTTGAACGAAAAATTTTATTTTAAGGAGAAATAACGATTATTTCTAACCTTAGGGATGAAGTATGAAAGGATGAATTGTGAAGAGTAATGATAAACGGAAAATTCCCATCCCTGGACACTTTTTTTTTTCCGTTTATCATTACTCTTCACAATTCATCCTTTCGTACTTCATCCCTAAGGTTAGAAATAATCGTTATTTCTCCTTAAAATAAATTTTGATTTTTCGTTCAAAAGAAACACATGCGGGATAATTTGTCAAATGTCGTTCTACAATCATAAGCCGCATTATATTGTGTTATGAATTACATATTTTCGTATTTTTATAAATATTTGCCTCAGTAATTTTAATAATAAATTTAATGGACTAAATTATATAAAAGCGTTATACACTGATCATTTAAAAAGTCTATCCAAATATCCGAACATTTTCTTATAACCCGGACTCCCCTCTAGTTCCAGAATGTTCTTGCAATCGCAGTTTTTACAAAACACAGTCGCAATAGGTTTGAAAAAAAAAAACAACATTTCTCAATCTTTTTTGGCTTTCGAATCTGTTAAACATTGTGACACATTGTTGCAGACCGGTGTTTGAAAAACAACAATAAAACAATGTTATGATGCATTAGCGCGCCATCTGTTATGAAAATTCGAAACTATTATAGACGCGTATGATTCTTTTACAAATTAAACTGACGAAACCGCTGGGAGGGTTCACCACTGATGAGCCAGGCCTTCCCAATAATTTTTCCATTGCAGTAAGGGCAATATAAATTGTTTAATTTGTAAAAATAGTTTCGAAAAAAACAAAGTGTAAATGAGAAAATATATTTATAATATTCAGCGATAGAGGACGCTAAATTAAAACAAATTGTACATATATCAACATATATAGTCACGACCGTCTTTCCTCAATTCCTCATCGCTGTCACGGATGCGCGCGCATCATCATTATGATCAATATCTTCTATAGAAGCTTCTATCTTTATAATTATGTATATTTACAAAAAGTCAATTCGCTCGCGCCTCTAGCGGTGAAAATGAGGGGTAATACCAGCTGACCTAATGTACATGTAAAGTTTGGAGCGGGACGTTTCACAAGAGTGACATCCACGGCTCCAATTTATAATTGTAACAAATAGTATTTGAATAAAAACATTCAATCGGGTAAAACACGGGCGTTGCCCGGGTCATTCGGCTAGTAGATCTATAAGCATAAGCAGACGATATAAAAATATAAATGTCATCAATTCTGTTTATTAAGGTTAATTATTATAATTAACTAATAAATAATAAAACTATATACAGTAGAACCTACCTGTAAAGGACACCTAATTGCAGAACCAAAGTGTATTTTAGGGAGAGGTATCCTCTTACTGGAGAGTTGCTAAATAGTAAAAATGGTAATTTTGCAAATGAAAACTGTCTTTATAGAGAGGTGTCCTCTAGCGCGAGTGTCCTCTTGTGGAAGTTCTACTGTATATATTATAAATTCGTAGAAATTCAAAACTATTTTAATATTTTTAATCAGTATTTAAAAAATAATAATATTTCCAAAAAAAAAGTGTCTTTTTAAATTGAAATTTTCGAAATATAAAAAGTAGTGTTCACATTTTACAAATTTAAAATTTACCAAAATGAAAGGAAAAAAAAATCAGTGAAATGATGAATTGGCTTCAAGATTGTCATATATCACCATCATAGAATAAAAGAAAAATTGATAACTCTTTGGATATTTTTTCTCCTTAAATTATACCTTTTCTGATACCGAAATATAGTCCTGTCAAATCTAAATGTATATCTTCACGGATTTAGGAAAATGGACATCCAAAGTCGTGTGTATTATTATAATAACAGATCGTATTTGAAAAATTCAAAACCTACTTGTTATTTGGGTATTAAATAGTTATTATTGATATTGAATATTTATTTAATAAGCTAATCCCTTAATAGATCAGAGTAGTATCACGTGTGTTTGTTTCTGATATTTATTTTCTATAGTTTGTTAAACATTTGCCTCGCTTAATCTCAGTGTAATATAATTTAATTTACTTTATTTTTAATTTTCCTGTAGAAGGGCGTTGCCCGAAAGCTCGAAATAAATTTATTTGCAAAAGAAACTCATCCCTCAAGCTTTTAGATTTGAACATGATATTGAATATATTTGACAAAATCAATTTTGTCAAAGTGTAAAAGCAGGGTAGAATTTTTATTTGTTTAAAATATCAACTAAGTCGGTGGACGAGTAGGTAACACCCTCGATTCCCGACAGTCATGAACCGGGATTGAATCCTGCGTTAACATTTTGTTTAATATGTGAATAACCTTCACATCCAAATGACACTCACTCCTCGCTTTCTTACTGCTACTCTTTTTGTGTTGTTTTTTCTTGCTTCCCTCTTTCTCTTTCTTGTTTTTTTTTTCTTCTGTATATATCGTTATTTCCTTTGTCTCACTTCTTTGTTCTTATGCATACTTCTGGTGAATCCTGTATAGGGTCGGTGACCCTAAATAAAGACTTTTTGTTGTTGTTGTTGTTGTTGAATAACCTTCACATATTATTCACTGTTTCAATTATCATAAACTAGGTTGCTCTTGTTTGAGCGGTACCTAATAAAGTAATTAAAAAAAAAAAAAGAAGGAAATATCAACTATTTATAGAGCGCGTATGTTTTTTTTAATAAAACAATTTACTACTGAAAATGATAAAATATAGAGCCTGGCTCATCAGTAGTGAACCCTCCCAACGGTTTCGCCAGTTTAATCTAATATACAAGGGGTCGACAACCTGCGGTTGGCCAGCCACATGCGGCTCTTTGGATGTGAAGCTGTGTGTAGTAATCGTATAAATATAGACTATTATTTATGAGAATACTATTTATTGTTGGCAATAAACGATTGTGTGGCTCTTTAAAAACTTTGATATTTTGTAAATTGTAATTTTTGACTCTTCCGACTCAAAAGGTTGTCGACTTCTGTACTATGCCATACCTCTCTGATATTGTATTGGCGAAACCACAGGGAGGGTTCAACACTGATGATCCAGTCCCTCTCCATATTGTAATCTTTGCAGTAAGGAGAGAGTATAAAAAATAATTTATTTTAAAAATAAACGGTCGCCTTGCAAATAGCTTATATTTCCAAATACAGACGCAAGCACATCATCATTAGGAACTATTATGAATGTCGAAGATGGTTATCTATTAGAGCCTCCCATGAGAGACTACCTAAAACGTTCTGGTCTCTTCTTGAGGTGGTCGTTGATCAGAGGATAGATTAGATTGGAGGTCACTCAAAGAGGTGATCGGACGAGTTGTTCATAAGAGGTGCTTTGTACTGTTTTTAGAGCCTTATACCTGAAAAGAGGCATCCTTAATTTTAAAAGGAGAGGAAACGCATCTTTTTAACCTAACTAGATGTTATGACAAATTCACTTATCTTAATGAATTGCGTACTTATAATGACATGTTTTATTATGTTATTTAGGGGGAAAGACGGGGTTGCTCCTTTTCACAAGATATTATAAAAAAAAAATTACAAATAAAATTTACACTTTGGGTCATATTAACACAAATCGCCTTAATTTTACCTAGTACTATCTAATAAAATCATGGAAGATATAGAAGGTTTAATGAATGCATCTACATTGTATTTTGCATATATGTGGAAACTGAAAGGATTCTGGATGACTTATATATGGTATTTATATGAAAAATAGACACTTCGGCCATTTGGAGGTTTTTATTTTCTCAACGTTTCGACAAAAATATTTTGTCTTCGTCTGGAGAAGTAAATAAAAATAAAGCATTTGGCAAGACGTTAAAAATTGTTCTGAGGTTGCAAGGGCGTTCTCACGTGTTTTTTTTTTAAATATATATATTAAATATGGTAGTACAATCAACATATATAGTCACGACCGTCATGGGCCGGCCGGTTCTGTCACGGATGCGCGCGCACAGGGAGGTCACGTGCTCGCCGGCAGCCAACGAGCGCGCGCCGCCGGCATTACGTCATAGATTATAAACACAAGGTAATAAGGCCAAATAAAAAAATAGTGTGTGATAAGGCACAATTTGGATTATCTACTTATATAATTGCCTTATTCTGTCTGTGTGAAGTTCACTGTGTGAAGTTCACGGATAGATTTTGGTCAGAATGGATAAAATAAAAAAAGTGTCAAGGGATGGGAATCGAACCCACGACCTTCTGCTTACCGGGCAGATGCCATGACCACTAGGCTACCCTGTACATATTTTTCCGTTCACCTTTTTATTTTTATATTTTCAAGACACACACAGTTTGGGGCGGGACGTTTCACAAAAGAGACATCCACGGCGCCAATTTATAATTGTAACGAATAGTATTTTAATTAAAACATTTTAAAAATATATACGCACTCGGGTAAAACCCGGGCGTTGCCCGGGCCATTCGTCTAGTTATTTATAAAAGCAAACAAACAAAAGCTTAATGTAGGTTTGTGGGTTTTAACTCGCTATAGCGTATGTCCACGGAAGTAACTGACAACAACGAGTCATCAACTATGACGAAGATAAAATTTATCAAAAGATAAGATGAGATATATTGGATATTGGGTTGAGTCATCCTACCTAGGATAGTTAGTGATCTCCCTACACCCCGGGATATAAGCGTGGTCATCTTGTGAACTTATGCAAGACTGCAGGCGACTTCAATAAATCCTCATTGAGATTAAACTGGTAAAAACTTAGCTGAACGCAGTAAAAAAACTGTCAACATAGTTTAAGATCAAAGGAGTCGCCATTACTGATCTCTTCTTACAGTCGAGTCCATCTTATTGAGAGAAAATATAACCGTTATTTGAAAAATTAACCTCTCTAAGCAGGTGCTGCTTGGGGTGTGAACTTTATTAACAGGTTTAACTATAATTTAAAAAATATATCATTGCCATTCCCAAGCACGATTGAAAAATGAGGATGAGGGGAGTAGTAATAAGCTTGCTAAAAAAAAAAACTGGGTTCAGCTGGCCTAGCTGATAGTACCCTGTTAAGGCTTCTGAACGAAGGATACAGGATGAGTCTGTACTCCAAGTCAGCATTCAATATCAGAGCTAAGTCGGCTTATTTCTAAAGAGAGCTTCTAATCTTAATGATTAAATCTGACGCATCTTACTTCTCTCAATCATAAATGTCAACATTCACAGATTTGACACTTTATTGAGAGGAGAGATAAGAAAGAAGAAAACCAATCAGAATTAAAGTCAAAGAAAATATCATCATATGAATCTGTTATGAAAATTCGAAACTATTTTAGACGCGTAAGATTCTTTTTGAAATTAAACAATTTCTACTGCCCTTACTACCATGGAAAAATTAATGGGAGGGCCTGGCTCATCAGTGGTGAACCCTCCCAGCGTTTTCGCCAGTTTAATCTACCATACCGCTGTTATATTGCATTTTTCGATCTTCCTTCTATAGTGATACTTTTGCTAGACTCTTGGAATGGGTATTTTAGATGAACTATGGACATAAGCTTAGAGGAAAAGGGCAGTATAAATTGTTTAATTTCAAAAAGAATCTTACGCGTCTAAAATAGTTTCGAATTTTCATAACAGATGGCGCGCTAGTGCATCATAATATGAATCTGTGTCAAGAAAAATCAGAATTAGAGTCAAAGAAGATATGAACATAAGACAGCGAGAGGCTGTAAGAAGGCAGGTAAACAAGGAAGACTCCAACAATCGATGCCATCTGGCGTGAAGGTCATCCTACTTCCATGGATCATCTCGTTACGGGGGCTCTCAACTAATCCTTCTTTCGACTGGATTAATACCAGATATCCACCCCAACATCTGGTAGACATTAATCCAAGTAATCTGTATATCAGAAATAAAATTACTTTAACACCTATTTGTCTTTTATTATAGCGATTATATTATGATGCATTATATAGAAATTGTTTATTTTTTAAAAATAATCATACGCGTCTATAATAGTTTCTAATTTTGATAACCTATTTGTCTCATTTTTCAAGTTTGTTTTATTAGAAACAATATATCCCTGCTAAATTTATTAAAATCTGTCTTATACGATGTTCAAAAAGTCGATTTTTTAAATTTTCGAACTCTTAATAAAAGGTATTCTTGATATAGAGTTTGAGAACTCGAATATCAACGCTGTTTACCGTTATTTGAATAACTGAAAATAACAATAAGAAAAAAATGAGAAGGTCAATAAATTGGCATATCTTTTCTTACATGGTAGAACGTCTAGTTGATATTTATTACAATAGATAGCGATATCCACCATTTAAAATGCCCATTTGAGCGGTGTCAGGTAGAGATTATTATATCAAAATTCGAAACTATTATAGACGCGAATGATTCTTTTTAAAATAAAAAATTTCTACTGTCCTTACTGCAATGAAAAATTAATAGCTCATCAGTGGTGAACCCTCCCATCGGTTTCGACAGTTTAATCTACCATACCGCTGTTATATTGCATTTTTGGAACTTCCTTTTATAGTGATACTGATGCTTAGACTCTTTGAATGGGTATTTTATTGCAGTAAGGACAGTAGAAATTGTTTATTTAAAAAAAAGAATCATACGCGTCTATAATAGTTTCGAATTTTGATAACAGATGGTGCGCTAATGTATCAGATGATTATATATTTACAAAGAAGAGACCAAAGGTAAAAGCGACAGGTTTATTGAAGAAGTGCGAAATTTCGGATAATAACGTCAACAGGTTATATTCGTGTTACAGCTTGTTGAAGGACATTATGGTCTGTACCTCTTTCATAAAGAAACGTGTTGCGTTTACATTTGGTCTCTTTTAGCAATGTTATCTTTCGATTCCTTCTATTATTATTATACATTTATACATTCACAATTTTCAAATATTATGTGAAATTTATTATTGAAGTGGTCACGGACAAACAGATTCCATGCCGAATTCCATTCAACAAGATGGCTCTTGTGCTTCATGATGATTAGTTTTGATTTTTCAGTTAATTTCAAGAGAAAGTTTTTTGAGTAAGGTCGTTTTGTTAGAGCAGCTTTGCCTTGACTCACCTCTCATCGTGAAACTTTTTCTTGTAAAGTTCCTTCACGATGGTTAGGTTGGTAATTTGAATCACAACAAAAATATATATCAACGCTAAGTTTTTAAAATATTTATTTTGATATGCAAATACGGTTCGCTTTTAGAGGGATACGTAATTTGAATAAAATTTTAACTCTAAAGACGCTAAATATTTCTTAAAATTACATGTCCTTAGGCTTTGTCTTTTGATCTATCCAAATTTCTATTCGGTATACGATTTAAGATAAAATTATGAAAAGCGTTTAAAATCTACAAATATTTTCTCACAATATGAGTTTCTTTTTATGTTAAAATGCAAGACTCCAAGTGATAATCGCTCTTCAATGGGCTTAATAAAAACATCGACTATATCTTACAAGAAATATTTAAAAATATTGTGCGAAGCGTGGATATTTACATCTTTTTGAGTCTTTTTTTCTATTATTAGGTTTATGGAATGTCTATTTACATTTTTAGGACAACCAGAACCTATAAAATTAATCTATCGATTTCTTCTAAGATATCTAAGGTATTGTGATGGTAAATCTATCTTCCTGTTTATGCTGTTATATTCGTTAGAAATGAGATATTCTAAAAGTAACCATTGATATTTGTTCTTAATATTCTTGTAGTGGCATAAATGGTCTTTTATTATGAATCATGCAAATTTCGATTGAGGCTATTTTAATCTTTGTTGAATCATCACTTAGAATTTAAGAGATGGAATTAAAGATATCAGAAGATATATCGTCGGAAAATATATAAATATAATATATATTAAGATCTAGATATTATACACAATGCATCTGAATAGCTGAATAGTAGGGGACTTTTGTACGTTCAAGGAGTTTAGGTTACCTCAATAGAAGAGCTGCACATTTATATATTAAACATATCCTACTATTAGATAATAAAAAGGCATATGTTGGATTGAATAAAAGATTTATTTACCAATATTTCGGTTGGCTGAACGCCTCAAAGCATTACCTATTTGTATAAACAAACTCAGAGCCGCATAGTGTTATGAGTTTGTTTGTTTATACAAAAATGTAATGCCTTGATAAAGGTTGGCGTTCAGCCAACCGAAATATTGTCAAATAAATCTTTTATTCAATCCAATATATGTATTTTTTTTTATTATCTAATGATTTAAATATGGATTGCTCTATTTTCAGAACTATCTTTAGAAATATATACAATAAAGGAGAACAAAATATTTTCAAATAGAGTATAACTTTGGTTTAGTCATAATCAAAAGATAAATAAAATGCAATTAATACACTTTGGCCTGTGATTGCAAAACGACACTTGAAGTTACACCGCATGAGTTTCTTTTCAATGAAAAATCAAAATTTTATTTCAAGGTGAAATATTGACATTTCTAACCTTTTTGGATGAGGTATGAAAGGGTGAATTATGAAGAGTAATGATGAACGGAAAAATAAAAGTGTCCAGGGATGGGAATCGAACCCACAATGTTCCGCTTCCCGGGCAGATGCCATGTCCACTAGGCTACCCTATATATAAAGGAAACACTTCTAGAAATATATATAATAGCGCTTACTTTCCATTATGTTTTCCATTTGAGACAAAGGAGACGTTTTAATAATGGAGTTTGAAACAAATAAAGTAGTATATAAAGGATAAAAAAATATAATAGGATAAAGTAATTGTGATTGTAAACAATGTGATGATGATTTATATATTAAATTATCCCAGATACCTAGAGTGATGATGATATACCGATTAATTCAGTATAATAATTAAATATTAAAATTTAGAAAAAAATTGAATTTTAAAATCGGGAATGATTAAATTGATATAATTCTATATATTTATAAATAATAAAACATTTTATTAGAATATATTTTTTAAAAACTACGATTTAAATCGTAAAGATAGAGGTTGCCTGGTCGGCATTCATATTTATTTAAAAAATAGACACTTCGGCCAGTTGGAGTTTATTTACTTCTCCCGACGAAGACAAAAGATTTTTGTCGAAACGTTGAGAGAAAAAAAAAAAAAAAACTCCAACTGGCCGAAGTGTCTATTTTTTTATATATATAAATACGATTTAAATCGTTTTGTATAATTTAATTATTTGATTTTCATAGAGTATTTAGTATTTTAATTATGCGTTGTGGGTTACCCTGTATGGTCTAGCACAGAGGTCGGCAAACACGTGAGCCACATGTGGCTCTTTGGATGTGAAGTTCTTTATATAGTTCCATAGGCAAATATTATTTATGCGAGTACTATTTATTGTTGGCTAGAAAAAAATTTTGGCTCTTTAAAAACTTTTAAATTTTGTAAATTGTAATTTTTTGACTCTTTCGACTCAAAATTTTGCCGATTTCTGGTCTAGTGAAAACGGCCACAATCTAATAGAAGTAAGGTCAATAGGAATGCTATGTGACACGAGTCTTCTTTGAAATATTTTCTGCAATAAATGTCGCTCGATGACATGATGTTGTTTACCAGCAGTAATCGTTTTTTTTTTTCATTACAAAGTTTACATTGATATTTTACGGATGTTCTCACTATTAGAGTTCCTAATATTATATTAGATAATAAAAAGGCATATATTGGATTTATAATAAAAGATTCATTTGCCAATATTCTGGTTGGCTGAACGCCAAACTTTTATCAAGGCATTACATCTTTTATTAAATCCAATATATGATTTAAATCTAATGATTTAAATATGGAGATTGCTCTATTTTCAAAACAAATAATATTATATATACAGTAGAACCTCCATGAGAGGAGACTCATGTTAGAGGACATCTCTCTACAAAGGACAGTTTTCATTTGTAAAATTACCATTTTTTACTATTTAGTAACTCTCCGGTAAGAGGACACTTCTCCCTAAAGGAAACTTTGGCTCTGAAATTAGAGAGGTGTCCTTTAAATTACATAGAGATTCTACTTTATCTATATATATAAAATTGAATGTCTGTGTGTCTGTGTGTGTGTCCTCTATGGATTCAAAAACCATACATCCAATCGCCGTGAAATTTTGGGATATTATTAGGTGTATCTCCGGAAAGGTTTACGGAAAATAATTTCTTGAATATCTTTAATATCCTTAGAGTTATTTGCAGATTTGTAGCTTTAACTCGCAAGCAACGCCATCTTGCAACGGAGATCTGCCCCTCCCTCCCGGCCGCCCGCTGGCCAGTTGGTTGGACAGTCCAAGTTCCCACCGACCAATCAGAGGGATCAAGAGCCCCCTCCCCCCCTCCCCCCCCCCCCCCCCCCCCCCCCCCGTCCGGCCGCCGGCCAATCAGAGTGATCAAGAGGTCCTGGCGCGCGGGGGGCGGGTGACCTCCGGGAACTACGTCCATCTTCCATAAACGACCATGATTTTATTCAACTTATCGAGTATTTTTCAAGGGACCGGGAAAATATGTTCACTAGATTAAACGATGATTTTGCAATGTAGAAAATTAGGAAAGACAAAATTCAGGATGACACGGCACACGGGGACCGGGAAATAATAATCACTTTATCGAGAGATTCACGACCATAACTTTATTCAACTTATCGAGTATTTTTCAAGGGACCGGGAAAATATGTTCACTAGATAAAACGATGATTTTGTAATGTAGAAAATTATGAAAGACAAAATTCAGGATGACACGGCACACAGGGACCGGGAACAAATGTTCACTTTATCTATACTTTATATTCAAATTTACGAGTTTCAAATTATCAAAATATATCTTTTTTTTATAAGTTTATAGAGAATTGTTTTAACAAATGTTCGTTAGACAAACCTTTACTCGGGTAAAACCTCGGGCGAAGCCGGGTACGTCCGCTAGTATATAATAAATATCTTTATTTAGCTATGAAAACAATGACCATAATGAAACTTCCAATTATATGTGTGTAGTTACAATTAGTATGACCCATCTTGTGTGGGTTATTCTTTAAAAAACTATTTTTTTAGAATGTGTGAATCTCGCTCTTCGCCATAAAGAAATTGTCAAAATGTTAAAATTTTGTTTTTATTACTGTTTATTCATAATTGAGAGCATCGTAAAACAAATATGTTTTTATTAGAAGAAAGGCCATATTCGGACAAAAGAGATGCATAAACTATACACCTTTTATTGATCGCTTCTGTAAAGTAGCAGACTTGGGTCGGTGACAAAGCCACAACAATAGCTTTGGAAAATTCTGAAAGCCTACTTGAAGACAATGATTTCGGGCTAAGGGTCCTTGTCAGTCTGGGACGACCTTTGATTTCATGAGATCTACAAGGAATTCGTGGAATCTTCAAAATTTGCCAAAGAGAAGTTTAGATGGCAAAGTAGCTAAGCCAATTCTATGGTCGATACATAGATGGCTTTGTCACTGACCTGAATCTACTAGTTTGCAAATGGTGCATAAATTTTTCATCTGTTTGACACGTGAGAGAAGGCCTCTTTTTTATAGATACAACAACAAAAGCCTTTATTAGGGACAGCCGGCCCATACAGGATTCTCCTAGATGGGTAATTTTTATAGATACAAAATACCCTCACAGCAAATTATCCAAGTATGTTTTTGTCTCTTCGAAATTTATTTTTGCTCCAAATTACTACCCTTTCAAAGTCTCTGAAATTGTATTTCGGTTTCTGATATAAAATAAGGCTTGTGATGTATATACTCGTATGTTCTTAAGAATTTCCCCCTCAGTGTCTTTTTTTTTTTTTTTTGAATGTTTAATAATAATTTAAATGCTCTAAAATCTTCCATGAGAGATTCATCTTATGATCAACCAACTTGGTAGAATCAACCCAACCTTCAAAAAAAAAAAAAAAAGACCACCAGCAGAAAAAAATAAAAAAAAATAATAAAAAAACAAGCGTATCCTTGTTTTTAAAGCTCGATTCCACAAATAAAGCCCAAAATAAAGTTATCTGGCACTATTTAAAAGATCATCGTTGAAAACGTGACAAAAATTCGAAAGTCAAACCTTTTTAAACGTGGTAACTTCAACTCAAAAAATCCGCCTAAATCTGGTTCCTCTGTCCTGAGCTTCATAGTAGAGGTTTAGCTCATCAGTCATTATGTACGTTTTTTCTCTCTCTTTCTTTCAGTTAATGACTTCTTAATGGTGGAAACAGGTTAATCCCGTTCAGAGGGTCTATAATTGGCTAATTAAGGTAATTAAAGTATGAAACATTGAGTAGGTCTTATATAAGAAGGCGGGGTAACGAAGTAAGTAGCTACCGAGAATCTCTACTTTCATTGATAGCTCCTTTTAGAGTGTTAGTTTGATAGAGAGAGGTTTCAAACTGAATTTTGATATTCTTGTAGGTGAGCCTCGGATTTCTTCGTTATATATGGGACGATCTAATATACGAATGGTGAATAAAACTTGTCGTTTAAATGTTACTGACATCTTGAAAGCCAAATGTACTTGAAGAGCCTTGTCAATTTGATGCTCAGAGGTAAAGACAAAATTTCGCATGCATATCAATGTAACAAGTAAAAGATTTAAAAGATTTTTTTCAGATTCATTGGCCCAATCTCACCAGTTTGCTGTTCAACAAAAGAGTTTAGAATACCGTATAAAAATTGATATAACAATAAAATATGACTAGAAGATACGTAGTGGTTGCTATATTTCTCCACCAAGAGAAACTGTGTGTAGCTGATTACCTATTTATTTACTTATTCTCTTGAAAGTATTTCCCTGCACTTGTTTCCTGTGATGACCCTGAAACGCTGAGGAGCGCGATTACAGGGCTCTTAAAAACAGCGGCAGACCAATCTATACAAAACGACCTTACAAGAATGGATAAATCTAAGCTATACTCTCACTACAAAGACATTCACATATCTTTCATGACGGAGGGATACCTTTTAGGGGATTTTCCTTTCCCGGTTGTAAGACTACTCGCACAAGTTAGAATACTTTCAAGTTTTTTTAGAGAAAACCACACCAAGATGCTCTGCGGTGAGGACCCGACTTGTACCTTCTGTAATTCAAAACTACAAAATGAAATCACTCACTATATTTTTGATTGCTCTGCTCTGAAAGAAGAAAGAAGAACCCTTATGCTCAAAACTGGGCAACTCTGTGCTTCACTTCCATCAATAATTGACAATATGACCCAGAATAAGTATATTGCTACGGCGTTTTATGGTTTCCACAAGTCCATATCTCAGAAGAAGGCCAAGTGATACTCACTCCTCACTTTCTTACTGCTACTCTTTTTGTGTTGATTTCTTGCTTCCCTCTTTCTTATTATTATTTTTTTTTTTTTCCTTTTCTTGTTTTTTTTTTTTTTTTCTCTTTTTACTCTGTATATATCGCTATTTCCGTTGTCTCACTGCTTTGTTCTTATGCATACCTCTGGTGAATCCTGTATAGGGTCAGTGACCCTAAATAAAGGCTTTTTTGTTGTTGTTGTTGAAAGTATTTGCTTTCAAAAAATTCTTGGACACTTCGGGACGTGTCTATATGTGTCTATGTCTATATAAGACGAAATATCTTTATTAAAAAGCTTTTGTTGTCATGGATACCTTCTCAATTCTTATTGAGTCGATGGATTTCACACTACGGTGGACTAAATATCTCCTGAACCACACATCTGTGGTCTACACAACTTTACTTCGCCCATTCTGTCGACTCACCACACAACTTCAGTTTGTCCGTTCCGACGCTGCGATGGACAAAATATTTCCTAAACCGCACACCTGTGGAAAACCCACCATAAAACACAAGTTCACTTCGCCCAATCTAACACCACAGGTGGACCTAAATATCTCCTGAACCACACATCTGTGGTCGACTCAACACACAACACAACTCAGTTCGCCCACTCCCACACTGTTATCGATCCCATTTTCAACAATCCCTCATCCCAATACTTCCTGGAGTCCACATCCGTGGTGACCGACATCACATAAACGGAAGAGCAAAAGGTGAAAGGTCAGGGGTCGCGTGACGTCAACAACAGAGGTCAAATGGGGGAAACAGCTGAAGATGACGTCACAGCGTTGTCATGGCAACCTGCTCTGCGGATGCGTTGCTGCCAACTTGGCTACCTCCACCAGCCAGTGGCTCCCTTCTCGCCGTGAAGTTCTCACCTTCTCTCAGCCCTCTCGATTCATCACGCCGTTGCCCAACTTTTTGTGTTTTTAAATAAGTTTACCCCTATCTTCTATTAATGTTAAAACTACAAAATCAATGATTAAATGACTACGACCAATCTATAAAATATTTGTTTTCAATCTTTTTAGTAAGCTCTTTTGTTGTTGTTATTGTTTTTTTTTTTTTTTTTAATTAAAAAAAAAAAAAAAACAGATTTACAACCTTCCCGAGCAACTATTTGTGTAAAATTAGAATGGTTTGGACTGAATAAACCGTACCTCCAATGAGAAACCACCTGTCTCAAGTAAGAATCAGCAATATCTATGTTTTTAATAAAATGTGTTATATGTACATATATATTATAATAACACTAAATATATATGTTCTTTTAAATGTTCTTTCGAATAAATACATCAATCGCCATAACGATCAAGCATCATAGAAATAATATAAGAATTACGTTTGAAATACAACATTCTCTATTTATATTAAAAATATTCTGTGATTTATTTATTTTATCGTCATGATAAATTTCTTTCTAATATTCCCATCTCAGATATTCCTGGAGAATTGTATTGAATTGAATTGTAATAAAACTAAATGTCTTAATAAAGGCTTAGATGTGTTATATTATCAGTGATTTTTATATAAAATAAAAAATATTTGACCATGGACCACTATCTGGCATTATTTAATGGAGACCTGTGAATAGATGTGAATTATTCCGGCATAACCTGCCTCTTCCCTGACGGAGATTCTGTCCCTAGCTTCTCCAGCCTGGTCATAGTGCTTTGTATATATTTCGCTTTACACGTCCATTGGGGCTTAAAAAAACATTTTATTTTGGTTAGCAGCCCCGTAAATAAAGATATTTCCGTAGATGTGAATTATCCCGGACGAGCCCTTTTTTTTTTTGGCTCAAAAACCATACACTACGGTTAGTAACCCGTATATTCTCTCTAGATGTGAATTACCCTTGTATCATAAACCTTTATGATAGCGTGTAGAGTTCTCATAAAACGAATGGTGCACGCGGGAGAAATAAAATTTGATTGAGATTACGCTCCAGGAATCCTGGGTTACCTCAAGAGAGATTAGATGTGAATAGACCACGATATTGTAGATGGAAGAGAATAATGTCTACGAACAAGTGTATATGATCACTATTCAACAACAACAAAAAGCCTTTATTTAGGGTCACTGACCCTATACAGGATTCACCAGAGGTATGCATAAGAACAAAGCAGTGAGACAAAGGAAACAACGATATAGACAGAAGAAAAAGAAAAAAAAACAAGAAAGAGAAAGAGGGAAGCAAGAAAAACAACACAAAAAGAATAGCAGTAAGAAAGTGAGGAGTGAGTGTCACTTGGCCTTCTTCTGAGATATGGACTTGTGGAAACCATAAAACGCCGTAGCAATATACTTATTCTGGGTCATATTGTCAATAATTATTGATGGAAGTGAATCACAGAGTTGCCCAGTTTTGAGTATAAGGGTTCTTCTTTCTTCTTTCAGAGCAGAGCAATCAAAAATATGATCACCATTCAATCTATCTCAAACAAGATACTCAAAGACTTAAACTAATTCAACTTGGAAGAGAAAGAAGTCACAAAATTCAGCAAAGAAATCATTCGTTCAACTTCAAAATTAAACAACACTTCAATAATTAAGAAAAAGGCATCTCATGATCGTGTAAAGTTTTAGTTACACAATCAGGAAATGCCTTTTTCTTAATTTATCCTCCTGATCCCAGTACAATTTCACTTTTGTTTCTACACGAAGTAATTGTAAATGCGACGGTGGAGCTAAACAAGCTTAGAAAAATTGACTTTGAACTAGCATTTCAACAGCTTTTTTCACGCTGGAAAAAATGTGTAGATAACCAAGGTTCCTATTTTGAAAAATTTGATGTTTAAATTACTATACTAGGAATAAATTAATTAATTTAAAAAAAGTTCGGGAACTTTTTATCCTACCTTGTATATTTAAAGAACGCTTCAAAAAGTTCTTCAAAATCAAGGCGACTTCAATCTCCGATTTGCGTCGTCCTGATTCTGATGTTTAGCTAGGAACTCCTCATTCAACCGCTAACCTTCTTTAGAGGGCCACCTCGACTCATCACCAACTGGGTTTGTATGTTCCTGGTCTTTTCCTGAAGATAATCGTCTATTAAAGAGTAGATAGAATCAGGATAAGTCTCATTTTGGAGTTTAAGGAGAATGGTCGCTCAAGGAGGTTGTCACTCAACAGATGGCCGATGTTCTACCATAATTGCTGATATCGATGAATCCCTATTGAAATAACGTGAGATGACCTGCCGTTGTAGTTGAGACGCGAAGAAAAGGTTAAAGTTGACGAAACCTCCTATAGAAAGAGAGGAATAGCCATCGAAGAAGAGAGTGAATTTGATATTCGGCTAGAGGGTCAAAAATCAAAATCGGTATGTATTGTAAATCAGTGAACCAAAATTCAACCAAGAAAATGAATGCAATTTTCGATCTTTTTTAATATTTGACAATTCGGAAGTTATTTTTAAGGAATAAAATCGTCCGACAAAAAAGTAAAATTTGACATAATTGTTCCACAGAAATAAAATATGAAGATAATAGAAATATGAATTCTTAGACGAATGCCAGTGTCAGGTTCTAACCAGAGTTAATGTTTACCCAACTATAATGGTTGTAATAAGGGTTTATTAATATTAATGACATTATAATTCGTTAGTTTAGTAGTGCATTAGAACCTCCCTGTAAAGGACACCTAATTACAGAGCCAAAGTGTCTTTTAGAGAGAGGTGTCCTCTTACTGGAGAGTTACTAAATAGTAAAAATGGTAATTTTGCAGATGAAAACTGTCCTTTGTAGAGAGGTGTCCTCTAGCGAGAGTGTCATTTCAAGGAGGTTCTGCTATATTATATTCCGGGGTTTGAGACTATGATAGTGTCTCCTTCCAGACTATATCTTGGCAGAGATTTTTCCCGGATTGGTTACATATTGTGGAGACACGCATGAAGAACAGACATATAATTTGATTTATAGACTTTTTATAGATATAAAATATATAACCTGGATGAGATTTATCTATAAAATTAAAGGTTACCTCTCCGCGTCAAAATAGATGCTAAGCCCGCTCTGGACTGAAGAGGGCCATTAGCCCGAAACCATGAAAAAGACATCTCCTGATCGTGCAACTAAAAGTGAGTGATGGCTTGCGCCATCTGTCGGAATAAATATCAACTAATCGTTAATTTTTAATTATTCCAGAATTGACTAATTACCCATTCTTGATTAATCAAGATCAGGAGATGTATTTTTCTTAAAATACAAGAGAAGTTGTTCTAAGAACGAGGAAAGTTGGAGGACAACTGAAAAATGAAATGTATTAAGATTCTCTCTATAGATAAGAAATAAAAATGTAGAAAACGAATAAATAAAAATGTTTTGAAAATATTTAAATGAGAAAAAGAGATCTTTTTTTCTTTAAAATTGCATGTAGCTAGAAAATGGAGCTTGTTAACAGCGATGGCATTTCTCTAAGTATAATTAAATTCTTTGGGAACATTCGGACCAATCTTTATTTCCATTTGAATACCTTGTCTCCTCCTATTTAAATTTTTGAAAAACTTTTATTTCTATCTAACTTGGAGCTTGCTGAGTCTTTAAGGATATTTGGATGGGACAAGTGGGAAAGAAACGAAGTTTAGGGCAGCGGTTCTCAACCATTTCAGAGTTGAGTGGATTTTGAAGATTTTTAAGGATCATCCGTCCCCCTTAGAAGTCCCAACCAATCCATTCCGAAAGCAGCATGAAATAAGAGGATGTCGGGCGTGAGTCTAGCGCCATTACGGTAACCGTGAAGACTTCAAAGAACTCTCCAAAGAATTCTAAAAAAAAAAAAAGGGGGGGGGGGGGGAGGGCTGACTAACGGGACACTGGTGAAAGCTGGGATTATAGTCGCTGACGATCTGTTCTGATGGATAACTAAATAAATGATAATGTACAAAAATAAATAAGAAAAATATAGAAGAGGTCAGGTGGTGATATTAAAAAAAAAAGCATATCTTGACCGTTTTTTCACATGAACATTTTTAGATGGCAGATATTCATCTAGAGAAATAAAAATCAACTAAACGTTAATTACACACACAAAGTGGGTAATTAGTCAATTATGAAATAATTAAAAATCAACGATAAATTGATATTTAACCCGACAGATGGCGCAAGCCATCAGCAACTTTTAGTTGCACGATCAGGAGATGTATTTTCCATGGTTTCGGGCAAATGGCCCTCTTCAGTCCAGAGTGGGCTTAGCATCTATTTTGACGGGAAAGGTGACCTTTATTTTTATAGATCAATCTCATCCAGGTTATATTTTCTATCTATAAAATATCTATAAATTAACATATATGTCTGTTCTTCATACGTGTCTCCACATAAGACCAGCGATCTTATACAGATTCACCACAGGAAGAAATAATAGATGGAGCTCCTATATATCCAAACTTTAATTAAAAAAAAAAAAAAACATAAGACACCGCAACTATCTTTATTTTCTTGGTTAAAGAAATTTTAGTTAACTGAAGAAGGGGTTACCGGAAAGCTTCCTTTAACCAAGCAAATAAAACGAGTTGCGGCATCCTATGTCTTTTTTTTTTTTTTGTAATTTATCGAAATCCTCAATGCTTATATGTGCGCGGTCAGGGTATACCTACTTTATAAATGACAATGTCAGAAATATCAGATGGAATCAAAATATTCGTCAAATGGCAACGGCATCGGTAAAGTTTGATAACTATTGCAGACGGTGAAGGACGAGTGGCCGGCCATTAGCTAACTCCACTTCAATGAAAGAGCTCACAAACTTCCAGTAATGGAAGAACGAATGAATTAAGTACTGTAAGAATCGTACATTGATAAGCTTAAATTACAGACGAGTATAGTTGAGAGAATGCTATCTTTTTGGAATGAATTTAGCTTTACTAAATTCTATACAGATGGTTTCGCATTAAATAAAAGATTTTAACGCCCAACAGGTAAATGCACCTATTTTAGCGACACGTGTTTCAATTAGAATCAACTTCCTACCATCATTACTGCAATCAGGAAAAGATTGGGAAGGTTTGGTTCATCAATGGTGAATTCTTCCGACTCTTTCATCAGTTGAATCTACCATAGATTATCGTATTGGAATGTTCTGCTTTTATAGTCGGCAATTTGGAAGAACTTTAGTGGTGAAGGTATTTAAGTGGATTATAAACCATAAGCTAAATTATAATCAACTTCCAACCTTCCCTACTGCAATCAGGAAAAGATTGGGAAGGTTTTGATCATCAATGGTGAACCCATTCAACACTTTCATCAGTTGAATCTATTATAGACTATCGTATTGGAATGTTCTGCTTTTATAGTCGGTAATTTGGAAGAACTTTAGTGGTGAAGGTATTTAAGTGGATTAGGAATTATAGGCTAAAAATTATAATCAACTTCCTAGCGTCTCTACTGCAATCAGGAAAAGATTAGGAAGGTTTGGTTTATCAATAGTGAACCCGTTCAACACTTTCATCAGTTGAATATATCATAGACTATCGTATTGTAATGTTCTGCTTTTCTAGCCGGCAATTTGGAAGACCTCTAGTAGTGAAGATGTTTAAGTGGATTAGAGAGGAATTATATATAAGCTCTTAAACAGAATAAATGATCACAAATATTGTACGGAGAGGATTACTTTTCCGTAAATAATTCACAAATAAGACTTTTAGGTATAAGTTAACTTTATTTTGCGTTGCATGTATTCTAACAAGTCATTTTAAACATAAAATATTTGCATATTAGTGACCCACCTAAAGAAATTTCGCGACATATCAGCCCGACATGTCACTTTGGGAAACAGTGTCCCAGAGAGAGAAGGCAGACAGAACATTAGAGCATTCATCTATTTATAGAACGGTACGCGCTAATTGCAGAACAGGACTAAGGTTTCTAGAAGGAAGAGGGATATCATGTCTGGAACATCTTCCGCGGTAAACACCTTCCTGGATCCAACAGCTTGGCGAGGTTGTCTCTGGTGCTTTTCTATCTTGTTCGATTACTGGTTGGGCTCGAAAATCTTACACTTTAGTTATTAAACCGTAAAACCATATTCTCTCTTGTTCGGTTACTATTCAGTTGTAAATATAGAGGCTGCCTGGCCGGCATTCATAGTTCTTCAAATTGAATTCGAAGTTAGCTTCTGATAGAAAGGATTGAGAACTACTCATTTATTATATAGAGTCGTCTCTTCATCGCGATTATCTCAGAAGTAAAATGGTCTGTTTTTGTTAATAAGACTGGAAGCATTCCTTAGTAGTAGGATGACTTAGCTACAATATAAAATAGCTGCCTATGAAATAAGGAACAGACCCCATGTGCAGTTGCCCTTAACTTTTAGTGCATACGCTGTTCATCCTTAGCCTCTGGAACCTTAAGAGCCTTTACAGGGTACTATCATCCGGTCCAGCTAAACCCAATTTTATTTATCTGTGAGTGTTACTGCTCCCTTCTTCTTTCGAAGCCGGCAAAAAAGGTAGAATCAAATAGATTTGTACTACGACTGAATAGTTCTTAAAATTAAAGATACTTCGATCAGTAAATCTTTTTATTATCTCTTTACTGATCGAAGTATCTTTAATTTTAAGAACTATTCAGTCGTAGTACAAATCTATTTGATTCTGCCTTTTTTTGCCGGCTTTGAAAGGAGGAAGGGAAGCAGTAACACTCACAAATAAACAAAATTGGGTTTAGCTGGCTAGGATGATAGTACCCTGTAAAGGCCCCTGTTCCGGATGCTAAGGATGAGCAGCGTCTGTACTAAAAGTTAAGGGCAACTGCATATGGGGTCTGTTCCTCATTTCATAGACAGCTATTTTATATTGGAGCTAAGTCATCCTACTACTGAGGAATGCTTCCAGTCTTAATAACAAAAACAGACGCTTTTACTTCTGAGATAATCGCGATGAAGAGACGAATCTATATAATAAATGAGTAGTTCCTAATCCTTTTTACTAGAAGCTAACTTCGAATTCAACTAGATTTTGGCTAAATATAGAAGTATATGTTAAAAATTGGTATTAGATATTGTAGCGTAGAAATCAAGTCTTTGTATATCTGAAGATGTGAAAGTATTTATTGATGACGTCACGGCGACTAGTCGACAATTATTAACCAAACTATATACAGCTAGAGAATATCGAGCAAGCAAGCTAGGTGACTAAATGATGATTTTACAAATAATAAATCTGTTTCCAAATATTTTCACTGAATAATTAAATTCAATAATAAATTATTTCTTCGCCACAATATTTATAGCGTGTTTCGGAATGATTGGGTAGTTTTCCAAGATTATAACAAGATTAATCGATAAATTTTAGAATTCACTAGGCTCGCTTTGTGATCAATAAATGACCTTATAAATATGTAAAATACATTACATCCAGCTATCGGAAAACCGTTATGCCCTCTTTGTTCGTAATGAGCTCACAAATAAAGTTGATGTATGATTCAATAAATCTAGCGCTTTAACAAATGGAATCAAGGATTGTTGTTGATGTTGTGTCCAATGAAGAGCCTCAGATATCTCCATACATCTCTATTACAGAAGTTGCAATGTTCTCTATCTTGGGTGTGTATACTGTATTGTTGTTGTTGTCGTGTCCAATGAAGAGCCTCAGATGTCTCCATGCATCTCTATCACAGCAATTGCAATGTCCTCTATCTTGGGTGTATAAAGCTGCTGCTCTGGGTCCATGTCAATATTTTGTGCGGCCATTAATCAATAATTGCACAGCGCTATAGAATTGGAACAAAAACATACAACAAACCTCAATAACATCCCACTGTTGTTATTATTGACAATTGGGAACCGGGAAATTATCCTTAAAAAAGATCCATTACACGTTAAAATAGTTCTATTTGTATAATAATCTTGATCATCTTTGCACAAATACACTTATTGCTTTCACTCATATATACCTTAAAACATATACAAGGGTCATTCCAAGGGTATCTTCCAAGTAAAGGAATTTGCTTTTTTTTTGCTTATCCCTAGTACAAGTGGTACAGGGCATGATAATCATGGTAGGTAGAAGAAGACAACTGCTTTTACTGTGAGTGTTCCACATGTCTACACATGCGAAAAGCAGTTCGACTTTGCACTTACAAATGTGCCAGAGAACCGTTTGGTTACTTGTACTCGCTGGTGGGGTTGGAATTTTGCAAGAGAATCGAAGTACATTGGAGTATATTTTTTTTTTATTCAGAAAAAAAGTGCCCAATGCGGGAATCGAACCTGGGTCGTAGCGATCGAAAACCAACGAGTTTAGATAATTCTTCCACCGCCCCCAAGTGGTTGCATTGAATTAGCGAAGTCCCTTTCAAAGAACTCGTCAAAGATCCTTAATCAATAGAGCTACTTAGCTGTAAAGACAATGAAGTTTTCAACAAGCAGTTTCAAAATAGGAATTTATTTAAAAAGAAAACAATTAGCCTTTCACCTTCTTAAGTAGAAAACTATGGAAAAGGTCTTTGTGAGAATTAACAAAGATATTGTAGAAGGTAAATAGATAAATACGAGACTTTATAAAATGAAAGGATTTAAAAGCACGAATGTTTCTTTTATACATAATACAAACTTCTACTGCCCTTACTGCAATGAAAAAATATATTGGGAGGGCTTGGCTCATCAGTGGTGAACCCTCCCAGCGGTTTCGCCAATTTAATCCACCAGACCGCTTCTCAGAGCTCTAATACTGTATTGGACGATTCTGCTTATATACGCAGCACTGAAGGATGGAATCTCAGAAATGGTTTTCAAGAAAACTATGGACATAAGCTTATAGGACAGTAGTATTATATTCAAACGAGACTTTATATACGTTTATATTTATTAGCATAATGGCGTAAAAAAAAGATAATAACCTAAAATTATTTTTATCATTAATTTGGTCAACCCAGCTTCCTTGAAGTACTCCTAAATTTAATTTACAAAAGTAATAAGGAAAATATAGATGTAATTTTTTGAAGCATCATATACGATAAGCAGATGATAAAATGAATAGATGATTGTGTATTAAAGAAATGAAATCAAACAATCAGCGTTTATATGCTTCTATGTACTCCTGTTGAAGGACAGAGATGTCCGAAAACTTGAGATTACGTTTAATAAAGATGAAGAAACGCATCTCCAGAAGCCTGTGACATTTGTTTGATGATATCCAGGAGATTTAAATCTATTGATTAAACAAATTCCATTGCAGTAAGGACACAGTAGAAATTGTTTTATTTTTAAAAGAATCATACGCGTCTATAATAAAATTTTACACAAAATAAATTTACTGGCAATGCGTTTCTTTTAAATATCAACAACAAAACAACAAAAAAGCCTTTATTTAGGGTCACTGACCCTATACAGGATTCACCAGAGGTATGCATAAGAACAAAGCAGTGAGACAAAGGAAATAACGATATATACAGAGTAAAAAGAAAAAAAAAGAATAAGAAAGAGGGAAGCAAGAAATCAACACAAAAAGAGTAGCAGTAAGAAAGTGAGGAGTGAGTATCACTTGGCCTTCTTCTGAGATATGGACTTATGGAAACCATAAAACGCCGTAGCAATATACTTATTCTGGGTCATATTGTCAATTATTGATGGAAGTGAAGCACAGAGTTGCCCAGTTTTGAGCATAAGGGTTCTTCTTTCTTCTTTCAGAGCAGAGCAATCAAAAATTCTTTTAAATATCATCAAATATTATCTCTACAGACCTTACTGCAATGATATAAGTTATTGAATGAGAGGGCTTGGGTCATCAGTAGTGAACCCTCTCAGCGGTTTCGCCAAATTAAGGGTTCACTACTGATGAGTCAAGCTCTCTCATTCAATAACTCATATCATTGCAGTAAGATCTGTAGAGATAATATTTTATGATATTTAAAAGAAACGCATTGCCAGTAAATTTATTTGTGTGAAATTTTAACGATAGATGGCAATTAAATTTAATTTAGCATCTATAATAGTTTCCAATTTTCATAACAGATGGTGCTCTAATGTATCATAAATCAATTGATAAAGAAATGTTGCAATGTTCTATTCAAGATATGAGTGACCTACAATCCACCAGAGTGAGTATTCACCACCTCGTCTACTTGGTCGTACTGTACAAATCAAGGAAGTTTATAATACAGCATAATGTGGCTTATGATAGTAGAACGACGTTTAACAATTTTACCGAAAATGTTTCTTTTGAATGATAGATCATAATTTATTTTAAAGAGAAATTGGGTTCGATTCTCATCCCTGGACACTTTTATTTTTCTGTTTACCATTACTCTTTACAATTCATTCTTTCGTACTTGTCTCCATACATTATTGTCGTGTCCAATGAAGAGCCTCAGATGTCTCCATACATCTCTATCAGAGCAGTCGCAATGTCCTCTATCTTGGGTGTGTATACTGTATTGTTGTTGTTGTCGTGTCCAATGAAGAGCCTCAGATGTCTCCATGCATCTCTATCACAGCAATTGCAATGTCCTCTATCTTGGGTGTGTAAAGCTGCTGCTAAGGATAGAAATAGTCGTTATTTCTCCTTAAAATAAATTACGATTTTTCGTTCAAAAGAAACATTTGCGGTAAAATTGTCAAATCAAGGAAGGCTCACCATAAATACACATCTCTTTTTCTCCACAGCATAATGAAGTCGCGTCAGTGCGGAGATCTTTATTGTGAATAGAAGGACCTTTTTTTTTTTATTATTCCAAGAACATATTGCTATAGGTCGTGAAAATTCACGGTGGACAAAGAGGAGAGAATCATACCCAGGATTCCTGGAGTGTCAAACGCCAACTACCTGGCATGGTGGATAGGAGCTTGTTACTGCCTATATTGGGGAAATGCAAGATATTTCTACACATGTAAAAGTACAAGTACCATGTTACAGAATTGGATTGGAGTTGTCAATAATCAGGGATCATTGAAGAATTTCTTTCTTGAAAGATCATCTAGGAATTCAAATGCGGATCGAGACAGCAGTTATCCATCTTTACCTAGCTCACCTCTCTGCCATCTGAATTTAATTGTATAAAGAACAGATAACTTGAATACGTTGAGAGATGTTTTGTTAAGACTGGGGAATTAGGGAAATAGAAGGGCGATAAATTACATGGCATTGTAATTTTAAATGGAGGCTTTGAGAATATCATTTATTTAATGATTAACTTTAAATATAAGTACAATGAAAGGGGTTAGAATTAAGCTCAATTCTTCAATAATTATTTTTAACCGTAGCGAGAACGAAACAATAGTTAAATCCCGACCACATTCTTGCATAGATTTCTACAGGATGCTGGAGCGGGACTTCAATCCAAAAGTCAGCAAACCTCTCACAGGATGCGGGCGATGCAGCACATTAGGGTTAATTGTTGCCAATATCTACAAATTGATGGCCTTGCGACATTTGCAAACTTCCTCTCTACTGGACAAGGTGAAGGTTTGCCATGTGGTGGCTGAGTGTAACTTGCTAGGAGAATATATAACAGATGTAAAACTATGTTGGACAGAGGTCAGGAAAGACGGAGGTTTGCCATGTGATGGCTGAGTGTAACTTGCTAGGAGAAGATATAACAGATGTAAAACTATGTTGGAAAGAGGTCAGGAAAGACGGAGGTTTGCCATGTGGTGGCTGAGTGTAACTTGCTAGGAGAAGATATAACAGATGTAAAACTATGTTGGAAAGAGGTCAGGAAAGACGGAGGTTTGCCATGTGGTGGCTGAGTGTAACTTGCTAGGAGAAGATATAACAGATGTAAAACTATGTTGGAAAGAGGTCAGGAAAGACGGAGGTTTGCCATGTGGTGGCTGAGTGTAACTTGCTAGGAGAAGATATAACTGGGGTAGAACTAAGCTGGACAAGGAAAGACGGAGGTTTGCCAGATTCTGAAAGATCCTAACAAGATAACTCCAAAATAATTTTACCTAGTACTCTAATATACAGATGAAATATTCAGTTTAATAAAAGTACATATAAGGGGGACGATGGACGATAAGGGTTATCGTCTGTTATTGTCTGCCGTGAGGTCCCCGGACTGCGAATACATTGTCTCCCTCGGTCATACTGCTCTATCCTTATACTCATTTACATATGTCCCTTCACATATTTGCATACCCTACTCTATATACAGATGAAATATTGAGTTTAATAAAAGTACATACAAGAGGTCGGCGGACGATAAGGGTTACCATCTAGAATGAAAAGACAGTAGTTAAGATCTCCTTCTAATTATTTAGAAGACTCTTAGTCGTTGGGGAAGCCTCCTAGACTGTAAATATTTGTATATAAGTCTTTTTGATCATAGTTTCCCTTAAGGATCGGTGGAAGGATGATCTAAACCGTTGGTTTCCGACCGCTACGACCCGGGATCGAATCCCGCATTTAAAACTTTTTTTATAATAAAAAAATAAAAATAAATAAAAATGCTCCAATGGCCCCGATTCTTGAAAAATTCTAACCCCACTAGCGAATGGAAGTAACCAAACGAGGCTCTGGCACATTTGTAAGTGCAAAAGTCGAACTGCTTTTCACATGTATAGACATGTGGTGTACTTACAGTAAAAAAGCAGTCGCTAAATACCCATCATGATTATCATGGCCTGTACCACGTGTACTTAGGATAATAAAAAAAAAGTACATACAAAGTACCAACGGGGTATTACTTCCAGTGAGTTATCAAGACATCGTGATAGGTCGGTTGTTGAGAGGCACGGCCACGATGGGCCAAACAGCCGTAGCTATCGACAAACGGCTCGGTCAATATTCGGACGTGTTGTTGATTCCAATAAACGGTGACAGTCGAGCTGGGCAAAGTCATCCTTTTACCATCGGATCTCTTTCTTTCCGTATATTTATTTTCTAAGTATTTTTTATCTTAATTTATTTTATTTAAAATAAATTTTAAATAACGTTTTAGCTTTTTTAGACGACATTTAGTTATACAAATACGTCATGCTTGGAATATCGTGAAGCTAACAGAACCCAACGTGTGTAAAATAGCGTGGAACTAACAGAGCCCGACATGTGTAAAATATCGTGGAACTAACAGAGCCCGACATATGTGAAATATGGTAGAGCTAACACAGTCCAACATATGAAGATAGATCGTGACACCAAAAAGCGCTGGCAAGATCAGTACATTGCGGCAACAGGGAGCAACGTTGGGACCACTTACTTCATGGTCCAGCTAGCCTTGGAGAAGTCCCAAGTCTGTCACGTAAACACCCGATTGTCTGCCGTGAGGTCCCCGGACTGCGAATACATTGTCTCTCTCGGTCATACTGCTCTATCCTTATACTTATTTACATATGTCCCATCACCACACATTTGCATACCCTTCTCTCGCTGATCTACTCTACATACGTTTGTCCTTATTGTCTTAGAGATTAGTCGCTAAAATTAGGCAACTAATACACGGGTGTAAAACCCGCGTTGAATAAGTTAATAAACAATAAATTGCTTTAAGGATGTCCGATTCTTGAATGAACTCAATTCCACCAGTGAGTGCAAGTAACCAAACTAGGTACTGGTAAGTTAGAAGCCCAAATTCGAACGGCTTTCTACTTGCGTTGACATGTGGTGTACTTACAGTATAAGCAATCCCTACCACTATCATGACCTGCATTATATGTACGTGGGATATGTAAAAAAAAATACATTGCTTTTGAGGCATTATTATTTCTTAAGGCGTCTATCGTTTTCACCATTAGGTATCCAAAATACCTCGAGTTATACCCATATGTTTTGAAGATTGTAGACCATGCTAGAATAAAATAGTAAATCCTGTATTCCTGGAAAAGACTATCAGAGAAGAAACTTGCCTGGCGTTTCCACCGAGATTGGCCACCATTCACATTAAATTAAAAAAAAAATAATAAATAAAAAAATTAAAAAGAAGAAGAAAAAAATCGAACTAAAGTGTCTCAACAGAAAAAGCCAAGGATAGTTGTTAGCGATATCTGTATGTTTCGAGGATTAGGGCTATAAATTAAAATAATTTCATGCAAAAATAAGAAATAGATTGACACAGTAAGTGACTTGAATCCCAGAACACCTCTAACAACTTGGATTGAAGACATGGATCAATATCAGAGACTGAAAGATTGCGACAATGGATGGAAGACCTGTGAATCAAAGATGATGGTGCTTGAAGATGATGAAGAACTAGCGAATCTACAACATTCGGATGACCTAAGTTGGACCATTGCAGAATGACGTGCAAGAGACCCGCGCTATCTTGGCCAATTATGTCTCGGCCGGGCCTTATCAAGCCCGAGTTTGGTCAGGACAGGTCATCCTCGGCGCTTCAACTGGGCAGAGAAACTGGAATACCTGAGCTGGAATATATGGATGAAAAATTATTTCTTATATACAGACAGTCAATTCTTGATTTGAAATCAAACCAGAGGAGCAGAATTCCTCGGTCTCAAATGTGATTGCTCTTTTTCGTGCGAGAAAATACAATCATGGACAAAACTTATGGAAGTAGAAAGTCATTGATATTGCCGGCGTCTATTTTTATTTTTGAAGGAGACAGAGGCAATTTTGTTCACACTTAGTTATCTCGTGTGTCTCCAATAAAGGTCACAATGTATCAAGTATCAGAGTTATTGTCTGAATTCCGATATACATGCTAAAAGGTACAACTTCTTTAGTTTTTTTTCATGAGTGTATTGGCCTTAAATACTATTCAGTCTCAAATAAAGAATAGAATGTGTATATAATCATTTAGAGCTTCTTAAATAGAATATGTGAGAAGCAGGCTCGAATACAATTTTATATTGGAAAACTAAAAATGTAAATAACAATTGTGGAAGTGGCAAACCAGCAATAAAGTAATAAACGATCTAATGGACTTTCTTGATGGACCCAGGGGCGGATTGAGCTATAAAATCCAACAGTCACGCCAACTTTAAAACGATAATGATCCTCATCTAAAGAGGTGAAAAAGCTATAAGGCATTGAGAGACTTGGGTAAGAGGGTAGGAGAAAGATGAATTTCATGGTATACTTTGCTGTAGAAAATGAAGCTGTGGTTTAATTTGGGAAGTTCTGGGAAGAACATTATTCTATTTGAGATTCCACCTGAGGCCTGGAATAGACACGGCAGCCCTTACGTCACTACAAGCCCGTCAAATGTTATCGTCCGTCTCTCAAGGCTGCTTTTATAAACTTGGTATTCCTTCATTGTTCCGTAATTATAATTTGTTTCTGTCTTTTTCATTCCTTCTCTACATCTCTGAGGATAGTACTGCTTTTATAAAATTGTTATTCCTTAATTCTTCCATAATTATAATTTCTTTCTATCTCTTTTTCCCCACTACTTTTATTCACCTCTCAGGATAATACTGCCTTTTATAAGCTTGGTATTCTTTTATTGTTGCGTAAAATTCGAATTTATTCCTTCCTCTTTTTCCAATCCCTTTCTATTATACATATCTCAGGATAATCTGTAGAGACAGAGAGAGAGAGAGAGAAAGAAAATAGAGGTACCCCTGGTTCCTGGAGCGCAAATTCGAAAATCATACACATTAGTTAGTAGCCCGTAAAACTATATTCTCTCTCTCGCTCTCTGGAGCGCAAATCGCCAACTACCCGAGCTCGTAGATAAGACTAAAGGTCTTAAATAAAAGGTATTTATTGATTGATAATGTAGACATGTGTGGTACGGTTACACTACCACAATCTTACAGAATTTGACATGATTAGAATAACCTACACTATAGTCTACATTTGCTGTAACAAGTAGAAAAGACGATGCTCTTCTGGGGTTTTACAACATCGGATTACAAGATAAAAGTGTATTTCAAAATACATAATCAAGTACTCCGCAAAAAAGTTTCTTTACCAATTTATTAACATTCGCTTTCGGATTTTAAAACTCCTCTACAAGCCTTTCTTCAAATTATGAAGAGATTTTTTAACTCGAAAGATTGCGAATGTTAATAAATTGGTAGTGACGAGTATCTTTATTTAAATAAAGATTCGAAATGATATCTGACGATTCTTTCTCTTGTAATTAATAAATTGGTAAAGAAATATTTTTTTCACATTGTGTCGCGATCTCACGCAATTCTGGCCTTAACTACCCGTTTCATGATTTTTCAGGATGCCTTGAATGACCAATTTTTTGGTCGTTGAGGTACAGCTTGCACCACGCTGATGAGGGCCAACAGCCCAAAACGCGTCCGTGGTTAGCTTTTCTTGATTAATCAAGAATGGGTATTTGGCCAATTCTGGAATAATTAAAAATCAACGAGAATAGTTGATATTTATTACCATAGATGGGGCAAGCCATCAGCAACTTTCAGTTGCACGATAAGGAGATGCCTTTTTCATACTTTATTAAGTGTTTTATAATATTTTCTGCGCTTTTAAAATGCGATGGAATAACAGTGTATGTATGTATTTAGTTAACGCAGGTTCCTGGAACGTACAGCCAACTACCCGCACTTGGAGCAATACAACGTAGAAAGCGGCAACTTCTAAATTTAAAATTCTTATCAGGAAATGTTATCAGAGCATAAAAAAAAATGGTATCAACAACTCCTTCACCGGTGGACGTTCACCGATATCTCCACAATTACATATTGACACTTGATAAAGAAGAATCTCCGAAAGCTTGTGATAAGAATACTAAAAACAAAAATAAAGTTTTAAAATAAAGATAGGAGGTTGTTGAGAGATACGTATATTTTATTGGTGATCTTGTCAGCGTTCTATCAGCCAATAGAAGAGCATTTGTATTTGACACCTTGCCACGTTTCCACCAATAAGAGGACGTTTATCAACCTTATCTTCTATATATATATATAAAAATCCGGTATACATAATGTCCGGTATACAAATTCGCAGTAGTTCACTAATTCAAACCAAAATTTCCATACATAGGTAACAAATACGGGGAAGACGATAGGCTATTTTAAAAAATATATAAATCAATTATTAAAACTATATATTCAAATTATACTACTTAGCTCACGAACAGCGCCCTCTATCAAAGATTAGATTAAATTATGCTGATGCGCAAACAAATAGATAATGCTAATAACAAACAATTATAAAAAAAATCTTATCTGAATATATATCACTCGGGTAGATATGCACACGGGTCAATCCCGGGTCACCCGTCTAGTTATAAATATAAAACAAACCTTATAAGAACCTTAGTATCCACCAATAAGAAGACGTTTTTCAACCTTCTGTCTTTATTTGAAGCAATACCGGGTAATTTCACTTGGAACAAATAAGACTTATCTTATTTCTACATAGGTCATTCTCGGTTTAAGACCTGTCGGATTTAAGACTCAGTTTAATTTCAATAATCCTTTGAATCAATATCGAGTAAAAACATCAGACCTCCAGGGAAAAGTGTCTTTTTAAACACTTTTTAATCTCTAGCTTTCAGACACAAACGTCCTTCTACAGGAGAAAACCTGGTATAATGATTTCTACTGTAGTAGGGCGTTCATGGCTGAAAGCTAAATTTAATTGCTATTTATCGATAAAATGTGTAACAAATAAATTTACTGGCAATGTGTTTCTTTTCAAACATATCATCAAATATTATCTCTACATACCTTACTGCAATGTAGTATTATATATAATACTAGCCGAATAACCCGGGCAACGCCCGGGGTTTACCCGATTAAATGCTTTTATTCAAATACTATTCGTTACAATTATAAATTTAAAATTATAAATTCACAAAAGCAAACGGTGACAAAATTGATTATTAAGAATTGTTGCATGATGACTCTGATAACTGTATATATTAATATAATTGCAGTAAGGTCTGTAGAGATAATATTTGATGATATTATCTAAAAGAAACACATTGCCAGTAAATTTATTTGTTACAAATACCTCTCATTATTTGGAAGATTCATAGTCGTTGGGGGAGTCTCCTTGACTGTATATATTTGTATATATGTCTTTTTGATCATAATTTCCCTTTTCACCGTATATCTTAAATTAGTGTATATGTGTCGTATACCATTGGTGGATATGGCGCTGGACGAGTGGGTAACATCCTCGATTCCCGACAGTCATGAACCGGGATTGAATCTCACGTTAACATTTTGTTTAATATGTGAATAACTCACATATTATTCATTGTTTCAATTATCATAAACTAGGTTGTTCTTTTTGAGAGGTACCTAATAAATTGATATTGGAACAATTGGCGGATATTAACAGAAGAGTTGAGAATGAAGAGAAGAAGAGAGCGTCATGCAGATCGAGGCCGCCAGACAGTTAAAGAGGAAGTACTTGGGACACAGCCGGCGGTTGTAAAACTTTCACTGGAATGCTGCCGTCCCTTCACTGACTGCCTGACTGTATTGATGGTGAGATTGGAGCTTCTCGACCTGAACTGTACATTCCATGTTGGCGGCCCACCGAGAAACCACCCGGTTGTGTCGATGTCCCAGAAATGTTTACGTCTTAGTAGAAAAGGCCTCCTCAAGGGCGATCGATAATTTGACAAGTGAATAATTAATAAATAAAAAAAAAAAAATAAAAAAAAAGCTTTTATTTAATTGCACTAAAAAGAAAAAAGAAAATAGTTTATATTCTGTCATTGAGCAAATAGATGTATCTGAGTGAAAATAAAAGCGGCGGGGGACATTCATTATGAATTTCGAACCTAATGTGATTTAATATGTAGCAACTGATTTGCGATTTTTATGTGTTTGCTCTTCTCTAATTATGATCGTCTTTCGCCGCTTTTATTTTAACTCAAATACATCTAATTGCTTAATGACAGAAGATAAATTTTTACTGTGTTAGAATTCCTTCTATGTACCTCATAATCCAGTGTTCTATAACCGATGTGTGTTGTGAGCTTAAGAAAACAATGCCGCATAGTTTACAAGAATATATATTTAGATATCACCATAGTAAAAAACTTTACTAGTGAAGATAAAGAATGAGCCACAACATCAGTTTTGGAAAATTCTGATAAAAAGCCAACAACCTGTATATCATGGTTTGGGCTTTGACACTCATCAGTACAGGGGCGGCTTTGATTTCATAACATCCTACGAAAGGGGTTTTACTAAGGTGATGCATAGGGCATCATTCTGGTGCAAAAATAAAAGGAGAGATGCCTCTTTTGATACATAAATTTCATCCTCCCGCAACAATATAATTCCTATATTCCAATCCATGTGAGCTGCTGAGATAAATGTAAATGTGCCGTAAGGGTTATGGAGCACTAACCTGAATGACAACAATGGAACAATAAAAGGCCTTCACCACCTGAACTCTAAAGTCTTGACATATTCTTTTGTGTGGATATTTCCCTTGAGAACACCTACGCCTTCAGGCTGTCGGCCCTTGTAATGCTGGTTATACTTCAAAACAACAAAAAAGATGGTCTTAGAGGCATCTGAAAAATCAAGGAACGGTAATTATAGGGATTAAAGTGCGTGAGAACGTAAAACCATATGAAAAGTACTGTCTGTATTCTCGTAATAAGAGTTCTAATGGAATGTAGGAGGGGTTTACACAAGTACAAGCAGGAGGATCAGAACAGCAACAAGGTCGACGTTCACTGTAGACGCTTTTAGGCTGATGGGTCGACAACACTTTAAAGCCTAGGGACCTACAAAATGATCGCTGGGTGCAGGAACAGGCATCAGCTCTCATGGCTGGAAAATGGAACAACAGAGATGGGAGGCACCGACTCATGGGTCTTTATAATTCGGGGTGATCTTATCGATGTATATCTCGTACCCAGCGTTCTAGATGTTCCTGCAGAGTGGTGTAAGGTCCGAGGCCCTCATGGCTGGAAAATGGAACAGCAGAGATGGGAGGAACCGACTCATGGGTCTTTATAATTCGGGGTGATCTTATCGATGTATATCTCGTACCCAGCGTTCTAGATGTTCCTGCAGAGTGGTGTAAGGTCCGAGGCCCTCATGGCTGGAAAATGGAACAGCAGAGATGGGAGGAACCGACTCATGGGTCTTTATAATTCGGGGTGATCTTATCGATGTATATCTCGTACCCAGCGTTCTAGATGTTCCTGCAGAGTGGTGTAAGGTCCGAGGCCCTCATGGCTGGAAAATGGAACAGCAGAGATGGGAGGAACCGACTCATGGGTCTTTATAATTCGGGGTGATCTTATCGATGTATATCTCGTACCCAGCGTTCTAGATGTTCCTGCAGAGTGGTGTAAGGTCCGAGGCCCTCATGGCTGGAAAATGGAACAGCAGAGATGGGAGGAACCGACTCATGGGTCTTTATAATTCGGGGTGATCTTATCGATGTACATCTCGTACCCAGCGTTCTAGATGTTCTTGCAGAGTGGTGTAAGGTCCGAGGCCCTCATGGCTGGAAAATGGAACAGCAGAGATGGGAGGAACCGACTCATGGGTCTTTATAATTCGGGGTGATCTTATCGATGTACATCTCGTACCCAGCGTTCTAGATGTTCCTGCAGAGTGGTGTAAGGTCCGAGGCCCTCATGGCTGGAAAATGGAACGGCAGAGATGGGAGGAACCGACTCATGGGTCTTTATAATTCGGGGTGATCTTATCGATGTATATCTCGTACCCAGCGTTCTAGATGTTCCTGCAGAGTGGTGTAAGGTCCCAGGCCTGGTGGGTCGAGGAAGTCCTATCATCTAGCCCGAGTAAACACTGCCAGACTATCGACTGTCAGATAACCCTGGGCCACTGCCGTCTACCCACGGGCTACCACAGCCTAGCAGCCTACATTCCCGTGCCAGCTACACCCCAAGAGAGAGAGAGAGAGAGAGAGAACCAAGAGAGAACCTGTTATTCAAACCATTTCTGGCTTTAAAATTATTTGGAATTATTTTTTTTAGCCTAGGTTAAACTTGATATAAAACGCTCCTAAAAGGGCATGCTGCCACTGTTTTTTTAGAACGCCATTCTTAGTTTCTTTTATTTATTTTGGAAACCAATTATATATATTTTTTCGATTTAAAAAATTTTCGAAAGCAAAGATATTCTATTAAATAAAAGTATAATGTGTAAAAATTTATACAACATACAGCAAAAATAGAATGTTAGAACGTTAGAACTGTTGGTTTATTTAGAACATGGTGTAAGAGAACATATTGACAGCAGATGTCAGGGGGATGCAGTGCCATCGGGAAAGATCAGGGAATGTTTTTTTTTATGTAAATAAATTTATCTATAAGTATAAACGGCTTTATATATTATAAAAAAACATAGAATCTATAATAAGGATGGGAAGCTGCAAGGCTCTCTTAACTGTCCATTTGGTTAAAAAAAATCAGTGTTCAATTCTTATCATTCGAGAGAGAATGTAATTGCGTGCCATCTATACTCAAGAAACCAAACTCTTTTAGCGCGATTTTATTTCTTTTACAAATACAACTGTCTATAATGTAATTGAAAAAATATTGGGAGAGCCTGGCTCATCAGTGGTGAACTCTTTCAGCGGTTACCTCAATTAATTAACACTACCACTATGATATTGCATGCAAGTATATAATACTGTATTGGACTCTATTCTCCTTATATACCTGGTACTTTGAAGGAATTCTTTTGGTGAAGATATTCAACAAATTTATAGACATGTATAGTTAGAGGACTGTATCTAATGCTGTATTGGGCTATTATACTTATATATATACTCGGCACTGTGAAGGGATTCTTTTGGTGAAGATATTCAACTTATCTATGGACATAAATAGCTAGAGGACAATATAAATATTTGCATCGAGAAATGTTCATTCGCAAATAATTGACAAAAGGTAAGTTAATAGCATAATTTAAACATAAGAGGTATAGTTTCCTATCGTAGTATAGACATCCTAGGAGTAATTTAGCCACCCAGACCTTTCGATCCATAAGCCGAGTATAGTATGTAGTATAGACAGTAGTAATAAACGCTGTATTTATAAAATAAAATAAGAAAAATTGCTAAAATAGTTACATTTCTTATCAACATGTCGTCAAGCTGTCACCGAAAGTTTAAGATAAAGTCTCCGGCGACAAATGGAACCATTGATCCATACAATTGAAAAAAATACAAGACGGCTATCACGTTAGGATCCCACAGAGAGAGAGAAAAAAAGTATATTTGAGACCACAATTATCTTTTTACTTATCCTTTTAGTCTAAATTAGACACGATCTTGGATGTCGTGCTCGTAGAGAAGCTCAAGAACTATTCTTGTTTCTCTGTACAGGGATCTTTTGTCCTTTCCAATGCAATTTAGTATATGTTGGGGAGTGGCCTCTTTGGTTTTGCACCTAGTGCACATGGGGAAGCTTTTGGCTCCTTCTTTACAATTATCAATATTATACAGTAGAACCTCCCTGTAAAGAACACCTAATTGCAGAGCCAAAGTGTCCTTTAGGGAGAGGTGTCCTCTTATCGGAGAGTTGCTAAATCATAAAAATTGTAATTTTGCAAATGAAAACTGTCTTTTGTGGAGAGGTGTTCTCTAGCAGGAGTGTCCTCTCATGGAGGTTATACTGTATTTTTGATACCTATATCATTCTTTTTCAAATAAAACAAATTTCTACTACCATTACTACAATGATAAAAATAATGGGAGGGCATGTCTCATTAGTGGTGATTAAACTGGCGAAACCGCTGAGAGGGTTCACCATTCATGAGCTAGGCCCTCCCATTTTTAAAAATACAATTGCAGTAAGGGCAGTAGAAAATTGTTTTGTTTTAACAAGAATCATACGCGTTAAAATAGTTTAAATTTCTTATAACAAATGACATATGCTAATGTATCATATTAACGTTTATAGAGAGGTGTCCGCTAGCAGGTTGTCCGCTAAAGGGAGGTTCTACTGTATATATAATAACTACTTAAACCAGAGGGTATGTTCACATCACTCATTAGAAGCCGAGCTCTCCTGAAATTTCGTTCAAAAATTAACCAATTTAACCTAACCGAGCTTAATTACAGAATATAATTAGAAAGAGGACGATGTTCGATCGATAGGAAAGTAGAGGCCCCCCTACATCAATCTGAGATTTACCAATATATTAATAGTTTAAAATAGTATTAGATAAAATAAATAGATAGTTACACGGAATTTACGTAGATTTATCATTCTTCAAAACTTCTGGTTCTTCAAAACTTCTGATTCTTCAAATTAATGCGTAGAGGTGAAGGGAAATCAGAACGTTACAAATTATTCAAAACTGATTGAAATGTTTTTGTAGCGTGGGGTTGTTCTGAGGAATTCTGGGAATTTCTCAAAGAGATAAGGAGAGTTTGTTTGTTGTTACTCAAAGAAACAACAAATTCCTGAAGATACCTTCGTACTCTGTTGAATCGATTCTCTACAAAATACTTATATAAAAATACGTACCAAGAGTTTACAAAGCTATTCAGGCTCTCCTGGCCTCACCTGGCGATGATCCCCTGGCCACCCATCCCCAGGCCCCTCCAACAGTGCTTTATCTATATTCCGCTTTATGCGTCCATCGGGGCTCAAAAATCATTCATTTTGGTTAACAGCCCCGTAAATAAAGATATTTCCGTTTACAAAGCTACGAACATAAGAGCCGCAGCAATCTGCCCCCTTTCTCATGACTAGACTTCTCTTCTAGACTGTAGCTGTACAGCCCGGGTAGTTGGTGGTTTACGCTCCAGGAGCCCGGTTAACCACTATTTTCTCTTCTCTACGAACATAAAAATAACATTAAAATAATCAAATATATATAATAAAACGACGTTTAACAAGTTCTACCACAAATATTTATTTTTACAGAAAGAAAAATAATAATTTTCATTATTTAAGGAAAAATAACGACTATTCCTATCCTTAAGAATGAAGTATGAAAGGATGAATTGTGAAGAGTAATGATGAACGGAAAAATAAAAGTGTCCAGGGATGGGAATCGAACCCATAGTGTTCCGATTACCATGATGATGTATCACAAATATTTTTCTATGTATTCCTGTAGAAGGCAGAGATATGCTTTAAAGCTTGAGATTACGTTTGAGATAAAAGAAACTCATTTCCAGAAACCTATTGGGATTGAAGATCATACACTTTGGTTAGTTGCCTGTAAAACCATATTCTCTTTCTCTCCTTTGGCATTTGTTTGATTAATATCAAAGAGATTTGAATCAATTAACATTAAGTTAAACAAATGGAATGCCTACAACCTGAGTCATATTGCCTTTATTTTAACGGACTTCGTCATCAATTGTCTTGTTGACTGTAATTTCTTTGAAGAAGAAATTCTTGAATGGATTCAGTCAGAAATGATTCTAGACAGAAATGTCCAAACTGACCTATTTCAGACATCTCACAAATGGAATGCCCTAGTCATATTGCCTTTATTTTAACAGACTTCATCAAAAGTGTCTTGTTGGCTGTAATTTCCTTGAAGAAGAAATTCCTGAATGGATTCAGTAAACAATGATTCGAGACGGCAATGTCCAAACTGACCTATTTCAGACATCTCACAAGGTCAAATGGTACATTTGAGAATACTATTTTACTGAGGAAGATCAAGGAGAGTCGAGGAAGAAGACGACCAAGAACTGGACGTTATCAAGGAGAGGACAGAATGTCCACTAAGTTGAAAGCATCAGACTTCCGGGGATAAGTTTCTTCAATAATGTTTAATTAAGTTTCTTGTATACAGTCATAGACAAAGCTTAAGGAAGTTGTACCTTTGATCTTGTATATCGGTATTCAGACAATAACTCTAAAATATATTTGATACACAGTGACCTTTATTGAAGATACACGAGAAAACCAAGTGTGAGCGAAAAATTTACCCAGTCTCCTTCAAGGAGTGAAAAAAAAACAGACGACTGGCCACTTCAAAGAATTTCCACTTCCTTAAGTTTTGTCCATGTGTGTATATATATATTTGAAATTGACCCTCTAGTTTTCGGGCTTGAAAACCCTTCTATAGAAGAAAATGGTAAGATACAAATGTTGTATATATATTATAAATAAAAGGATTTTCTGCTTGATTTTTGATAATCTTGAGGATTATGCTATGGCAATGCAGAATGCAGTCGTGGTTAAAATCTTGAAAGTATAATAATAAAAATAGTTTTAATCAGAAATAGATTTAATTGAGCTGAAGGAATATAAAAAAAAAACATAATTTGATAAAAGTACTGCCTGGGTTAAGGCGTAAGAATAAAAAAATGAAAAACTTCTTTACATAATGTACAAAAGATTTGAGCCGGCCATCGGGAAACAACAACAATTTTTTATAGGGGAAGCGTGACCTCTGGCGGTCGATTTAGCAGAGTATTTGTATCTATGAAATATAATTTTAAATAAAATAATATTTTAATATAACATATATATATATAAAGGAAAGTTAACTCCGGAAGTCTGATGTTTTCACCTTAATTTGATTCAGGGGTTTAATTTATTGAAGATGCTCACTCCAATATCTAAATGGAATGATGCTAGAAATGTAGGACGCTGGGTCGACAGAAATCCTCTAGACCTCGCGAGAGTACATAACAAATAAAATATAAGAATTTATGAAGTGACAACAAACTACACAAACTACACTGTATACACGAACTGTAAGTAACCAGGGACTCCTGGAGCGTAAGACGTAACAATTTATTAATTGTCACCTAGAGAGAGATATTTATAACCCCGGAGAACAGAACATCAACTACCCGGGCTGTCCAGCTCACTAAGATAGACTAGTGCTAAACGCTTTTAATCACGTCCTGAGTCGATTACTGATCTGAACCAGTTGACCAGGAAGTTCCATACTGAGGTCGAGTCTGGAAAGCATGCCTTAGATGTAGGGTTGAGATGGGTCAGTCCAACTGCCTGTGGTTCTTCCGAACAGTGAGAATAAGTTGTGTCTGTCTCGAGATACCAATCATCGTCTAGATCTTAAAAGGAAGTTCTATACGGTGTAACAGAATGACTTAGTATGTATTTAACAGATAGTTCTGAAAATAGAGCAATCCATACTTAAATCATTAGATAGTAAAAATGCATATATTGGATTGAATAAAATATTTATTTGCCAATATTTCGGCTGGCTGAACGCCAACCTCTATCGAGACATGACATTTTTAATTATTATTAAACAGATTATTTATTTAAACTTTTTGTTATAGCAATTTTATCTCTATGAATTGTTTGAAAAAAAAATGCCTTTACACCCTTATGTTTGTCTTTCCTTATTTTTCTACCTACAATATATGATTATATATCTTTAATTTATATTGTGAATATAATTTATATAAACAAATCGGCTTGATTATATAAGGTAATTCAAGAATGATTTAAGATAACAATTTTGATATATTATATATCAGATGTAAAGCTTTGTAATTGCGTATTGTATATAAAAATAAGAATACAATATGCTTATACAGCATTTCTGACAATGGAACACTAGTGTGCTAGTGGATAATGTTCATTTGAATGGTATGACGATAAGGCACAATTTAGATTATAGATTATAAACACAAGATAATAAGAACATTAAGCCTCCAGGGAAAAGTTTATTTTAAAAATATTTTTTATTTTAAAATCTCTCAAGCTTTCGGTTAAGAAAGCCCTTCTTCTACGGGAGAAACTATATTACAAGAAGGGCTTTCTTGCCAGAAAACTTGAGAGATTTTTAAATAGAAGAGATATTTTTTAAAGAAACTTTTCGCTGGAGACTTAAAGTTCTTATTTTAATATTGATTCAAAGGATTATTTTATCGAACAAGATAATAAGACTAATATATTTATTTATTTGGATTTGGTCTTATTACCATGTGAATGGTATGACGTTCTAGTGTTTGGGTCATTTAGAATATTTCAACAATTTGATTTAGGTTCAAAAAGAGTTGAAAGAAGAGAAGAAGAGGATTAAGGTGAGATATAGGATAATGAAAGGGCATCCATCACCTGATCGAGCAATTGAAGGTTGGCGATGACTTTCCGCCTTCAAAAATCTATCATCTGTTGATTTTAAAGAATTCTTTATGTTATAAACTATTCGCTCTAAGTTTGATCTCTTCTTTTGATAAAATGTGTTGGTGTGTCAGTTTTATTATTATATCTGTGGATCTCGGGGAAAAGAGCTGTAAAATAGGAATTTAAAAAAAAAAAAGTCTTTAATATATCATGAACTTCATGAATTTATCTTATTTTGAAGTTTGGTGTCAAAATATGAAAAAGGGAAAGGATCTTAAAATGTTCAATATTGAACTGAGAAGGGACAAGGGAAGGAGAGGGATGTAAGGGAAGGTGACAGGAATTGTGTGAGGATGAAAAAGAAGAGCAGCTTGGAGAATCAGATGGCTGGGTGTCCGACAAGCTGTGACCCAAGTATATACCAACCTGTTGAGTCCCGCATGCACCATACGGTACGGACCATATGGTTGTAGATTCCATATCGACAGGTCTTACTACGAATTTTTTCAACACTTACGTGATATCTGACGGGGCCGTCATCCGAGATAAACATCTACGTAATCTAAATGTGGACATGCTGGGTTAGACTCACTGTTGGCGAGAGTCCAGCTGAGCGACGCTGTGTGGCGACGTTTGAGACGAAAGCGAAGTCCCTTGAGTTGATGCTGGGCTTTGAGGAGTCCAGCGGCCGCTCCGCCGCCGGAAGTCGCCTGCTTCGGTTCACCTCGCATGGCAAAATGGCCGGCGACACAGCTGCGCGCGCATCGACAGCCGCTCGCCTTAACTACTACGTCACAATAGTAGAGAGGAATATAGTTTTGTCAGCGCTGTAATTGTGACTCGGGGGATGGGGGGGATATCGGTGATTGGTAGAAAGGAATATAGTTCTGTAAGCGCTGTAATTGTGACTCGGGGGGATATCGGTGATTGGTAGAGAGGAATATAGTTCTGTCAGCGCTGTAATTGGGACTCGGGGGGGATATCGGTGATTGGAAGAGAGGAATATAGTTCTGTCAGCGCTGTACTTGGGACTCGGGGGGATATCTGTGATTGGTAGAGAGGAATATAGTTCTGTCAGCGCTGTACTTGGGACTCGGGGGATATCTGTGATTGGTAGAGAGGAATATAGTTCTGTCAGCGCTGTAATTGTAACTCGGGGAAATATCGGTGATTGGTAGAGAGGAATATAGTTCTGTCAGCGCTGTACTTGGGACTCGGGGGAATATCGGTGATTGGTAGAGAGGGCTATAGTTCTGTCAGCGCTGTAATTGGGACTCGGATGGGGATATCGGTGATTGGAAGAGAGGAATATAGTTCTGTCAGCGCTGTACTTGGGACTCGGGGGGATATCGGTGATTGGAAGAGAGGAATATAGTTCTGTCAGCGCTGTAATTGTAACTCGGGGAAATATCCGTGATTGGTAGAGAGGAATATAGTTCTGTCAGCGCTGTACTTGGGACTCGGGGGATATCTGTGATTGGTAGAGAGGAATATAGTTCTGTCAGCGCTGTACTTGGGACTCGGGGGATATCTGTGATTGGTAGAGAGGAATATAGTTCTGTCAGCGCTGTACTTGGGACTCGGGGGATATCTGTGATTGGTAGAGAGGAATATAGTTCTGTCAGCGCTGTACTTGGGACTCGGGGGATATCTGTGATTGGTAGAGAGGAATATAGTTCTGTCAGCGCTGTACTTGGGACTCGGGGGATATCTGTGATTGGTAGAGAGGAATATAGTTCTGTCAGCGCTGTACTTGGGACTCGGGGGATATCTGTGATTGGTAGAGAGGAATATAGTTCTGTCAGCGCTGTACTTGGGACTCGGGGGATATCTGTGATTGGTAGAGAGGAATATAGTTCTGTCAGCGCTGTACTTGGGACTCGGGGGATATTTGTGATTGGTAGAGAGGAATATAGTTCTGTCAGCGCTGTACTTGGGACTCGGGGGATATTTGTGATTGGTAGAGAGGAATATAGTTCTGTCAGCGCTGTACTTGGGACTCGGGGGATATCTGTGATTGGTAGAGAGGAATATAGTTCTGTCTGCGCTGTACTTGGGACTCGGGGGATATCTGTGATTGGTAGAGAGGAATATAGTTCTGTCAGCGCTGTACTTGGGACTCGGGGGATATTTGTGATTGGTAGAGAGGAATATAGTTCTGTCCGCGCTGTACTTGGGACTCGGGGGAATATCGGTGATTGGAAGAGAGGAATATAGTTCTGTCAGCGCTGTACTTGGGACTCGGGGGATATTTGTGATTGGTAGAGAGGAATATAGTTCTGTCAGCGCTGTACTTGGGACTCGGGGGATATTTGTGATTGGTAGAGAGGAATATAGTTCTGTCAGCGCTGTACTTGGGACTCGGGGGATATTTGTGATTGGTAGAGAGGAATATAGTTCTGTCAGCGCTGTAATTGGGACTCGGGGGGGATATCGGTGATTGGTAGAGAGGAATATAGTTCTGTCAGCGCTGTACTTGGGACTCGGGGGAATATCGGTGATTGGTAGAGAGGAATATAGTTCTGACAGCGCTGTACTTGGGACTCGGGGGAATATCGGTGATTGGTAGAGAGGAATATAGTTCTGTCAGCGCTGTACTTGGGACTCGGGGGAATATCGGTGATTGATAGAGAGGGCTATTGTTTTTCAGCGCTGTATATTGTCATGTAGAAAATTAGGAAAGACAAACGTCAGGATGACACATCAATCTATTTCAGAGGAGCAAGCACAAATTAAATTTGATAAAATACAACAGAAGCGCGTAATGAGGGACGTTTCACCAGAGTAATAAAATATATAAACATCAAAATTAAGAATATATATGTCGTAGCTGTTGTGGTCGAATGGAAGGGCGCGACCGTTGTGCATGTATGCGTCAAAAAAGAACTTGTTCGACACTCGTGAGCGCGCTGGCTCCCAGATTTATTTTGTACAGATTTATACATGGATGACTTTGTACTTACAATTTAACATAATAATTATGGTGAAAATAAATTATACATTTTGGGTATTATACAAATTATGATATGTACATATAATGATAAATTTGTAACAAATAAATTTACTAGAAATGTGTTTATTTTCAATAATATCATCAAATATTATCTCTACAGACATAGATATATGGTAATTTAATTTAGAAATAATAATAAATACTTTTCTGCAATTGAATAATTATCCTGTAATAATTACATGGAGGAGGATTAATAAATAATGTAGATTAGTTGCTATTGTTTGCACAATGTGTTTTTGAAAGTAAAATTATGTAACTGGGATTATAGTGTCCTAACGGGGGGGGGTCGGTGGAAGGATGGTCTAAACCGTTGGTTTTCGACCGCTACGACCCGGGTTCAATTCCCGCAATGGGCATTTTTTTCTTTTAAAAAAAAAAGAAAATGCCTCAATGGCCCCCGATTCTTGCAAAAGTCCAACCCCACCAGCGATTGCAAATAATCAAATGGTGCTCTGGCACATTTGTAAGTGCAAAGTCGAACTGCTTTTCACATGAGTAAAATCAAGGAATCCGATATGGTCCAGAGGAAACCAACTTCTCTCCCAAAATTTTAATATCTCAGAAGCATGGAAAAATTCCTGGATCAGCTCCGATATCCCAAACAAGAACCTCATCACAAGCCCAAGTGTCAAGATCCCAGGTTTTTCCCTCCCTCGACGAGAATGGGTGCTTCTAAACCGCTTTAGGACAGGACAGGGAAGGTGTGCAGAGCTGATGAAGTTATGGGGCTACACCAAAGATCCAAATTGTGCCTGCAACGTCCCACAATCAATGTCCCATATACTAGATGACTGCCCGCTGTACAAATTCAATGGAGGAATCTCCAATCTCCACTCTGTCACCCCGGAAGCCCTGAACTGGCTGAAGGCCTTGCCTCTCAGACTTTAATGACCGAGAAGTCCTCACTTCTTTTTTCTAGATTTGATTCATTTTGTCTCCTCTCTTATTGTAAAGACGTTGCTGTATCACCTCATAAGCATAAATAAATAACATGTGTAGACATGTGGTACACTTACAGTAAAAAGCAGTCGCTAACTACCCACCATGATTTTCATGGCCTGTACCACGTGTACTAGGGATATGCAAAAAAAATAGTGTCCTAACAGACTCGAATGTACCTGGATAATATTCCTTCTATTCGGCTGGTATAAAATACAATATGAGATGAAGTTGTTGTATATAATTATAATATCAATGTGGTATATATATTTAAAGGGAGAGGTGCCTCTCTCTCTATCTTGGTATTAGTTCTAGCGTTGAAGGAAGATGCGAACTTGATACTCATATATGAGTCTCTTCCCGGCTTTGCCAACTAAGCACCGCTTTGGCAAATTGTGATTTCATTTGATTCCTAGTGAATCTCATAATATCAAAGCCCGCCCTTAACTGACGAGGTCCATTAGTTCGAAACTATGTTTTCCAGGACGGGGGTGATTTCAGTTTGTTAAAGCTTGTGTTGTTATTTGTCACCGATCCGAGTCCGCTAGTGTTTGCGGAGGATATCATGGAGCTTAGTTTAAGCGTCTATTTTGAGGGGAGAAGCGACCTTTGTTTTTCATAGATCAACCTCATCTCGGAAAAATTTCCATATATAGCATTGCAGTTAGGGCAGTAGAGTTTTTGTTTTATATCCAAAAGGAACCAAAGCGCCAAAATAGTTTAAATGTTTTATAACTGATGGCACGCTAATGCATCATATATATGTGTGCGTATGATAAAACAACAGAGAAAAATAATAAAAAGGTCAGGTGTTGATATTAAAAACAAAGTAGGCATATCCTGACCAGGAGCACATGTGCTTTTTAGATGGCAGAGCGCCATCTAGTGGAACAGATATCAACTAAAAATTGATTTAACCTGTTTCCTGATTGGTCAACCCATTATCTGTTCCACTAGATGGCGCTCTGCCATCTAAAAAGCACACGTGCTTCTGGTCAGGATATGCCTACTTTGTTTTAAATATGTGTATCTGTTTGGCACAGACTTGTAAATAGAGCGGAACAGCTAGTTTAGACTCATAGGACACTATACCACGGCACATAGGATGGTCTGTACTGTGTGTCTCAGAAATATAAACGTTTCCCGATCGTAGCAGATCTGTAGAAGTCCAACATCCACACGAATTTTTCAAATCCACATACATTTCTAACTTTGCTAAGAGTGAGAGAGAATCAAAACAAACAGACGAACGTCCAAAAAAAGGCTTTCTAGTCAATCCCTATCACAAAAGCTTCCATTAGAAACGTGCCGACCATTAAAAAATGATTTAGAATGCTAAAAGCAAAGCTTAATAGTTCAGGGAGCAGCTGTGACAAATGGAATTTTTTATCTGAAAAAAGAAAGTTTTGATTAATTCTTTCTATGTCAAAAGGATCAAATGCTAGAGAGGATGTCATTAAAATGAGGGTGAATTAATCTTATGGCTCTTTAAAAAATATTTTGTTGTCTTTCAATATTTAATTTTTGATGTGTTCTTTTGAGAAATATTACTTGTGATATTGTATAGTGTTTTTATACATTGCGACCGACACTAATATGTATTGATTTACCCTTTTTTTTTACCTAGTCTATGAACATGATGGCTGTTTATTGTTTAGTTCTTTTATACATTGTTACTCTATCGTTCTGTAAACAGAGAGATGAACAAGATGACTATCTATTGCATTGTTATTTTATACATTGTTACTCTATCTCTCTGTAAACAGATCCTATACATTTAGACGTATTCTTTGAACAAGTTGACTGTCTATTGTATAGTTATTTATACATTGTTACTCTATCTCTCTGTAAACAGATCCTATACATTTTGACGTGTTCTTTGAACAAGATGACTGTCTATTGTATAGTTATTTATACATTGTTACTCTATCTCTCTGTAAACAGATCCTATACATTTTGACGAGTTCTTTGAACAAGATGACTGTCTATTGTATAGTTATTTTATACATTGTTACTCTATCTCTCTGTAAACAGATCCTATACATTTTGACGTGTTCTTTGAACAAGATGACTGTCTATTGTATAGTTATTTATACATTGTTACTCTATCTCTCTGTAAACAGATCCTATACATTTTGACGTGTTCTTTGAACAAGATGACTGTCTATTGTATAGTTATTTTTATAGATTGTTACTCTATCTCTCTGTAAACAGATCCTAAACATTTAGACGTATTCTTTGAACAAGATGACTGTCTATTGTAAAGTTCTTTTATACATTGTTACTCTATCTCTGTGTAAACAGATCCTATACATTTTGACGTGTTCTTTGAACAAGATGACTGTCTATTGTATAGTTATTTATACATTGTTACTCTATCTCTCTGTAAACAGATCCTAAACATTTTGACGTGTTCTTTGAACAAGATGACTGTCTATTGTATAGTTATTTTAAACATTGTTCGCCTCTCTGTAAACAGACCCTATACATTTTGACGTGTTATTTGAACAAGTTGACTGTCTATTGTATTATTATTTATACATTGTTACTCTATCTCTCTGTAAACAGATCCTATACATTTTGACGTGTTCTTTGAACAAGTTGACTGTCTATTGTATTATTATTTATACATTGTTACTCTATCTCTCTGTAAACAAATCCTATACATTTTGACGTGTTCTTTGAACAAGTTGACTGTCTATTGTATTATTATTTATACATTGTTACTCTATCTCTCTGTAAACAGATCCTATACATTTTGACGTGTTCTTTGAACAAGATGACTGTCTATTGTATAGGTATTTTTATAGATTGTTACTCTATCTCTCTGTAAACAGATCCTATACATTTTGACGTGTTCTTTGAACAAGTTGACTGTCTATTGTATAGGTATTTATACATTGTTACTCTATCTCTCTGTAAACAGATCCTATACATTTTGATGTGTTCTTTGAACAAGATGACTGTCTATTGTATAGGTATTTATACATTGTTACTCTAGCTCTCTGTAAACAGATCCTATACATTTCGACGTTTTCTTTGAACAAGTTGACTGTCTATTGTATTATTATTTATACATTGTTACTCTATCTCTCTGTAAACAGATCCTATACATTTTGATGTGTTCTTTGAACAAGATGACTGTCTATTGTATAGTTATTCTGAACATTGTTACTCTATCTCTCTGTAAACAGATCCTATACATTTTGACGTGTTCGTTGAACAAGTTGACTGTCTATTGTATTATTATTTATACATTGTTACTCTATCTCTCTGTAAACAGATCCTATACATTTTGACGTGTTCTTTGAACAAGATGACTGTCTATTGTATAGTTATTCTGAACATTGTTACTCTATCTCTCTGTAAACAGATCCTATATATTTTGACGTGTTCTTTGAACAAGTTGACTGTCTATTGTATAGTTATTCTGAACATTGTTACTCTATCTCTCTGTAAACAGATCCTATATATTTTGACGTGTTCTTTGAAGAAGATGACTGTCTATTGTATAGTTATTTATACATTGTTACTCTATCTCTCTGTATACAGATCCTATACATTTTTACATGTTCTTTGAACAAGATGACTGTCTATTGTATAGTTATTCTGAACATTGTTACTCTATCTCTCTGTGAACAGATCCTATACATTTTGACGTGTTCTTTGAACAAGATGACTGTCTATTGTATAGTTATTTATACATTGTTACTCTATCTCTCTGTATACAGATCCTATACATTTTTACATGTTCTTTGAACAAGATGACTGTCTATTGTATAGTTATTCTGAACATTGTTACTCTATCTCTCTGTAAACAGATCCTATACATTTTTACATGTTCTTTGAACAAGTTGACTGTCTATTGTATAGTTATTCTGAACATTGTTACTCTATCTCTCTGTAAACAGATCCTATATATTTTGACGTGTTCTTTGAAGAAGATGACTGTCTATTGTATAGTTATTTATACATTGTTACTCTATCTCTCTGTATACAGATCCTATACATTTTTACATGTTCTTTGAACAAGATGACTGTCTATTGTATAGGTATTTTATACATTGTTACTCTATCTCTCTGTAAACAGATCCTATACATTTTGACGTGTACTTTGAACAAGATGACTGTCTATTGTATAGTTATTCTGAACATTGTTACTCTATCTCTCTGTAAACAGATCCTATACATTTTGACGTGTTCTTTGAACAAGATGACTGTCTATTGTATAGTTATTCTGAACATTGTTACTCTATCTCTCTGTGAACAGATCCTATACATTTTGACGTGTTCTTTGAACAAGATGACTGTCTATTGTATAGTTATTCTGAACATTGTTACTCTATCTCTCTGTGAACAGATCCTATACATTTTGACGTGTTCTTTGAACAAGATGACTGTCTATTGTATAGGTATTTTATACATTGTTACTCTATCTATCTGTGAACAGATCCTATACATTTTGACGTGTTCTTTGAACACGTACATTGAGAGACCTGTAAACTAATGCGTCCGTACTTAATGTTAGCGTTTAATTTTTTAGAAAGATGAAAGCGCCTATATTCTCTCGATTTCTTTCACAAGAATACATTGCGACCGTTCACCACTGTATTTCTGTTTGACTTGTTCTTTTAAAAAAGATGATTCGGCTTTATCTCTTTGTTATTTTATATAACGCGAATACCTTTGTATGTTGATACTCTACCTATTTTGACGACGTTCTTGCTCCTCAATTTAAATACTTCTGATTACCTGTTTTACGCATTCTTGAAGCGCGGGGGAAGCAAGTAGATGCGTGGGGTGACGTCATCAGGGTTATGACGTCATCCGAGCGGGGCCAATGGACCAATCAATCGGCTCCACGGCACGACCCAGTTGGGCTCCACTAAGCGGTCGCTGGCTGAACTCTTCATTCAGTAGAAGCCAGGACTGAATTGTTCAGTAGGAAGTCATCTATGGTTCAAATAATATAGGCTTTACCGTAGATTTAAGAAAATTTTGTATAGCTCTACTCCAAGCTTAGATATAATTACTCTACTGCTTCGAAAAATCTGTTTTAAAATAAGAGTAAAAACGCCTGCTAGCTAATACCCCGCTTTAACAACCTTTCTATTGGGTGGATCGCAATTATAATTCTCTCTTCTAGAATAAAAAAAAACTTCTTTATTGAAGGTAAAAACTAAAGAATTTATATGTACATATATTACTAAATAAATTTAAGTTAGCCTTTCTATGAAAAATTATCTCTCTAACAACATTTATATCTATTTCCTCACTCTAACCTCTTCTCCCCCTATCTTTATTAACTATACATGCTCAACACCACAGATTATCAAGTCACAGAATATATTAGTTAAATTAATAAAAAATAATATTTGAAAATAATATCCAACACTTTCCAGGTTAGCGACCGCTGTTTAGAAACTCTTCCTATTCCTTTGATATGATGTCTTAGTCCTAAATAACGATGACCATTAGTTCTTACGACCTTTTTTTAAAGCAAGAATCACATTTTAATGAAATTCTAATACTCTGTGTTTGTAATTTTGCTGATGCATATACGTGTACTAGCCGAATGACCCGGGCAACGCCCGTGTTTTACCCGATTGAATGTTTTGATTCAAATACTATTTGTTACAATTATAAATTGGCGCCTTAATTAATTGCATATGTTAGTTAATAACTATAGCCTATGTGCTTTATCTGTCTATGTACTGTTGGCTTCCGTAGGCGTCTCTTACTGGGAAAAAGAAAGAGAGGATTCCATTTGGTTATTATCTAATATATGCATTTATTTAGGGAGCGACCCGCTCCAACACAATAGTTACATAAATAGCGAGTGGGGGGGCAAAGGTGGCGTGACCGTAGCCAACCAATAGGAGGGCGCCATTCCAAAAAAAAAAAAGCAAACGGTGACAGAGAGAGAGAGAGATGACTGATTAGGAGATGAGGAAAGACGCTCGTAACTGTATACGTGTATAACTATGTAAAACCCTGCAGTCAAGTAATATGTGCCGATTTCAAACTATGGTTTCATAAAAAATTATCACGCTCTGATCAATATTTCGAATTATGATGATCAGAAAATTGTCCCCATTAAGAACCACGCCTTATAAAAGATCTTTATTATTTTCTCTGGTCTCATTAACTAAGGCGTTGATTCTTATTGTAATACTAAATTCCTTGTTATGTCGGCGTTTTCGTTTTAGAAGACGGCAAGATTTGTATACGGATCCTCTTTCTATTCGGGTGTGTGCAGTAACAAGAGAAGATTTTATTAATGATCTAAGTTAAATTATGAAAAGTAATTATAAATTTCTATTGTAATAATAAGCTGTGATAGAGATAATATCAAAATCTTATATTCCATCGTGTAGAATAAAATAGAGATCACTAACCTTAGTCAGGCATCCCTAGAGAATCTCCAAAGGCTTGGACTTCCACTGTGTTGTGGTCTCTGGGGAGGGACAATGTAGATGGCGTGTTGGACCACAGATAGTCCGCTCCCTCTTGTACTATAGATTAGTAGAAACAAGGAAGAAAGAATCCATCATAATCATCTTCACTATCTTGTCATCTATTATGGTCGCCTTTAGTTAATCTTATTATCAACTTGATGCTAAGTACAAGAGTGACCCTTGTAAAACCAAGATGACTTTAGGTGTCAGAAAAACAGCCCGGGTAGTTGACGACTTCTGTACGCTCTCTAGGAACCTGGGTAAACTCTCTCTCCCAGAGGAAATTCTAAAATAGAACCTCCCCTGTAAGATTGCTTCAGAAATAAGGATATTCAAACTCTTTAGTCTTATCAAACAAATATTTCGTTTATCAAATATTTTCCACTTCTAAAAGTCTGATGCTGTAAAGAAAGGGAACAGTTTCTTAAAAGCTATTACCTAGGGTCACTTTGTCTTTTTAATCCAATTATATTTTATAGATATGTGTGAATATGTATATTTAATATTTAATTTGTACTATTATATATGTATGTATGAATCTATGCTATTTAGCGTTTACCTCAAATAAATCAAGTCCTTTCTGTGTCTACTTACGGCGATTTGAAAATATCGGTAGGGACTGGCTAATCAATTACGAACCCAACTCTGAAGGGGTTCACCACTGGTGAGCTATGCTCTCCCAACATATTTTTTCTCTTATTTCAGTAAGTTTCTATAAAAAGTTTACAATTAAGAAGCACACAGAGTTGTATGCGAGAGATAGAGTTTCAACTTTGATAAAAATGTATTGTACAGAAAGTAGAATCCCACAAATGATGTCTTCACAAGTCATGTATAGAGAAAGGTTTAGTGTGCTGGGAATCACGCAAGCTCTGCGGTGAACGTCCAAAATTTGGCAACTTTCCCGGCGAAAAAACTAGGCCTCGAGGGGGAACCAATCCAAACCACTTTTTGTTGGTTGTTGGTGTTTGGTGAAGTTCTTTGAAAGTGTTCTGGTCTCTGGGGAGTGACAATGTAGATAATGTGTTGGACCACAGATAGTCCGCTCCCTCTTGTACTATAGGTAAGTAGAAACAAGAAAGAAAGAATTCATCATAATCATCTTCACTATCTTGTCATCTCTTATGGTCGCCTTTGGTTAATCTTATTATCAACTTGATGTTAAGAAGCCCTGCCTACCACTTGAGCTACTTGGGTTCGATCCCGGCATAAGTCAGCTTTAAAAAAAAAATTACCAAGAAAGTGAAGTTTTTAGTTTAGGGAAATCCAAAAAGTATTTTATTACACGGTAAAAATCGAATATATATTGCATAAAAAAAATATATATATATAAATTATTCGTCTTGAATGAGAACTAATGTGACTAAACGTCTAACTTATTATTAATTTTAATATTAAATAATGAGGGTCGGTGGAAGGGTGGTCTAAATCGTTGGTTTTCGACCGCTACGACCCGGGATCGAATCCCGCATTTGGTATTTTTTTCTAATTAAAAAAAAAAAAAAAATGCTCCAATGGTCCCCGATTCTTGAAAAAGTCCAGCCCAACGAGCGAGTGCAGGTAACCAAACGAGGCTCTGGCAAATTTGTAAAGGCAAAAGTCGAAGAGCTTTTCACACGTGTAGACATGTGGTGCACTTACAGTAAAAGCAGTCGTCAACTTCTACCCACCATGATTATCATAGCCTGTACCACGTGTAGTAGGAATATATTGTAATAATATATATATTGAATAATCAACCTATTTTTAAGCAACTAACTTTCCTTTAACACCGAATATAGGTTAACTATTGGACATTTTTCGATAGAATAAATTCTGTCTGTCACTCTATTCAAGTATTTTAAGATGGAGAATACATTTCCTCTGAAATTTAAAGCCAAAGGGGAAATATGCAAACCCATAAAAACCATGTGGAATGCTGATGCATTCAGAAATTCACGAGAGTCACTCAGCAAACAAATAAATAAATAAATGTGTGTGTGACAGAAGTCTTTACGAGATGGCTTATTTTATTTACGTCGGACATAAATAACCCAACGGCTTGCCACATAAACAAATACTATCTTGGAGGGATTATATAGGTTTTGTTCTTTCAATCGGATTTATATTGTGCCACGTAGAAAATGAATTAAACATGAGCATTCAATGTTGAAATTAAATATAGTTTTATTCTTAGTTTTATTCTCATATTTGAATGTAATTCTACTGTCGTATAAGCTTATGTCCATAGTTTTCTTGAAAACCATTTCTGAGATTCCACCCTTCAGTGCTGGGTATATAAGCAGAATCGTTTAATACAGTATTAGAGCTCTGAGAAGCGGTCTGGTGGATTAAATTGGCGAAACCGCTGGGAGGGTTTACCACTGATGAGCCAAGCCCTCCCAATATATATTTTTTCATCGCAGTAAGGACAGTAGAAGTTTGTATTGTGCATAAAAGAAACATTCGTGCTTTTAAATCCTTTCATTATATATATCTTAGTATAATATTACATACACACAAACACAATACACAAAATAACAAAACAAAGGTCCCAGCGTGGGCTCAAGAAAAAGAGTGCAGACTTAAAATAGTACAGACTGTTCACTTTTGCAAGTATTGACAAGATGTCAACAAAATTATGTTAATTGTCAAGGAAAAGAATAACTGGCGTGGTTGGGATAAATTATATGTTGCAAAATATTTAACAAAACAATTAATAGTGGGGTAAAATTATTAATGAAAACTTTAACATAAGAGTAAATGCCAAAATATAAATATATATAACTGTATATTCTCGATTCAAGACCAAGACAATATTAGACCTTTATTTAAGATCAATATTCTAATATCCTAAGTCCTAAATACACAATTCTGGTAAGAAAACCAATCTGTAATAAGACCTATTGAATATTTAACCGACCAAATCACATTTCAAAGGTCAACATTTTAAAATTTCAGTTTTATATTATAAATTTATCGTATTTATAAATATATAAGACCAAAATGGCCAAAGTGGTAAATATCTAATGTTAATATTCATTTTATTGTCTTAGAAAAATAAGTATAATTCAAACGTGAATTTTAAATTAACAAAAAAAAAAAAAGGTAACTATCCTAATTATGCAACTAAAAGTTACTGATGGTTTATGCCATCTATCGAAATAAATATCCACTCCTCGCTAATTTTTAAAAAAATATCCAGTACCCGATTCCAGTACAAATATCACTTATGTACTATTTTTCATATACAATGAATAGAAAATATATTTTCAGTAGATCAATATTAATAGCATAATATCGGATTTAAGAACTAGTTTTAGAATTTTTTATGGTGTTTAGACTTGGAAATAATATCAATATTTTTCTTTATATATGTATAAACATTTAAAGAAATCTATTATAAGAGAATGTATGTTTAAAATTATATGTATTAATTTTGTATTATATTATATGTATATTATATAATATAAAATGCAATTATTTTATTTTTTTAAAAACATATATTTTATTTTCATTCATTGACTGTTCTACATTTTTTTGACCATAGATTTAGAATATACCACTTTTAAACATTGTTGTAAATATGTATAGTTAACCTACCTATTTTTTATTATTCACGAATATAGGGATTCATTTTATAAATTCTATATTACTGTGAAAAATATTTAATGTGTGTAATTCTTTTCAAGTAATTGAAAATAAAAACTACTTGATAAGTAAATAACTGTCTTCCTTTTTTATAACTGCACCTCAAATTCTTTATCATTCCAACATCAAAACAAAATATTCATAACATGTATATAGGGCAATCATTAAATGATTTTTAAAAATATATATTTCAATGATCAAGCTAAAGCATCGAAAGGATTCGGCAACCCTGGAGAACAAAGAAGCGAGTTAGGCTTAGTTTGTTTACCGCTACAATAAAGTGTTGTATTTGCTAACTTTTTGGTCGTACGTTCTAATATCATTACATCTGGCTTTGTCTTAAAATGGATTGTATTAAGATCCTGTGTGACAACGACATCGTATATAGGAAAAGGGCTTTTTGTTTATTATTACGAAGAATTCAAAAGGGATGAAGTAAGTAGTTTGACATAATTCCAATTTGAGGATTTTTGTCTAACTTTGATTTAAGAAGGGAAGAAGAAGAAAGAAAAAAACGCCAGAATCCGTTCTCTCGCTCCATCCAATTATTTCTTTCGATCAATGGGATTGGGAAAATGGCGGTGGAAAATTCGAGAAAATTTGCATTAATTTTTTTTCTCTAAACAATTATTTGAGATGGGGGGAAAAACTGAACTTCGTTGTAAAGAAAGTCGATTTGGGGATTTAAAACCCAAGTTTATTGATCAAATGAGGAAAAAAGCTTGACACGTTTACTAAATTTATATGTTTTTTAAAGTATTCAAAAAAGGAAACCTCTCCCATTTAAAAATACATCAAAACGGTGTATGTACATGTGATTCTTATTGTTCTCAAGGCTTATATGTCCATAGTTGGATATTAAATACCATAACAAATATTATTCCAATATTGTCATATATATATTTAGTCAATTCTGGAATAATTAAAAATTAACGATTAGTTGATATTTATTCCGATAGATGGCGCAAGCCATCAGCAACTTTTAGTTACACTATCAGGAGATGCCTTTTTTTCCCTTCTTAATGTAAATAAGCAAAACCGTCCAAAACAATAGAGTTCTAAAAAGCGCAATCATAGATTAAACTGGCGAAACCGCTAAGAGGGTTCACCACTGATGAGCCAGTACCCTCACAATATATTTTTTTTCATCGTATTAAGGACAGTAGAAAGGTTATTTTATTTTAAGAAAAATTAGTACTTCAAAGTTTTATTTCGTACATATAGGTAGCGTGTTATTGCCATTTTGTTAATTATTTCTACGGGGACGTACGAGAATAGAATTTGATAAAAGATGCCACTACACCATTTCTTCAGCAAATTCAAACAAAATCTACAACCTATATACCATGGTATCGGGTTATGGCCTTCATCAGTAGAGGAATGGCTTCTTGGAATCCGGGCTGAATGGCCCAGAGATGTGTGATAACAAAATGTCTTATTCTGACGTAATTTTAAATAAGAGAAGAATCCATGGATCCAATTTTCTCCTAGTGTTTGATGGAATCACAGAGAGTCAGATCAATGGTTTCTGGTAGTAGAGAGGTGGCTTCTTGGAATCCGGGCGCTCTGACCAGAGATGTGATAACAAAATGCCTTATTCGATGTAATTTTAAATGAGAGAAGAACCCTTTTGCGTGGATCCAATTTTCACTTATTGTTTGGTAGAATGACAGACAGAGAGTCTATCAATGGAATCGGGTTATGGCCTTCATCAGTAGAGGGATGGCTTCTTGGAATCCGGGCTTTATGCCCAGATATGTGATAGCAAAATGCCTTATTTTGATGTAATTTTAAATGAGGGAAGAACCAATTTACGTGGATCCATTTTTCTCTTATTGTTTGAGGGGGTCACAGAGAGTTGATCAACGGTTTCTGGTGATGGCCTTCATCAGTAGAGGGATGGCTTCTTGGAATCCGGGCTTTATGCCCAGATATGTGATAGCAAAATGCCTTATTTTGTTGTAATTTTAAATGAGGGAAGAACCAATTTACGTGGATCCAATTTTCTCTTATTGTTTGATGGGGTCATAGACAGTTGATCAACGGTTTCTGGTTATGGCCTTCATCAGTAGAGGGATGGCTTCTTGGAATCCGGGCTTCATGCCCAGATATGTGATAACAAAATGCCTTATTTTGATGTAAGTTTAAATGAGAGAAGAACCCATGGATCCAATTTTCTCCTAGTGTTTGATGGAATCACAGAGAGTCGGATCAATGGTTTCTGGTAGTAGAGGGATGGCTTCTTGGAATCCGGGCGCTCTATCCAGAGATGATATCAAAATGCTATTCTCTACCTTCTGTAGATAACTATTATGTTGCTTATGTTTACCTATCTGGGAGAATCCTGTATAGGACGGTGTTCCTAATAAAGGCTTTGTTGTTGATAACAAGATGTCTTGTTTTGATATATATATTGCGTATGATATTGTTTTTTACAGCACAATACAACAATGTTGGCAAGTTTCTCTAGAGTGGAATGTCGAGGTGACGAATCCACTCCAGGGCCTCCTCTGTGCACCGGTGGATATCCCCAATGGATGACACTCTTGTTTTGATGTAACTTTAAATGAGAGAAGATTACTCTTTTACGTGAATCCATTTTGTCCTTATTGTTAGGAAAACCCACAGATAGTAGTTTCATGGTTTCAGGTTGTGGTCTTCATCAGTAGAGGAGTGGTTTCTTGAAATCGGTGCGCTCTAAGCAGAGACGAGGAACGGAATGCCTTATTTTGATGCTTTATTGCCGTTTTATTTACTCTTCTTATCTAATCAACACCTGTCTCTTATCTTCCCTGGCCTGGGGAATCTAACCTTTTTTGAACAGCCTTGGTAGCGTGCAGCACCTTGGTATTTTGCTACAGTGCATTGCGGCTTGTCTGCTTGATACATCCATTTTTGGGCACAAAAAGTAGCTAGTAGTCCGTAAAACCACATTCTCTCTTATTTTGATGCAATTCGAAATAAAAGAAGAACACTTTTATTTGAATCCAATTTGTCCCCATTGTTTGGAAAAACTGCAGAAAGTGGATTACCTCCTATTCAATCGCCCAGATTTTCTAATGTACAGAAAGCAGACAGACTTACTACTTGGAATGGCTCAGCTCGATTTTGCATCTTTATTCCATCCCTTCTACTAGCATGGAACTTCCTGGTCAGCTGGTTTATCTCTCTAAAAGAGACAAAGGTCGCCTCTCCCGTCAAAATAGACGTCAAAACTAGACGCCATCTATTGACCGTCGCCGCAAACTAGCGGTCTCGGGTCGGTGACAAAGCCACAACACCAGCTTAGGCAAACTGAAAAGCGTTTCGGGTTAATGACCCTCGTCAGCCTAGGGCGGACTTTATTCTATGAAATACACACGAGATCTATGGAATCTTGACAATCCGCCAAAGAGGTGTTTAGCTGGCAAAGTGGCTGGGCCAAATCTATGGCTAAAATATAGATGGGAATTTTTCCGGGAGGATATTGATCTAAAAGAGACAAAGGTCGCCTCTCCCGTCAAAATAGAACCGAGGCCGCTAGTTTGCGGCGACGGTCAATAGATGGCGTCTAGTTTTGACGTCTATTTTGACGGGAGAGGCGACCTTTGTCTCTTTTAGATCAACAATATCCTCCTGGCAAAATGCCCACCTATGGTTTATCTCTGTAACCCTCGGTGACTGGAACACTAAGACTGCTGGACAGCTCGGGTAGTTGGTGTTCAACGTTGCAGGAACCCCGGTTCTGGCTATTTCTTTCTCTTCTTTTTGTGTGTGGACATGCATTCTTCCCGAAATATGACAGATAATAATAAACTAAATCTTTTTATAGAAGATTAGTGTGGTGTACCATAATGAAATCTCTTCTGACCATGAAACTAAAGATTGGAAAGATGGACATTGTCATCCATTGAAATAAATATCAAACAAACGTTGAAAAATTCTCACCATCTATTCTAATCTTGAAGATAGAGGTTGCTTGACCGGCATTCAAACTTCTTAAAAATATGGGACACTTTGGCCATAATGGGTTTTATTTTATCGATAAAACGTCAAACAGATTTTGTTTAAATGTCGATAAAATAAAACCTTTTCTGGCTGAAATGTCTCTAATTTTCAAGATATCTTCTAATATTCATAAATGCTTTAAAGAGAGGGAGATGACTCTGTAATATATTAGCTAATTAGTTTAATATTTGTTTTTATTTAATTGTTTTGCACAGAGTTAATGATGATAATTGTGTGTATATGTATATATATAGTGTTTGTGTATATAGAGGTTCATATTCCGCTTTACGCGGCCATTGGGGCTCAAAAATCATTTATTTTGGTTAGCAGCCCGTAAATAAAGATATTTCCTCTATATAGAGGTTCGTTGTATTTTAGTGTGGAATCGTGTTAACTATGTTTGTTGTTTGCATTGAAAATAAATAATATGTTCAAGTCTTCTGGATAGAATATATTGCAGACTCCACAAGTTGAAGAATGCGCACATGGAGGAAATAACCTTAGTACTTGCCATATTTGCCCTAGCAACAACCACGTGGACACATAAAGGAACTCCCGGATGGAGGAGACAAATATAGAGAACCACGGAGATACATTGGAGGTTTTATACCTTACTGTTTGGTGGAAGAGTGGTATAAACTGTCGACAGCACAACCCGGGGTCGAATCCCGCATTGGACACTTTTTTTCCTGAAGGAAATATTGCTTTAGTGGCTCCCGATTCATGTAAAAGTACAACCTCCCCAGTGAGTGCAAGTAACCAAATAGATCTCACTGGCATAATAATAAGTGAAAGAGCCGAACAGTTTTTCACATGTGTAGACATGTTGTGCACTTGCAGTAAAATAAGTCGCGAACTACTGCCCACCATGATTACTATTGGCGTATACCATACGTGTAGTATGGATAATAATAGTAAATTCTTATTGTATAAGAGAGTTTCTGTCTGGTCGCAGAACTAGAGTTCTTCTATCCAAACTGAATCCCAATTCATATTACTAACTCAAAATTCTTGCAATTACAAACCTAGAAACATCAATATAGTCATTACCCGATTTACCGGGGTAAACAAATAACAGTTCAACAACTACGGTATATCGAATTATACAGTAAAAATCTGTAAATTACTCCAAAAAATAATGGCGCGTACCATCCCAATTCTGAGAGAGCTAAATATATGTAACGAGAAGCCCCCACAAGCACTGACTATATAGGTGAACATATCAGACTTGCAGCAGGTCAGCGACCCTGCTACAAACTTCCCCAAGTTGTTATCTCTACAAGTGGCGGTACAATAGCCACTCAGATGGGTTACTCAAACTTTCCTGACGTGATACTGTCACCACGATATATATGTGTATATGAAAAAACAATAGAAAAAATAAGTGGGTCAGGTGATGATATTAAAAATAAAGAAAGCATATCTTGACCAAAAGCACATGTGCCATTTATGTGCTTTTATTATTATTGTGCATGATTTATCAACAACAACAACAACAAAAAAGCCTTTATTTAGGGTCACTGACCCTATACAGGATTCACCAGAGGTATGCATAAGAACAAAGCAGTGAGACAACGGAAATAGCGATATATACAGAGTAAAAAGAGAAAGAAAAAAAAAAAAAAACAAGAAAAGGAAAAAAAAAAAAAATAATAAGAAGAAAGAGGGAAGCAAGAAATCAACACAAAAAGAGTAGCAGTAAGAAAGTGAGGAGTGAGTATCACTTGGCCTTCTTCTGAGATATGGACTTGTGGAAACCATAAAACGCCGTAGCAATATACTTATTCTGGGTCATATTGTCAATTATTGATGGAAGTGAAGCACAGAGTTGCCCAGTTTTGAGCATAAGGGTTCTTCTTTCTTCTTTCAGAGCAGAGCAATCAAAAATATAGTGAGTGATTTCATTTTGTAGTTTTGAATTACAGAAGGTACAAGTCGGGTCCTCACCGCAGAGCATCTTGGTGTGGTTTTCTCTAAAAAAACTTGAAAGTATTCTAACTTGTGCGAGTAGTCTTACAACCGGGAAAGGAAAATCCCCTAAAAGGTATCCCTCCGTCATGAAAGATATGTGAATGTCTTTGTAGTGAGAGTATAGCTTAGATTTATCCATTCTTGTAAGGTCGTTTTGTATAGATTGGTCTGCCGCTGTTTTTAAGAGCCCTGTAATCGCGCTCCTCAGCGTTTCAGGGTCATCACAGGAAACAAGTGCAGGGGATCCATTATCGTTAAGCAGATTAGTGAGCTTTTTAATGAAACCGATGGGTGTGCCCGAAGCATTAGAGAGTTCCCGTGTTCTATTAAAACATATACGTGGCAATCTGTCACTGCTCATATTCAACACCCGCAGCCAATACTTCAGGGTTAATTTTAAGGCTGTTACACTCAATGAGATACGACCGGTTTCTAATCTGATTAGGTAACCTGGAGTGTATCTGGGCAGATTCAGGAACCTACGGATAAATATGTCTTGTATATTGTCCAGTAAGTCTTTATGCTCTGTTGCCCATAATGGAGCGGCATACATCAGGACAGCTCTCACTATTGTATCAAAGAGTTTGATTGATAAATTTATTGACTTTGCTTTTGATTTTATTAATATTGGGTGTGTGGCGTTAATTGCTGTAAGTGCTTTTCCTTTAAAGTAATTTGCCGGGTGAGTAGTTGTTATTGTTGGTGTCAGAGGGAATCCCAAGTATGTATATCTTGAAGTTATTGCTATGGGTTTATCATTCCAGAACCATCTATCCTTATTTGAGGGTTTACCTCCATTACGGAACACCATAATCTTTGACTTGGACTCATTTAGTGTCATTAAGTTCTCATCGAGATATTCTTTCAGTATTTTGATCTTCTTTTGGAGGTTTATCCTGGACTCACCTATAATTGCTATGTCGTCGGCGTACAGCAATAAATGGATATCTCCAAATTCTGGCAAATTTACACTCGGCAGGTCTGAGTTATTATAAATTTCGATTAAGTCCGTGATAAATAATATAAATAGCAGTGGGGAAAGTGGTTCTCCCTGGAGGACTCCCGAGTTTATCTTAATACTTTCCGTAAATGATCCCTTCCATCTGATAGCTATAGTTGCTTGTTCGTAGTAACTTTTGATCGTACTTATGAATTGGTAACTTATGCCTAGGTTGTAAAGTTTTTTCCAAAGTAGTGAGTGGGGTACAGTATCAAATGCCTTCCTTAGATCGACAAAAAAGACATATAGTTTTCCCCTCTTTTTTCTTAATGATAGTTGGATTAAAGTAGTTAGTGTAAATATGTGGTCAATACATGATCTTTCTTTTCTAAATCCCGCTTGGTTTTCGGGTATAACCCTTCTTCCTTCGACCCATTCCTCCAGTCGTGATCTTAGGATTGATGTGAAAAGCTTTGATACATTGCTAATCAGTGCAATACCTCGGTAGTTGGAGGGGCTGTTCTTATAACCGTTTTTAAAGATTGGGTGTATAGTGGAATTAGTCCAAATTGCTGGGTATTTTCCAGTCGTCATAACACTATTGTAGAGTTGTTTCAACAGCAGTATGTACGAATTAGGGAGTGTTTTTAATACTTCATTGGGGATGCCATCGGGCCCGCATGCCTTGTTACTCCTCAAACCAGCTATCTCCTTGTATATGTCTGCATTGGTTATCTCTGAGTCCAATATAGGATCGTTCTGAGAAATCACATTATGTAAATTACAAATTCTCAAATTTTTCTCTGTAGTCATTAGTTCGCGGTAAAAGTTCAGCCAGTCCTGTATAGATATTTCTCCTTGGATTATAGATGTGCTTTTGTAGAGCGCAATAGTTTTCCAGAAGGTCGTGCATGATTTATCAAGAATTTGGGTTTTCCAAATATCAGGGAACAGGTTAAATCAACGTTTAGTTGATTTCTGTTCCACTAGATGGCGCTCTGCCATCTAAAAAAGCACATGTGCTCCTGGTCAGAATAGGCTTTCTCTATTTTTAATATGTATATATGTTATTGAGTAAAAACATCAGGGGCCTCCAGGGAAAAGTATCTTTTCAAAGCATTTTTAAATCTCTAGTTTTCAAGAACGAAGGCCCTTCTACAGGAGAACACACGGTATAATTTTCCTGTAGATGGGCATGGTGCCCGAAACCTAGAGATTAATATTTTTTTTTTTGAAAATAAACTTTTCCCTGGAGACCCCTGATGATTATATTCAATATTGATACGAGGAATTATTTAATTGAAATGTATATGTATGTTATTGGTTTTAATTTGCATATTACGGCGTTGAAACTATGGCACAATTACTCTGGTCAACTCTATATATAATTATATAAAAAAGGCATACATGGATCCTGGAACAGACCTAGGTACGCCTTTTTTTATATAAACATATTTCATGGATCATATTTTGACTCAATCTATATTATCTTCTTCCTTCTTATCTCCACTCAATCATATTAAGGTATCAAGCTTGTAAAGTTTGAGACTTTTGATGGTGTCTACCGAGAAAGAGTAGAGCTAATCAATGGATGATTTAATACAAGGGGGAGAATCTATATTATAATGTCAACGATTAATCAAGGTAAGTTCAATTAACGTGGAAACTCATGCGGAATAAACGGAATGTGCAAATTAGCCATTTTACCAAACCTATTTACATATTTTCCGAGAACAAAGTTGGGTTAATGATTTTTCCAGACTTATCTCGTGTCAAAAACTCCTTCGGATTCAATATTATATATACTTTTGTTCCGTGACTACATCACAAAGACAACAGCTAAAAACTTAATTTGATCAAATAGACCCGAATCTCAATAATCTAGGTTTTCTCTAGTTGGGAAAGAGAAGAGAGAATAGATCAAATATTGTGTGGAAACTTGCACGAAACAAACAAACACTTTCGTTTTTAATAGATTAGCTATAGGACGGGCTATTTTCCATAATGGATTGCGTGACACAAGTTTGGTGACATTATGACACAACATTTTAACGGCTAGTCATCTCAAGGACATACATGGACTATGTACAACAGCCCTTGATAGAGGGGCTATGGAGATCCACTGAGATGTATTTTATTATACGTTTATTATATTGAAAAAAACGATTTTATAATTATAGGTGTGGGTGTTTTTAATTTAGGGCCTACTCTCTATTTATGGGATGGCTCCCTGGATCACCGATACTGGAGTTGCTCGAGTATCAGGCCCCTCGTTCGGGAGGCCTTCAACATCGTCGACAGACCTCCTGATCTCCAGGCATGGATCTTCGGGACTGGTCTGGAGAACGACGAACTAGCTATGCTCGCGAAGTCAAGAATATACCGGTACTTCGTCCAGGTTAGACTGGGTGAGGTCATCGCCTGAAGGCGGAAACTATCGCGGTGTGGCTTACTGTCAATTTTATCGGTGTAATTTTTATCATGTAAATATTGACTAAGAAGTCAATAAAAATGTTTTAATTGTCAAATTATCAACTTATCAAAAATTTACAGCCAGGAAAAACACACATCGTTTATTTAGCAAGGTTTAAAACAAAAAGCACGCGCCTGCCAGCGAACTCACGAGCCTTCATAGCGAGTTATCTTTCGAATTCCGTTCTCCGGCCAACAATGCCAATATATATACATATAACAATAAAATTAGGCATATGTCCATATTATAAATAAGCCTTGAAAATATGCATATGAGTCTATGCCCACTGTGACAATAGGGTTTTTAAAAATACAACATAGTGTTTGGTTGTTTTTATCCGCTTCACACGATTGAAAAAAAAAAAGGTACAATGACCAAGTAAGAGGACATCTCTCCATGGCTTTGCAAATGGATATTGTACTTTAGTGATAGGTTCTACTGTGATATAATAAATAGAACAGTTTCCAAGGATGAGAATACCCACTCTTCTTCACCGCTAAACAACAGATAATAAATAATGTTGTAGATCTATATCAATTTGTAAATCACAGAGAGAATTATCATAGATTTAACTATTTTTGTGAATATATATATTCATGATTATCTTTCAAACCTGAAAGGTTCAGGTTTCTAATATATATTATTGTTTCTCTCTTTTTATTTCGATTACCTTTTCTTGTATGTTTATAACTGTTTCTGTTTTAAAAAAATGTAAATCGACGCAAAATATATCTAGCCGGGATATCGCGTTTTGTGTGTTGAAATAAATAAATAAAAGGATCTATGTGATAATCTGTATGTGATAATCTGTATATAGCAATATGTAACCCCACCACAATCTATGCAATGTATCGTCAAAAGATTTAATAAAAGTTAGGCTTCGCGAAAAGGGAATAACAATTAACAGGATTGCATCATCCAGGAAGTAAAGGTCACTGCCCAGGACCCATAAAACTTAAGTTCAAAGACCTTCTTCTTCCTGGAAGATTGCAATCATGGCGACAATGGAGGTACTAAGCCATTCACAGTTAAGCATGACAAATCAACAACCAATCACCTTTAAGCATGACCAACTGATAGCGAATCGTCAGAGAGCACGTGGAAAGATCTCCACCAATGAGAAGTCGAGAGAGTTAATGACAATGATCTCGGACAAGAAGTAAAAAAGAAGGTAGGTGACCGTGCTAGAAGCAAGGTGTGCTCAACTTAGGCTCCAACCAAGGTAGTGTCCGCTCCATCATGTGAAAGGCAAAGTACCTCCTCCAGTCTCATCACTCTCCCTTTCGCAAGGTCTATTTTCTATCCCATCCAGGTGTGCTCGTTCTTCCCCTGTGGAAAACCACCATTCGACCAAGACTGCGCCATCAATCACCAATCCAATCAAATCCACCCAACCACACAATTCACCAGGATTCAACAGGATTGTTACAGAGAGTCAACAGCAATCCGACAAGGTAAACACCAATCCTACAGAGAGTCGACAGGATCTTACACAATTTGACAGGATCCGACAGAGGGTCGACAGGATTCAAACGGATTATTATATTTACATATTTTCTTCTCAAGCTTTCGGAATTTACAAACCCTTCTACAGGAGTATATGGCATACCAGGAGTATATGAGGGTTTCTGAAACCCGATAGATTGAGAAGAAAATACATAATAAAGCAAAAAATTCAAGCAAGAAACCGTTTTATTTATTATTTTATATATTGGATTTTACTTTTCCTAGGTTCTACAGTTAAAAAAAAAAGGTTTAAAATAATTGTAGATTTTGAAAATAGAGCAATCCATAAATAAATCTTTAATTAAAAATACATATATTGGATCAAAATATCATTTATTTTACCAATATTTCAGTTGGCTGAACGTCAACCTTTATCAAGGTATTATAACATATTAATGTGTGTTTGTGTGTCACACTTTAAAAAATGTTATAATACCTTGATAAAGGTTGGCGTTGAGCTAATTGAAATATTGGTAAAATAAATGATGATCCAATATATGCCTTTTTATTTATATAATTGTAGATGTACTCTAGGAGTAGATCATTCTATTGATTGGAATATATAAACATATAAATAGTATTATTTTCATCTACTAAGATTCGGTTCCAAAATCACTTTATTAGGTACCGCTCAAAAAGATCAACCTAGTTTATGATAATTGAAACAATGAATAATAAGTGAAGGTTATTCACATATTAAACAAAATGTTATCGTGGGATTCAATCCCGGTTCATGGTTGTCGGGAATCGAGGGTGTTACCCACTCGTCCATCGTCTACTAAGAGTAATACTACTTTGTATATGTAGTTGTTTAAAAAACTACAAACATATTTTCCTAGAATGAGTTTCTTTTGATTTTAAAACGCTAGCTTTCAAGTGATAATCACTCTTCAACAAGCTTAATAAAAAACATCGACTATATCTTACAAGAATTTTTACAAATATATACAAGTGCGTGCAAAAATTGAAATGTAATTTATTTATTTTTTTAATATCACTTGTATTAGCGTGCCATCTGTTATCAAAATTCGTAACCATTATAGACACGTATGATTCTTTTTTAAAAATAAACAATTTCTACTGCCCTTACTTCAATGAAAAATTAATGAGAGGGCTTGGCTCATCACTGGCGAAACAGCTGGGAGGGTTCACCACTGATGAGCCAGGCCCTCGCATTAATTTTTCATTGAAGTAAGGGCAGTAGAAATTGTTTATTAAAAAAAAAAAAGAATCATACGCGTCTATAATAGTTACGAAAATATCACTTGTAAATATTTCTTGTTTGTAGTCATGTTTTTCATTAAGCCCGTTGAAGAGCGATTATCGTTTAAAAGCTAGCGTTATAAAATAAAAAGAAACTCATTGTGAATATTTTTAATTTTTTAAACGTTTATCATTATATTATCATGAATATGTAGTTGTATACCGTAGTATTTCCAAAGAAAGTTGTGTTTATAAGACCAGTATGCAAATATGTACACAGAACGACGGATAGAATGGAGGTATCAAGTGAGAAAATGGTACTTACTGCTATTGGAAGATGTTCCAATACGCTGCAACAACACAAAACTGGGGTTAACCAACTGGAAACACTTCACAAAACAGCCAATTACAGCTTTTAGAGGGGAATAATACATACAGGTAAGTATTTGCAAAATGTAAGTTGTTCGCGCCAAAATAATACTTCGAACAAGTTCCGTTAGAAATTTTCACCACTTTCCAGTCCAAGTCGCTACCTCCATCGTTCAACGTTCAAATGAATATTACAATTGCAGCTATTATAGAGGGAAATAATACATATTTGCAAAATGTAAGTTTCTCGCGCCAAAATAGTGCTTCGTACAATTTCCGTACGGAATTTGCACCACTTTCAAGCCTAAATCGCTACTCCCAACGTTCAAATGAACATTACAATTACAGCTTCTATGGAGGGGACAAATAAATATTTGCAAGATGTAAGACGCTCGCGCCAAAATGCTGCCATAGTGCTTCAAATAATTTCTGTACGGAATTTGCATCACTTTCAAGTCAAAAGTCGCTACCACCAACGTTCAAATGAACATTACAATTACAGCTTTCAGAGGGCAATACTAGATATTTGCAAAATGTAAGTTGCACGCGCCAAAATAATGTTTCGTACAATTTCCGTACGGAATTTTCACCACTTTCAAGCCTAAATCGCTACTCCCAACGTTCAAATGAACATTACAATTACAGCTTTTATGGAGGGGACAAATAAATATTTGCAAGATGTAAAACGCTCGCGCCAAAATGCTGCCATTGTGCTTAAAACTATTTCCGTACGGAATTTGCACCACTTTCAAGTCTAAGTCGCTACCTCCAACTTTCAAATGAACATTACAATTACAGCTTTCAGAGGAGAATAATACATATTTGCAAAATGTAAGGTGCTAACGCCAAAATGATGTTTCGTACAATTTCTGTACGGAATTAGCACCAATTTCAAGCCTAAATCGCTACCTCCAACGTTCAAATGAACATTACAATTACAGCTTTTATGGAGGGGACAGATAAATATTTGCAAGACGCTCGCGCCAAATAATCTCTGTACGAAATTTGCACCACTTTCAAGTCTAAGTGGCTACCTCCAACTTTCAAATGAACATTACAATTACAGCTTTCAGAGGGGAATAATACATATTTCCAAAATGTAAGTTGTTCGCGCCAAAAATAATGTTTCGTACAATTTCCGTGCGGAATTTTCACCACTTTCTAGCCTAAATCGCTGCCTCCAACTTTCAAATAAACATTACAATCACAACGTGGATAACCATTATTCTACGAATGCCGGCCAGGTATCCACTATCTTTACGATAATCAAGACCAATTTTGGTCCCGAGGTATTCAAGATGGCAAGGCAACTAGAGAAGACTATGATCAAGTATGTAAGAAAGAATAATTTTTTACGCTTTGCCAAATGTTTTAATTTTTGTTCTCTTCTGACGAGGACAAAATATTTTTTTCGAAACGTCGAGATAATAAAAAGATTTACTGGCCGAAATATCTTTTTAATTTTAAGAGCTATGAATGCTAGCCAGGCAATCTCTATCTTTACAATATTCAACAGTTAACATATCGAAAACTAAATATGCATTTCTTAGTGTTATGTACTCTTCTACCTTATATTCAATAATCTTAGGTAATGTAGAGTTTCTATTAAAAGAGATTGTATGCTACTGAAAAGTTATATATTTGCATAATATTTTATTATTACAAAATTATCATAAGAACTAAAAACATGAATATCTCACGCCATATATTGATTACATCACGCAACAACAAAATCTAGATCAACAATTACTGGAATGGATAAAATTATAGAAACTATATTGAAACATAAACAAAAAGAATTGACTTCCTTGATAGCTATAGATATTGCGGGTGCATTCGACAATGCATGGTGGCCTGCTATTATAAAAAGAATGGATAATGATGATGTTCCTTCAGATTTAATACGGATCATAAAATCTTATTTGAATAATGAAAGGGAGGTGAAATTTACATACGAATCAGAAACTTTTTATAAGAAACTAACTAAAGGATGTCCACAGGGTGGACCTTTATCTCCACTTCTATGGAATATTTTGCTAAATGATTTGTTGATAAATTTTGATTCAATGAATGCAGATATTATATGTTATGCAGACGACGTTACAATAATTTGCTGGAATAAGACTATTGAAGGACTAAAAACCGCAAGTGAATACACCTTAAATTATGTGATCCAATGGTGTAATAGAAATAAATTAACGATCAGTACAGAGAAGACTAATATGCTATACCTACATAACAGACAAAAAATACCTATTAAGGTTAATAACAATATAATAATGCCGGTCAAGCAAGTAAAAATTCTGGGAATGAAATTTTCTAATCACAAATGGAAAAACAAAGTTAACTTTACACCGCATGTTAATGATATTCTGTGTAAGGCAGGACGTATGAAAAATTTATTATGTTCACTAAGTGGCAATATGTGGGGTTTAGACACTGAAAAGAGGTTAACTTTATTCAAAACAATCATTAGGCCTGTACTTACATACGGTTCTGAAATTTGGTTCAAATATTTAAACAATCGTTGTAAACAAAAACTGAACTCCATGCAGTACCAGATCATTTTATGGGCAGTTAGAGCATACAAAACCACTTCATCAAACTGTGTGCATAGCTTGGCAAAAATTCCACTCCTAACAGATTATATAGAATCCAGAATAATCAAATTTGATCTAGCTCAAATGTCCATGGAAGATCTAATTACTTACGAACCCCATGCTCCAAGTATAGTCAAATCATTCTTACACGCAAAAATGAATGAAATTTTTGAGAACACTAATGAAATTTTCAGAAGCTTTTTCGTATTAGGAATTCCAAGATTTTTCCGTCCAAATTTTTATAATATCCAATTCATTACAGATCATGGCAATTTTGGGAAATTTTTGGCAACTATCGGCGCCGTGAAGGAACCAGGATGCTTCTGCGGAGGTGAAATTCAAGACGCGAGACATCTACTTCTGGAGTGCCCAATTTTCCGGGATTTTAGGGAAAATAGATTTGGTCGTATTGGACAGCTTGATGAATTTGTAGACAAAAAAGAAAAGTATAAAAATTTTGATCAATTTTGTAAATACATATACAACTTTCTCTTGAATTGGAAAAAAGAGAAGGAATCTTAGAAAAAAAAAAAAAGAACTGCGATGCTTGCTCTGTGTGTTTTGCTTTGTTGTTTGTTTTTCTCTTTGGACAATTTTCTTTAGTTAATTTATGTAAAATAATGAATTGAACAGGATTGTATATAGCCGAATTGCTGTAATGCAGTGAAATGTATTGGCGCAAATATCCCTGAGTTTGGGATATCGCGTTTCATGATGTTAATAAAGTTAATAATAATTAAAGTCCTTGGTCAAAACCATATATACATATTATATATTATACTTAGATAATTCGGTGCTATTTGAAAATGACATTTAACACCATCAATCTATGTCAAAAATATGAATCATACTAGTTATTTTTTAAAAATGCAAGATTTCTGGGGAAGATACAAAAAATTATAATAAAGCATATCAAAGAATGCGAATAAAAATTCAGAAAGCAATATTAAATATTCACACATACGATAACCTTTTTAAAAAGTGAATATTAAAAAATTTTCACAACAATTTTATAAAGATATAGAACTGATTTTTTTTTAAATAGAAAAATCTTAATATTTGTTTTTGTACTTCTGTAGAAAGGTGGAATTGCCTTAAAGCTTGAGAATGCATTAATAAAATTAAAGAAACTCATTTCTAGAAATCTGTTGCATTATTTTGATTTATATCAAGAAAATTTATATTTATTGGATTATTTTATAGCGCGCTATTAGTCTTTTATAAAATATAACAAAAATTAGCGCTATAATGATTATTATATTTTTAGGAATCAGTGTATTGAGCTCGTTTCTCTAAAAGGCGTTTTACCCTTGTCTTAATTTTAATCTAATTCTCGAAAACGGCTTCCACGTGTATTTTAGTATTAAACATTGTTTTCCGTGCATAATTGATGATATCAAGAATAATAAAACGCTGAAATTTTTTAGTTTGTAATATATTTAATTGAAAAGTATATAGAGTGGTATAAATGTATGTTGGGCTGGTGGCGCAACGGTAGCGCGTCTGACTCCAGATCAGAAGGTTGCGTGTTCGAATCACGTCCGGCTCACTTTTTTTTTTTTTAATTATTGAAATAATTAAATATATAGTTTTTTCGTAAAAAAATTATAATTATATATATATTTATATAAAAATAAAAAGTATAAAAATATATATATTTTAAGAACATATTTTATTTTAATTTCTTTTTACATTAACCTTGAACCCTTTTTATAGAGAGAAAATTATTTTTAATTAGTAAAATTAACGTTAATGAGATTAAAATGCTGCCAATATATGACAAAATCCGCTATGCAAATAAGATTTTAAAATATATGTAAATATGGGGCCATTTCAAGTTGAAAATGTTTTTTTTTTTTCTTAAAGTATTTTTAAAAAATATATTAATTTCAGGTAGATAGATAGAATTAACTCAGGTTCTTGGGAGCGTACAAATGATGTCGCTATAAATAAAATAAAAAAAGATAATTTGTGTAAAAAAAAAGTAAGAAATAAGTCGCACGCACGTTGTTCGACACCTAGCCTAAGAAATAGAATTGAGCCAGGTGCTGCCATCTAACTTCCAATTTTGTAACTATTTTAGAAAATGCGCGTTGGAAAACTGTTGGTTTTCAATTCACCAATATAATGGTGTGTTTTTATTTTTAAAATATATAATAATAAATAATATTATAATAATAATTATTTTATTTTTTTTTATAATATGAACAATTCTTTATATGAACAAAATATAATTTAAAATCTTTTCATTTTTAACATATCTCTCTCATTTTATCAATGCTTTTTTGTTTTTTAAATATATATAATGTATTTTTTCAAGCATCAAAGAATATGAATTAAAATTGGGACAGAGAAATATAAAATTTTCACACATACTATAACTATATTAAAAAGTTAATATTAAAAATAACATTTTCTCAAAAATTTATAAAGATATAAAGTTTTTTTTTTTTTTTTTTTTGGAATTGAAAAATCTTAAGATTTGAATTTTTTGGAAGTTTGCTAAATATGTTAACCTAGACATTTTAAGTATTAGAAATATTATCACGTAGAAAATTAGGGAAAGGAAGGATGATAAGGTAATTTATTTTTATCAAAACAATCAAAAAAATATTTTAACTCAAGTGAGAGAGATATTTATAACCCTGGAGCACAGAACACCAACTATCCGGGGAGTCCAGCTCACCAGTATGAACTAGTGTTAAGCGCTTTTACTCCCGTCCTGTTTTGATTGCTCTCTTCTTCTTTCTTATCTCCACACTAGGTAAAGTAGAATGCATCTGCCTTTGTCATTAAGACTGGGAGCACTACTCAGTGGCAAGCCGACTTAGCTCCAAAATAAATGGCCGCCTCTGATACGAGGAACAGACGCCATGTGCAGCCGCTCCTAACATAGAATACAGGCACTGCTCATCCTGTATCCCTGGATTAGGAGCCCTTACAGGGTACTATCAGCCGGACCAGCTGAGTCCAGGTTTTTTAGTGAACTTGTTACTGCTCCCTCTCCTCCTTTTTCATCCGGGCTTGGGACCGGCAAGGGCGGAGTTCCGTTTTGATTGCTGAGTTGAACCAGTTGATCAGAAACCTTAATTAATAGAGAAGCAATAAGAGAAATATATGCTAAGAAAGTAACAGAATATCAAAGATATTAATCTAGATAATAAATATTATGTGAAAAAAGGGTTTAGCTCATCAATGGTGAACTTTCCCAGCCATTTCACCAATTTAATCCACCATATCTAAGCTATAACTATTGTATGTTCATTCTTCTTATATAGTCTGTACTTGAAGGTTTTAATCTTGGTGATCTGCTTTCCACCTGTGTAAACATGTGGTGCACATACAATAAAAGCTATCGCTAATTACTATCCACCATGATCATCATGATTTGTACCCGGTTCAAAAATCACTTTATTAGGTACCACTCAAAAAGAGCAACCTAGTTTATGATAATCGAAAAAATGAATAATATGTGAAGGTTATTCACATATTAAACAAAAGGTTAACACGGGATTCAATCCCAGTTCATGGTTGTGGGGAATCGTGGGTGTTACCCACTCTTTCAACGACGTTTTAATGTGTCTACTAAGATCGGATCCAAAATCACTTTATTAGGTACCGCTCAACAAGAGCAAGATAGTTTATGATAATTGAAACAATGAATAATATGTGAAGGTTAATTCACATATTAAACAAAAGGTTAACGCGGGATTCAATCCCAGTTCATGACTGTCGGGAATCGAGGGTGTTACCCACTTGTCCACCGACTATTGGTTTGTACCCCACGTGTGTACTAGGGATAATACATTTTTTTAAAATAAATATCTTGGTGATGGTAGTTAACAAACCTATATGAAAAGAGGCTTAAATAATGATGGAAATTTGACAAATATTGTATTTTCTTCGAGCATAGCTCTCTTCTGCATTAAAAGCAAAGATAACAAATACTAAAGCTTGTTTAGAGAGACAACAAAAGTAAACAATACACACATAAGACGCTCTGTGTGTTGAAGCTTCAAGATTATTCCTTTTTTACCATACGTACTAATACAATTTGTTTGGTAAATTTATAGAGACACTCATGGACAAAACTTGAGGAAGTGGAAAGTCTTTGTTGTCGCCGGTTGCATTTTTTTTATAAGGAGACGGAGGCAATTTTGTTCACACTTGGTTATCTCGTGTGTCTTCGAAAAAGGTCACTGTGTTTCAAATAGCTTTCAGAGTTATTATCTGAATCCCGATATACATGCTAAAATGTACAACTTCCTTAAGTTTTGTCCATGAGTGTATATAAATTTGAGACAGAATTTTGCCAAAAATCTAAATAATAAAATAAATAATATAACAGACGTTGAATATTCTTTGTTCATTTTATTGTAACAATTTCAAAACCGCTCTTCATCAAGAAATAAAAATAAACATATAAAAACAAGTTTCAAGTATCAATTAAATGGTATAACAAGGATGACTATATATTCAGGTTCTCCAGGAAAAAAACAAATTGGTGAAGGATTTTGTAAAATCTCTGTACAATCTTGTTATAACCACATTTCATCGCGTTATAATTTGGATTATAGATTCGAACATAACAAGACCCACATACAAATGAATAAATCATGACATTTTGGTAACAGGGCACCAAAATTATTAATTTGGATGTTATCTTACTATCTACCAATAGTTAAAAACTCTCAAAATTGTCAAATTTCAATTCTCAATTGTGTTTAACCATTGGTGCAAAAATTAGTGAAGGAACGATCAATATTATTTAGGCTAAAAGCTTTTGAAAGCTTGTGCAAATATGTTGTGTGTATTGAAGACCTTTTACTCTCTAAAGTAATATGTTTATTAATATCTCTCTCCTAATGAATTATTAATGACTTTTTTCATGTACTTATTACAAATATTTTAAAATATAAGATAGACCTCATTATTTTTTTCCTCTAATATTTTAAGATATTTAACATATTTGATTGTAAATTTTATAATAATTTTTTTCATGCACAAATTTCCCCCACCTACTTTGTATTTTAAATGATTTCAACTGTGATATTATAACACTATGCGGCGCTGAGTTTGTGTATTCAAAAATGTAATGCCTCGATAAAGGTTGGCGTTCAGCCAGCCGAAATATTGGCAAAATAAATATTTTATTAAATCCAATATATGCCTTTTTATTATCTAAGTAATATATTTATTGATATCTCTGGGTGATTAACTTACTTTTAATAAATAGAGCATAGGTGGGAAATATTTTCAATTCTCGAAACGTGTGCAATAAGTTTGGCGATAAACACATTCCTGATCTTTGAATATTTCTATAAATGTAAGAATAAGGACAAGTTTAAGAACGAAGAGTAGAAATGTTTCTTTTATAATAACGATAAATAAGTCACGAGCTTTCAAACAGCACGGTTCTTCTTCAGATGGAACTCTAATGAATGTAAAGAGAAAGATGATTTTATATGAGTATGTCATTTGCATATACACTCATGAGCAAAACCTTTTGAAGTGGAAAGTCTTTGATGTCGCAGGTCATTTTTTTAAGACACAAAGTCAATTTTGTTCACACTTGGTTATCTCGTGTATCTTCAATAAAAGGTCACTGTGTATCAAATATATTTCAGAGTTATTGTCTGAATCCCGATATATATGCTAGAAAGTACAATTTTCCATTGAAACAAAAGTGAATGTGATGGGATGGGTTGGAAGTAAGTGAGCTGATGGAACAGACCAATCTCTTCAACAGAGAGATTATCTATCCCAGGAAGAGAAGATCCAAGATGTGAATGTGTGGACATTTGAGATCTACCACAAGAAAGAAACAAATAGGATGCAAGAAGCAGAAGAGGGGAGAACCAAGGTCGACAATTCTGTCTAGCAGTAAGTCTGGCTCAAGAAGTACAATGTGCAATTGCACTCTGGATGCAGGAGTTTCTATATTTGAATGTTCTTACAGATATCACGCGAGTAATTCTCGGAACATATTTCAAGGATCCCATTGTGTCTGAGCTCAGCTGTGGTGGAGCAGACAATGATGTAACGTACAGTGTTGTAACGGTTACAACGCTAAGTGCAACCCGAGCTGGTTGTTTACGTGTTGGCTAACTGGCTACCATGCTGATGTTAGAGTGTAGGTACTGTGGACCTTTCAATACATACCATGGTAAAATTGTGAAAAACATTTTAAAATTGCAAAATAGTTTCTCAAAATGCGTTTCTTTTTATTTCAAAACGCTAGCTTTCAAGTGATAATCGCTCTTCAACGGGGCTTAATAAAACAATATCGAATATATCCTACAAGAAATATTTACAAAGCATACGTGCACAGCGTGGATGTTTTGTAAATATTCCTTGTAAGATATAGTCGATAATGTTTTATTAAGCACGTTGAAGAACGATTATCGCTTGAAAGCTAGCGTTTTGTAAATAAAAAGAAACTCATTGTGAGAAAATATTTTGTAATTTTAAAAGATAGCATGGTCTCTATAGCCGCTTATAGATGTTGTTCGAACAATACGGTAGTACGTGGACAGCCAATAAGTACCCGTTTTTAGATATAGATGGCGCTGATAAAGCAAACTGTTGCTATAACCATACACTGACATCCATCCTTTAAACGTTTCATACACCAAATTTCTCACAAATCCATAGGTTTGTTTTAATTTGGCACCCATTTCAGTGTGGATAAAATTTATTATTGTTTAAGGCTTTGCCTTTTGCTTTTGGATAGTGCAATATATAATATGTATATATAGTTTTGACCAAGGACTTTGTTGTTGTTGTTTGATGTAATCAATATATAGCGTGAGATATTCATGTTTTTAGTTCTTATGATAATTCTGTAATAATAAAATATTATAAAAAATATATAACACTAGCATACAATCACTTTTAATAAAAACTACACTACCTAAGATTATTGAATATTAGATAGAAGAGAGTACACATAACAGTTACTAAAGCGATAAAAATAATAACAAAAGCTCTGAATTTCGTTTATGCCCTCCACCCCCGTTTCTCTCCTTTCATGACACACATTTATAGAATTTTACAGAAATTTTTGGGGAATCTGAAAATATTCTTCCTGCTAACAAAATAAAAGTAGGAGAATAATTATTGAATTAACTGCCATCTATCGGTGAAATTTGTAATAATTATTTAGTAAAACGACACTTGAAGTTACACCGCATGAGTTTCTTTTAACGAAAAATCAAAATTTTTATTTCAAGGTGAAATATCGACTATTTCTAACCTTTTTGGATGAGGTATGAAAGGGTGAATTATGAAGAGTAATGACGAACGGAAAAATAAAAGTGTCCAGGGATAGGAATCGAACCCACAATGTTCCGCTTACCGGGCAGATGCCATGTCCACTAGGCTACCCTGGACGTATTTTTCCGTTCGTAAATGATACATAAAGTAACTTATAATACAATATAATACACTGCGGCCTGTGATTGTAAAACGACACTTGAAGTTACACCGCATGAGTTTCTTTTAACGAAAAATCAAAATTTTTATTTCAAGGTGAAATATCGACTGTTTCTAACCTTTTTGGATGAGGTATGAAATTTAGTATTTGTAGAGATAATATTTAATAAGAAACACATTGCCCAAATAATGATTACAAATTTGAATACTAAAACAAAATATAAGAAAAGATCAAATCCAAAAAGCAACCTTCACTCTAAAACCATAGTTACAAAAGAGAATTTTTATTCTATAAAAAAAATAGAAAACCCATTATAATGAAATATACTAACTAATTACAATTTATAATTGTATATAAAATAACTTTTTAAAACCGAAAAAAGTAACAAAAAATAAAAATCAAATTAAAAAACTCTTTTGCTTTATTTTTTATTACTTTTATGGCATTTTGTCGACTTTTTGAGTGTCCATAAAATGTTTGGATGGGGTTTGTAAGTATGAGGTTGGGTTCTGTGGTAGTAACGGTGAGATATCGTCTGCTTTATTTAAACTTGGTAATGCTTCTTTCTTATTTCTTCATTTTAAAATTGTGTCATCTGTGTAGAACTAAGTTAAAAAATTGGCATTCCTGAGAGCTCAAAAGAGTATTTTAGAAAGCAGAGCGCCATTTAACGGATTATCTTTTGAATCAGCCGTTTTTGGTCATTGAGTTACATTCTACATCACGCTGAAGAGGGCCAACAGCCTGAAACGTATAAGTGTTTGGCTTTTCTTGATTTATTAAGCAAATGGGTTGGCCAAACATCAATATATTAGAATAAATCAAAGTTTAGTTGAAATTTATTCGTGTAGATGGCACTCTGCCGTCTAAAAAATGCTCATTTGTGTTATCAGGATATGATAATTTTTTCTTATTACTACTTTGATAATATTTACCTCTTTTTCTTACCTTCCACTTTTCTTTTTCACGTGTATCTGAGTATACGAAAGTGGTTTTCCACCTTTTAATACCATTTTAGGTACGTAATAAACGATTATCGATTCAACCGAGTTAAAATTGAGGCTGTCTCACCAATACAAATTTTTCTCTCTCACTAATAACTAATCCGATATTTGACCTAAAAGGCAATAATGCATATCGCATCTAAGTCCATATCCTTTTAGGAGCAAAATTTAAAAGTTCAAATTTCTTGTTTATTCTTTCAATTGTGAGCGTGTATTTATATAAATAATCACTTCGACTTTACTAAGAGAAAGTCACATTCAAATAATTAAAAAGGAAGATGTAATTTGTAAATTCTGCAAAACTGAAAGCATAGAAGAAATGACCCACTACATCTCTGAATGCACTATTGTTAACGAGGAACGGAATAAGATCTTAAAGAACACTTGAACCCAGTTCAGCTAATCAGAATAATGTCCGAGAAAAAATATATAGCGATAGAATTGTTTAACTTTCATAAAGCGTTAGAGAACAAGGTAATCTCTAAGAACTAAAATTACAGAACAATTTCCTTCCATAGTTAATTTGTATAGTTATGTTGAATACTTTGATTTCCTTTTCATTTTCCCTTTTCTCCTTTGTTTATGTTTCTTTTTTTCCTTTTCTCCATGAAAAGGATGTATGGAGAGTCCTTACAGGACGGAAATGTCCTAATAAAGCTGTTGTTGAATTTATATAAATAACACAAAATACACTGAGATAGTGGACATTGCGAATGCTGTGATAGAGATGCATGGGGACATCTGAGGCTCTTCATTGGACACAACAACAACAACAAAATACACTCATGAACAAAACTTAAGGAAGTTGTACCTTTTAGCATGTATATCGGGATACAGATAATAACTCTGACAGATATTTGATACACAGTGACCTTTATTGAAGACAAACGACAAATGTGAACAAAATTGACTCTCTCTTGTCTTCTTAAAAAAAAGCAGACGACTGGCGACATCATAATATGAAACTTCCTATAAAGTTTTCCCCATAAGGGTATTTGCTTTCAAATAGCCTGTATTTATAAATAAAAAAGCGCTTATTACTTTTTATAGCGGGGTTTAATTAACACTTTGAATATATTTATAAATTTAATTGCCATCTATCGTTAATATTTTACACAAAATAAATTTACTGGCAATGCGCTTCTTTTAAATATCATCAAATATTATCTCTACAGACCTTACTGCAATGATATAAGTTATTGAATGAGAGGGCTCATCAGTAGTGAACCCTCTCAGCGGTTTCCAAACCAATCCAATACAATAGTAGAGCGGTCTGGAGATTAATTTGACGAAACCGCTGAGAGGGTTCACTACTGATGAGTCAAGCCCTATCATTCAATAACTCATATCATTGCAGTAAGGTCTGTAGAGATAATATTTCATGATATTTAAAAGAAACGCATTGCCAGTAAATTTATTTTGTGTAAAATATTAACTTTGAATATATATAATAAAAAGGCATATATTGGATTAAAAAAAAAAAAAAAGGATTTGTCAATATTTCGCGCGGTAGGCTGAACACCAACCTTTGTCAGGGCATATCAACGTATTTCTTTTGTATAAGCAAATTCACCACCACATTTTTGTTGCGCTCTGATTGGTTGTTCACTGTCACATCAGCGTTCATTAGCCAACCATTGTGTAGTTTTTCTCTAGCTCAGCCGTTGCATATCGACCAATGAAATTCAATATTAAATATGAAAACGACACGAATTTGGGTCATCAACTTTAAACTCAACACTCAAATCGATATAAAAGTAAACACTTGAGCTTATAAGTGAATTAAAGATTATTTTTTTGTTATATTTTTCCTATAAAATATTTGATTAAACTATTAAATGGTAGATTAAACCGACAAAACCGCTGGGAGGGTTTACCATTGATGAGCCAGGCCCTCTAATTAATTCATAATCGCAGTAAAGGCAGTAGAATTTTTTTTTATTTTGAAAAGAATTATTCACGTCAAAATTAGTCACAATTTATTATATTAAAAAGTTATAATAGAAAAAAATTAAAATGATATATAAAATAAATAATAAAACTTTAAATAAAATAATTATAGAACATATATATAAGGTCATATAAAATAGAAAAGGTCAGAAGTAGATATTAAAACAAAAATAACATATTCTGACCGCGCTCACATTGGGGGGGGGGGTCGGTGGAAGGCTGGTTAAACCGTTTGGTTTTCGACCACTACGACCCGGGTTCGATTCCCGCATTGGACACTTTTTTCAGATTTAAAAAAAAAAAGCTCTAAAGGCACCCGATTCTTGCAAAAGTCCAACCCCACCAGCGAGTGCAAGTAACCAAACGGGGCTCTGGCACATTTGTAAGTGCAAAATCGAACTGCTTTTCACATATGTAGACATATGGTGCGCTTACAGTAAAAGCAGTCGCTAACTACCCACCATGATTATCATGGCCTGTACCACGTGTAATAGGGATAATTAAAAAAAAAAAAAAAGATGGCAGAGCGCCATCCAGTGGGATATATAAAAGCATAGGGCGCCTCTCCCGTCAAAATAAACGTCAAAACCCGACGCCATCTATTGACCGTCGCCGCAACTAGCGGCCTCGGGTCAGTAACAAAGCCTCAGCACCAGCTTTGGTAAACTGAGAAGCGTCCACCTTTTATGGATGAATTTCCTCCCGGCAAATTTTACAGTGGAATATATATTAAGAAAAAAGCATCTCCTTATCATACAACTAAAAGTTGCTGATGGTTTGCACCATCTATCCGAATAAATATAAACTATTCGTTGATTTTTAATTAATCCAGATTTGGCCAAATACCCATAATTGATTAATCAAGAAAAAACATATATGTATTGTTCTGTATCTTGCAAGGCGTTGTTCTTTATTGTAATATATAATATGTATATATGGTTTTGACCAAGGACTTGGTTGTTGTTGTGTGATGTAATCAATATATAGCGTGAGATATTCATGTTTTTAGTTCTTATGATAATTCTGTAATAAGAAATTTTTATGCAATGCATCACTTTTAATAAAGAACTACACTACCTAAGAGCCCTAGAGCGATATAGAAGTTGTTTACAGTTGCATTGACAGAAGATTTCAAGAGAACAGTTGGCGAAGGAAGACAAGATTCCGACCGAGATAGTTCCAACGATCCCCACCACCACCACTGGAGGCGCATGCCCAGACCGAGGGTGCGCACAGGAGAGAGTGCCAGTGGGCATCACAGCTAACGGCCGTTCACACGTTGGATTCCATCACGATGAACTTCGATTTATTTAGATTTAGATCCCAATTACATAGTTATTTTGAATATATCTCGTACAGATACATTTTCTTTATAACATATGAAAAATATTGTGGCGAAGAAATAATTTATTATTTAATTATTCAATGAAAATATTTGGAAACAGATTAAAAATTTTACATTTTCTAAATCATCATTTAGTTGCCTAGCTTGCTTGATATTCTCTAGCTGTAGATAGTTTTGTTGGTTTGTTGATAATTGTCGACTAGTCGTACTGACGTCATCAATAAATACTTTTATATCTTAAGATATTCCAAGACTTGATTTCTACGCTACAATATAATAAAAGATGAAATTACACATCTAACAGCCTACTGTCCTCTCATAATGGAATATAAAGAAGAATTGATGGGCGGAGTCCCATGTGTTCCAACTGTCAACAAATGTATAACTGGCTAAATATTGCGCTGACTGAATGAAGCTTAACAGGTCGGTGGATGAGAGGGTAACACGCTCGATTCCCGACAGTCATGAACCGGGATTGAATCCCGCGTTAAAATTTTGTTTAATATGTGAATAACCTTCACATATTATTCACTGTTTCAATTATCATGAACTAGGTTGCTCTTGCTAAGCGGTACCTATTAATGTGAATTTGAACCAGTGAATGAAGCTTTCCTTTTAAATATTTTAAATCTATAAATCTGCGAGTAATATTCAAAGTAACTTAATGAATCCGGTGGCTTCTACTGAATAACTGGGTGAATTAACTAATTAATTAATCCCCCTAAGACTTTATATTCCGACTTTAGACAACCTCTACCCTTGATCCATCCATGTATATAACTATAAATATGTCTGATGAGTATGTATATTTCTGTCTCTCAATTTTTTACTTTTTTTTTTTTTGCTTATCCCTAGTACACGTGGTGCAGGCCATGATAATCATGGTGGGTAGAAGTTGCCGACTGCTTTTACTGTAAGTGCACCACATGACTACACATGTGAAAAGCAGTTCGACTTTGCACTTACAAATGTGCCAGAGCCCCGTTTGGTTACTTGCACTCGTTGGTAAGGTTTGGACTTTTGCAAGAATCGGGGGCCATTGGAGCATTTTTACACTCGTACACTCATGGACAAATTCAAGGAAGTGGAATGTCGGAGATAGAGGCAATTTTGTTCACACTTGGTTATCTCGTCAGACCACTGTGTCTCAAATATCTTTCAGAGTTATTGTCTGAATTCAAATATACATGCTAAAAGATACAAATTCCTTAAGTTTTCTCCATGAGTGTATATTGGTTATCTCATGTGTCTTCAATAAAGGCCACTGTGTATTAAATATATTTCAGAGTTATTGTCTGAATCCCAATATACATGCTAAAAGGTACAACTTCCTTAAGTTTTGTCCATGAATGTATTGTCTGAATCCCAATATATATGCTAAAAGGTACAACTTCCTTTTGTTCATGAGTGTTAAGTGCTCTGGAAAATAGTTCGGTATGTACTATTTAAAAAGTAGGTATCAGCAACTCTAGAAATTTGCATCCGAAGATAAGTGTGTCGGACTGGGAACATTCATCTAAACAAAGGTACAAATTCATCCTTACCTAATCTTTAAGCTAATTTAGACCCAAAATATGGATTTTTTTAAAATAAATAAATTTAATTAATATCTTCTCTTCGTTAACAACACTAATTAAATACATAGAGTTGAGTTCACACAATTCAAATAAAGATTCCATTTATCTCTCAAATTCTTTTATCATTTTCAAAACGTAAAAGGTGTTCTTTCAGAGAGAAAATACTTCATCTATGGCGAGATATAATTTAATTGGCCAATAAATAGCTTGCTTTTTTTGTTGAAGATTAGCTAAATTCTCCGAAAGCTCATCTTTTTTATATTTTGAAATTAATAAAATAATTTGAGACGTGAAGAGAAACATGTCTTAAATTATATAAGAGCCGAAATGCCATAGGTTTGGAATAAGCAAAAATTAGGGAAAATAGTTTTTTTTATTTTGAGTTGTTGCGAGTTTTGGAGCAAAAAACGTGCTCTTCAACGAGCAAATCCAAAATCAAATGGAGATATTATCAGGCGTATATAGGATCTGTAATATAGTCTGTGTTGATCCTCGGCTGATAACATCTATCTTCATTTTTTTTTTTTTTTTTGGATTTGTCCGTTAAAGAGCAGGTTTTTGTTCGAAAATTCGCAACAACTCTTTGCCCCATTTTTTTGCTTATTCGAAAATTTCTTGGTAAAACTACCGCTCACATTTATGGATTTATATAATGATGATAATGATAATGATCATAATCACTATCATCGCTCGGGAACAGCTTATCGTGAAAGCTTCCCAACTCATCCAGAGAGACAGGATGACAGCATTTTGTATTCCAATGATATTGCATCCAAACTAGCTCGCTAATAGAGGCTTTGTATACACTCGCTTAAGAGGAATGTTCGCAACTGAAACAAGATCTATTTCTGCAATCAATTAAACAAATATCAATGATTTACGCAAAGAATCCTATATACCTCATCAAATCTTAAAATATTGACTATGGAAGAACAACCAAAATACACACAAATAGATTCAAGTAAGATATGAAGCTATATTTGAGCAGTTTTCCTTTTGTAATTTCCCGTTGCACCCTCAATGCATTGTGAAAATATCTGGAAGTTGATTCCTAAGTGGTGAACCCTCCTAGGGTTCTACCCCAGACCGGACTTTTATTGGATTTGATGCATTGTTTACAATAGCTGACGATATAGAGGAAGTGAAAGCATTTAATGTGAAAATTTAGACATATGCGTGTTGAGAACAGAAGAATCGTATAGAGATTGAATTTCATGTAAATACAGGTTAGGGAGTTCTGTAGATGGGTGGTTATCAAATGGGTATATTGAAATAGGGATGTAAAGGTGAGACGACCGTGTTGCACAATGGGGATGTAAGAGGATAGAAACGGGACAATATTGTTATACAATGGGGATAGAGATGGAACGACCGTGATGTATAGTGGGGGTGTAAGGGGATAGAAACGGGACAATCATGTTATACAATGGGGATATAAGAGGATAGAGATGGGACGCCCGTAATATATAATGGGGGTGTAAGGGGATAGAAACGGGACAATCATATTATACAATGGGGATAGAAGAGGATAGAGATGAGATGACCGTAATGGCGATAAAAGGGGATAGGGATGGGACGACCGTGTTGTATAATGGGGATAAAGAAGATAGAGATGGACGAACAAGATGTATAATGGGGATATGTAAGGGGATAGAAACAGGACAATCGTGTTGTATAATGGGGATATAAGAGGATAGAGATGAGACGACCGTAATAGGGATATATGGGGTTATAGATAAGACGACCATAATGGGGATATAAGGGGATAGAGCTGGGACGACAGTATTGTACAATGCAGATGTAAGAGGATAGAGATGGGACAACCGTGTTGTACAATGCGGATATAAAGGGATAGAGATGGGACAACCGTGTTGTACAATGCGGATATAAAGGGATAGAGATGGGACGACCGTGATGTACAATGCGGATATAGGAGGATAGAGATGGGACGACCGTGTTGTACAATGGGGATAAAAGAAATAGAGATGGGACAACCTCGGTGTACAATAGGGATATAAGGGGATAGAGATGGGACGGCCGTGTTGTACAATGGGGATAAAGGGGAATAAAAGAGGGATAAAGGAGGCGAACTACTCCAGCACCGAAGACACGGGAGGTTACCTTCCAGAACGCCTGCAGCTGCCCGCCCAGTCTCTGAGGGTCCAACGACAGGCTCCGTCGTTGCCGGCTCTTGGTCCGGACGACCATCTGCAGATCGTCACCCCCCAGCTTGACGTGCGGCATGTCCTGGGCCGATTCTACCGAGAGAACTGCGCACCGAGAGATCGATCCCAGTCTAAAGGTCAATGCTCTCCTAGCGCCGCTCAACTCCAGTTTTGAATGGCCCCAGTGCTCTACTGCACTAGAAGCCATGTTGCCTCTACCTGCTTAATGATAGAGCTTCTCCACTTTTATATACCCACCTTATATGAAATATACGATAACTCGACATCGGTTTTTATATAATTCTTATTACATCTTTGGAGAATTTTAAGATGCCAATATATTGCCAGCGGAAACATTTCTATCTCTTTTCCTATTTCGTCCTGTTCTGCTTGATAGAGCTTGCACTTTTATATATCCCCTCTTACCTGGAATAACGATAACTTGACATTTTTATCTCATTCCAATTATATATTTGGAGAATTTTTAAGATGCCAATACATTGCCATCGGAAACATTTCTCTTTTCCTATTTAGTTCTGTTCGTTATGCAATCAATTATTAAACAGGCAAACTTCCATCAAGAAGGTCTACTTGTTCATCCGTAGGATGTTCGAAATATGCTATTGACGTCATATTACGAAGAAGAGGAATGACCTCGGCTTCGCCCGTGTTCTAACCGAGGATCTCAAATGCGTTTGTACAAAGATTTATTGCAATAATAATACAGGTCACTTTTAATGTAAATCGCATCGTACTACGTATTTAAAATCGGGCGCTATAGAGAGGGAGGCGCTATTTAGAGGGGGCGCTATAGACAGGTTTAACTGTAGTAACATAATGTGTGTAATAATGATGATAGGTGTTCCGCCATGAAATCATGAAAACCATATTATAATTTAAAATATAAATCATCATCATATCAATCACTCGATATTCTGATTGATTCCAGACTTATATAAAATTATCGGCAGAGTTTCGTCCAGATTCTTTAAATAGTAAGTGGGATTAAATGCAGAGAAACCAAACCTACAAAACCCCACATTTAACAAGAATTCTTCAAATAGATCTCTCAATAGAGTAGTATCCAATAGTGTACAGAATCTTAGTTTATTTCCATGGGACAGAAAGACGAGCTAAACCCTATCAATTAACGATTCCTATCATTATAGTAAAGTCTTCAGAAATGATATTTTAAAATAAATTGTATATAAGACACAAAAATGGAAAAAATATATAATTGCCAAATAATATCTTTCATTTTTGGAAAACACCATTTTGCAGGGGTTGTTTCTTTAATTTGGCTATTTTAGTTTGCTACTTGTTGAAATTCGCAAGTGTAACCAAAATGAAACAACTTAATCCTCTTCTTCTCTAGTTATTTTAGCTATCTATCTATGGTAAAGATAGAGGTTTACTGGCCGGTATTCCTAGTTCTTTAAATTAAAGATACTTCGGCCAGTAAAATATTTTTGTCGAAACGTCGAGTTAATAAACCCTGGCCGAAGTATCTTTAATTCAAAGAATCTCTCCTATGATTGTAAAAATAAAAAGATTTACTCTGGCCGAAGTATATATATATATATCCTTAATTCAAAGAATCTCTCCTATGATTGTAAAAATAAAAAGATTTACTCTGGCCGAAGTATATATATATATCTTTATTTCAAAGAATATCTCCTATGATTGTAAAAATAAAAAGATTTACTCTGGCCGAAGTATATATATATATCTTTAATTCAAAGAATATCTCCTATGATTGTAAAAATAAAAAGATTTACTCTGGCCTAAGTATATATATATATCTTTAATTCAAAGAATATCTCCTATGATTGTAAAAATAAAAAGATTTACTCTGGCCGAAGTATATATATATATATCTTTAATTCAAAGAATCTCTCCTATGATTGTAAAAATAAAAAGATTTACTCTGGCCGAAGTATATATATATATATATATCTTTAATTCAAAGAATATCTCCTATGATTGTAAAAATAAAAAGATTCACTTTGGCCGAGGTATATATATATATATCTTTAATTCAAAGAATCTCTCCTATGATTGTAAAAATAAAAAGATTTACTCTGGCCGAAGTATATATATATCTTAATTCTAAGAATCTCTCCTATGATTGTAAAAATAAAAAGATTTACTCTGGCCGAAGTATATATATATATCTTTAATTCAAAGAATCTATCCTATGATTGTAAAAATAAAAAGAGATCTCTTCTTGTCAGAGTATTCTTGGAAGATATATCATGTAACATAGCTAAAATGCAGCAGTACTAAATGATTCTATGTGTTTTATCCATCAACAATCGGCCTAATTACATAGTGTTCAAAATACAAGTATCTTACTTGTATCCATCAACGTAAGTAAGGACATAACTCATCGTATCTGAGTTGTGGAGTTTGTATTGTTCCATTGGCTTGTCTGCCGACACTGATTAGAGATTGAAGATAACCAAAGGAGACCTTGGAATATGATCTTTTAAGTCGAGTTGCCTTCATATGTAGGAAACTTCTAGGGTTCTTGCGTGAATGCTGTTTATCAAACAATGTTATAGGTTTCTGGATATGAGTTTTTTAAATCTTTATTATCGTAAATCTCGAGTTTTCGAGTATTTCTGCTCTTCTATAGGAGTACAAAACTGACTGTGCACCTTGCATGTATTGACAAGATGTCAATAAAATTATTTTAATTGTCAATAGTCTATAGGAGTACATAAAAAACGTTTGTTTTTTACTCCTGGAGAAAAGCAGAAATGCCTGAAAGCTCGAGATTACATTAATAAAGATAAAAAGAAACTCATCTCCAGACAACTTGTAGCATTTTTTTATTAATATCCAGAAGATCGAATGTTGTTTATACGTATCTCGATTCTTGCACATAAGCCTAACCCCATCAGTGAGTACAAGTAACCTAACAGGGGCTATATGCCAAGCAGATTGCAGAAGCAGAAGCACAATTATTTACAATGATGTACATTCGAAGAGGCTTCCCTAAGAGTTCTTCAGATCATCAGGAGGTCTCCGTTATCTCCCCTCAACTCAAGGCACAGAAGAACTTGTAGATGGAAACGTTTGTTGACGCAAGAATGGAATAGGCTTTGTCATCCATCCATTGTCCAAAGAGCCAGGTGGGTCGCTAGATGATGTTGCAGACCACTAGGATGAGATTCTAGATGTGCGAACATGTGGTGTGTGTTGGGCTATAAGCTTCCCAAAGCTCTATACAAGGCTCTAGTCTGCCGTTTAACTATATTGAGTGCGGAATACATAATGGACGTATACGTAAGGAAATTCTCAGAAAGTTCATTATTTTATGAGGCAATAAAAGACGTTGACGTAAATGTAGAAACTATATGTTTTTTAAAATTCTATAAGCGAAGTGACGTATAAATGTTTATTCAATTATGTCATTTATTACTTATAAAACACATATTAGAAAAATTAGATTTTCTGTTGATTTTTGATTATCTTGTGGATTATGCTATGGTAATGCAGTCGTGGTTAAAAATCTTGAAAGTATGATAAAAATAGTTTTGATCAGTAATTGCTTTAATTAGCTTATGAAATATAGAGAAAAAAAACATAATTTGACAAAAGTACTGCCTGGCTTATGGCGTAAGAATAAAATAGTGAAAAACTTATTTACATAATGTACAAAAGGTTTGAGCCGGCCATCGGGAAACAACAACAATGAGTTTTTATAGGGGAAGGGTGACCTCTGGCGGTCGATTTAATAGAGTATTTGAATCTATGAAATATATTTTTTTAAATAAAATAATATTTTAATATAACATACACATATTAGAAAAATTACAATAATCAAGGTAAGTGATACTTAAACTTTTAGTAAACCTGATGTTTACACATGCAGAAAGCAGTTCGATTTTGTATTTACAGAGTGACATAATCTCCTTTTAGATTAATTTTAGTTGCAAGTAGTGGACACCATTGGATAGTGGGCTACCTGAACCGAAGTCTGTACGTCTGACAGGTGACAGGTAGTGGAGATAGATAAAATTGAGGAAATTTTCAAAATAATAAATTAAAAGAAAGACTTTTCCAATACGATATGTCGATAGTTTATAACCACCACGGCTGGTATGCCTGGGATAGTAGCGCCCTTGGTATGATGGTAAGAAGGACCACGTTTGGCACGAGGGTGGGGCCGAAGGACTAATTGCACAGCGGCCTGATCACCTCGCGGATCAATACATTCATTAGCGAGGAACTCCATATATAGTCAAAGGTCTCAGGACACAAGGGCGGGGTTAGAGCGCACGCAGAGAGTGGTTTCAACAACTCCCGCATGGTGGATGGAGTGTCTCCCATGGGCCACTCGTGACTTCAAGGAACATGGCTCCCTCGTAGATAACATTTCAAATGTCACCTGTGCTCGCTCACATGCGTGGCTTCCAGTAAACTAGATTCAAACCTCAAGTAGACAAAATTTAAATGTCAACACTGTCCTCAAGAATAACTCTTGTGACTTCAAGAAACCGGAGTCTAAACCTATCGAAGACAACATTTTAAATGTCATTTGTGCTCGCTCACATGCGTGGCTTCAAGTAACCTAGATTCAAACCAACGGATACAACATTGAAATGTCATCATTGCTCCCAAGAATAACTCTTGTAACATCAAGAAATCCGAGTCTAAACTTTGCGAAGACAACATTTTAAATGTTACCTGTGCTCGCTCTCATGCGTGGCTTCCAGTAAACTTGATTCAAACCTCAAGTAGACAACATTGAAATGTCATCACTGTGTTCCCAATAATAACTCTTGTGACTTCAAGAAATCCGAGTCTAAACTTAGGGAAGACAACATTTTAAATTTTACCTGTGCTCGCTCTTATGCGTGGCTTCCAGTAACCTAGATTCAAACCAACGGAAACAACATCTAAATTTCACCACTGTTCCCAAGAATAACTCTTGTGACTTCAAGAAACAGGAGTCTAAACCTAGCAAAGACAACATTTTAAATGTCATCTCACATGCACCGCGTGTGACACTTGGGTTCAATTGTATTACTTCCCAAAAAGTAAATGTAAACATCTTTGGCACGGTAGATGGGACTATAATATGTTAGGTTCATACAAATAATGTTTGCTCTATGTGTCCAATCCTTTCCAGAAACTTCAATTCAAACTACCCCAACAGGTACATTATTATTATTTAGTGCAAAGGTTTACATTACATAGGTTACAATAGTCCTGATTATAAAATAATAATAAAAAAACGGCACTTTTTGGTGGAAAAAAACGAACTGATTTATACGCGTGTAGGAAAAAAAATCATCATAATGAAAACAAAATGAACTACAGAGATTTATTATAAATATAAAACTCTAAAACCTATGGAAAAATCATATACAATTGTTATATTAATTATATATATACAGTAGAACCTCCTTCCTGTAAAAGACACCTAATTGCAGAACCAAAGTATCCTTTAGGGAGAGTTGTCCTCTTACCGGAGAGTTACTATATACAGTAGAACCTCTCTGTAATGGACACCTAATTGCAGAGTCAAAGGGTTCTTTAGGGAGAGGTGTCCTCTTACCGGAGAGTTGCTAAATACAGTAGAACCTCCCTGTAAAGGACATCTAATTGCAGAGTCAAAGGGTCCTTTAGGGAGAGGTGTTTTCTTACCGGGGAGTTGCTAAATTGTAAAAATGGTAATTTTGCAAATGAAAACTGTCTTTTGTAGAGAGGTGTACGCTAAAGGGAGGTTCTACTGTATTATGCACAAACAGTGTAAATAGCAATATTATTGTTTAAAGGTTAATTTTTACACACTTTTTTTTGCTTAATGTTAATTTTGACTTTAAATTGTATATATACATCTCTAGATGAGATTTGTGTAGTATTTCGGAGGAACACAAATTTCTTAAATATTCTAATAGCCTTTAAATAAAATAAATGAATAATGAAAAGATTGGTACGGATATTATGAAATACTCCCTAAATCTAAGCTCTACTCGGATTGTAGACGTCCACATAAGAAGGCAAAAAAGAGCAATACAATTCTATCTTTCTAAAATCTCACCCAACTGACAGCATGAAGAGATAAAATAAAATAATGGAGGAATCGAATGTGTTTCTCCCGGAAGTGAAGAGAATTGTGAAATTTAATTTTAAATAATAAAAAGAAAAAAAAAAAGTGAGCCGGACGTGATTCGAACACGCAACCTTCTGATCTGGAGTCAGACGCGCTACCGTTGCGCCACCAGCCCATGTCACTCATGTCTCCAGGAAGTATTTTATATTTAGTTAACCACACAATTATCTCTTTCATATTTTCATCAACAATTTTAGTGTAATTGTAATGATGTTTACAATTATATGGAAATGTTTTGTCCTTTTTACCTTTGTCAGAATGAATCAGTGTTAGTTGATATTTTGTCTTTAAAGTCTATTGGTTATCATTTTCAACTTTTAGGTTTATATTACAGTTTTTTGGTTGAATACGATGTGAATTTTCTTTTAGGAAACAAGAAAAAATAACAGAAAATCATCAATAAAATTCATATATTGGAAATTCCAACTATTTGTGACACGTGTAGGATTCTTTAAAATCGAATAATTCGTCTACTGTATCCTTACTTCAATGATAAAATAATGGAAGGGCCTGGATCATCAGTGGTGAACCCTCTAAGCAGTTTCGCCAGTTTAATCTACCATATCGTTCTATTATTGTATATTGGTGTTTTGCTTTTATACTGATTTTGAAGATCAACTTTCTTGGAAAGGGTATTTTAAACAAACTATGGACATAAGCTTTGAGGACAGGCTAGAAATAAAAATAATTATAAAATTATATAAATATATACACACACATACAGCTTTATTAAAACCACCGGTCTTATATAGATTCACTACAGAAAGGAAGCAATCATTTCGCTTAATAATGGCCACGAATAATGCCAAGGAATATACCATTCACCCTATTATAATGTCAAATACACTCATGGACATTTGACATAACGCAAGTGGAACGAACATATTTGATATCTTAAGAAAAAGGCATCTCCTTATCGTGCAACTGAAAGTTGCTGATGGCTTGCGCCATCTATCGGAATAAATATAAACTATTCTCGTTGATTTTTAATTATTCCATAATTGGCCAAATACCCATTCTTGATAAACCAAGAAAAGCTAACCACGGACGCGTTTCGGGTTATTGGCCCTCATCAGCGTGGTGCAAGCTGTACCTTAACGACTAAAAAATTGGTCATTCGGGCATCCTGAAAAATCATGAAACGGGTAGTTAAGGCCAGAATTGCGTGAGACCGCGACACAATGTGAAAAAAAAATAGTACAAATGTGATATTGTACTGGGATAAGGTGCATAAATTAAGAAAAAGGCATCTCCTTATCGTGCAACTGAAAGTTGCTGATGGCTTGTGCCATTTATCTGAATAAATATCATATTTGATATCGTCGTTGATCTGTTTATCTTTTTTTTTTTTAAGGAGACAGAGACAATTAATATAAAGTAATAACGCGCCATCTATATATAACGAATGAAGACATTAAGACGCGAATGTTTCTTTTCACAAATAAATCAAATGATCCAATACAGTATTGAAGCTCTAAAAAAGCAGTCTGGTAGATTAAATTGGCGAAACCGCTGGGAGGGTTCACCAATGATGAGCCAAGCCCTTCCAATATTTTCTCATCGCAGTAAGGATAGTAGAAGTTTGTTTTATTCGTTATATAAAGACTATTTTGTTCACACTTGGTTATTAGATAATAAAAGGCATATATTGGATTTAATAAAAGATTTATTTTGCCAATATTTCGGTTGGCTGAACGCCAACCTTTATCGAGGCATTACATCTAATTATCATTATCATGGCATTATCTCGTGTCATTCAATAAAGGTCACTGTGTAACAAATATCTTTCAGAGTTATTGTCTCAATCCCGATATACATGGTAAAAGATACAACTTGCTTAAGTTTGGTCTATGAGTATAAGTATAATGAGCATACAATAGTTGTAGTGATCTCGTGAATTAAATTGGCGAATTCGCTGAGAAAGGTTCACCACTATAACTGTAACAGGCAGACCTACAGTCCATCATAATACATTCTTGTTTTATATTGTAGCAAAGTATTTATTATTTTATTAACAGAGTATCATTTTTATGTTTATATTTTGCTACTCTGTAAACTTCCCTCATTGATTATCTTTTGTTTATCATTCATAGTTTGTTCTTGCCTTAAATAAATTTCTGTGCCATCCTGAAGTTTGTCTTTCCTAATTTTCCACATGACATATTGTTAAATTGTTATTTATCAGTGAGCTTATTGTGTAATCACTGATGGTAATTCTGCAGAGTTCCAGTTCCAAAATAACTTTACTAGCTACCTCTCAAAAAGAGAAACCTAGTTATATTTGCAACAATGAATAATATCTGAAGGTTATTCACATATTAAAACAAAGTGTCCAATGCGGGATTCGATCCTTGTTCATGGGTGTCGGGAATCGACGGTTTTAACCACTCATCCACTGACTTCGTATCCTCTGCAGAGTTGAAGATTGTATTTATGTGAATCCAGGTTGGAATATGACAAGGTGAAAAAAATAATACAAATTCGATATTGTATTGGAATAAGGTGCATAAATTATTAAAAGGGCATCTCCTTATCGTCGTTGAGGTACAGCTTGCACCACGCTGATGATCCACAGCCAGAAACGTGTACGTGGCTAGCTTTTCTTGATTAATCAAGAATGGGTATTTGGCCAATTCTGGAATAATTTGAAATCAACGAGAATAGTTGATATTTATTCCGATATATGGAGCAAGCAATCAGCAACTTTCAGTTGCACGATAAGGAGATGCCTTTTTCATAAAATATGACAATGTATCGCTGCGGTAATAAATAGTTTAAACTTCTAACAAGGTTATCCTAAAAGTTCGTAAACACTTGCAAAAAATTGAAATA
>CP092867.1:41052618-41106689 GCA_030710605.1 Cordylochernes scorpioides | reverse complement strand
CCAATATTATTCGCCATTATGTATAATGTCTTTGTATTATGTATAAAGTAATTGTATTATTATGTATTCGCTGTGATAATATTATTCGACAAGTAATAAGAAAACACGAACTTTTGGGACAACTTCATATTTATTTATTGCTACATAGAGACAAACAAACACACGTTACAACTACTCATGATCCAAGACTTCTTAAATAACTTTTAATTTAAAATATAAACGTTCTCTTCCCTGATATATAATTTAATAAAATAAATAAAGATTTCAGAGCTAAGTTTCCTGAATAACTTTTATTTTCAAACTTTCGTCCTTATAAGACCTTTAACAGGAGTATCACATTAACGAATTGAAGGATATATATGTTTATACACATTATTATTGCCACAGAATAATTATTTTTGAGTACTCTGTTGTTTATCATCATAAATATTTGCCTAGTCATCACCTCTTACCATGCTTGTAAATTACCACTTGTAAAAATCAATGGACACATTTTGCAATATATATAATAAATTATTTTAAATTAAACTTTTAGAATACTTCTCTACCGTGACATTATTTACATATTTATATAAAAATATATACCCTTCATTTTGTAAATGTGATATTCCTGTTAAAGGGATGATAAGACCGAAAGCTTGAAAATAAAAAGTTATACAAGAAACTTGGCACTATGGAAGCATTAACTCTTATTTTGATTATCCTAAAGATAAAGGCTGCCTGGCCGGCATTCATAGTTCTTTAAATTAAAGATACTTCGGTCAGTAAATCTTTTTATTGTCTTGATGTTTCGACAACAATCTTTTGTCCTCGTCCTCGTTACTCGCTCCTGACGAGGACAAAAGATTTTTGTCGAAACGTCGAGATAATAAAAAATATTTACTGGCCGAAGTGTCTTTTATTTGAAGAACTATTATTTTAATCTAATCAATAAGGAATCATGGGTTTCTTTTCTTATTTCTTTTATTCCTCAAGATTTCGGGCTAACATGCCCTTCAACACATAGATCCTGAAGTAGAACTTCACGACACTACTTCAGGATCTCCTTGTTGAAGAGCATGTTAGCCAGAAAGCTTGAGAAATAAAAGAAATAAGAAACCCTTGATTCAACAGGGAGATCCTAATCCAAAGTGAAGTTGTACTTCAGGATCTTCGTGTTGAAGGACATGTTAGCCAGAAAGCTTTAGAAATAAAAGAAATAAGAAATCCTTGATTCAACACGGAGATCCTAAGCCAAAGTGAAGTTGTACTTCAGGATCTTCGTGTTGAAGGACATGTTAGCCAGAAAGTTTGAGAAATAAATTAAATAAGAAAAGAAACCCTTGATTCAACAGGGAGATCCTAAGCCAAAGTGAAGTTGTACTTCAGGATCTTCGTGTTGAAGGGCATGTTAGCCAGAAAGCTTGAGAAATAAATTAAATAAGAAAAGAAACCCTTGATTCAACACGGAGATCCTAAGCCAAAGTGAAGTTGTACTTCAGGATCTCCGTGTTGAAGGGCATGTTAGCCTGAAAGCTTGAGAAATACAAGAAATAAGAAAAGAAACCCTTGATTCAACAGTGAGATCCTAAGCCAAAGTGAAGTTGTACTTCAGGATCTCTGTGTTGAAGGACATGTTAGCCAGAAAGCTTGAGAAATAAAAGAAATAAGAAAATAAACCCATGATTCAACAGGGAGATCCTAAGCCAAAGTGAAGTTGTACTTCAGGATCTCCGTGTTGAAAGGCATGTTAGCCAGAAAGCTTGAGAAATAAAATAAATAAGAAAAGAAACCCTTGATTACTTAAAGATTAAATCAAAGTGTAAAAGTAGGGAAAAAATCTTTAATAACTATTATATTAAATTATTCCCAAATACCTTTCATCTTCATTCTACTAATTGTAGAAATCATTGAATCTATTTTGAAAAGATAAAAAAGAAATAGCGATGAATAATTTCATTTCCAACATATAGGTATCGCTATGTAATAAATTGTTTATAGAGAATAAAAAAAACAAACAAACCTACCCTTGGGCATTCTTGGAAGTGAAAACGTCAATAAAGATGACAAAAATAGCATCAATAGAGAAAATCGATAGACCCAAGAAAAATTTACCCATAATTTTATTTCAGAGGCTTTCTTTGTTTATAACGAAGCTATTCAGGGATTTTGGGTCGAAATCACATTACATTCGATATAAACACTATACGCGGGAAATTAATTATCAGGATAACGTTAATTATAATATAATATCCCCATCCCTGGATACTTTTATTTTTCCGTTTATCATTACTCTTCACAATTCATCCTTTCATACTTCATCCTAAGTTTAGAAATAGTCGTTATTTCTCCTTAAAATAAAAATTTCGATTTTTCATTCAAAAGAAACACATGCGAGATAATTGTCAAATGTCGTTCTACTATCAGGATAACGTTAAATAGGATAATAAAATTAAATATTAATGAGATATAGGATATAATGAGATATGATATTTCTAAAATGGTCATTTCTCAAACTGTGAATTACCGTTTTAATGTGAAAAATGTTGGATATTATATCATATTCAAATATTAAATTTTATTCATTAACTAGAATAATCTGTGAATTAATAATCTGTGGTGTTAGACATGTGTTGTGTGAATATAAGCTAATAATAGATTTCTGATAGAGGTATGCCTACGGCCATACCACATTGAAAACACCGGTTCTCGTCCGATCACCGAAGTTAAGCAATGTCGGGCCCGGTCAGTACTTGGGAGGGTGACCACCTGGGAACACCGGGTGTTGTAGGCTATTATTGGTTAGCAGCCCCGTTAAATAGAGATATTTTCTCTCTGAGAGAGGTATACGGTCACCCTTGGGCTCGATACTATTGGACCCGTCTCTGCCCCCCTGATCTCCGCGGATCACCACACTGCCCCACTGATCCTCCTCTACATCCTGGCTCTCCTGGCCTCACCTGGCGATGATCCCCTGGCCACCCATCCCCAGGCCCCTCCAACAGTGCTTTGTATATATTCCACTTTATGCGTCCATCGGGGCTCAAAAATCGTTCTTTTTGGTTAGCAGCCCCGTAAATAAAGATATTTCCTCCTGAGAGAGGTAATTTATATAAATAGTAATAGTTAGAGAGATAAAAGTCATTTTTACAAGTAAGGCAAATATATATATATATATATATATATATATATATATAGAGATTTATGTTCATTCTTCAGTTTTTACCTTCAACAAAGGAGATCTTTATTTTAAAAGAGCAATAATTGAGATCCACCCAACAAAATTACATTCATTTTAAACATTTCGATATGTTGCACCAAGTTGCAGCTTTATAGGGTCGTCGACCTTGGTTTCTTCCTTCTTGGTGTTATACAACGAGCGGGTTTCCATATTTAAAGCAAATCAAGAAAAGTAAATAAAAGCGCAAATTACCTTTTAAAGTTATTGTGTTTATTTTTTCGTTGTCTTCCTCGTAGGTCTTAATCCTGAGTCTTCGTCTAGGTCCTCTCTCGCTCCAATAACCAATCAAGATATATGTACAATAAAAATATTACAAAAAGAATGAAACTATAAAAAGGAATGATGATAATCTAAATAATCTGTTTTAAATAAATATCATAGAATATTTTGAATAAATGTAGGGCGTATTGATGAAACAATATTGTAACAAAGTATTTATTAATTTTATTATTTTTATTAACAGAGTGGTCAATTTTATGTTTATATTTTGCTAGTCTGTAAATTTCCCTCGTGTCTTATCTTTTGTTTTACCATTCTTAGTTTGTTATTGCCTAAAATAAATTGCTGTCTCATCCTGAAGTTTGTCTTCCCTAATTTTCCACGTGGCAATATATAGGAATCAGAATAAAAGCCCCGCGGTGGATTATAATCTTATATTGAGTGAAGAGATGAAATATTTAGTAAAACAAAAACTTGCTAATCATTTGCTTCATATTAAATCACATTAAGTTCGAAATTCTTGATGAACGTCCCTCGCGCTTTTATTTCCTTCCTTTAGATCGCATTGTTCAATGGCAAAATCTGATATATTTATTTTCTTCTTTTTATCGCATTTTTATATACAGTTAAACCTATCTATAGCGCCCCCTCTTGGGACTCATCAAAATAGGGTGCTATAGAGAGGGGGTGCTATAGACAGGTCACTTTTAATGTAAATCTCATCGTACTATGTATTTAAAATCGGGCGCTATAGAGTGGAAGACACTATTTAGAAGGGGCGCTATAGACAGGTTTAACTGTATATAACAAAATATTTTTTAAAAAACTAATTTTTATTCAGCATGGCATTCTCGGTTTTCTAGCACGAACACATTGTAACATCAGCTCCAAACATCAAGGTAGTTAGAAACTCCGCCTTTGCCGGTCCCAAGCCCGGATGAAAAAGGAGAAGGGGGAGCAGTAACAAGCTCACTAAATAAATCTGGGCTCAGCTGGCCCGGCTGATAGTACCCTGTAAGGGCTCCAGGGATACAGGATGAGCAGCGTTTGTACTCCATGTTAGGAGCAGCTGCACATGGCGTCTGTTCCTCATGTCAGAGGCGGTCATTTCTTTTGGAGCTAAGTCGGCCTGCCACTAAGTAGTGCTCCCAGTCTTAATGACAAAGGCAGACAAATTCTAATTCACCCAGTCATGATGGTTGTCAAACAGACACCATCAAGGGTCACAACTCTATACCCTAATATGATTGAGTGGAGATAAGGAAGAAGAAGGTAGTAAGAAAATACCATAAAAGGCACCTGGGTATATTTATAAAGGTGTTGATATTGCACAATCTCTATTGTGTGGATGAGAGGTATTTGAAAGGTTCTGATTTAAACCCATCCACACAACTACAGATTTCTCCATAGATAAAAAAACAATGACATTTTAGAAAATACAGTTCCTGCTACATCTTTTCGGTACACATGTGATTTGTGTACAAGTAATATCGAATGTAGATTATAGAATACTAGCCGAATGACCCGGGCAACGCCCGGGTTTTACCCGATTAAATGCTTTTATTCAAATACTATTCGTTACAATTATAAATTGGCGCCGTGGATGTCATTATTGTATAATATATAAATGAGTTTTAAAATAAAAAAAATAAAAAATGCATCGGCCGGGAATCGAACCCGGGCCACCCGCGTGGAAGGCGAGCATTCTACCACTGAACCACCGATGGTTATGAGAAATGGCCATATTTGGGTATTTATTCCATTCACAAAGCAAACGGTGACAGAATTGATTAAGAATTGTTGCTTGATTATGACGCTGATAACTGTATATATTAATTGCCACGTGGAAAATTAGGGAAGACCAACTTCGGGATGAGACAACAATTTATTTCAGGCAAGAACAAACTATGAGTTATAAACAAAAGATAAGCAAAGAGGGAAGTTTACAGAGTATAGCAAATATAAACATAAAAATAATACTCTGTTAATAAAATAATAAATACTTTGTTACAATATTTTAGCTTCTTTTTGCTCTCTTTTACATCAGCTAAACGTAGGGTCATGTTTTGATGCGTGTGTGTTGTGTTCCCTGTATTTGTATGTCAATGTAAACTGTTTCTTTATAATAACATTCGCGGTATAATTGCAATTTTCGTTTTATAATATACTGTTGTAGTTATTTGGTTGGTTGTAAGTGTAGCCTGTGGATAAAACATGACGATTCGTAATTTTCGTTACTCTCTAAGTATGTTGGGTTTTCACCCTTGGTTTCCTCCTTCTTGGTGTTATACACCGAGTGGGTTTCCATACTTAAAGCAAATCAAGAAAAGTAAATAAAAGTAAATTACCTTTTAAAGTTATTATCTTTATTTATTCGTTGTATTCCTCGTAGGTCGGGATCCGCAGTCTTCCTCTAGGTCCTCTCTCGCTCTAATAACTAATCAAGATGTATGTACAATAAAAATATTACAAAAGGAATGTAACTATGAAAAGAAATGATGATAATCTAAATAATCTGTTTTAAATAAATATTAAATATCATAGAATATTTTGAATAAATGTGGTGGGAAACTTGTCGTTTTTCGCACAACTCACACCGTAAATGATAATAATTATTTAATATCACAAGATGTGTCTGAACAACAATCCGGTTAAATAACGCTAGGAAACCGGGTTATTTCTCTATCACAAAGGTGTGCTGAGGGACAACCCGGGTAGTTAGCTCTAGGAGAACCCGGGTATAAAAAGAACTCTTACCTTCTGTGAGGAGTCCGAGGCGACGGAATTGGAGCGGGTGCGGAAGAGCTCGAGCACGCGGCTGACGTCCGAGGAGAGAGAGCCGCGCAACGAGGCCAGGAACGGAGGCTTCTTGCTGTCGGACTTGGAGCGTGGGCGGAACATGCTGGTGGAGAAGCGGGTGGGACTCTGGGAGTCCTCGGGCGGCGAGCGGACGGGAGGCACGCGGTGGTTGCCGCCCGACAGGGACCGTATGCGAGTCCGAGGCGGTGGAGGCTCCGTCATCTTGTCCAGTGCCAGTAGCAGCTCCTGAGACACAGCACATGTCAGCTATCTAGGCTGAGATGACAAAGATGGGACATCTCCAACATACATTTAAATTGTAATTATTAGCCAGAGATATAACTTATCGAAGGTTTTCAATAAACCTTTACCTTTTAGAGTAAATAGTTTTTTTTAATACAACCTATTCGTACAAGCTTTCGAACTTCCTTGTTCTTCTACAAGTACCTAACCAACTTGTAAGAATACGCTGTAATAAAAGAAACACTATGCCCAAATGGCGATCGTTTTAAAGATCCTTAGTCAAAAAGTGATATCTCAAACTATCGTTACACCATAAATCTATTCGATCTTAAATGGAATTCTAACTTTTTTCATCGCTCGGGGCAATTACATCACAGGCTTTCGAGATGCGATGTTTATGCTGAATGATAATAATACAATGGACTGACAGAATGAATGAATATGTCCTAAAAATGATCGAAGAAGAGATATGGTCTACTGGAGACATTTGAGAAGAGGAGAACCACCAGAGCATGTGTTGACAATTTAGGAGACGATAGAAGAATTGTACTGGAGGGATGTATGGAAGAAAGACCAGGAAGGCCGAGAATGGCCGATATCATCAAAAAATACTAGCCCGGAAGATCAAATATGTGAAATAAATTTTGAGAGAAAACTGACAAAAACTATAACAAGACTCAGAACAAAACACTATAAAGGAATAACAATACATCCAGATGGCACAAGAACCTACAGGACATGCAACAACTGTCCTGGTGTGGAACTAACACCTACTCACATATTCTCATACCCAGCAATGGCCGCAGCCTTGCAGAAAATTGACATAGACCCAGAGCAGCAGCTTTACATACCCAAGATAGTAAACATTGCTGCTGATGTGATAGAGATGCATGGAGACAGCTGAGGCTCTTCATTGGACACGACAACAACTAGCCCGGAGAAGAAAGATCTGTGAAAGGACAGGAATACTGCCATCTACCAACCTATAGGTTGAGTAGAATAGATATCAATAACATCATGATCATTGAAATAAACTGACCAATCAGTTTTTTAAATATTTTCCTGCGTACCTTAGAGTTTAGAGGTCATTTTTGGTGACATTTTAATGCATCGTAGAATGTGTGTTTATAGGAAGTCGCCCCATTCCATCATTATAAAAAATGCATGTAGCCCTGCAAGCATTTTACGAGTTTTAGTAGTTTACCAAACAAAGTAAGGAAATTTTGGATATCACAGAAGATTACTGATGTAAATATATTACTTTTGCAAACACAAGAAACCTAGATATTACACAAAAATCTAAAAGGGTTTCTAATGAAATAAATCCATTCGTATTAAAAACAAAGAACTGGTTATGGAATTTTAGAAATGGTCGCTTGGAATAAAGCCAAATTCTTCGTTTCAAAAGATTTTGCACATTCTTCAGAAAAGCCATCCTACATACCGACAAGCCAATAAAATCATTTTTAAAAACTAATCAAATAACCCGGCTTCGCCTAATTCTGCTCGAGAATTTTTTTTCGGTGAATATTTCATTGGTTTAATAAATTTAAATTATTATTTATTATGTTATTGTTATTAGTAGTGATTATAAAGTATTCATTAATATAACATTTTCATTTGGATCACAAAAAAAAGAAGAAAATTAGTTCGTTATTAGAATAATTTGAAAAGGTTTCGAGATAGCGCCTTTAAACTACACTAGCCACAAAAATGCCTCTACTAGAAATATTTATGTAAATTTTTTGAAAATTGGTGAACTACAAACTGGTAATGTGAAAAGATAATTGATTGATATAAATTTTATTAATTATATAAAGCATTTTCTCCCGTAGAAGGTCGTACTTGCCCGAAAGCTCGAGATATTTTTTAAATAAAAAATAATTTAAAATAAACTTTTCCCTGGAAGTTTTATGTTTTATTTTAATATTAATTCAAGGGGTTATTTTATCGAATAATTGATTGAATATATATTTTTTTAAATTATGTAAATATAGTGATATACACAGCTTCTATCAATATTTGGTGTATCCTCCTTTGGTACGTATACAAGCCGCTACATGATGAGACATACTGTCATACAGTTTTTTTTTATAGTTCCTTGTGGGATACTAGCAAGCCATGCAAACCATTTTTTTTTTTTTTTTTTTTTTTTTGCTGAAGTTGTTGAAGATTACTTGGCTGTGAAGATTGCCAATAAGAGTTCACCACTGATAAGCCCTTCCAATATATTTTCATTGCAGTAAGGACAGTAGAAGTTTATTTTATAAGTAAAAGAAACATTGGTGCCTTAATGTCTTCATTTAATATACAATGGCTCATAGAGCCATTATTCTTCAAGACTATTTAGCCAAACACTCTGTATCTGTCTTGCCGTATCCTTCTTACTCTCCTGATATCGCCCCATGTGATTTCTTCTAATTTCCAAAACTTAAAATGACGTTAAAAGGGAGGCGCTTTTCATCGTCATCTAAAATAATTGAAACTGCGACGGTGGAGCTAAACAAGCTTAGAAAATTTGACTTTGAACTAGTATTTTAACAGCTTTTTTCACGCTGGAAAAAATGTGTAGATAACCAAGGCTCCTATTTTGAAAGATTTAATGTTTAAATTACTATACTATGAATAAATCCCTATATATATAAAAGTCAGTGTATGTATGTATGTATGTATGTATGTATGTATGTGGATATCTATGTCGGCTATACACGTCCACAATACGTAACTAATCTGACTGAAATTTTAACAGTATATAGAGAGTAGAATCTGGAAAAACTTATAGTGAAAATTTCAGGTCTCTATCCGGAATATTTTTCGAGTTATTTGCAAATTGCGTTGCGAATTTGCCCTTTCGCTCGCAAGCAGCGCCTCTAGTGGTGAAAATGAGAGGTAATATCAGCTGACCTAATGTACATGTAAAACGTGTTTCAACAGGACATAGAGAAAAATCTGGAAGAGATATTTAACGGATTTTTAGCCAAGAAAATTTGAAATTGAAAGGTTCTGGACAAAAATAGCTGTATTTTATTCAGAAAATGATCATGACAATATTGCTGTATCATGTTTGATTATCAGATACAAAATTATAACGGGAACATTTTCAAAAAGCAGAGACCACGGGTAAAGCCAGTTCATTTTTAGTATGCAAGAACAAAATTCTAACAGAAAAACATTCATTCGAGCAGAAGATACAAAGCCAGATCATCTTTCTATAAAAATATCGCTTCTCAGACACAAAGTTTGGAGCGGGACGTTTCACAAGAGTGACATCCACGGCGCCAATTTATAATTGTAACGAATAGTATTTGAATAAAAAAAATTAATCGGGTAAAACCCGGGCGTTGCCCGGGTCATTCGGCTAGTAATTAATAAAAAAATAAGTTCGGGAACCTTTTGATCCTACCTTGTATATAGATGAGACGTTGTTGCCTTATTTAAAGGATTTATCAAGATATATTCTAACAAAAAGATAACAATCCCAAATGGAAATAGACGTAGATCATCTTCAACTATAGCAGGCTACCTGGAGATCCATACAACAAATCTGTCTTTCCATAGAAGCATAGGGCGCCTCTCCCGTCAAAAAATCTGTCTTTACATGAACTTCTCTCTAAGAACTCTGAAGATGGCAAACTATTGAAGAACTAAAGTTTGGAGTGGCCAATCGATAGACAATTTTAACTTTCGTGTTGTTTTAGCACATTCCTTCACAACTCTCCATTAAAAAAAATTCTCTGCCAAAGTCTTACATTAAAAGTTTTTATTCGATAAACAAAGACCTTCATTGAAGTAGATAAAATGTTTTTGTAAACATAATGGATAATGTTACAATTTAAAGTTAATGATGTATTCCCGTGTTTTAAATGTGTATGAACAATGTAGTTTATATATCGATTTATCCTAAATATACATTCCTTTTCCTATTTATATGTAATATAAAGTTGTATGAAAGAAGTGATGTGAATAAATGTTAATTCATATACTAAAAGAGGCATCTATCCTTTTAAAAATGCATTAAAACAAAACATTAGAACTTAACCATCTTAAATAACTTTTGGGTAAATTTGACCGAATTCATAATTCGTCTCGTAGGATATTATGAAATCGAAGCCACCCCTGTACTGATGAGGGTCATAGCCCGAAACCATGGTATACTGGTTGGCCTTTATCTGAATTTACCAAAACAGGTGTTATGGCATAACGTTCTGTTATGTTTGCTGTGACGTATGCCTGCCCGGTAAGCGGAACACAGTGGGTTCGATTCCCATCCCTGGACACTTTTATTTTTCCGTTTATCATTACTCTTCACAATTCATCTCCTATCATACTTCATCCTTAAAGTTAGAAATAATCGCTATTTCTCTTTAAAATAAATTTCGATTTTTGTTTAAAAGAAACATTCGCGGTATAATTGCAATTTTCGTTTTATAACGTTCTGTATTGGGGTAATGAATAAAGTGGATTGTTTTCATGCTTTTTAAAAAGGAAGAAGTATCAATTCTGGTACATATATTTTATTATTGTCACTTTTGACTTGAGATTTCTGGAAATGGTAACGAATACAAGAATCCTAACAAAATATATTTGATCTATAGATTTTTTTTTAGAATAAATATAATCACAGAGAAAGCACTTATATATTAGGACATTTTAGTCTTACACAAGAAAGATTTAACTGGGAGATGTTAAAAAAAAAAGTTAAAATAAACATGGAGAATGTGTTATTGGCTTATTTATATAGATAATAGGCTAACAGAGCTTTCAGTTGTAAAGTTTGAAGCTATCTCCTCCAAAGATATTCAACTATATACAGCCATCTATAATAAAAAATGGCATATCCTGACCAGGAGCACATGTGCTTTACAGAAGGCAGAGCGCCATCTGGTGGAACAGAAATCAACTAAACATTGATTTAGCCTGTTCCCTGATATTTGGCCAACCTAATTTCTTGATAAATCAAGAAAAGCCATCCACGAACGCGTTTCGCGCTTTTTGGTGCTCGTCAGCGTGTAGTAGGCTGTACCACTGCGACTAAAAAGATTTTTTGGTCCCAGTGGCTTCTTGAAAAACCAAGAAATGGGTATTTAAGGCCAAACTTGCGTAATCTATATACCAAAATTATCGTTATTTTTTGCTTCACATGAACCTTTTATTTGTATATACAAATAATACTATAGGTTTGATATTTATAAAGTCACACAGACATGTCTATTTAATCTTTAAAAAAGAGAAATATTAAAGAAATATCTTGGCTTTCTCTCATATATGAAAAATTGTATTTTACATATCTTTGGAAAGAGTGGAGGAAGAGAGATATTTATTGAAACATATACTATAATAACAATAGATTATAATTTGTGTTAAAAGGCGATCCATTAAATATGTTTATATTAAAAAAGGGGCGCATCTTATTGTGCAATAAATTGATAAAGAGGGAGCAATCTCTCTCGAAATATTTTTAGTAAAAATTGTTATATTCTTTCACAGATCCAAGTACGCCGCCCTTTTTTATATGAATATAGTTAATATCAATATCTTTCGCGTTTAATTGTTTAAAAGAAATTACATTCAAAGAGTTAGATTCAGATTGATTTAGTAATTTAGGAGTTTTAAACATATCAATGTTCTTCCCCCTAAAACACATACAAACACACAGATATGTATTGGCCATGTGTTGTAAATGTCGTCTTGAACTGACATGAATCATAGAAGTAAATTATAATCTTTAGGTAGGCTTTCCGAATTTGCCTAAACCAGCAAGTTTTACCAACCTAAGAGAGTCTAATGGATTACAGATGGTTCAATTTTTGTCATCTATTTTTGACATGAAAAAGAAGCCAATCTCTTTAATCAAGTTATACATTCCAAACTCATACAATTCGGAATACAGTTTAAACAAACTTCTAACCATACTCATAGATCCCTTTAGTTGTCTTTCTGAACCTATTCTATATTCTTGATCTCATTATTATATATCTTAGGGCACAAAAGGATTTCGGCGAATATACAATATTGAAATTCTATGCAAATCATGATGGAATAATCAATATTTACGGCAGAAATTTTAAACGATAAAATTCTTTTAAAATACCTTCTTTTATTAATTTTAGAGGCTTAGTGCATTCCTTCTTCTACCTATCATTATATAGGATAGTTGGTGATCTTCTGGTTTAAGATTATAATGATTCTTATCTTAGGTTGACAAACCAGTAAAAATTTATCTGAACAGCTTAGTTTGAGAAAGAGATAAATTCGAAATTTCATTTAGAATTTTCACAGAATAATCTGTGGTGGCCTACTCGGTTTATTATCGTGAGTTACGTGACGTCAGCATTTTATCTGTAAATATTATGTTTAGATATCTCTCAGTTTAAGATAGAAAATAATTGTCAATACTTTCCTTGTTAACTTTGTTTTATGATTACTCTCTGGTCTCACTTATATTATTGATATGGAACAACATTGACATGAAGCCCCAGGACAGTGCAACAGTATTTAAAAAGCATCGTTTTAATGCTGTTTTTAGAGGTGTAGATGCCCATTTCGGTACACTGTAAAGTCTGTAAGCGTGTTTTTATTGATAAACCTTTTGTTTATGCCCAAGTTTCCGCGCGAGGTAAAACACGTCTCTCTCTCTATCTTCAAATATATTTAAAAAGTTGAAACATAAATGATAAAATTATGTGTCTTAGGATTGTATTGGAAAATAATAGAGAACGCCCAAAATTCTTTCAACTATAATAGTTTTTAACTTTGTTCAAATGCACAAAGAAATTGCGTTTTAAAGTCCTTCTATGATGCAGGTTCTAATATAGGATGTAAATAGGATGGATTAAGGAATTGGAAATAGGTTTTTATCAGTTCCATGTTTCACGTAACTTCAATCGAAATATTGGAGTAAGACAAACGGTACCAATATTGATAAATTTGAGAAAAATATTTAAAATGATAATGGAAAATAATGACCAAAAATGATCTTTCATTCCTGTCTTACCCTAAAAGATCTTGAAGTGCTTTAAATATTGCTACGTGGAAAATTAAGAAATACAAACTTGGGGATGACACAGCAATTTACAGATTTATTTAAGGCAAGCACAAATTATGAATGATAAACAAAAGATAAGCAAGGAGGGAAGTTTATAGAGTAGCAAAATATAAACATATAAAATGATACTCTGTTAATAAAATAATAAATACTTTGTTACAATATAGAATAAGCTTTAAAATTACAAATATTTTCTCACAATGAGTTTCTTTTTATTAAAAAAAAACGCTAGCTTTCAAGTGATAATCGCTCTTCAACGGGCTTAATAAAATATCGACTTCATCCTACCAGAAATATTTACAAAAACAAACGCGCGCAGCGTGGATATTTATAACTGAAAATTTTAAATTGGTTTGTAATTTAACAATTTATGGAATATGTATATTTTCATTTTTAGGGCATCCAGAACCTAAAAAATTGATCTATTGATTTCTTCTGAGATATCGGTATTGTGATGGTAAATCTATTTTCCTGTTTATGCTGTGTTGTATTCATTGAAACAAGAGATTCTAAGAGTAATCGTTGATATTTGTTCTTAATGTTTTTGTAGTGGTATTAACATTTTTTTCACAATTTTATCATGAATAGAAGAATCTCTTCTCCCCGACTTGTACAGCGATCAGGAAGATTATTGTAAAGATAGAGGCTGCCTGGCCGGGATTCATAGTTCTTCAAATTAAAGACCAATTTTGATCCCGAGGTATTCAAGATGGCAAGACAACTAGAGAAGACTTATGATCAAGAGAATGATTTTTAACGCTTTACCAAATGTTTTAATTTTTGTTCGCTTCCTGACAAAATATTTTTGTCGAAATGTCGAGATAATAAAAAAGATTTACTGGCCGAAGTATCTTTAAATTAAAGAAAGGGAGAATTTCGTTGTATTAAGCTATTTTCCCTGGGAATTATTAAGATTCTTGTCCAAGAATTGATGTAAAACTGAGGGAACCAGGTATGAGGCCTTGAACTACCACGGTGTCGCAAGCAGGGGGTTGGAAGCTGCCCAGGATTATGAAGTGTCGCCACACTTATTTATAGATCGCTCCATTCTTCCTGAGCGACATCGCTAGTGTAGTCGAGCATGTACTGGTCATGGGGTAGACATTGTCAGATCTTTAGTGTAGTCACGGGGTAGACAGTGTCACATCTTTAGTACTGCCTAGCGACGTAGATGGAACATATAGTGTCGCATCTATGGTGAAGCCAAGCAACAGCTATAGTGTAGCCTAGCAATGTAGATGTAACATACAATGTCACATCTCTAGTGCAGCCTAGCAATGTAGACGGAACATACAATGTCACATCTCTAATGCAGCCGAGCAATGTAGATGGGACATACAATGTCACATCTCTAGTGCAGCCGAGCAATGTAGATGGGACATACAATGTCACATCTCTAGTGCAGCCGAGAAATGTAGATGGGACATACAATGTCACATCTCTAGTGCAGCCGAGCAATGTAGGTGGGACATACAATGTCACATCTCTAGTGCAGCCGAGCAATGTAGATGGGACATACAATGTCACATCTCTAGTGCAGCCGAGAAATGTAGATGGGACATACAATGTCACATCTCTAGTGCAGCCTAGCAATGTATATGGAACATACAATGTCACATCTCTAGTGCAGCCTAGCCATGTAGATGGGACAACAATTACCACATCCCTACTGTAGTCTAGCAATGTATATGGAACATACAATGTCACATCTCTAGTGCAGCCTAGCAATGTAGATGGAACATACAATGTCAATTCTCTAGTGCAGCCTAGCGATGTAGATGGAACATACAATGTCAATTCTCTAGTGCAGCCTAGCAATGTAGATGTAACATACAATGTCACATCTCTAGTGCAGCCTAGCAATGTATATGGAACATACAATGTCACATCTCTAGTGCAGCCTAGCAATGTAGATGGGACATACAATGTCACATCTCTACTGTAGTCTAGTGATGTAGATGGAACATACAATGTCACATCTCTAGTGCAGCCTAGCGATGTAGATTGAACATACAATGTCAATTCTCTAGTGCAGCCTAGCAATGTAGATGGAACATACAATGTCAATTCTCTAGTGCAGCCTAGCGATGTAGATGGAACATACAATGTCAATTCTCTAGTGCAGCCTAGCGATGTAGATGGAACATACAATGTCAATTCTCTAGTGCAGCCTAGCAATGTAGACGGAACATACAATGTCACATCTCTAGTGCAGCCGAGCAATGTAGATGGGACATACAATGTCACATCTCTAGTGCAGCCGAGAAATGTAGATGGGACATACAATGTCACATCTCTAGTGCAGCCTAGCAATGTATATGGAACATACAATGTCACATCTCTAGTGCAGCCTAGCCATGTAGATGGGACAACAATTACCACATCCCTACTGTAGTCTAGCAATGTATATGGAACATACAATGTCACATCTCTAGTGCAGCCTAGCAATGTAGATGGAACATACAATGTCAATTCTCTAGTGCAGCCTAGCGATGTAGATGGAACATACAATGTCAATTCTCTAGTGCAGCCTAGCGATGTAGATGGAACATACAATGTCAATTCTCTAGTGCAGCCTAGCGATGTAGATGGAACATACAATGTCAATTCTCTAGTGCAGCCTAGCAATGTAGATGGAACATACAATGTCAATTCTCTAGTGCAGCCTAGCGATGTAGATGGAACATACAATGTCAATTCTCTAGTGCAGCCTAGCAATGTAGATGTAACATACAATGTCACATCTCTAGTGCAGCCTAGCAATGTATATGGAACATACAATGTCACATCTCTAGTGCAGCCTAGCAATGTAGATGGGACATACAATGTCACATCTCTACTGTAGTCTAGTGATGTAGACGGAGCATACAATCTCACATCTCTAGTGCAGCCTAGAAATGTATACGGAACATTCAATGTCAATTCTCTAATGCAGCCTAGCAATGTAGATTGGATATACAATGTCATGTAGATGTACTTTTAACTTCTGGAGTGTTTTTATCTTCCATCAAATTTTATTATCACATACATATGTGTAAGTGTGTGCAGTTTTATTCCGCTTAGTAAAGAAAACTAAAGATTAGTTTTTTTAAAAACGCAAGAAAGTTTAGAAATGTATTTGAAATATATCTCTTTTCTAATGTATGTTCTACAGAAAAAGATTCTATGGCTAGTAATAAAAAGAATATATCATAATTCCTCAAATAAGTGAAGATACTATGCTAGTTCACCATTGCCCTTCATGTTCCACAGACATAGACGTAACTTTTAGTGAGCCATTATTTATCTACAAGACACCAGCGTGACAAATTTAGGTTAAAATAGCAGTAAAGTATTGAAGAACAATGCTTCAATGGTAGGTTTAAGCTATTCCATAAGTCATCCTTAGTATCCAAAGTATATACTCCCCACACATTCACTCCATTTAAATATTCATACACTTCCCCTGTAATAAAAAAAACGGCAATAAATAAGATCAAGGCCATATGCAATAAATCCAGGCAATATGTAAATAGGCAGGAAGTAGACAATGTGAGAATAGATGAGGGCCTAGAATATTTGCATCGTCTGCTACGTTAACAAAAAAAAAAAAAAAAGGCACACGATGTAAACACCTTGAAGGTCGCGCCCTCTAACGACGACACCGCCCTCTTCCCATTGGCTATCACCATGGTAACGTGACGTCACGGCGGGCTTCTATTTTAAAGCTCCATCGACGGAAATATTGGATTAAAAAGGAGCATGACAAATTTTTAAAAGTAGATCTTCTGGAATGTTGACATGTCAAACGTAAGCTTTGGGGGCTTTGTAACCCAGGTCAGTTTACACACAACAATTTTATACTTAAAATTTAGAGAATAAAATTAGCTGATTTTCTTTATTTGGTGGACACGTCCTATTCCATTTTTAGGAGCACCTTTTATTTCTTTACAAAGTAAAAGCTTCCTACTGTCATTACTGCAATGGAAAGATATTGTCGCGTTGAAAAATTAGACGCCAGGAGAGGTAAACCGAACTTTATTCTATCTAACTGTCCCTGACCTGCAGGGCTGGGTCTTCGGGCATGGCCTAGACGATGACGCCCTGGCCATCCTGGCGTCTACCAAGACGCGCATCTATAGGTACTTCCTCGGCGCGGAACTAAGGAGTGTACAAGAAGACCTTGTCTGGAGGAGGACTCTCTCACTTCCTTGCTGAAGACATTCGTACACAACTATATATATATTCCCCTACACTTTATATGCCCATTTACTCTTTTATTTTTCTCCTTTCTAAAATTTGATTAAAAGAATCACTAAAATTGTTTAAATTTTCATTGTCTATCTAACTGTCTACCTTAAAATCTACGTGCATAATAGCAACAACATAAACAAAATCCTTTATTGAGGACCTCTCGTCCTATATAGGATTCGCCAGTTTACAGAGTAAGAGAAGAGAACTAAGAATACAGAGAGAAACCTATATGTAGTAGGTATAGTATAGTATTTTCTACACTGCGACTATATACAACAGCAGCAACAAGCCTTTTACTGGAATCAAAGTCCCATACAGGATTCGTCATTCTAATCCTGACATAGATTATTTGCATATAATTATTTAAATCAATTAAATTGTGTATATAGCCCCCTTGAGGGACTCTCTTTGGAGCTCCTGTTGAATGAGGTGGTGAGAAACAGAGCTGGAGCTTTTGCGTTGTTCAAATTTTGGAAGACGGCTGAAGAGAAGAGGAGGCATTTATATAGCTATATGACATAATTGAAAACTTATGTAAATCAATACAATCTAAAAAGTATGCAAAATTAATCAACCACGCTACAATATTGAGAGGGCCTGGCTCATCGAGTGGTGTAACTTCATAGCGGTTTCGCCATTTTAATCTACCATATACCGCCAGTTATACTGTCACGGTAGTGATTACGAGTATTACAAACGTTTGAGAAACAATAATTTATTGATTAGAATGTACAACTATTTTATAATTTAATTTACAAGTGATAAAATACAAGTATGGTAAGGGGTGATGACTATGCAAATATTTATGATGATAAACAACAGAGTATTCAAAATAATTATTCTGTGGCAATATATATTGCATATACATCTATACTATATTATTTATTGAAAATAGAGAAGGCATCTCCTGACCACGAGCACATGTGCTTTTTAGATGGCAGAGCGCCATCTAGTGGAGCAAAAATGACCTAAACGTTTATTTAGCTTGCTCCGAGATATTTGGCCAACTCAATTTCTTGATAAAACAAGAAAAGCCATCCACGAACGCGTTTCGCGCTGTTGGCGCTCGTCAGCGTGGAGAAGGCTGTAACCACTGCGACCAAAACGATTTTTGGTCTTATTTTTTTCTATTGTTTTTTTTTCATATATTATTTATGCAATTATAATTTGTACAATAGAAGGTTATTCGTAGGATTGGTAAGAAGAGACCAAAGGTAAACGTGACGAGTTTCCTTATTGAAGAGGTGCAAGCATTCGACAATAACGTCCTTCTACAGGCTATAACGTGAATATAATATTTTTTTCACAAACGATTAGAAACAAAGTTTTCTTAGAGTCGTGGTAAAAATATAAACCAAAGCACCCATGGCCTCATGGTCTGTAGTGCAATCTGCCTTCCTTAATCTACCCAGCATCTCCGCCGGAATGTCAAGCAGAAAAATGAGGAAAAACACATTAACGATGACAATGCAATTTATTTTTCCAATTGCAAACATTAAATAATACAGATAAAAAAGAAAAACTATGCTGAGTATAATAGAAAAAGCAAAAAATAATTTTCTGTTAAAATTATAGAGAAGATTAGCATGGCCCCTGCGCAAAGATGACATGCAAAATCGTGAAGCGTTCCTTAATAATTCAAGTTGATTCAGACGATGGTTATCCACGACAAAAGCTAAAACTGCAAATTCCTACACAGTATCGTGAGTTATGCAACTTGGGGATGTTGTTTTGCCTAAGGTATCTAACGCCGGAAGTGCCAGGCGCTCTAATTGGTCAATTTTTCCGCTGCGAAGACCTTGGTGGCCAATCAGCTCCGAGCACCATTAATTCCCAAGAGCTATTTTTAAAGGCGGGCGTGGTGGCTTACACAGAGGATCCACACAAAACAATGTTCCATTGAGGGACGAAGGATTGCCATTTTTTATGTCACTTCGAGCTAAAAGTACAGCGACGTGGAGTTTTTTGGAGCGGTTCAACAACACCATTAGATAACTTTTTTTCAGATACGTTTAAATAACCACTACAACACACCTTTCTAATTCTTTATTTCCAACGTTTCAGTGACCCGCTAATCACCTTTTCAAGGAAAACAATTCTTATAATGTTTAATAATTTTACTTATTAATGGGGGGGGGGGGGGGGGGGGGGGGGGGGGGGGGGGGGTCGGTGGAAGGCTGGTTAAAACCGTTTGGTTTTCGACCACTACGACCCGGGTTCGATTCCCGCATTGGACACTTTTTTCTGTTTGAAAAAAAAAATGCTCCAATGGCCCCCGATTCTTGCAAAAGTCCAACCTTACCAGCGAGTGCAAGTAACCAAACGGGGCTCTGGCACATTTGTAAGTGCAAAGTCGAACTGCTTTCACATGTGTAGACATGTGGTGCGCTTACAGTAAAAAGCAGTCGCTAACTACCCACCATGATTATCATGGCCTGTACCACGTGTACTAGGGATAAGCAAAAAAAAAAACTTATTAATTATTTCCTTTGATATATACTCATTGATAAAACTTGAGGAAGTGAAAAGTAATGTCACCAGTCATCGTTTTTTTTTTTTTTGAAGGAGACAGTGACAATTATAAAAATAGGCATAACCAGACATGAGATTTTTAGATTTCACAGCGGCATCTAGCGGAACAGAAATCAACAAAACATTGATTTAAACTGTTCCCAGTAGAGGCAAATATGTTCACACTTGATTATCTTGTGTGTCTTCAATAAAGGTCACTGTAATATCTTTCAAAGTTATTGTCTGAATCCCGATATACATTTTAAAAGGTACAACTTCCTTAAGTTTTGTCCATGAGTGTATATTGGTTATCTCGTGTGTCTTCAATAAAGGTCACTGTAATATCTTTCAGAGATATTGTATAAACCCCGATATACATGCTAAAAGATAGAACTTCCATAAGTTTTGTCCATTAGGGTATAACGAAAAATTTAAGAGTGAAGAAGAATAAAAAACGAATGAACATAAAAGAGAGAAACATGTATCCTTTAACTGTTCGTTGTTTAATTATGTTTTAAAGAGACAAGGGTCGCCTCTCCCGTCAAAATTATGTTTTAAAGAGACAAGGGTCGCCTCTCCCGTCAAAATTATGTTTTAAAGAGACAAGGGTCACCTCTCCCGTCAAAATTATGTTTTAATGAGACAAGGGTCGCCTCTCCCGTCAAAATTATGTTTTAATGAGACAAGGGTCGCCTCTCCCGTCAAAATTATGTTTTAATGAGACAAGGGTCGCCTCTCCGTCAAAATTATGTTTTAAAGAGACAAGGGTCGCCTCTCCCGTCAAAATTATGTTTTAAAGAGACAAGGGTCGCCTCTCCCGTCAAAATTATGTTTTAAAGAGACAAGGGTCGCCTCTCCCGTCAAAATTATGTTTTAAAGAGACAAGGGTCGCTTTTCCCGTCAAAATTATGTTTTAAAGAGACAAGGGTCGCCTCTCCCGTCAAAATTATGTTTTAATGAGACAAGGGTCGCCTCTCCCGTCAAAATTATGTTTTAAAGAGACAAGGGTCGCCTCTCCCGTCAAAATTATGTTTTAAAGAGACAAGGGTCGCCTCTCCCGTCAAAATTATGTTTTAAAGAGACAAGGGTCGCCTCTCCCGTCAAAATTATGTTTTAAAGAGACAAGGGTCGCCTCTCCCGTCAAAATTATGTTTTAAAGAGACAAGGGTCGCCTCTCCCGTCAAAATTATGTTTTAAAGAGACAAGGGTCGCCTCTCCCGTCAAAATTATGTTTTAAAGAGACAAGGGTCGCCTCTCCCGTCAAAATTATGTTTTAAAGAGACAAGGGTCGCCTCTCCCGTCAAAATTATGTTTTAATGAGACAAGGGTCGCTTTTCCCGTCAAAATTATGTTTTAAAGAGACAAGGGTCGCCTCTCCCGTCAAAATTATGTTTTAATGAGACAAGGGTCGCCTCTCCCGTCAAAATTATGTTTTAATGAGACAAGGGTCGCCTCTCCCGTCAAAATTATGTTTTAAAGAGACAAGGGTCGCCTCTCCCGTCAAAATTATGTTTTAAAGAGACAAGGGTCACCTCTCCCGTCAAAATTATGTTTTAATGAGACAAGGGTCGCCTCTCCCGTCAAAATTATGTTTTAATGAAGAATTTGAAAGGCTGCAAGGGATATTTAACAAATTATTCTAAATCCAAAATGCAAAAATGTTTTTTTCCTATTTAAAAATAGCGCCATCTATCCAGCATAATGAATACTTTTTAACGCCATTTTAAAATTCTCTTTATAGCACAATTTAATTCTTTCAGTTCCAAAATATATTGATATCATTTATGGTATCATTAATGATTGGTAAACGATAAGTGGGCATGGCTGTATTTTGAAGTGGCAGAAATGGCTGATAGGGTTCTCAAATGATGAGCCAGGACTACTAATAGGTTAATCTCAGTATGGTTGTAGTGTATATGGAAATTTTTTTTATAACAGTACAAATTTAATGGCAGACATTAAAGATATAAATATATTACACTGTATAGCAGCCAAATGATAAATAGATGAACATACGACCCTTCACCTTATATGATGAAAAATTTCGATTGCAGCAATTTCTTTTATTTAAAACGAAAAAAAAAAACACAAACACAGATAAGCTTTCAAAGAATCTTAATCAAAACCATTACAAGAGAGTTAAGCTACACTCATGGACAAAATTTGAGGAATTTGTATCATTTATCATGTATATCGGGATTCAGACAATAACCCTGAAAGATATTTGATACGTAGTGACCTTTATTGATGATACACGAGATAACCAAGTGTGAACAAAATTGTCTGTCTCCTTAAAAAAAAAAAATAGATGACTGGCGATATCAAATACTTTCCACTTCCTTTTGTCCATGAGTGTATATACAAGGATATGTTGTGGATATTTAACTTTTAAATAGTGAAAGAAATGATTATTATGATTAACACAAACAGAAATAATCAATATATATTTTAAAAGAAAGTTTTATTGCCGCTGAATGAAAGATAATAAATATTAGGGAGAACTTGACTCATCAGTGGAGAACCTTCCTAGGGATATCGCCAATTTGACCTAACAAACCGCTACTCATTTAAAACGGCATTGAGAAGAGATTTTTGCTATCCATAGGCTTAGAGGAGAAGTATGAACTTTGATAGGGTGGAAAGATAAAGACGGGCGAAACCGCTGGGAGGGTTCATCACTGATGAGCCAGGTCCTCCCATTATTTTATCATTGAAGTAAGGGCAGTAGAAAATTGCTTTATTTTTAAAAGAAGCATACGCGTCAAAAATAGTTCAAATTTCCTATAAAGAAACTGTGATAATTATTTTCGAAGATTGTTCTCAAAATTCCTGGTGAAGATTTGAAGAGTGAGACGGTGTTTCGAAATAAATTTATAAACATACTCGGAGGGGGTAGCGTGTTTTCAAATTACTAAATTTTTTGAAAGATTAAAAGAAAATTGTCTCTCTTCCAATGTCCTTTCAATAATCTTAAAAAAACTCCAACCTCAATTAGTAAATTCAAATATTCAAACAGGATTCTCGTTAAATGCCAACTTGAGCTGTGTTCTATAAGTGTAGACAAATGGTACCATATCAGTAACAAACACTACTGAGTTATTTGTACAATTTCATCATTGATTCGTATTTCTCTTTGAGATAGATTTCAAACAATTTGAGTGGCATCCGTCAAAGACAACACTTACCCACTATTTAAGAACTTAATGGAGAGGGGGGGGGAGCGACTATAGAAGATACTATTGACATTATATACACTCGGGGAGACTCCCCCAACGACGTTCTCCTCAAGGTAAATCGGGAGGGGGTTCTTCATTTTAACCCTCCCCCCTACACCCCCTCCGCCTCAAGGCTCCGAGATAAGAGTCCTATTTAACACTGTTCATGTGAAAGAATAAGTCCTTTTCCCCGAAGCTCCGGACCACCCAGGCTCTGAGATAGATATATCACTCAATATATTCCTCCCTTAACTACAAAATACAGTCGAAATTTCTCTCGGCCTATGGTTAGATGACCTAAATGGAAAACCTGACAATGAATGATAACAAAGCAATAGCAACGAACTCTTTATGATATAGAAAAAGAGTGAGTGCTACAGCTGACCAATGTATAAGTTTCGAGATCACATAGCCAACCGAAACATTGGTATTGACAAAGAGCCATAGGGATAAAATGTGTACATTAGGGAGAATGGAAAGAGAAATGTTCGACCTAACACGTTAGAAGAGAAAGAAAATACCGAATTCGAGAATTAATAAAAGTTGAGTGCTTTGCATTTAACATTAGAAGAGGAAATAGAAAGGCTTGGGTTACGTGCGTGAAAGAAGGATGGAAGATGGATCAGAAAATCTTAATTTGGACATCAGAGAGAGGTTCTCCCAGGAGAAAGGAAAGATACCTTGAAAATAAGAAAATATTTGCCACATGAATGGCAGAAATTGGTGGATGGGGAAGAAATACCGAATTCGAGAATTAAAAAAGTTGAGTGCTTTGCATTTACCATTAGAAGAGGAAATAGAAAGGATGAGGATCAATGTTAGAAATAAGTATAGAAGATTGGTATGAAAATCTTAATTTGGAGATCAGAGAGAGGTACTCCCAGGAGAAAGGAAAGATACCCTGAAAATAAGCAAAGATTTGTCACATGAATGGCAGAAATTGGTGGAAGAGAGGAGGAGAGAGAAGAGAAAATGGTAGCAACGGGCTGGTATAGAAACCTGAAAAAGAAGCGTCATAATTACTGAGGGAGTCACTGTAGATGTATGGTAAACCTGCAAGTCACTGTAAAAACGGGCGTAGTGTGGAAATTTGTGGGCGATATATCAGTTCGTAGGGTAACTCTACGCCGTCCGGTGTCGGGTGACCTTCTTCACCCACAGACCTAGTTTCTACGTTGATACCTGGGGCGGTGGCAGAGTGGCATCCTGGCTTGGAACACTGGTAGAAAGCTAACGCCACGAATCCACGAAGTAATGCACTACCTTGACTCTTTCAATGGGTGCAAGCAACTAACGCTGGCACGATAAATGTAAAAGTTGAACTGCTTATACATTGTATAGACATGTGAGGCACATACAGTATATAGACAGTCGCTCAGACATACCCCCATCTGTACTAGGAAGATGTACTACCACAGATGAGAAGGATTTTTCAACCGAATATATTGGTCAAAATACCCTTTTTTAATAAATCAAAAAACGCCAACCACGATTATCAAGGCATTTGACCAATATTCTGAAATAATTAAAAAATCAACGATTAATTGATATTTATTCCGATAGATAACACATAGCCATAAGCAACTTTCAGTTGCACAATCAGGAGATAGCTTTTTCTAAAGGCTACCACCAGATTCAGTACAATTTTACTTTTGTACTCTTTGTACAGAAGGAGAAATAGAACTTGGCAATGATTATATTTTCTGAACGTATACTCGGAGGATGTGTTAGAGAGGATGACATATCGGAGAGAGGGAATCCCCTCGTTGACAGCCAACTTGGCAACTCCTGGTCGGTCGCAGCAATTTCCCAGAATCACAAAGAGAAACTTTGGAACAATCGAGATCATAGGTTTTCCTTTCTCTACAACTGTCAGGAGCAGAAAACTTCCAGTATGGTGAATTTCTGACAGAATGTCAGAAAATTTTTCCAATTTTTACCTATAATTTCCGATACATAATTATATGTGTTGAATGTGGCAATTCCTGGATATTTCTACGATATAATACTCTTGTGATTTGCTCATTGTTGTAGTATTGTCTATGCTGATTTACATCTCTGCCTTTATATTGCAGTTTTGTTAGATTGTTGTGTGTTGACTAGCGGTTCTCGGATAGGTCAGGCCGCTGATAGGCCGAGCTGTTAGAGTGGTTATATAATATTTTCGAATTTAATTTCTTTAATCTCTTGTCCTTCCTTATTGTTTATAAATAACTTTTAAGTATAATAAAGGAACTTCGTAATTATCAGACTTCTTTCTCTTCTACGGATATATAATTTTTCCCAACAATATGCTGTGATTTTACTTCAGTTCTATATATAGTGTATTGTCTGAGAGGCGAAGTACAAAATTGTTGATTTGAATGATCTGTGATTAGGTTGAAGACCCGATTTGAAATAGCTTTATAAAATATAAATTTTGCTTTAATGATTTTTCTGATTCCTGAACAAGTCTAACCTAATTATTGAGTACAGTTAATTAAATTGGCTTTAACATCTTGTAAGTGCAAAGATCGACCTGGGGTTATAAGGATAGACATGTGGTGTGCTTAGAGTATAAAGACTTGATATCCCTCTACCCAGCACGATTATCATGGCCATGTAAATACAGACACCAGACACGTACATAGAATATTGAAAAAAAGGTAATTGTCTTCTAAGCTGAAATTCCGAGTTGGAATCTGACGGCCGTTTGAAATATTTCAGTCAAAATTAAGAGGTGTAAGGAATAGAGAACCAACCGAAGTTTATCAGAGTCTTGCAGGAGGAGACCACTCTCACCATGTGTGGGCCCGTCAGTCTTCTAAGTTTGTTGATTTTCCCTTGCTACACTATTTATACACTTCCAGGCTCTACTGTATCATACTTTAGTCTGCTGAGGAAGGACTTGCCCGAAAACATCTTTATACAATTAATAAAAAAGAGTTGCGGCTTCTTATGCTTTTTTGTAATTTGTCGAAATCCGCAAACCTGTGATAATTGAGGTCATTTAGTGTTCTACTGGAATACGTTCCTGTGGACAGAGGCAGATTTCCTACCCAGGCAAAGGGAGTCAACACACCAGGGAATGAAGAATAGCAGGAATGCTTTCTTTCACGCTTAAGACAGGGCCCGCTTCAAGACAAGACCCGCTTAAAGACAAGGTCCGATTAAGGAAGTGCCGGAAACATCCAAGCGAATAAAAATCTAAGCAAAGCAAAATTCCGGAACTAAATCGATTGGGATTGCCTTCGTTTACAGGCGATGTCTTTGGTTCGCTTCCCGGCCGTTTTATCCCTGCCTGATGTAAACTCTGGACCCGGCCTTGGTATCGCCTGCAGGGAATCCTGAATTGTCCCAATGATGGTGAATATCATCATCTCTTTCCAATATATTTAATCGAAGCTAGCTCTGAGCATTGAACTTATTTGATTCACTCCTAGATATTGTGCGCTAGCTCCGAGCCTCTTGAATCCATCCCCTAGATATCGTGAAACTATGAACTCAAAGTCTTGATCCTCCAGATGTCTCTTCCAGTGCAAATCCAGCCTTCTGAAGTCTCACGATTAGACCTCTTTGATTGAAGCAGAAATTCTTGAACCAACATTCAACAATCCGAGCCTCAAATCCTGTGTGATTACTCATCTTTCTATCATCACTTGTACATAGAAACTCCTGCTTCTCTCTCAGCATGTATCTGGCATCTCTCTCCTACAAGTTCGCTTCAAAAAGACCAAACAGAAACAATGGAAATAGCTATTTTCTCTTCAACCTTCTCTTCAATATCTTCCGTATCTTGACTAACCATTTTTGGGAAAGAAATAATTGAATAATATATTGTAATACGAATTTTATATAAAATTCCATACAAATTTACCCATATCATAAAGATAGAGGCTGCCTCTGGCTGGCATTCATATTTCTTGAAAATAAAGATACTTCGGCCAGTAAATCTTTTTTTGTAAATAATTTTTAACGCCTTGCCAAATGTTTTAATTTTTGTTTGCTCCTGACGAGGACAAAAGCTTTTTGTCGAAACGTCGAAGTAATAAAAGGATTTACTGGCCGAAGTATCTTCATTTTCCAAAAATTTACCCATAGTTCAGTAGGGAGATTATCAAAATGATTATACATATATAGAGATCAACCTAAATAGGATCTTCTCAATATTACAGAGCTTGGAGGGGATGGGAAGAGATGGGACCCCGTTAAATCCGCAGTCAACACGTTAAATAGGAAGTCTGTAGTATAGCGGGGGAGTACGCAAGATTAAATAAATTACAGAGGTAGTTTAATACTACACGTGAAAATACTAAATTTTTATTTTATCGCAATTCATCCGCACAAATTTATTGATTTATAATGAATTATGATGCATTAGCGCGTCATCTGTTATCAAAATTCGAAACTATTATAGACGCGTATGATTCTTTTTAAAAATAAACAATTTCTACTGCCCTTACTGTAATGGATAAATTAATGGGAGGGCCTGGCTCATCAGTGGTGAACCCTCCCAGCTGTTTCGCCAGTTTAATCTACCATACCGCTGTTATATTGCATTTTTCGAACTTCCTTTTAGAGTGATACTGATGCTAGACTCTTTGAATGGGTATTTTAGATGAACTATGGACATAAGCTTTGAGGACAGCAGAATTACATACAATGAATGTTACGTCCAACTCCCCGGCCTTAGATGCCGTACAACCATCAGTGTACCTACCACCATTTAGTAAAAGATCTCTCCCCAAGTATAATCAAGTAGATAGACAAAAGCTGCAATTAGAGAAAACGAATTTCCTTATTTAACCCACTCAACATTCTTCAACGTGGCGTAATTATAAAATTCCACCAATTAACACCAAAAAGTTTGAACGAAGAGAATTCCAAGACGAGTGGGGGTGTAATTGGGTTGAGATGCCTTCCCATTAGAGGGGGATATGGTCGGGTTGTGGGCACCTAACACATTGCTAACTACATATGACAAAACTCCAAGTGCGAAATACAGTCTCGGTCAAAATATTGTAAAAATCTTGTTTTAATCAAAATGTAACCTGGCTGATACCAAATTAGACTTTTTTTTACTTATTCCAAGTATATACACTCATAGACAAAACCTAAGGAAGGAGAAAGTCTATAATATCGCCAGTCGTCTGTTTTTTTTTTTTTTGAAGAAGAAGAAGAAGAAGTCAAAGGCAATTTTATTAACACTTGGATATCTCGTGTGTCTTAATAAAGATCAATGTGTATCAAATATATCTCAGAGTTATTGTCTGAATCCCGATATACATGCTAAAAGGTCCAATTTCCTTAAGTTTTGTCTATGAGTGTATGGTATACAGGCCATGATAAACATGATGAATAGTTAGCGACCGCTTTTACTGTAAGTATACCACATGTCTACCTATATAAAAAGTCGATCTATTTTTGCACTTACAAGTGTGCCAGAGCCCCGTTTGGTTACTTGAACACACTGGTGGGCTTAAACTTCTGCGAGAATCGGAGGCCATTGAAGCAATTTTTTTTTTCTTTAGAAAAAGTGCCTAATGCGGGGTTCGATCCCGTGCATGGCTGTCTAAAATCAACGGTTTAACCACTCCTCTACCAACCCGGGCAAAATTAAACGTTATAGAGAAAAATGATGAAAAGCCCAGGTAAATAGTCTCAACTTGAAAAACAAACTTCCATACATTTTTGCCTATCTCCCAAATAGAAATACCTGATACATTTTTTTTTTCAAAATATATTACAGATATACACTCATAGACAAAACTTAAGGAAGTTGTACCTTTTAGCATTTATATCGAGATTCAGATAATAACTGAAAGATATTTGATACACAGTGTTCTTTATTGAAGACACACGAAATAACCAAGTGTGAACAAAATTACCTCTTCCTTCAAAAAAAAAAAAAAAGTGACGTCAGGCGACAATAAAGATTTACCAGTTACTTAAGTGTTGTCCATGGTGTATATATGTCAATAACCATATAATAATCAATATGATTAATAAAAGATATTTCGAAGAATTGTATTTTCCAACCTCAGTCTATATATGGAAGTTAATCAAGCCAGGTTAAGTGACAGAAAGGTTTCCAAGGGACGGGAAGCTAATGTTATCAGCACTTCCTGTCCCGGCGGTCATAACAAAGATCTCCGGTGTAAACACTGGCTGCACTGTCTGAACACAGGCGAACACGCGAGGTTTCGCTAACAGACCACGCTAACTCCAGAAAAGCAAATAAAATCGATTTCTTACTTTGAATAAGACAGGAATAGGCCTCCAACTCTAACTCGAATAAGGAGAAGAGAACACAATTGACCTTGAAGTTGGAAATAGCTTCTAAAGACGGAAGAATCTACTATTAGGTCAATGGCATATAGATATGGAAGGCAAGGGGAAAACTACCGTATTTTTTTACCATGGAAATCCTCAATGAATTGACCAATATCTTACCACCAAGTGTGCTTGGATGGTGTCAAATATTGCGGTTGAATGGTTTCCAGCATTGTAGTTGAATGGTTTCGAGCATTGTAGTTGGATGGTTTCAAATATTGCGGTTGAATGGTTTCCAGCATTGTAGTTGAATGGTTTCAAATATTGCGGTTGAATGGTTTCGAGCATTGTAGTTGAATGGTTTCAAAAATTGCGGTTGAATGGTTCCAGCATTGTAGTTGAATGGTTTCAAATATTGCGGTTGAATGGTTTCCAGCATTGTAGTTGAATGGTTTCAAATATTGCGGTTGAATGGTTTCGAGCATTGTAGTTGAATGGTTTCAAATATTGCGGTTGAATGGTTTCCAGCATTGTAGTTGAATGGTTTCGAGCATTGTAGTTGAATGGTTTCAAATATTGCGGTTGAATGGTTTCGAGCATTGTCGTTGAATGGTTTCAAATATTGCGGTTGAATGGTTTCGAGCATTGTAGTTGAATGGTTTCAAATATTGCGGTTGAATGGTTTCGAGCATTGTAGTTGAATGGTTTCAAATATTGTGGTTGAATCGTTTCGAGCCTTGTAGTTGAATGGTTTCAAATATTGCGGTTGAATGGTTTCGAGAATTGTAGTTGAATGGTGTCAAATATTGCGGTTGAATCGTGTCGAGCCTTGTATATAGTTGAATGGTTTCAAATATTGCGGTTGAATGGTTTCAAATATTGCGGTTGAATGGTTTCGAGCATTGTAGTTGAATGGTTTCAAATATTGCGGTTGAATGGTTTCCAGCATTGTAGTTGAATGGTTTCAAATATTGCGGTTGAATGGTTTCGAGCATTGTAGTTGAATGGTTTCAAATATTGCGGTTGAATGGTTTCGAGCATTGTAGTTGAATGGTTTCAAATATTGCGGTTGGTTTCCAGCATTGTATAGTTGAATGGTTTCAAATATTGCGGTTGAATGGTTTCGAGCATTGTAGTTGAATGGTTTCAAATATTGCGGTTGAATGGTTTCGAGCATTGTAGTTGAATGCTTTCAAATATTGCGGTTGAATGGTTTCGAGCATTGTAGTTGGATGGTTTCCAGCATTGTAGTTGAATGGTTTCAAATATTGCGGTTGAATGGTTTCGAGCATTGTAGTTGAATGGTTTCAAATATTGCGGTTGAATGGTTTCGAGCATTGTAAGTTGAATGGTTTCAAATATTGCGGTTGAATAGCTTAAAGTATTGTGATTGAATGTTTTGAAGCATTGTAGTTGGATGATTTAAAAAATTGCGTTTGAACGATTTCAAGCATTGTGGTTGAAGGGGCATATATTGTTAAACGGTTTCAAATATGGTGGTCAAATGCTTCCAAGCATTGTGGTATAATGGTTTTAAAATTGTTGTGTGTTGAACGGTTTCAAGCATTATGTCCGAATGTTTCACGTATGGAGGGATGAAGATCTCCAGAGCGAAGCAGGTCAACCGCCTCCACAGAGCGTCCGTTGGCAGGAGTACCGCGCAGCGTGCCAAGTTTGCGCCGGGTTGTAAACAAGGGTTTAAATCTCTGGCAGCCTTGGCCTGCCTGGTGATGGATCTCTCGGGGGGCCGCTCGGCTTTTCTAGGTCCGTTGTAGCGGAGATACCATCTTCCTGGAATATTCCACTGGGACGTAGCTGAGGTCTTCCTGTGGTTGTATAGATCTTGTAGCTTGGCTGTAGCGGAGATACCTTGTTCCTGGAATCTTCCACTGGGACGTAGCTCCGAGGTCGTTCTGTGGTTGTATGGGTCTTGTAGGTCGGCTGTAGCGGAGATACTTTGTTCCTGGAATATTCCGCTGGGACGTAGCTGAGGTCTTCCTGTGGTTGTATAGCTCTTGTAGCTTGGCTGTAACGGAGATACCTTGTTGCTGGAGTCTTCCACTGGGACGTAGCTCCGAGGTCGTTCTGTGGTTGTATGGATCTTGTAGGTCGGCTGTAGCGGAGATACCTTGTTCCTGGAATATTCCACTGGGACGTAGCTCCGAGGTCGTTCTGTGGTTGTATGGCTCTTGTAGCTTGGCTGTAGCGGAGATACTTTGTTCCTGGAATATTCCACTGGGACGTAGCTCCGAGGTCGTTCTGTGGTTGTATGGATCTTGTAGGTCGGCTGTAGCGGAGATACCTTGTTCCTGGAATATTCCACTGGGACGTAGCTCCGAGGTCGTTCTGTGGTTGTATGGCTCTTGTAGCTTGGCTGTAGCGGAGATACCTTGTTCCTGGAATATTCCACTGGGACGTAGCTCCGAGGTCGTTCTGTGGTTGTATGGATCTTGTAGGTCGGCTGTAGCGGAGATACCTTGTTCCTGGAATATTCCACTGGGACGTAGCTCCGAGGTCGTTCTGTGGTTGTATGGCTCTTGTAGGTCGGCTGTAGCGGAGATACCTTGTTCCTGGAATATTCCACTGGGACGTAGCTCCGAGGTCGTTCTGTGGTTGTATGGATCTTGTAGGTCGGCTGTAGCGGAGATACCTTGTTCCTGGAATATTCCACTGGGACGTAGCTCCGAGGTCGTTCTGTGGTTGTATGGATCTTGTAGGTCGGCTGTAGCGGAGATACCTTGTTCCTGGAATATTCCACTGGGACGTAGGTGAGGTCTTCCTGTGGTTGTATGGCTCTTGTAGCTTGGCTGTAGCGGAGATACCTTGTTGCTGGAGTCTTCCACTGGGACGTAGCTTCGAGGTCGTTCTGTGGTTGTATGGATCTTGTAGCTTGGCTGTAGCGGAGATACCTTGTTCCTGGAATATTCCACTGGGACGTAGCTCCGAGGTCGTTCTGTGGTTGTATGGCTCTTGTAGGTCGGCTGTAGCGGAGATACCTTGTTCCTGGAATATTCCACTGGGACGTAGCTGAGGTCTTCCTGTGGTTGTATAGCTCTTGTAGCTTGGCTGTAGCGGAGATACCTTGTTGCTGGAGTCTTCCACTGGGACGTAGCTTCGAGGTCGTTCTGTGGTTGTATGGATCTTGTAGGTCGGCTGTAGCGGGGATACTTTGTTCCTGGAATATTCCGCTGGAACGTAGTTGAGGTCTTCATGCGGTTGAATGGCTTTTGTAAGTCGGTAGTAGCGGAGATACCTTGTTCCTGAAATATTCCACTGGGACGTAGGTGAGGTCTTCATGCGGTTGAATGGCTCTTGTAAGTCGGTAGTAGCGGAGATACTTTGTTCCTGGAATATTCCACTGGGACGTAGGTGAGGTCTTCATGCGGTTGAATGGCTCTTGTAAGTCGGTAGTAGCGGAGATACCTTGTTCCTGGAATATTCCACTGGGACGTAGGTGAGGTCTTCATGCGGTTGAATGGCTCTTGTAAGTCGGTAGTAGCGGAGATACCTTGTTCCTGGAATATTCCACTGGGACGTAGGTGAGGTCTTCATGCGGTTGAATGGCTCTTGAAGTCGGTAGTAGCGGAGATACTTTGTTCCTGGAATATTCCACTGGGACGTAGGTGAGGTCTTCATGCGGTTGAATGGCTCTTGTAAGTCGGTAGTAGCGGAGATACCTTGTTCCTGGAAACTCCTAGAATTATTCTTCTACGATTATTGTATCTCTTTAAGCTCTATAGACATAATCAATTGCAGTTCGCTCAAATTTTGAAAATTTTCATAAAGGTCTGGGCTTATGAATCTGATCAGGAGAGATCCAACTCTTTATAAAGTGCTAAAGGACCAAATTAATAACTGTGGAGAAGTACAAGAGCACACATACAATTGCCATCTATCTGAATACATAGAAGCGTTAGAATTTCTTTTTTTTTTTTTTTCAATTCGGATGTAGGTATTCGCGCGCCCCAAGTACATTTTCCTAACAACAAAAGCTAACGCGTTCTGAGGTACAATGAATGTTTAGAAAGTAAGGAATCCAACCAGTAAAGATTGAAATCTTATTTTTACAAGTTTTTTTAATGTAATCTCTATGAAGTTCATGTAGTTATATTGGAATTAATGATTTTAAATAAAACTATATTGTTTTGGAGGTGCAATTACCCCTTCAACTATAACATTATTTTCGATATCAAATCGTTTGCCTTATATAAATCGATAATAGTAGACAATGGTCATGTCAGGTGAATAAGGTGGAGGTAAATCAGTTCATAGCAGAATTCGGTAATTGCAACAATCGTAATGGTGAATTAATGAAAATTGGTGCATTATCCATGTGATAAAGACACCTTTTGGCAAATTAATTGTTATTTTTTTAATATTTCAAAATATCTTATATAGGCCTTCCTCAACGCTGTACTCATATCTTGATGAGCCACTAGTCCAAAATACGTTCGTCTTCTTTTATGTATCAGGTATACTGTTTATAATTCGAATATTTAAAAAAATGATTTACACTCACGGACAAAACTTAAAGAAGTTGTACCTTTTAGTATGTATATCGGGATTCAGACAATAACTCTGAAATATTTTTGATACACAGTGATCTTTATTGAAGACACACGAGATAACCAAGTGTGAACATAATTATCTCTCCTTAAAATAAATAGACGACATCAAATTTCCCATGAGTGTGGTTATCTTAGTTGATATGTGGCTCCTGAAAGATAACTATTTTTACGAATCTAATATTTCCATTAATGAACCAAGTTCTCCCATTGGAATAGTAGAAAAGTCGGTCTTTATTTGATAATGAGTAGGGAAAAACTTAATATAATAATTACTTAGTATTTGCCATTGTTGATTTACTGTAATATAAATTACTTTTTTAAAAAAGGCATCTCCTTATCGTGCAACTGAAAGTTGCTGATGGCTTGCGCCATCTATCGGAATAAATATCAACTATTCTCGTTGATTTTTAATTATTCCAGAATTGGCCAAATACCCATTCTTGATTAATCAAGAAAAGCTAACCACGGACGCGTTTCGGGCTGTTGGCCCTCATCAGCGTGGTGCAAGCTGTACCTCAACGACCAAAAAATTGGCCATTAAGGCATCCTGAAAAATCATGAAACGGGTAGTTAAGGCCAGAATTGCGTGAGAACGCTACACAATGTGAAAAAATAGTACAAATGTGATATTGTACTGGGATAAGGTGCATAAATAAAAAAAAGGCATCTCCTTATCGTGCAACTGAAAGTTGCTGATGGCTTGCGCCATCTATCGGAATAAATATAAACTATTCTCGTTGATTTTTAATTATTCCAGAATTAATTTATGCACCTTATCCCAGTACAATATCACATTTGTACTATTTTTTCAAATTTCTCTTTGTGTTATAATTTTGATCTTTCTTTCTCCTATACAATTCGGTAATTGAAGTCTATCCTAACATGTTGAGATGGAAGGAGGTGATTTGCCAGTATATATTGGAACGAATGGTGTTTCAGTATCTTGGTGCGAAGAAAAGGAAGATGTATCGACAACATCCGCATCTAAAACAGTTTGCATTATCCCGGTGGCAGGAAGTTACGTAAGATCCTATTGACACACGCCCAAATAAGGTGGAAGCAATTTGGCACCTCGCCTCACAACTCCCATTCATAGATTGTTTCGCTAGTTACGCTTGGAACTTCCTTCACTTGAGGTGTGTGTTCCTGGGAACCTTATCTCTGTTCCTTATCTCAATTTCAATTTGGTTACTTTGAAAAAGTTTAAGAAAATTGTCTTAAGATGTGATAAATATTCTAAGAAGGTGAATTCTTGGATTTAACGAGGATAGGCCTTGCTACTGGTCTTTCTATATGGTAGGTAAGGTATGGTGGTATTGATTACTCTATACATGGTCGTGTTTTCAGCATCATTCTACCCAAAACTATGCTCAATTTAGATATGGTAATGACTTAAGAATGTCTGTAAAAATAAAGGTCAACTCTAGTCTGCAGTCAAAATAGACGCTAAAACTAAGCGCCATTCATTGACAGTCTCCGCAAATTAGCAGAGTCGGGTCGGTGACAAAGCTACACCAGTTTTTGAAAATTGAGAATGCCCATGGTCAATGGATTACGCTTAGTTTTAGCGTCTATTTTGATGGAAGATGTAAACTTTATAGATTAATATCTTTTTGACAAGATTTCCATCTAGATTTTGGTATGGCTCTAGCGTCCATACACAGTATATTCGGCATATTCATGTATTCTAGCATGTATGCCAACAACAATGCCTCATTCTGGGTATCACACGGTTCCATACAGGTATCCTATTCCAACTCAGGTTGAACAAGCTTCTGTTAGACTTGCCAGGAGAGTTTCCGCACTCGGTTAAGGCAAACGGACCTAAGCTTGCTCTGGTGGGACACGAGTGTGGGGCATATTTAGCTACGTCCTCTGCGAACGTTTCCTGGTAGCGAACTTCTGTTATACCGTTTGATTTACTCTTAAACACGCCAAGGATGGATACTAACCATAGATAGTTAGGCACGTTGTCAACTGTTGAAGGACATTGAGGCGTACAGACTTCGGTCTAGGTAGCCCACTATTCAATGGTGTTAAAGAAAATTGGAAGGACTGAAAGCTATCCATGTTTAGTGTAATACATATATAAACATATAGCTTTGAAATAATATATTGAATCGTCGGACTTTTTAATCGTCTTCGCTACTAGATAAATATTTATATATCTATATATATATAATTGAATGTCTGTCTGTCTGTGTGTGTGTGTGTGTGTGTGTCCTCTATGGATTCAAAAACCATACATCCAATCGCCGTGAAATTTTGGGATATTATTAGGTGTATCCCCGGAAAGGTTTACGAAAAATAATTTCTTGAATATCTTTAATATCCTTAGAGTTATTTGCAGATTTGTAGCTTTAACTCGCAAGCAGCGCCACCTTGCGACGGTCTGCCCCACCCCGTGAGAGAATGGATCCGTCCGGCCGCCGGCCACCGACCAATCAGGGCAGAGTTGGTGACACAGCTGTGACACAGCAAGAAAAAAAGCCTCGCGGGAGCTTGCCCAAGATGACCTCCGGGAACTTCGTCCATCTTCCATAAACGACCATGAATTTATTCAACCTTATCGAGTATTTTTCAAGGGACCGGGAAAAAATGTTCACTAGATAAAACGATGATTTTTTAATGTAGAAAATTAGGAAAGACAAAATTCAGAATGACACGGCACACAGGGACCGGGAAAAAATGATCACTTTATCAGTTTCAAATTATCAAAATATATCTATTTCTTTTTATAAGTTTATAGAGAATTGTTTAACAGATGTTCGTTAGACAGACCTTTACTCGGGTACCGATCAATATTGATTTTATTAAACTTATCGAGTATTTTTCAAGGGACCGGGAAAAAATGTTCACTTTATCGAGAGATTCGTTAGACAAACCTTTACTCGGGTAAAACACGGGCGAAGCCGGGTACATCCGCTAGTATATATATATAATTGAATGTCTGTCTGTGTGTGTGTGTGTCCTCTATTGGATTCAAAAACCATACATTCAATCGCCGTGAAAATTTGGGATATTATTAGGCATATCCCCGGAAAGGTTTACGAAAAATAATATCTTGAATATCTTTAATATCCTTAGAGTTATTTGCAGATTTGTAGCTTTAACTCGCAAGCAGCGACACCATTGAGACGGAGATAGGCTTAGGTTTGCTGCTCCTGATGACCTTGGGTCTGCCCCACCCCGTGAGAGAATGGATTCGCCCGGCCGCCGGCCGACAGTCCAAGTACCCACCGACCAATCAGGGCAGAGTTAGTGACACAGCTATGCCAAGTAGACAAGAAAAAAAGCCTCGCGGGAGCTTGCCCAAGATGACCTCCGGGAACTTCGTCCATCTTCCATAAACGACCATGAATTTATTCAACCTTATCGAGTATTTTTCAAGGGACCGCGAAAAAATGTTCACTAGATAAAACGATGATTTTGTAATGTAGAAAATTAGGAAAGACAAAATTCAGAATGACACGGCACACAGGGACCGGGAAAAAATGATCACTTTATCAGTTTCAAATTATCAAAATATATCTATTTCTTTTTATAAGTTTATAGAGAATTGTTTTAACAAATGTTCGTTAGACAGACCTTTACTCGGGTACCGATTAATATTGATTTTATTCAACTTATCGAGTATTTTTCAAGGGACCGGGAAAAGATGTTCACTTTATCGAGAGATTCGTTAAACAAACCTTTACTCGGGTAAAACACGGGCGAAGCCGGGTACATCCGCTAGTATCTATATATATAAAATTGAATGTCTGTCTGTCTGTGTGTGTGACAATTTGACAATTAAAAATTATTTATTGTCGTCTAGACAATTTTACATCATTTTAGCAACGAGAGAGAGAAACAGAAGGAAATAAATAAATTACATGAAGAATTAAATATATACATATATGATACAAATTTACAAGGGGGATAAAGGAAGGAGACCTCGGCGCTGGAGGGTCCTAGACCAGGCGATGAGCGGGTCCTCCACTGCTTCTCCGAGCCCAACCTGGACAAAGTAGCGATAAATTCGCAACTTTGCCGACGCCAGGATGGAAAGGGCGTCGTCCTCAAGGCCGGACCCACCGAAGATCCAAGCCTGCAGGTCAGGGGGCGGCCCTATGATGTTGAAGGCCTCTCTGATGAGAGGCCTGATGGAACGGCAGCACCAGTAACGGTGGCCGAGGGAGCGGTCGATGGACCCGCAGGCAGGACAGGAGGGGCCGACCGAGGCAGGATGGGCCGGATGGGGCAGGGCGTGGAAGGCCAACTTGAGGGCCGCGTCGGCCTCGTGGCCCGAGAAGGCGCAGCGCCGCAGCGAGGCCCAGTCGATCCTAGATGGTGGTGGACCGATGGTGGGCGACCATCTCGAGGTGAACCTTGAGATGGGCGTGGCGGCGAGGCGCGGGCGATCCAGGGCCCGTCGGGCCGAGCGGGTCGTGAGGCCGTTGAGGAACGGCGTAGCCGTCCCACGCAGCACCACGGCCGCAGCAAGGGAACTGGATGAAGGCGTGGACTCCGCCCCGAAGCCCACGGCGTTCTCGGAGGTCAGCCTCCGACAGAAGGCGCCCAGGGCCGAGCGCGTAGGGCGGGCGATGAGGTTTTCCTCCTCGATCAGGTCCCGGACTCGGGCTCCGCTCCAGCGGGCGGGGGCCAGGAGGTCGGGAGGGCGGAGGAACCGGCAGCCGCCGATGATGGGGAGGTCCAGCAGCCGAGCCGTGGGGACCGCCCGGTGGTTGAGGCTCAGGATGTTGGAGGCCTCCTCCCATAGCTTCAGCAGCCGGAGACGGCGGGGCTGGAGACGGGTGCCGTCCGGTGGAGGGTGGATCCAGGCTTCCCCGCTGTTGCCGCCGACCAGCCAGCTGAAGGCATTTCTGCCCCCGCGGAGAATTTTGTGAGGCCCCTATAGTCGTCCCGGTAAATAGTGTCTTCTAATTCAGGAGCTGTTTTAATAAGGCTTGTTGCAAGCTCTCTGTCTATTACGTGGTGGTGTAGTTCGCCCTTGATGGTGGTTTCTAGAATTGCCTTAGTGTCGGATACTATGGTAGGGATTAGGGAATCTAGGTATTTTATTTTCTGGCTAGTGCTGCATTGCAGAGATTTTAGGTGTTTATTCAGTGTGTTAAGGGCGACCAAAAAAGCTTGATTATTTTGCTCAATTATCTTCAGATTGCCTATAATATTGTCCAATTTTAGATCAAGGGTCTTTTGGTTACGGAATAGTTTAGCAATTTCCGCAGCTTCGGCTTCATTGCTGCCCCTGGTGACCCAGGAGAAGACCTCCTTTGCCAAGAAGCCTAGTACTATTCCAACGCCTACCCCTCTTTTTTCCCTGGTGGGGTTAGATGCTTGGGGACTAGAAAATTCGTCTGCCAGTAAGAGTTTGGTTCTGTTCTTTAATACCTCTATTTCAGTAATACTAAGGCACTCACCCTGTGTTATTTGTGGTAGAATGGGTATAATGACGTTGAATGCGACGTTGTCTGATGTCAACATCATGGGAAATTGTTCTTCCAGGATAAAGTTGGAGGTTTCCTTGGTGTGTAGGCCGTCTATTTGTCTCCGCTAGGGGTTGCGTCGCCAAGGCGCCAGGGCAGGAGGGCCGCGCACAGTATAAGAAAGGTTGATAGGGGAAGATGCATCGTTCCAGTCCAGGGGATGAAGCACTACTGAACTGTGGGACCTTGGGGCGTTTATATTTTATTCATTATCAGCGAGTGACGCAAATAAATGACTCAGAATATAGGTTTGATCGCTATCGTGGGATAATTTTTTTTTTCTCGCAGGAACCCACAGGAACTGAGGGACCGTGAAAGATTAAGGTATTGGGTGTTTAAGGGGGATATAGAGTTATGTTAATAATTATAATAGTGCTGGAGGGCCTTTTGGTCGAAACACAGACGCAATATATGTAATATGCAAATCATAGAGTAGGCGGTATAAATTTTTTTATCGAGTCATCAGAAACGGCCGCGTCATCATAACAAGTGACTTGTTATTTTAAAAAGTGCGTTTGAAACTTTTTTTTTTTCTATCGAAATACTAAAACGCTTTGAAGATGTGATATTTATATATTTATAAAACGGTACACACGAACTATAGGGATTTTGGAAAAGATATTTCAACTGTACCATTGTTAAAAACCGGAAAGAACGTGTCCTATTGATTCCGAATCTGATTGAGTTATTGAGATAATTTATTAAATTGTACGTGAATACTCCTGATGTATACTAGTTTTATCTGTACCTTGTCCATTTTGAGTAAATTATGTGCATAGTTTCATTTCCTGAATCAAGACCAGAGAGAAAATGGAGAGCCTACTTGTTTGCGGACCTGTCCAAAGTGAATATATTAACCACCCATTTTTAGTGCCGATCCAAAATAATGTACCCCTTAAGAGTGGAACCAGGGTGGAAAAAATGTGAAATATAGAGAGGAGAAGCTACTTAAAACTCAATTTTGGAAGAATCCTTAATTTTTGGGGTATGCAAGTGGCGAGACAGGTCGACAGCTGGTATATTTGAAGGGGTTTAAATATTTTGTGGGATAGAGTTAGGTTAAGGATGATAAAGACGCAGATGGACCTTCCTAATATTACGATTAAAGTGTTTAATGATGAGTAGGGGGGTATAGATCCTTTGAGAATGCTACGGCGATTTCTGAGAAGGTTGTGAGTGCCTTCCTGTGATCTGAAGAGGACACGCTAAAAGGAAATGGTCAGAGTCAGGGTTCGCGTATCCGCACCTGCAGGGGGATGGGGTTTTTATTTTAAAGCGTTGAAAGTAGTTAGAGAAGGGGCCATGGCCTGTTAGGATGGAGTTAAGGGCGCTGGAAGAGTCGATCCTGTCCGCCCTGACAAATTTGATCCAATTGTACAGGGGTCTACCCTTGAGGGAGGCATCCCAAGATGATTGCCAATCTGAGATCGCTTTTTTGCGGGCGGAGTATTTAAACCATGATTTAGGGGTGGGGATAGGGACGTATGGGGCGGGATATTTAAATGCAAATCTAGCCAGGGAATCCGCCATTTCATTGCCCTCCAGTCCCACATGTGCCTTGACCCAGTGGAAAGACACTGTTTTGCCCGAGTTAATAATATTATTAACAAGAATCTTATTTCTCATTACCGACCAGCTTTTAGTGTATGGACTAGCCAGTGATTCAAGGGAAGATAGGCTATCTGACGCTAACGTGATTGATTGGTGTGGTTGTTCTAAAAACCATTCAAGAGCCTTGAATATTGCCAAGCATTCTGCTTGAAAAACCGAATTTTCTTCTCTGAGAATGTACGATTTTTTCAGTAGAGGGATATTTCTGGAATATAGGCACCAACCAGCCCCCACCCCATCATCAGACTTTGAGCCGTCAGTGTAGATGGTAAAAGATGATGAGTTTGGAATGGATTTATCATAGGTAATGAGGTGGACCTCTGCTGGATGGCAGTACCATTGTAGAGGGGGTAAGTCAACCTGTTCAGGGGTGGGATCTGTATCCATATCAGAGCCTGGGCGTATTAATTCCGCCCTCTTGGATTCGAGCGTTAGGATATTGTTAATAGGTACCAGGCCTGATAGGACCAGTGCGGCGTCAGTACTAAGAGTGTTGTAGCCCCTGCATATAGCAAGAGCGAATGGTCTCTGCGCTGAGCTAAGGATCTTGTGCGTCAAGCTGTCGTTTTCCTGTCTCCACCAAACCGAGGCGGCATAGCAGATGATTCTTTCGAAGCCTGCTTTATAGAGTCTTTTTGTGACCAAAGGCGCCAGGCCGCGGTTCTCCCTCGTCAGTCTTCTCAATTCCATTCCCTTGGATAGAACCTTATCCCTTATGGATTTTGCGTGATCGACCCATGTTAGGTGTCTATTAAATGTTACCCCGAGGAATTTCAGGGTATTTTTAAAGAGAATATGGTTGCCGTCCATTCTTATAGCTGGGTTTCTGACGCCTCCTTTTCCCGCACCTTTGTTTCGACCTGCAGGAGCGACATATAAGGCAGCGCTTTTCTTCGGGGCGATATTTAGTTTTCTCGAGGTTATCCAGGTATGGAGGGTCTCCAGAGCTCTGTTGGTAATATTTTCGACCTTAACGCGGCTTGTGCTTGTGCAAATGAGAAGCAGTTGTCGTGGCTTTCTTGGGATTTTGGTAATAATGCAGGGTATGTTACTGATACCTGCGTGTGGGAGGATATGTTTTATATTTATTATGTCAACACTTGGATTCGCTGACCCACTAGAGCGTTTTTCCACCCTATATGGCTCGTTTTATATCATCAGGCACTCTAAACGTAAACGCATTAGACAAATTCCTCCTCTTTTATTTCTATCATCATTAAATACTTTCATCGTAATATAAGGAAGGTCCATCAGCTTTATTATCATCATTATTCTAACTCTCTCCCGCAAAATATTTAAACCACTTCAAGCTGTTGACCTATCTCGACACATGCATACCCCAAAATTAAGGACTCTTCCAAAATTGAGTTCTTAAGTAGCTTCACCTCTCTGGATACCACATGTTTTCCACCCTGGTTCCACTCTTAAGGGATACATTATTATGGATCGGCACTAAAACATGTGTGGTCAATATATTCACTTTGGACAGGTCTGCAAACAAGTATGCTCTACATTTTCTCTCTGGTTTGGATTCAGGAATAAAACTATAAACATAATTTATTCAAAACTGACAAAGTATTGATAAAACTAGTATACATAAGGAGTATTCACGTAGAATTTGATTAAATCCCTCAAGAACTCGATCAGATTCGGAATTAATAGGACACGTTCTTTCCGGTTTTATAACTATGATACAGTTGAAATCTCTTTTCCAAATTCCCTATAGTTCATGTGTACCGTTTTATAAACATATAAATAACTCATCTTTAAAACGTTTTAATATTTCGACATTAAAAAAAAAAAAAAGTTCAAACGCACTTATTAAATAACAAGTCATTTGTTATGATGACGCGGCCGTTTCTGATGACTCGATAAAAATCGAAACCGCCTACCCTATGATTTGCATATTACATATTTTGCGTCTTTGTTTCGACCATATTCAACATATACATATACTCTAAGACACAGTATATGAGAATTTAAATAATAAGGACCTTTAATAATAGATAGTTCACGCATTAGCGTCGGGAAACCATAAAATCATGACCAAAACACAAAGGTTTACACACTGATGCTGCATGATCACCTAGTATCATCCAGCTTTAGGTTCTGCATATACTATTTAAAATACATACTTTCAATGAGAACACATCTGTAGGGAATATGGTTTTCCAGTATGCTACCACATGTACTGCTTATAACCACATTAAATTCTCTCCCATTATCATGGAGTTGTCTAGACCTTTCATGTTTAGTTTAGTTTACCTGATACGTCCTAGAATAAGATCCTCCTTATACACTGCGTGACATTGAAAATGGAACACCAAGAAATAGTGGCCAGAAAATTATGCAAATTTCAGGGTAGACGCGCCTAACCGAGTTATGCAAATGATGTAAAATGCGCAGCTCTCGTGCGCACATGGAGTAAGATATAAGGGAAGGAACTTGCAGAAAGGACAGTATTCGTGTCGTTATTTCTTCAAGGAAAATCATTGTAGAATTTTTTTTCTTTTGTCAAAAGACACGTGTAATAACAGAGAATGCCAGGTCATTGTAAACGGAGGCAGTTCAAGCAGACAGACGCTTTTACGAGGGGCATGGTGATCGGACTGAAAAGGGCAGGTTGGTCCATACGTCAAATCGCAGCTGATACACACCTTGGTGCGTCCACGGTGCACCGACTGTGGAGAAGATGGTTGGAACAAGGAAATGTGGCAATTTATAGGAATGCCGGTGCAACCAGAGTGACGTCAGCACGTGTGGATCGGCGTATCCTTCGACAAGCAGTGGCGGCCCCACAAGCCACTTGTACCGCCATCCTGCAACATGTGCAAGACACCCTAGAACATTCCATCTCGACCAGAACTATTTCCCGTCGATTGGTTGCTAATGGCTTGCACTCATGCCGTCCGCTAAGAAGACTGCCATTGACCCCACCGAATAGGCGCCAACGTTTGGAATGGTGCCGGGCTAGATCGACGTGTATGACGGAATGGCACAGGGTCGTGTTCTCAGATGAGTCGCGTTTCTGCTTGTCCAGTGATAGTCGCCGTGTACGCGTGTGGCGTCGACGTGGAGAAAGGTCCAATCCGGCAGCAATTGTGGAACGCCCCACCGTGCGACAACGTGGAATCATGGTTTGGGGCGCAATCGCGTATGATTCCAGGTCACCTTTACTTCGTATTCAGGGCACTATGACGGCCCAACGATACGTTGATGATGTGCTGCGACCGATGACACTCCCCTACCTTCAGGGGGTACCCAATGCCCTTTATAAGCAGGATAACGCCCGACCGCACACTGCTCGCATTAGCCAACAAGCTCTGCAAGATGTACAGATGCTTCCCTGGCCACCGTACTCTCCTGATCTCTCACCAATCGAGCACGTCTGGGACATCATTGGACGCCGTTTGCATGCCTTGCCACAGCCGCGTTCAGAAGACGAACTGTGGCAAATGGTTGAGAGGGAATGGAGAGCCATTCCTCAGGACGCCATCCGTACTCTGATTGACTCTCTACCTAGACGTGTTGCTGCGTGCATCGCCGTCCGCGGTGGTCCTACTTGCTACTAAGCCGACGCCGTTCTCGCTCTGTATTATGACTATCATTTTGAAATAAAGATCACTTATTGTTCGTCCCTGTCTCTCTCTGTCTGCCGAGTTTCATCACTTTCTGGCCACTATTTCTTGGTGTTCCATTTTCAATGTCACGCAGTGTATGTACTAATCCTCTATACCTATATAGCTGCTCTCTCTCATATGTCTATGTTATTTGTACTCTGTATATAACACAATAGTTAGGCAGCCATTAATTAACAGCCCTCTATAGATTTCTACCTCCCTTTTATTATTATTATTTTTTTCTTTGTTTCGTGCTGTCTTTATATATTTCACTTCTTTCAGCAACACCCCTCTTTACTTGCTGGCTCAGTATATCTTCACTTTACTACCTATCTTCAATTCTAGATACCTCTTTGCCTTCTGTATATAAGACTTCACTTAGCAATACCCCTCTTAGCTTGCTGCTTTAATATGTTTTCTCCCTTACTATTTATTTTGCACTTCTAGCTACTGACTTGTGCGGGATGCAAGGACATCACTGTCTATATCATCCCTGGTCTTCGTTGTATGGAGCCTAAATAAATTTATCTGCCCCCGCGGAGAGAGACCTGTACCCCCTTGAGGCAGGCGAGCTGGAGCTGGGTCGCGAGGTCGAGAAGGCCGAGGCCTCCGATGGCAACTGGCCTCGCCATGAAGTTGGCGGGAAGCCACGCCGTGTGGTCTGGCCCCCAGACGAACCTCGCCAGTCGGGCCTGCAGCTTGGCGATGGTCGGGGGTGATGGGAGGTATCCATGCAGGTGGTGCTGGATCGTGGACCCCACCAGCGTGTTCGCCGCTCTTGCTCGTCCGACGAGGGAGAGGCCGCGGGTGAAGGACGTCCATCTGCGGCACGCAGTCTCCAGGAGGGCCAGGAGATGCTGCTCCCGGTGGGCGACGGTGCTCCTGGGGGCGATGTCGAGCCCGAGGACCCTGATGGAGGTGGTCGACCAGGAGGCGCCGAGAGGGGAGTTGCCGCGGTTGCGCCAGGCTCCGCACCAAAGGCCCGCGCTCTTCCCGAGGTTGACGGCGATACCGGAGGCCCGCTCGAAGTCTTCGAGGACGGTCGCCACCCGCTCGAATTCTTCGTCGCGATGGAAAAGGAGGACGATGTCGTCGGCGTAGGCGATGACGTTGCCCACGCCGAGGGTCAACTCCAGGCGACGAAGCAGCGGCCCCGTAGCGATGCTAAAGAGGGCGGCACTCACGGCGCAGCCCTGTCTTAGGCCGTTGAGGAGGGGGAAGGCGGTGGTGTGAAAGCCTCCAGCCCGGATCGTTGCGTCCGCCCCGGCGTACAAGATGTTAATCCAGCCCATGAAGGCCGGCGGGAGGTGGAGGGACGTCATCAGGGACTCCAGGAAGCCGCGGTCCAGGGAATCGAAGGCGGACTCCAAGTCGACGCCCATGACGGCCAGCGGCGAGCCCATGGCGGTGGCCTCCTCAACAGCATCCGTCACCTTGGCGATGTTCCAGGACGGGGACCTCCCGGGGACGGCGTAAGTCTGGCATTCCGGCACAAGGGTCCGCAGGTGGGGCTTGAGGCGCCGGTGAAGGATGGCGGCCAGGACCCTGTAGTCGGCCGAGGGCAGCGCGACGGGCCTGTAGCCGTCAAGGCCGCGACCTCCGCGGGCCTTGGGCACGAGGCAGATGGAGCTGCGCCGCGTCGACGGAGGTAGGGCACCGCGGAGCCGTGAAGCCGCGAACACCCGGGCCAGAGCTTCCGCGAAGAAGTCCTCGTTGAAGGCGACGAGGAGTTCGCACGGCAAGCCGTCCCAGCCGGGGGCCTTTCCGCGAGGGAGGTGCTCGATGGCGTTGGCGATCTCGCTGGGGCTGATGTCCGGCCGGTGGAGCGGGTCCTCCTCACTCAGCTCGCAGGTGGTGGTGGGCGCGCTGCTGGCGATGAAGGCAGCTCCCCCAGCTGGATCGGTGGTGGGACGGGCGAAGCGGGGCCGGAAGGTCGCGAACGCCCTCCGCCGAAGCTCGGGGCCCTCGATGACGTTATCATCGTCGTCCCTGATGACGCTGACCGGGCGTCGGAGGCGGATGGCGCGTGCCAGGTCCGGCAGCGATGGGTAGTCGGCCCGGATGGAGGAGGCCTCGAGCTGCGCCGCGATGTAACGTCTCGCCCTGTAGACGTAGCTGTCGCTGGCAGCGTGGCGTGGGTCGTGCAGGGATCTGGCCTCCGCCAGCAGCCCCGCCTTGATGGAGGTCCACCTATCCCAGAAGGTCCCGTCGTCGTCATCGTGCGCTGCATCTTCCCCCAACTCCCGGATGTAGCCAGCCAGATGTTCGAGAGCAAGGCCCGAGCGGAGCATCGCGGCCAAGCGAGGCTGGGTGGGGGAGGAGACGGCGGTGGTGGGCGGGCCCACCTGGAGCAGCACGAGGCGGTGGTCCGAGAGGTGGTAGTGGCTGGTCGCGTAGATGGACACGCGATCCAGGACTCCAGCAGGGACGAGTATCCGGTCCAGGCGGTTCGATTCGACTTGGTCGCCGTGCATGGCGACTCTGGTGGGCAGGTGGGCGGCGTCGAACTGGGTGGCCACGTCGACCAGCGCGGCCAGGTCCAGAAGAGCGGCGAGGGCATCTGACGATGATGATGATGAGGGCCCCCGATCCCTGATATTAAAATCGCCGATGATCCAGCAGGCCCCCTCCTCCTCCTGTGCCGCTGTCGCCGCCAGGAGCTCCAGTTGCCGGTTTCGCTCCCGGGGTTCATGTGCCAGATGAACGGCGATGGCCGTCATCTCCTCGCCGTGGACATCTATTGTTGCCAAGGCGATGTGGCCCGGCCACAGGATACGCTGTCGTAGCACGGCGACGCCTGGTCCGATGACGCAGGCGAGTCCGGATCCCGAGATGGCTACGGGATGGGCCAATATAACAGCGCTGTAGCCGAGGCAGAGGTCTTGGCCGCTGCCCAGATGAAATGCGTTTGTCTCCTGGACAAACGCGATGTCCACGTGATGTTGTTTGAGGAGATGACAAAGGGCAAGGCTCCTCCCCCGAGTGGCGAGCCCTCGCGCGTTGATGGTGGCGACGCGGTGGTTCATTGGCGCTGTAGATCTCGCCGGACCTTCCTGGTCTTCTGGAGGGTCTTGCGGATGGTGGAGTTGGAGTCTGGGCACGAGGCCTTGAAGGTGTCGTGCAACTTGTCGAGGGTGGCGACCTGTTCTTCTGTCAGCGTGGGCGCTAGCCTCTTCATGGTGGTCTCAGAGGTGAGGAGCTGCTGTGCGTCCTTGCAGTTAAGGCCGGGCAGCTTGTCCCAGTCGATGGAAAGAGTGGGGGTCTCCTCGATGTGCTTCAGCAGCTGTTTGAGGGCGGATTCTCCCCGGGCAGGCGTGGAGGGAGGTGAGGTCAGCTTCTCCACCGACATCTCGTGGTCGAGCGGAGAGATGCGAGGCTCGAGGAGCCGCTGGGCAGCCAGGGGAGCAGGGAGGGCGGCATGGGCGGGCTGGGCGAGATCCATCGGTTCGGCAGGATGGGGCGCCGAGGGGATCGCCGGAGACTCTGTTGATTTCTTTGCCGGTTGGACAGGGGACGCCGGTGTTGCGGGCGCCGGTGCCGGCTTCCTTGGCTGCTGAGGAGGAGGAGGGGGGGGAGGCCTTGCGTCGGTGGGAGACGCTGCTTGCCTGAGGCTGCCGTTCCCTTGCCTGGCGAGCGCTGGGCAGTTGGCTCTGCGGTGGCCCTGTTTCCCGCATTTTGAGCATTTGATGCCAAAGGAGAGGAAGGCCTGCAGGGTGTCTCCCTTGGACTGGATCTCCAGGCGGGTGGGCAGCCTGTCCAGTTTGATGCCGTCGTTGAGCAGGATGAAGGCCTCCCGGCGGCCGTCGGTGAATGTGAACTCCTCCATTTTGACCAGGATGGGGGCGATGGAGGTGACCCTCCCGTATGGGCTCAGGGCGTTCACGACGGTGAAGTCCTCCACGAAGCCTGGCAGGTTGGCGACGACGATCCGTTCGGCCCTCTTGCGGTAGGGGAAGACCCTAAGGGTCGTTCCCTCGATCTCTAGGTCGCCCTCAACCAGACGGCGCGCAAGATCTTTGGTCGCCAAGCCCACGAGGAAATGGCCGTTCATTTTGCCGAAATGTGTGATGTTATTTGGCTCCCCGACCAGCTTGGACATTGCCTTTAGGTAGGTGTAGTCCGGGATCTCTGGGCATCGCTCCACGAAGATGTAGTTTTCGTGGGTAGATGAGTTCTGCCTCGCCTTGGCCTCGGCGATGTTGGCGCGTGTCGCCTTGATCTCCTTAGGCGGCACTGTTCTCGGCCCTGTTGGCCGCTTCAGCTGCTGGGAGCTGGGCTTCTCAGCAGGCCTGCTAGGCTGCTTGGCGGCGTGCTCCGGCGTTGTTGAAGTGCGGCGCCGTTTCTTGCTCTTCACAACGGTAAAACCCTCGTTGGCGTCGACCTCCGCCATCTCGCTGTCGGCCCAGTTGAGCGAGGCCGGGCTAGCTGGAGTTGCGCTGGTAGCAGCAGCAGTTTTCGGCGCCGTGACGTCACCACGCGCGGCGGCCGGATTTGCATGCATGTCGCCTGCCTGCGAATTTGCATAGTTTTCAGATTCTGAAGAATTTTCATTGAAATTCTTCAAATTTCCGTTTTTCGGGGCTAATTTCTCGCCCGCTTGCGACAGGTTGCTGGGCCTTTCAGGCACTTGATCAGCAGAGCCTGGGCCATCTTTTGGTACCAAATTCGACATACCATCCGCCATCAACACGCACGCCAGAGGCGAAAACGGCGGAACTCGAAAAAGCGTGGCCGCTCGCTCGCGTGTGTGTGTGTGTGTCCTCTATGGATTCAAAAACCATACATCCAATCGCCGTGAAGATTTGGGATATTATTAGGCATATCCCCGGAAAGGTTTACGAAAAATAATATCTTGAATATCTTTAATATCCTTAGAGTTATTTGCAGATTTGTAGCTTTAACTCGCAAGCAGCGCCACCATTGAGACGGAGATAGGCTTAAGTTTGCTGCTCCTGATGACCTTGGGTCTGCCCCACCCCGTGAGAGAATGGATTCGCCCGGCCGTCGGCCGACAGTCCAAGTACCCACCGACCAATCAGGGCAGAGTTGGTGACACAGCTATGCCAAGTAGACAAGAAAAAAAAACCTCGCGGGAGCTTGCCCAAGATGACCTCCGGGAACTTCGTCCATCTTCCATAAACGACCATGAATTTATTCAACCTTATCGAGTATTTTTCAAGGGACCGGGAAAAAATGTTCACTAGATAAAACGATGATTTTGTAATGTAGAAAATTAGGAAAGACAAAATTCAGAATGACACGGCACACAGGGACCGGGAAAAAATGTTCACTTTATCAGTTTCAAATTATCAAAATATATCTATTTCTTTTTATAAGTTTATAGAGAATTGTTTTAACAAATGTTCGTTAGACAGACCTTTACTCGGGTACCGATTAATATTGATTTTATTCAACTTATCGAGTATTTTTCAAGGGACCGGGAAAAAATGTTCACTTTATCGAGAGATTCGTTAGACAAACCTTTACTCGGGTAAAACACGGGCGAAGCCGGGTACATCCGCTAGTTATAAATAAAAAAGGTATATTCTGACCTCTCATTAAAATCCAACTACGTACGCTTTTCGGGCTGTTGGCCCTCGTCAGCGTGATACAGGCTGTACTTCAACGACCAAAAATATGGACCAAGAGGCTTCCTTAGAAATCAAGAAAGGGGTGTTTTAAGACTAAATTTGTATAATTACGCCAAACATCTGAAAATGTGATTTATTAAGAAAATGGGTTGGAAAAATATTATGGAACAAACCTAAATTAACGTTGAGTTCATTTTTATTCCACTAGATGTCGCTGTGCCATCTAAAATGCTCGTGTGACCACTCTGGATATGCAAATTATATCAGCACTTTTCTTACTTTTTCACACACATATATCTCAAAGCTTATGCTCACAATTCGCATCAATACATTAACCAAGAATTATTCAAGAATGTCGAGTATATAATCAGAATAGAGAGAGAGAGAGATTGAGATTACTCTATTTCAATGTCCATATAATATTATATAAGGTTAAATACAGAATAAATAAGAATATATAATGACAAATCTATGTATACATAGATATTAATATATAAAATAATTGATAAATATATATATGTATAAAATATATATATACAGTCTTCATTGGTGGGGCCCACCGCGGAAAAGAGAAAGAGAATCCAATACAATAATAGAGCGGTCTGGTGGACTAAACAGGCGAAACCGTTGGAAGGATTCCTAACTGATGAGTCAAACCCTTTCATCTCACTATGGACAAGTAAGAAGTTGATTTTTTTAAAAAGGAAAACATAAATCGCGTTGAGTAGTTTACTTCATATAAATACTCCTCAACCATGCCAAAAGAAGTATTGTAGCACATTAAAGAAAGACGTAAATGTATATTGTCATACTCTAGATCTTTAAGATTCAGGCCAATAATTCCCAAAACAACATCAGATTTGAACAAATACAAAGAATTTATCTCACAGAATGTCTATCAAAAAGAAGTATCCTAACACATTGAAGAATAATGTACACATGTATATTCTCTAGAATAGAAGATTCATCCCAATAATTCCCAAGACAACACCAGGTTTGGACAAATACAAAGAATGTATCTCACAGATTGTTTATCAAAAAGAAGTATCCTAACACATTGAAGAATAATGTACTCATGTATATTCTCTAGAATAGAAGATTCATCCCAATAATTCCCATAACAACACCAGATTTGAACAAATACAAAGAATGTATCTCATAGATTGTTTATCAAAAAGAAGTATCCTAACACATTGAAGAATAATGTACACATGTATATTCTCTAGAATAGAAGATTCATCCCAATAATCCCCAAGACAACATCAGATTTGGACAAATACAAAGAATGTATCTCATAGATTGTTTATCAAAAAGAAGTATCCTAACACATTGAAGAATAATGTACTCATGTATATTCTCTAGAATAGAAGATTCAGCCCAATAATTCCCATAACAACACCAGGTTTGGACAAATACAAAGAATGTATCTCACAGATTGTTTATCAAAAAGAAGTATCCTAACACATTGAAGAATAATGTACACATGTATATTCTCTAGAATAGAAGATTCAGCCCAATAATTCCCATAACAACACCAGGTTTGGACAAATACAAAGAATGTATCTCACAGATTGTTTATCAAAAAGAAGTATCCTAACACATTGAAGAATAATGTACACATGTATATTCTCTAGAATAGAAGATTCAGCCCAATAATTCCCATAACAACACCAGGTTTGGACAAATACAAAGAATGTATCTCACAGATTGTTTATCAAAAAGAAGTATCCTAACACATTGAAGAATAATGTACTCATGTATATTCTCTAGAATAGAAGATTCAGGCCAATAATTCCCATAACAACACCAGGTTTGGACAAATACAAAGAATGTATCTCACAGATTGTTTATCAAAAAGAAGTATCCTAACACATTGAAGAATAATGTACTCATGTATATTCTCTATAATAGAAGATTCAGGCCAATAATTCCCATAACAACACCAGGTTTGGACAAATACAAAGAATGTATCTCACAGATTGTTTATCAAAAAGAAGTATCCTAACACATTGAAGAATAATGTACTCATGTATATTCTCTAGAATAGAAGATTCAGCCCAATAATTCCCATAACAACACCAGGTTTGGACAAATACAAAGAATGTATCTCACAGATTGTTTATCAAAAAGAAGTATCCTAACACATTGAAGAATAATGTACTCATGTATATTCTCTAGAATAGAAGATTCAGCCCAATAATTCCCATAACAACACCAGGTTTGGACAAATACAAAGAATGTATATCACAGAATGTTTATCAAAAAGAAGTATCCTAACACATTGAAGAATAATGTACTCATGTATATTCTCTAGAATAGAAGATTCAGCCCAATAATTCCCATAACAACACCAGGTTTGGACAAATACAAAGAATGTATCTCACAGATTGTTTATCAAAAAGAAGTATCCTAACACATTGAAGAATAATGTACTCATGTATATTCTCTAGAATAGAAGATTCAGCCCAATAATTCCCATAACAACACCAGGTTTGGACAAATACAAAGAATGTATCTCACAGAATGTCTATCAAAAAGAAGTATCCTAACACATTGAAGAATAATGTACTCATGTATATTCTCTAGAATAGAAGATTCAGCCCAATAATTCCCATAACAACACCAGGTTTGGACAAATACAAAGAATGTATCTCACAGATTGTTTATCAAAAAGAAGTATCCTAACACATTGAAGAATAATGTACTCATGTATATTCTCTAGAATAGAAGATTCAGCCCAATAATTCCCATAACAACACCAGGTTTGGACAAATACAAAGAATGTATCTCACAGATTGTTTATCAAAAAGAAGTATCCTAACACATTGAAGAATAATGTACTCATGTATATTCTCTAGAATAGAAGATTCAGCCCAATAATTCCCATAACAACACCAGGTTTGGACAAATACAAAGAATGTATCTCACAGAATGTTTATCAAAAAGAAGTATCCTAACACATTGAAGAATAATGTACTCATGTATATTCTCTAGATTAGAAGATTCAGCCCAATAATTCCCATAACAACACCAGGTTTGGACAAATACAAAGAATGTATCTCACAGATTGTTTATCAAAAAGAAGTATCCTAACACATTGAAGAATAATGTACTCATGTATATTCTCTAGAATAGAAGATTCAGCCCAATAATTCCCATAACAACACCAGGTTTGGACAAATACAAATAATGTATCTCACAGAATGTCTATCAAAAAGAAGTATCCTAACACATTGAAGAATAATGTACTCATGTATATTCTCTAGAATAGAAGATTCAGCCCAATAATTCCCATAACAACACCAGGTTTGGACAAATACAAAGAATGTATCTCACAGAATGTCTATCAAAAAGAAGAATTTCATCTCGACTTATCTTTTCTTTGTAGAACAAACACGTGTGTGTGCGCGCGTGTAAACTTTTAACAAATATTTCGAAATTTCTGCATTTCTGTT
>CP092867.1:40998049-41052518 GCA_030710605.1 Cordylochernes scorpioides | reverse complement strand
TGTAATCCATTTAAATATACGAATAAACCTACATAGAAACCACGCTAAAAAATCAATTGTAAATATTATATGAAAGAACACAATCAATTACATACTTTTAAAACAATTTAAGTTAGAAATACTAGACATATGTCAAAACAAAAACAACGACTATTATTAGAAAACAACTACATTTATAAACACAACACATTATCCCTTATGGACTTAACGACGAATTATTAACTACACATACAAACCCAGAAACAGAAGAAATTTCAACTTATGAAATCAGTTTGCAAAATAAAAATGATTTAAAACTAAACCTAATAAAACTAGAGGTAAAACTACAAATAAATTAGGTTACATTGAATTTGAAGAATTACTGGACCCAAAACAAATGATACACTAACAAACTTCGTCGATAAATTTATTAAAAACATTATTTTAAACTAAATAATAATAAATTTATCAAACTCATAGAATATATTAAAATTCATAATCGACTAACAGATTAATAGATATCACACACGACATCTTAAATACAGAAAAATTAAACAAAATACTAATAACATTAATATATCATTAAATTTAATAACAATTTATTTAATCATATCAAATTTAATGATATTTTTAATAACCAAATCATCAATAATCTTTCCCTATAAAAAATTAAATTTTAAAACAATCTGGAGATACAATAAAAATATAGGTAATTTATTTGCAATTATAACCAATTTATAATAATTTGGCAAATTTTAAAAAAATTAAATGTAATTGCAACAACTATATTGATAAATATAAGTACTCAGGTCATATATAACTAGCAACTTTTCTTTTTTAAATCCAGAATATCAAGAAATTTTAAATAAAGGGTATAAATATTTACCTCAAATTAAACACAATTATAATAATACAATTAAAATTATTAAAGATATAGATATTTTCATAAATAAAACTAGTATAAAATAACAGTATTCCAGAATTTACTTTTTGAATGGAAACATAATATTAAAAAGGAAATTTTAAATTATTATATAATACACTTAAATACACAAAACCCAATCAGACATTCCTTCTTTCAAAGAAAATATAATTAATTTACAGAAGGACTATATTACACTCCTATAGATAAATGTCCCAATAATTTATCTTTAATTTGTAAAAATCTATACCACGATATACTAAAAAAGGAAATTGATAATAATCATAAATACACTTTTGCTAGAACTACAGGCACAAAAATCAAAAAAGACATCAAAAATGTTGAAAATCACTAAAATTATAATAACCACAAAAATCCAAACATACCAAAGTTCTATATAATTCCTAAACTACACAAAAAAACTATTTCTTTCAAACATCACATCTGGTATAAATTCAGTCATAAAAAATATTGATATACAATTACCTCAACACTACCATTTAATTATAAATAAATTAACTATAAATATAATTATAAATTATCGACTCAATAAAAACAAAAATCATTAATTATTTAATGAACAATTGGACAAACATTGAAACAGTACACACATTTGACTTTGAGGACCTATATTCTAAAATAAATTTAAGAGATCTAAATAATAAAATAACCAATTTATTTAATGAATTAATTAATGACAAAACTTTCTACATTAAAATTATTCATAACAGATATAAAACATTTAAATTAGATCTTAAAACAGCAAAAAACTCTACTGGAAACATTTTTAAATTTTAACTATATAGAATTTAAAAATAAAATATATTCAATCAAAAGGCGTTCCCATGGGTACTTCTTCTAGTCCGTTACTAGCAAATTTAATATTGTTCTGGTACGAAAGAGAATACTTTCTACAAAATAATATTAATTGGCAAATATTCCGATATGTAGATGACATAATAATATTTAATAATCCACTGTTTAAAAAATTAAATACCTGAAATATATCTAAATACTTGAAACTTAAGAACAATGAAAAAATTTATAGAAACAAAAAAGTTAACTTTTTATAGACTGAATATAGACCTTACAAATAGTGCGTTAGAGTTATAATAAAAAGAGTAATTATAATTTCAATATTATTAAAAAATACTGTAATATGAATTCTAATATATCATTAAATTGCTGTAAAGGTAATATTATGGTCAGTTTCTAAGATTTTATAGAATAAATAATTATTAGATAATTTCATAGAAGATGTTAAAAATTTAAACATGGAATTTATTAAAAACAAATTAGTATCAAACAAGTAAAATATTTCAACAGTATATCAATTATAAAATATTTAAAAAAAATAAATGGAAATATCCATTTATGAAATCAACTTTCTATAATTTCTCTTAATATTAACTAATACAAATTTATAATCTTTAACAGTTAATTAAACTTTTAATTAAATAACTGATATAAAAGTTTTTTCACAAGATTTTTAAAGTGTTAAAGTATATAGTTCATTTTTGTTTAATCTCCAATTTCTGGGGAGGAAAATGGAAGTTAAATAAGATGAATTTGCACAATTAAAGCTTTATTAAACTCTTATAATTTGCCTTTTTTAAAGGAATATTAAAAGATGATTAAGTGTTAAATCAGTTATTTTGATATAACTATCTGTAAAGATTATAAAACTTAGTTCTTCCTTTTAACTTTTTCCTATCTTCTTTAATTTTCTTGTTGTTCAAAAAAATTCTAGAGAAATGGTCTCTAAATTTGAAATGTGGGGGGACATTCCCCTCCCGCGACATGTGCCAGCCAGAAATAAATATACACAATGGAGGACGCAGCGGTCAAGGTAGGTTTACAGTTTGAATTTGTTAACACTTGTATCTGTTATAATGTTCATTTAAATATTTCACTGAAACAACTTAATATTAACACATAAAATACGGTTTAAAAGAGATCTATGACATAATAAAGGAGGGTTGAAATGTCGCTGAATTTTATCTGATGATCCCCGTTCCAGCAGATCTCTTTTTCCAATTTTTTCAATTTAAAGTTTTTTGTGTATGTCTGGTCTACCATTAGGGTTTCAAAAACATAATATCAAAAACTTATAACAAATGTTAATCATACTATAGATTATTACTAAAACAACTATTTATAATCATATTATAAAATAAAAAAACCTTAAAAATCTTAAAAAAAAAAAAAAAAAAAGGATAAAATATAAAATCATAAAAAAAATATATATATATAACTAACAATCTTATCTAACTTCTTTATAAAACTCTTTTTTTTTTCCCTTATTATTAGTTTGATTAAAAGTGCATGGTTCTGTCTTTCTCTCTTTTTTCTAACTATTATATATTATCTCTTCGATTATTCTATATATAGGATTAGAGTTGTCTGAATGACGTGTAAAAGCCGATGTAATTAGACGTTACTTTGTTAATTTTTTTATTGTTATTAATTATAAATATATAATTAACTTGAGGATGTAAAAGAAGTAAAGGATTTTTTTTTTCTCTCTCTACTACAAATTAATAACATTTTACATATTTTATAATTTGTATTTAAATGATCATAATAGTGAAGATAATTTTAATACAAATATGGACTATAAAATTAAATAACTATTTATTATTATAATTAATTTAGATTTAGCTTGCTAATCTAATCAAATCTAACTGATATAAGTTATCATTATTATCATTTGCTCCTTAAATTTTTTTTAAAATTAGAATCACTGTTATAATTTTGTTATATAGTTTCTCAACTATATTAATTCATATGGCTTGCTCTATGATATATATTTTTTTATATATACATAATATACAAATTAAATTATAAGATATTCTAATAAATAATCTTCAATCAAATTTAATTATCTTTCATTGTTTGATTATTAAAAATTAAATTTAAAAGTAATTCTAGAAAAAAAAATAATTTCAGAACTTTTGTTTTTTTTCAGTGTTTTTGTTAGTTTAGATGTTTTTTTTATTAGTTATTCTATAAAAATATAACAGATAACAAACAGTAATATCTATATATTTATAGATTAATTATTCAATTTATTACAAATTTTATCACCACAAAAACAATTAAGTAAAATATATTTAAAAAAATTCATAAGAATAACAAACTAAAAAAACTAAAAAAAACTACAAACATATTAGTGTTAGCACCTCTTTTATGTTAATTTAAACTCGCTAAGAATTGCCTAGAAAAAAATTGTCAAACTTGTCCCTCTCTTAAGAACCATGACACTTTTCAAACAACTAGTTGTAAATTAGTGAATACTATTTATAAATTAACATGCCAAATTTGTCAACTATCATATATAGGACAAACTTGTAATCCATTAAATATACGAATAAACCTACATAGAAACCACGCTAAAAAATCAATTGGTATTATATATATGAAAGAACACAATCAATTACATACTTTTAACAACTTTAAGATAGAAATACTAGACATATGTCAAAACAAAAAACAACGACTATTATTAGAAAACAACTACATTTATAAACACAACACATTATTCCCTTATGGACTTACGACGAATTAAACTACACATACAAACCACAAACAGAAGAAATTTCAACTTATGAAATCAGTTGCAAATATAAAAATGAATTTAAAACTAAACCTAATAAAACTAGAGGTAAAACTACAAATAAATTAGGTTACATTGAATTTGAAGAATTACTGGACCCAAAACAAATGTACACTAACAACTTCGTCGATAAATTTATTAAAACATTATTTAAACTAAATAATAATAAATTTATCAAACTCATAGAATATATTAAAATTCATAATCTGACTAACAGATTAATAGATATCACACACGACTTCTTTAAATACAGAAAAATTAAAACAAAATACTAATAACATTAATATTATCATTAAATTTAATAACAATTTATTTAATCATATCAAATTTAAATGATATTTTTAATAACCAAATCATCAATAATCTTTTCCCTATAAAAAATTTAAATTTTAAAACAATCTGGAGATACAATAAAAATATAGGTAATTTAGTTTGCAATTATAACCCAATTTATTAATAATTTGGCAAATTTTAAAAAAATTAAATGTAATTGCAACAACTATATTGATAAATATAAGTACTCAGGTCATATATTAACTAGCAACTTTTCTTTTTTAAATCCAGAATATCAAGAAATTTTAAATAAAGGGTATAAATATATACCTCAAATTAAACACAATTATAATAATACAATTAAATCTATATTAAAAGATATAGATATTTTCATAAATAAAACTAGTATAAAATACAGTATTCCAGAATTTACTTTTCTGGAATGGAAACATAATATTAAAAAGGAAATTTTAAATTATTATAATAATACACTTAAATACACAAAACCCAATTCAGACATTCCTTCTTTCAAAGAAAATATAATTAATTTACAGAAGGACTATATTATCACTCCTATAGATAAATGTCCCAATAATTTATCTTTAATTTGTAAAAATCTATACCACGATATACTAAAAAAGGAAATTGATAATAATCATAAATACACTTTTGCTAGAACTACAGGCACAAAAATCAAAAAAGACATCAAAAATGTTGAAAATTCACTAAAAATTTATAATAACCACAAAAATCCAAACATACCAAAGTTCTATATAATTCCTAAACTACACAAAAAACCTATTTCTTTCAGAACAAATCACATCTGGTATAAATTCAGTCATAAAAAATATTGATATACAATTAGCCTCAACACTACAATTTATTATAAATAAATTAACTAATAAATATAATTATAAATTTATCGACTCAAATAAAAAAATCATTAATTATTTAATGAACAATTGGACAAACATTGAAACAGTACACACATTTGACTTTGAGGACCTATATTCTAAAATAAATTTAAGAGATCTAAATAATAAAATAACCAATTTATTTAATGAATTAATTAATGACAAAACTTTCTACATTAAAATTATTCATAACAGATATAAAACATTTAAATTAGATCTTAAAACAGCAAAAACTCTACTGGAAACATTTTTAAATTTTAACTATATAGAATTTAAAAATAAAATATATATTCAATCAGAAGGCGTTCCCATGGGTACTTCTTCTAGTCCGTTACTAGCAAATTTAATATAGTTCTGGTACGAAAGAGAATACTTTCTACAAAATAATATTAATTGGCAAATATTCCGATATGTAGATGACATAATAATATTTAATAATCCACTGTTTAAAAAATTAATACCTGAAATATATCCTAAATACTTGAAACTTAAGAACAATGAAAAAATTTATAGAAACAAAAAAGTTAACTTTTTAGACTTGAATATAGACCTTACAAATAGTGCTGTTAGAGTTTATAATAAAAAGAGTAATTATAATTTCAATATTATAAAATACTGTAATATGAATTCTAATATATCATTAAATTGCTGTAAAGGTATATATTATGGTCAGTTTCTAAGATTTTATAGAATAAATAATATATTAGATAATTTCATAGAAGATGTTAAAAATTTAAACATGGAATTTATTAAAAACAAATTTAGTATCAAACAAGTAAAATATTTCAACAGTATATCAATTATAAAATATTTAAAAAAAAATAAATGGAAATATCCATTTATGAAATCAACTTTCTATAATTTCTCTTAATATTAACTAATACAAATTTATAATCTTTAACAGTTAATTAAACTTTTATTAAATAACTGATTAAAAGATTTTTTCACAAGATTTTTAAAGTGTTAAAGTATATAGTTCATTTTGTTTAATCTCCAATTTCTGGGGAGGAAAATGGAAGTTAAATAAAGATGAATTTGCACAATTAATAGCTTTATTAAACTCTTATAATTTGCCTTTTTAAAGGAATATTAAAAGATGATTAAGTGTTAAATCAGTTATTTTGATATAACTATCTGTAAAGATTATAAAACTTAGCTTTCTTCCTTAACTATTTTTCCTATCTTCTTTAATTTTCTTGTTGTTCAAAAAAATTCTGAAGAAATGGTCTAAATTTGAAATGTGGGGGGACATTCCCCTCCCGCGACATGTGCCAGCCAGAAATAAATATACACAATGGAGGACGCAGCGGTCAAGGTAGGTTTACAGTTTGAATTTGTTAACACTTGTATCTGTTATATGTTCATTTAAATATTTCACTGAAACAACTTAATATTAACACATAAAATACGGTTTAAAAGAGATCTATGACATAATAAAGGAGGGGTTGAAATGTCGCTGGAATTTTATCTGATGATCCCCGTTCCAGCAGATCTCTTTTTCCAATTTATTTCAATTTAAAGTTTTTTGTGTATGTCTGGTCTACCATTAGGGTTTCAAAACATAATATCCAAACTTATAACAAATGTTAATTCATACTATAGATATATTACTAAATACAACTATTTATAATCATATTATAAAATAAAAAACCTTTAAAAATCTTTAAAAAAAAAAAAAAAAAAAAAGGATAAAATATAAAATCATAAAAAAATATATATATATATACTAACAATCTTATCTACCTTCTTTATAAAACTCTTTTTTTTCCCCTTATTATTAGTTTGATTAAAAGTGCATGGTTCTGTCTTTCTCTCTTTTTTCTAACTATTATATATATTATCTCTTCGATTATTCTATATATAGGATTAGAGTATGTCTGAATGACGTGTAAAAGCCGATGTAATAGACGTTACTTTGTTAATTTTTTTATTGTTATTAATTATAAATATATAATTAACTTGAGGATGTAAAAGAAGTAAAGGATTTTTTTTTCTCTCTCTATCTACAAATTAATAACATTTTACAAATTTTATAATTTGTATTTAAATGATCATAATAGTGAAGATAATTTTAATACAAAACTGGACTATAAAATTAAATAACTATTTATTATTATATATATATATATATATACATGTTAAAGTTTATTTTATTATTTAATATTACTCTGTAATTGTTTTAATTTAATTTGACCACGGACGTCTGGTCACGTGTTTATTTTAAATATATATATTGTGATGCAAAATAAAGTAGTTGTGAGTCACCAGTAGGTCGTGTCGGCCTCATCCTTCTGAGTGGGTACTCCCGTGGGCAAAGTACCGCATCCTCCGGAAGAACAAAGCCTCCCTTATCCCTAGGTCGCCGGCAGTTCGGATCTTCCCTCAAATAGAAAATCAACTATACAGTCCTCTAAATACGGTGGAGTGAGGTATAACGGGTTGTTGCCTTTAGGTGAAACACCTCCTCCAGCCCAGGTTAAAAGATTTGGTCCTAATCGAGCAGGATTCAAAGGAAGTTGAGAAAATTAGGGAAGAAAAAAGAATTCTAAAGACAACAAATTTGCATGCTTCCGAAGAAATTAAAATTTGGTTGAAAGTTAAAAAGGAAATTTGCAAATTTATTTGATCACAAGTGAAATAATTTTTAGAATTCAAAATGGAAAAGAGTCAAAAATTCCGAACTCTATTGCGATCATCTGCAACAAAGAATATAAGGGAAATCGAGGCAGAATTGGAAAGGGAATCTCCATCTCGTAAGACCATCGGGATAAAATTTAGAGTGTTGGAGACAATTGAGAACCAACTTAGGGATGCAAATGCGCAGGTTATGAATCTGCTGTTGGAGGATGAGGCAATATCTCTACCTGATCTGGAGAAGGAACAGGACATGGTGGACCAGTATGAGGAGAGTTTTGTACGCACCGAACTTAGGGTGGCTAAATATCTCCAGGTCAGGGAGACAGGTCTCAGTACAGAACCTGAAATGGAAACAGGTCTCAGTACAGAACCTGAAATGGAAATAGGTCTCGGCACAGAACCTGAAATGGAAACGAGTCCCAGCACTGAAACAGAAACGGAAGAGAGTGAAAAGGCTCAAGTCGAGAAAAGGTCTGTTGTAGAAGTTGACGAAGGTCATAGGGCTGAAGTTAAGAAAAACTCCGTTGAAGCAGATGAAGAGAAAAGGCTGGATGTGGAACAAGGAATGGATTCAAAGAACACTGAAGAAGTGAAGCTAGATGCAGAACAAGGTACTGATTCAAAGGTGGAAGAAAAAATTACTAATCCAAAGGATTGGTTGAGTGATGGGTTCATCGAAGGAGTTGATGAAATTCCACCTGAAGGAAAAGGATACTATTTGCCCTATCGCCCTGTATTTGGGTGTGAGTCCAAAACGACGCCTATACGGCCAGTATATGACGACGCTTCCTGTCGAGGACACGGCGGACTCCCCTTGAAACGGTATTTGAAGAGGATACCCAATCTACTGAGGAGAATTCCTGAAATAAGGATAAAATTTCGACAAAATAAGTTTGGAATTTTGGCCGACATGAGGAGATATTTCCAGATGATATCCATTAAGGAGAATGATCGGGATTACCTCATATTTCTTTGGAAGAAGAGGATGGACAACCGATGGTTTTTGGGCATAAATTGTCCATCTTTTGCGGAATGCAGTGATTGCCATCTTCAAACGATAGGGGTTCTCTAGAAAAGATGGCAAGGATGTTGGCTCAGTCCTTCTGTGCGGATGATTGTGTTGCCTCTCTGGAAACAAAGCAAGAGGTCGAAGAGTTTCAAAGGTCTGCCACCGAGATTATGGGAGCAGACGTATATGGAGGTTTATTACTTCCCGGAGTTGGGTATGATGAGAAACCCCAATTGTGCTCGCAGAGGACCCGATTGGGCTGGATTATCTCGGGAAAATTATCAGGTAAAGGAGAAGTCGGCCCACACAGGGTGTACAACCTTCGGGTTAATTGTGAAGAAAACCTGGACAACGTATTGCGGCAACTCGGGGAGGTGGAAGAGGTCCCCCTTAGACATGCCAAGTTGGACACAGATGAATTCTGTGAAGAATTATACAAGACCAGAGGTATGGCAAAAATGGAACGCCATGAAAAACGTAGCAGAACTCCAGCGTCTAGGACGGGTGAGAAAATTCTCTGAATATTCCATGTCGAAAGAAGAGTACAACACTGGCCGGGTTAAGTTGACCGAGTCTAAAGACGGATACGGTTCTGAGCGTGTCAAGGAGAAAGTGGATAAACTCTGCCCAGCTAGTGCCATGGTAAAGGTGACCGAAAGAAAAACCTGTCCAGATAGTTCCGTTCTGAAAAGGCCTGAAGAGTCAACTTGTCTTGACTGCTCGAAGGTGAAAGGATCAATGTGTCCACACTGTGCAAAGATGAAGGAGATTGGGATGCTAACCTGTCAAGACAGTGCCAAAGTAAAAGAAAAACCCTGTCCAGACAGTTCCAAAGTGGAAGTAGATAAAGAAAAACCCTGTCCAGACGGTTCCAAAGTGGAAGTGGATAGAGAGGAACCCTCTCCAGAGCTATGGCCCAAGATGCCTAAAGATAGAAAAGGATGGAAAAGGTGTCCAGATATTAAGCCGAAAGAGTACGATCATTTGGAAGAGAAGGAGAATGACAGGAGGATTCTTTCAGTCGACGAATTTGCCGAAGAATTGCTGGAGAGCTACAAGGAGTTTCCACCAATCCATGTTAAAGTCGACAAATGTGGCAACCTCGATGAACATTGGCTGAGACGAAAGATCCGCGAGGATTTGTGCCGGGTGCCTCCAAAAATTCCTCCCTATATAGGGATGAGTGACTCCACAAAACTGAAAGTTGAAAAACACCGGAAAATGGCTTGCTTTAAAGAGCACTAACGTGTTGGGAGAATTGCAAACCAATGTCGTCAACCTAGACATCGTGGAAGAACTGCTGAAATCTCGGCCGAAGTGTGAGAATAGGGAATCGGAGTTGGACATCTACGAAAACCTTGACTTGGAGCAGAGAACGTTGGATATCGTCCAGGAATCCAATATTGAAAATCCAAATTGTGAGGAAAAGATGGCCGACAGTAAGCTCGTCCAATCTCACGTGGAGATCTGCAGAATGGACGAAGAGCCTAACGAAGCTATCGGAACTCCAAGAATCGAAATTTCCGAAGTTTCGGTTATTGCTAAATCGGATGGCAAAGATTCGAAAGAACCAATGGTCAGTGCAGAAGCTCTGGATAAGAAAGAACTCTGCCATGATGACCCGGCTCACCTCAATGTGGTTGAAGTTGATCTTAATCGACCTAAAGAGGCTACCAGTGGCATAATCAATGTTCTACTGAAGCTAATGAATCGGCCAGCAAAGAGAAAGCTGTACCTGTTGAAATTGTGGATCCATCAACAAAGGATTATCTACAGAGCTGTTAAAGGGCTAAATTATCCCGTTGGAGGCCCATCGATTCTCTGTGCTTGGAAGACTTCAAAGAATCTGAAAACGACGATGAAAAGTACAGTTCATCGGCATATATGGAATGGCCAGAAATCTTGAAGAAAGAAGTCTTAAAACCCGAAGCGTTAGAAAAAGCAGCCAAACAACTGCGTATAGGATTCTATATGGCTCGGGATCAGATGTCGGAGATCGCGGAGATATTGGCCAATGATGGGACGGAGTGGAAATTTAATCCTCCAGGTGCTCCTCACTTTGGTGGCCTATGGGAAGCCGGCATAAAGTGCTTCGGGTGTCACTTTCGCTGCATCATTGGAGAAACCTTGCTGACTTATGAGGAGTTCCTGACCCTAATTGTTCAAATAGAAGCCTGTCTGAATTCAAGACCTTTGGGACCAATTAGTGGCGACCCCGGTGATCTGGCGGTATTGACACCGGCGCATTTTCTGATGACATCTTCATCTTATTGCGTCCCCGAGGAGAACTTATTGAGCGTTCAGCTATTGCCTCGGTGGAAAATGGTCCAGAGGATGGTCCAACATCTGTGGAGGCAGTGGTCTACAGATTATATTCATAATCTGCAACAACGACACAATGGAGAACGCCAAGGCCCAATGTGGCTACTGGTTCCTTGGTTCTTGTCCGGGAAGAACATGTGCCCCCCGCCAAGTGGATAATGGGGCGAGTGGTGGAGATCCATCCGGGCAAGGACGGATTGGTCCGAGTTGTGTTTATCCGCACCAAGGCTGGCTTACTCAAAAGACCACTGGTTAAGCTGGCATTGCTGCTTGTTCCCCACAGCTTGTTTTGATGGTTCCCATCAACTCGGGGAGAATGTTAAAGTTTATTTTATTATTTAATATTACTCTGTAATTGTTTTAATTTAATTTGACCACGGACGTCTGGTCACGTGTTTATTTTAAATATATATATTGTGATGCAAAATAAAGTAGTTGTGAGTCACCAGTTAGTCGTGTCGGCCTCATCCTTCTGAGTGGGTACTCCCGTGGGCAAAGTACCGCATCCTCCGGAAGAACAAAGCCTCCCTTATCCCTAGGTCGCCGGCAGTTCGGATCTTCCCTCAAACAGAAAATAAACTATACAGTCCTCTAAATACGGTGGAGTGAGGTATAATGGGTTGTTGCCTTTAGGTGAAACACCTCCTCCAGCCCAGGTTAAAACAATACATATATATAAAATATATACAGTCTTCATTGGTGGGGCCCACCGCGGGAAAGACTCCGTCACCGATGGACTGCGAGAGTTCTCTCCCACAGAGTGGGCAGGTCTAGGTGATGGCTGGCATTACCCAACTCAAGACTAAGATGATACTTGTAGATGGTAGCCTTCGCCACGCTGGTCAAAGCGTCCACTGAGAGAAGACTCCACCACCCAACGCCAAAGAGATAAAAAGTTAAAAATCAGTACAAGTTCTCTCTTCAATATCTAGTTATGTTTTTACTGCTGTTGTTGTTGAAAAACATCGGCCGCGAAAATTGTGTCCAAAAAGATTGAGAAAATGTTAATTAAGAGAACATATAACAGAATAAAATTTCGTCTATGGAAGCACAAGTTAACATTATTACAAGTTAATATTGCGTATGGTGTACTTAGAGTATAACTATTCATAACCATGATTATCACAGAATTGTACATGTGGTGTACTTGCAGTTCAAGTACTTGAAATGGGGAAATGCATAGAATTCGAGTAGAAAGGTTTTTTTTATTATGCTAGTCAAACACTTAGTGGGAGCACGTCTAATACCTAAAACACAGCAAGACTGGAGAGATACATTTCAGGGACAGCGAGTTGGTGTTAAGTCAGGGTATTCCATGTATAGGTATGTATTAAGGTTAAACAAAACTTAGGGCTTATAAAAACACTTCTCAGTTATATATAGAATATGATTGGTTAAACCATTTAAATAATTATTAACTACTTCATTAACTAGGTTGTCAAATATTCTTTTTTCCACTTTTTGTTAGTCAGCTCAAAATGACGAGAAGCCTTGAAGTCAAATGGACAAAACCTGAAATTCAAATTTTAGCTCCGACTTCTTTTTTTCAATGCAGATAGTTATGTTTGAGACAGTATCATACCGACACATTTTTTTTTATAAATACATTTTAAACTTTCTACAAAATCTGGATCTCTAATGTTTTCATGCGTTGAATAATGTAAATAACTTATGTAAATAAACTTTTCTCCTTGTTTGGCGCAAGTATACCTTGCGGGATATAGCGCTTTGGAAATAAAATAATTGGTAAAATACCCACACCCCAATATTTCTCTTGTAGTATTATAAACACACTCAGCAAAAAACTCAGCAACACACTCGTACTAAAAGTGATGTATACATTACACGTTTTCATAACCATGATTATCACGGACAACAAGTGATGGCTGGTAACTTAGAGTTGTATAATAACTGGCGAAACCGCTGGGAGGGTTCACCACTGATGATCCAGGCCTTCCCATTATTTTATCATAGCATTAAAGGCAGTAGAAAATGGTTTTATTTATAAAAGAATCATACGCGTCAAAAATAGTTCAAAATTTGCATAACAGATGGCGCGCTAAAGCATCCTAACAATAAACTCTATACGTGTGGTGTACTTAAATACTCAGAACCTTCTGCCTACCATGATTATCATGGAGTTGTACTATACGTGGTATACATAACCATGATAATAAGGAGGTTGTGTACTATAAATGGTGTACTTACAGTTCGAGTACTAACAACCATGCTTATTACAAGTTGGTATTGCATATGGTGTACTTAGAGTATAACTATTTATAACCATGATTATCGGGAAAGCATGGGGACTGGACAGTAAAAGAAGAATAGAACTCTATAAGACACTGTTTCGAAGTTCACTAACTTATGGTTCCACGATCTGGTACAACTTTATACCCAAAAAAGTCAAAGATAAATTAAACTCTCTGCAGTACAAAATTTTGAAGCACAGTACACAGGTTTATAATTCAACATCTTCAAACTGTACTCATATTGTTGCTAGAACACCAAAGCTCACGGATTTTATTGAAACAAATATACTAAAAATAAATATTGGATACAAAAAATCAGATCCAACTAAAAGAAAAATTATATCTAATTTTATAAACCAGAAATTTGAGGAATACTATGGAGGTGCCAATGATAATTTCAAGGGATTCTTTGATACTTCAAGAATTTCTAACTATGTTCAACCCAACTTCTATAACGTTCAATTTTTTACTGGACATGGTGACTTCAACACATATTTGTTTAGAATTGGCAAAATTGGTTCACCTGCATGCACTTGTGGAAACGAACAACAAACCCCTGAACATCTTCTGATAAACTGTCCATTAACTTCTGATCTAAGGAAAGAAAACCAACTTTACCTGACTAATACAAAACAAGCTGCTTGCAATAAAGACCAATATATCAAGTTTAATAGATTCTGCAGGATGTATATTTTGAGGCGAAAGTGTTGACTGTACATATTTCAAGCTACTACTTATAATTACTATATGTAAAATTTGACATCGAACGTTTAATTTTAATGATTTCCAATGTTCAATTGTATTAATTGTATATAATTTAAAATATACACGCAATTATCCAAATTGTGGATATGGCGTGTCTCTCCCAACTGTTAAATAAATAAATAAATCACAGAATTGTACTATACGAGGTGTGTTCAAAAGGTATCGCGACTTTTGAATTTTCGTGGGTTACGTATATTCGAATTTCGATCTTTTTGTGGCTTTATGTTGGTACTCATGTCTCTCACTTATTCCGACAAGCTCGGCCATTTTGAATGTTCACTTAATTGTTGACAGTTGCTTTGCTTGCAGGTGTTTTGGATCGTCTTCGAATTTTACCTATTACAAAAAAATGGATCAAAGAACCTGTATCAAATTTTGTGTGAAAAACGAAATTAAGTGCGCGGATGCATTCCGAATGTTGACTGTGGAATACGGAGAAGCTACCTTGGACCGAAGCAACGTTTATCGGTTGTACAAAATGTTTTCAGAAGGCCGAGAAGATGTGAACGACGAAGAGCGTGCCGGACGCCCGAGCACTTCAACAACAGACGAAAAAATTAATGAAGTGGAGAAAATGATATTGCCCAATCGTCGAATCACCGTTAGAGAAGTTGCTGAGGACCTAAACATTACGATTGGCTCGTGCCATTCGATTTTTATCAATGATTTGGGCATGAGACGGGTCGCCGCGAAATTCGTACCAAAATTGCTCAATTGCGACCAAAAACAGCATCGCATGAACATTGCTAATGAGATGTTGGACTCTGTCCGCGACGACCCAAATTTGCTCCAGAGGGTCATAACTGGTGACGAAGCGTGGGTTTATGGTTATGACGTGGAAACCAAAGCTCAATCATCTCAATGGAAGCTGCCGCACGAACCAAGACCGAAAAAAGCGTGCCAAGTTCGGTCGAATGTGAAAGTTTTGCTGACAGTTTTCTTCGATTGTAGGGGCGTGGTGCATCATGAGTTCTTGCCACAGGGTAGAACGGTCAATGAGGAATATTACCTGCAAGTTATGCGCAATTTGCGCGAAGCAATCCGCCAGAAACGCCCGGATTTGTAGAAGAACAAAAATTGGCTTTTGCACCACGAAAACCCCCCATGCTCACACATCGTTGCTTGTGCGCGACTTTTTGGCCAAAAACAACACACTAATGATGCCGCAGCCACCGTATTCCCCAGATCTGGCCCCCTGTGACTTTTTCTTGTTCCCTAAACTGAAGACGCCCATGAAAGGACGACGTTACGCTACGCTTGACGAGATAAAGACGGCATCGAAGGAGGAGCTGAAAAAGAATTTTAAAAATGATTTTTTGAAGTGCTTCGAAGATTGGAAAAACCGTTGGCACAAGTGTATAATATCTCATGGGGATTACTTTGAAGGGGACAAAATAGGTATTCATGAACAAATAAATAATATTCGAAAAAACACAAAAGTCGCGATAACCTTTTGAACACACCTCGTATGTGATGTACTTAGAGTACAAGTATTTGAAAAGGGAAAATAGAATTGGATAAAAAGTTTATTTATTATTTTATATTTTTGAAAGCTTTCGAGTGAAGTTCTGTTCTTCATCGGGCAATTACCTTTGTGTACAATATCAAAATGATCGTTCTACAGAAATAATTGAAAACATTGTTATTGGAATGTGCTCTTGCACACATGATAATCTTGGTTTTATTCTATATATGGTGTACTTACAGCTCAAGTACTCATAACCATGATTATCACGGAATCGTACTAAAAATGATGTATATACAGTACAAGTACAGTAGAACCTCCCTGTAAAGGACACCTAATTGCAGAGCCAAAGTATCCTTTAGGGAGAGGTGTCCTCTTACCAGAGAGTTGCTAAATACAGTAGAACCTCTCTGTAAAGGACACCTAATTGCAGAACCAAAGTATCCTTTAGGGAGAGATGTCCTCTTACCGGAGAGTTGCTTAATAGTAAAAATGTTAATTTTACAAATGAAAACTGTTCTTTATAGAGAGGTGTCCTCTAGCGCGGATGTCCTCTCATGGATGTTCTACTGTACTCAAAACCATGATTAAAACGAGATCGTACTAAAAGTGATATATATACACTACAAGTATTCATAACCATGATTATCATGGAATTGTGCTACATGTGGTGTACCTACAGGACAAGCAATCACAACCTCTAACTCAGCAATATTATCATGGAGTAGTACAAGTGGTGTAAAGTTCCCATAGCCTTCTACCTCCTATTATTCGACATCAGAGTACAAGTATCATAGGCTGGGCGTGTCATGGGTGACAGTTTGTGTACTTACATCCACAGCTCTCATCTCTGTGGTACTATGTGTGTAGCGTGCACTTACTTACAGTACCTTCGACCCACATGATGATCAAGGCCTGATACTGCGCGCGCACACATCTCGACATAATTCAATAAATTAGTGAAAAAAAAAAGAGTTTTTTTTTTAACAGCGCACTACATTTATCTCCCTCAGGTTTCACCACCAGTGTTGTTTCCCTCATTAATTGTGACTCAGCAATGGACCAATTAAAATGTCGACAACTACAGTAATTACCAGCAAGCTAATTGGGCTGTGTAATTCTTCATAAATTGGCCGTAATTATCCAATGGGACAGCAGTCTATATAAGTCACGTGATGACACCGTCTTTCACTCCTTGACATTGGTCTGTGTTTAACGACACGTCGCTCTGCTATGAATAAAAAAATGATATGAGCACGATCAGGTTTGGAGGAGGAGGGATATAAACCGTCGATTTTCAGCAGCAACTACCCGGGATCGAATCCCGCATTGGGAACCTTTTTTTTTCTAAAAAAAGTTTCTTCAATGACCCCCCGATTCTTGCAAAAGTCCAACCCACCAATGAGTACACGTAACCAAACGGGGACTCTGGAATACTTGTAAGTGCAATAGTCAAATAGATCTTCTATATGTGTAGACATGTGATGCACTTGCAGTAAAAAAAGCAGTCGTTAACTACCCTCCATATTATCATGGCCTCTACCACGTGTACTATAGAGATGAGTACACACATGGACAATACTTAAAGAAGTGGGAAGACTTTGATGTCGCCGGTTGTAGTTTGTTGTTTCTATATACAATTATAACTTACACTCACGGACAAAACTTAAGAAAGTTTCATATTTTGATATCGCCGGTGGTCTGTTTTTTTTTTTGAAGGAGACAGAGGCAATTTTGTTCACACTTGGTTATATGGTGTGTCTTTAATAAAGTCACTGTGTATTAAATACCTTCCAGAGTTATTGTCTGAATCCCGATATACATGCTAAAAGGTACAACTTCCTTAAGTTTTGTCCATGAGTGTAAAAAGAAAGAACAGAACAAAGAATTCTGAACACAAGCATCAATTATCATATGGACAATAAATCAAAAGATCCTCACAGATTACAAAGACGAAGGGTGTAGCTGTATTGTAAACTAGCGGCAAGATTACAACCAAAAGATCATCAAAGACCAGAATACCAGCTTTTACTTGTCACCTTTATTATCTGTTCTTGTATCTTTTGGTTCATATTATATATATAGATAACCGATGATTAATATTTGCATATTACAAAGTCTTTCTTTTCCTTTTTAATCAAGAAATTGCCGCGAGATTCACCTAGCCATTATATAATTGGTTACAATGCGTTTTTTTTTGTTGATAAATATACTTTGTCAATGTCATTATTAACTACCCACACAATAGTTTATTTATTAAAAACTTTTTTAAATTTGCTTTAGGAAGGGATTGACTCAGTTTAATGCTTTACCATTGATGAGCAGGTATTTTCTAGCATAAACTATAGAAATTGAATTTTATTTAAATCCATTTTGATGTCGCCAGTCGTCTTTTTTTTTTAAGAAGACAGAGACAGTTTTGTTCACACTTGGTTATCTCGTGTGTCTTCAATAAAGGTCACTGTGTATCAAATGTCTTTGAGGTATTGTCTGAATCTCGAAATACATGGTAAAAGGTACAAATTTTAGTCCATGAATGTAATTTAACGATATATTTCCATTATGGATTTTACAATAAATAAATAAAAAAGAAACACAGTTAGGGGACAGAAGAGCTTTTTATATAAGAAAATGACCGTACAAGCTTTCGGGTAAGACGCCTTTATACGGGTACAGAATTCTTTTAAAATCATACAAGACGAAATTCTACAATTACTAGACCGAAAATGAGTGAGTGAGAGAGGGCCTGGCTCATCAGTGGTGAACACTCCCAACAATTCCCCAGTTTAATTTACCAGACTATTTATTGTATTGTGTAATACTTGTATGCTGTTATTATTTGTATTTGAAGGGTTATTATTTGTTTTATAGTGCATAATATTTACATAAGTTTGGCCTTAATATACCCATTTCTTGGTTTCTCAAGAAGCCTCTGGGACTAAATATCTTTTGGTCGCAGTAGTAACAGCCTACTTCACGCTGACGAGCGCCAACAGCGCGAATCGTGGATGGCTTTTCTTGATTTATCAATAAATTGGGTTGGCCAAATATCAGGGAACAGGCTGAATCAATGTTTAGTTGATTTCTGTTCCACCAGATGGCGCTCTGTCTTCTATAAAGCACATGTGCTCCTGGTCAGGATATGGCCATTTTTATTTTAATAGTGTATAATGTAACTATTAAAATAATATATAGGGAGATATATATTGTACACTTATTATAAATACCGAAGCGTTTCGGGCTGTTGGCCCTCGTCATCGTGGTGCAAGCTGTACCTCAACGACCAAAATAGCTGATCAATAGATGGCGCAAGCCATCAGCAACTTTTAGTTTTACGATCAGGAGAAATACCTTTTTTCTTGAAAACAATAGTTTTCATAGAATGATCTTATTTCAAGTATGTTATGAACTAATGAAAGGATTTTGTTCACACTTGGTTATATCGTATGTCTTCAATAAAGGTCGCTGTGTATAAAATATATTTCAGAGTTATTGTCTGAATCCCGATATGCATGCTAAAAAGTACAAATTCCTTAAGTTTTGTCCATGAGTGTAAAAAAAGAAGAGAACAGAACAAAGAATTCTGAACCCAAACATCAATTATCATATGGACAATGGATCAAAAGATCCATTTTTTTACAATTTTAAAAGACAAATATATTACATTAATTAATATGGTAATCAAATTAATACCAATAATTCCCAGATCATAGTTATCACGAAGAGCATCACATTGTGTAGAGATTATTTCACTTTACCCTCAAAGATTCGGTGTGTTTACTTGATGGGGGATTGGATTTGAGCCAGGAGCTGGCAGGACGCTAGAGAAGGTTGGCTTTGCCAGGGAAACTGTTCTTTGGTTTTCGAACTCTACGAGTATGTGGTGATGAACTATACATTCGAGCTAACTCTCCTTTCCTAGTCATGTAGTGACATAGGGAATAATTAAGGAATGTTTATAGCTTGACATCACTATAAAGGACTAGAGTTAGAATAATACACTCATAGAGACAAAACTTGATAAAGTTGTACCTTTAAGCATGTATATCGAGATTGAGACAATAAATCTGAAAGATATTACAGTGATCTTTATTGAAGACACACGAGATAACCAAATGTTAAAAATTGCTTCTGTCTTCTTCTTCTTCAAAAAAACAGAATACTGGCAATTTCAAAGACTTTCCATTCCTTAAGTTTTGTCTATGAGTGTACATAGATTTAACAATGTGCAAATAGAAAATTTTGAGGGGAAATAGAAAAGAAGCCTTTTCAGCCAAATAAAAGTGAAAAAACCATCCACGGCCTGTTCTACAGTCAAAATGATTCATATTAGTGAACTTGCAATCATATACTATACACATCTCTTGTCTTCAGATAGCTCTTGGTCCTCTCTAGATTAGACTCCTCTATTATACATTATGGAGAAAAATATGTTATTTTTCAGTTGAATAAACTCAAAATCCTTTACATTCGATATGAAAATGTGCCCTAAGTCCTACCCTTACTGATGAATAAGAAGCCAGTGTAGTAATGTTTTAACTATTCAATATTTAATTTTAGGCAATGTATTTATTTTTATCTCTACAGACCTTACTGCAATGGTAAAAGTTATCGAATGAGAGGGATTGTCTCATCAGTGGCGAACCTTCTCAGCAGGTTCGGCAAATTAATCCCCAGACCCGCTATAGTATTGTACGAGAATATGGTTTTACGGTCTAATAACAAAAGTGTATGATTTTCGAGCCCAAAAAAAAAAGATGTTTCTGCCAGGACTCGAACCTGGGACCTTCCGAAAAATTGCCGAAGCCCATAACTACTAATAACTGTACTACTAATAACTACTCTACTATTGTATCGGATTGGTTTTCTTATATTCCCTGCATTTTATAAGGAAGAGATAAAACAATGGTTGCCTGTAAAGTCGGTTTTACGGGCGAAGATTTTACGTGACAACGGTAGAATATTTATTGATATGAATATAATTAAATTGCACAATAGGAACAAGGAATTGAATGAAAATAAGAATTGCACAAATTTTAACTATAGAAATATATTTTGTTTACTAAAACATTGTACATGTAAACTTAAACTCAACTAATTCCTATTTGAGTGATTTTGTTGAGGATAGGACGATGATAGGAGAAATATGAAATGAAAGGAAGTGTTTCTGCTGTAATGTGTCTTGCGAAAGTCAAGTCGATAGTTGTTCCTTTTAACGTAGTTGACTTAGAAACGTTTGATACGCAATCAAGATTATACGTATTTTTCATGAAATTAAGAAACGAGTTGTCAGGCTTTACGTTTTTGTTAAAATCACCACACAGAAGAATCGGTTCAAATTTTTGCTAAACAAATTTGAAATTAAATAAAATTTGTAATTGTGAATGATGAAGTTGAAAATTAAAACATTTACTTATATTAGATGTTAAAATTCTTGCTCAACACAGTTTAAATAAAGTTTTCTTATATCTGCCACTTTTTCTTAATATTTGTAATTTTAAATAATCAATTCGAAAATCAAAACATTTATTCAGATCGAAGGTTCAAATTTTTGATAAATAAATTTGAAACTATTTAAAATTTGTAAAATAATAATTAATTAATTAATTAATTTTAAACTAATAATTTACTTAACACTATCAACATTTATCAATAGTATGACATAACCTATAAACTCAGTTTCTCAACTTTTGTGTCAATCTAACAATTAATCAATCAATCATAGTTTACGATAATGAAATATCAGTGTACAATTATTTACCTTCATTGTTGTAGTTGTTGTAAATGACGAATCTAAGCACTCCACATTTTCACTACAGACACAGCTGACGATACTTTAACCACACGTGTGAACTTGTATTATGACGCTTTCTTGTTTTTCCAACGCCAAGAACGTTCGAGAAAGACAAAGACAGAGACAAGCATGCGCCGATTCAATGCGCCTAATTCTCTAGCGCTGCGCGCGCAGCACTCTCGTTCGGTGACTCATCGTAACGTTACCGGGCGTTACACTTTTTCATAAGTGACTCCCAGCCGCAACCTAATTTAAGACGTTGTCACGTCAAAAAGAAACACATTGTGCTTAAACTGGATTGTTACAGATATTATTGATAGATGGTAATTAAATTTATAAATATTCAATAGTCGTAGGAAAAAATCTTCTTTGAAATTAATTTTTCAAAATATCCAAAGATTCAATATATTTTCTTCGGTATATATACATGTTTCCCATGTCAGAATAGGTCTACAATCCTCCATTGTGAAGATTTCTATACAAATTTCCAGAAAAATCCTCACATTTATGTAGTACAATGACCCAGTATCAAACAGAAAAACATAAATACAATACTTGCTTATGTAAATTTAACATTAAAAAAAGTTTATCTGGGGCAGGAGTGCTCTATATTGCGCGTCCCAGATTCTACTATTGATATCCTATAACAGTTCCAAATGTATCGATAGAAATCAAGAGGCCTCGCGTTTTTACTGCCCCTACCACAATTGGATTTTTTTAAAACTCTTCTTCTACTAAACTTTGACGCCCTCATCTAGCATTCTCTCTCTATGCGTACTCTCTTACAGAATGTCTTCAGCATTTTATAAGATGATTGAACTTCAAATATATTGACGCATGGTAACTGTACGGGTTTTTAAAACTTGATGATTTCTTTTTAAGGAGTGGTTATTTGTTACCAAAGATCCGCTAAAAGTGAAGAAGTCAAAATTCAGTTAGAATTATCAGAATTGATAATACGGTAACTGAGTATAGGTGTTTCAACTATATTTCTGTATAACAGCTCCAAATATATCGATAGAAATCAAGAGGCCTCGCGGTTTTACTGCTTTTACCACAATTGGATTTCTTTTAAACTCTTCTTCTTCTACTAAACTTTGACGCTCTCATCTAGCATTCCTCTCTGTGTGCTCTCTTACAGTTGTCTTCAGCCATTTTATAAAATGGTTGAAATTCAAATCTACTGATGCATGGTATGTAACTCTGTATGTTTTTTTTTAAATGATGATTTATTTTTAAGGAGTGGTATATTTTTTTAAATCTTCGCTAAAAGTAAAGAAAACAAAAATTAGAATTGTCAGAATTGACAATACGGTAATAAAGTAAAGGTTTTTCAAATATATTTCTGTCATAATGAAAACTCAATAAAATAGGTTGTTGACTATTGCAATTTTCTTAAAAACATGATTATACCCAATAAAAACGACAGAAACTCCTTTACTACAAAACAAATTAACCTCCACGTTATAACAGAAAACAAAATAAACAAAGAAGAGATTGGGAAGTTCCATACAAAATGGAATGGCATGAAACATGCCATTGTCCATGGAACTCGCTGTGCTTGTGAAGAATTTTTGAAAAGACATATGGTACAAGTCCAGATTTTCTTTCAAGAAAGGCAACTGAAATTTCTTGACTGGAATCATAGAAAGCTTTAGTTATAGATATTTTCAAGAGTTCCCACAATGTTATTTTTATATTGTTTTTAATTATAAATGCCTCCTTAAATTCCGTGTATCATACCAATAATTTCGATCTTTAATCAGGCAATAATGAATATTATAATGAGTTCATCATAATTTAAACTGAAGACGGGAGTTAGATGGACGAAGCATCTGTCTTCCTATTGGTGGAAAAGTGGCAAGATTTCGTGTACAAATGCTCTTCTATTGGCTGGTAGAACGCTGACAAGACCACCAATAAAATATACGTATCTCTCAACAACCTACCTTATATATTAAAAAAAAACGGTTGATTGAGAGAGATTTTTGTAAAATTCACAACATAATTTACAATATACTTTATAATAAAAAGAGGTTACTTGTGCCTTGATAATAGTGATAAATACTGATCGCTATTTACAATTATTAATATTGTTGCATTAGGCCTCTATCTGTTATAAGAAATACATACTATTTTGGCGCGTATGATTACTTTAAATATATTTCTCCTGGCTTTACTACAATGATTGAGAGAGGCCCTTCTATTATTTTAATCATTGTAGTAATGTGCCAGTAGAAAATTGTTTTATCTTTAAAAGAAACTTACGCATCAAAAATAGATTGAATTTCTTATTTACGAATATATATCGGTTTTGCTCTTCATTGGAAAATGGGTGCCGTTGCCACGTTAGTCACCTTGGAAACGAACCAGAATTTGGTCGAATATTCCAAGGGTCCAGGGGGGGACCGCAGGGAGGTTTGGTCGGACTTCTTCCCCCTCTAAGATAGTAGACATTGCTGTTGCTGTGATAGAGATGCATGGAGACATCTGAGGCTCTTCATTGGACACGACAACAACAACAACGAATATATAGGTGGAATATTTTTCCCTGGAGGAGATATTGATGTATAAAAAGAAAGGATAACTCTCTCCCGTCAGAATAAACACAAAGACCAAGTGCCATCTATTGACCGTCTCAACAATCTATTGTTTCTGAAACTTGGATAACTCAAGGAACGAATTGTCTAGTAGTCACTGGTCGTATTAGAGTCTCTAGTCGCTAGGACCTTACTAGAATATCAGTTCGTCCATGTACATACGGCGGAGAGAAATTCTAAAATCTCTGAATAAAATACATGTCTATATATTTCAAACCTGATTACAGTACATTGAACTTTTGTAATTTCTACTAATGATGATAAATTGTGTATGTGGAAACTTCGGAGGATTCCATAATATATGCAAATCTCATGAAGTCCGCCCCGGACTGACGAAAGCCTGAAACCATGGTCTCTAGGTGGGCGCTCTGTAATTGCCAAAGCTGGTGTTGTGGCTTTGTCACCGACCTGAATCCTCTAGTTTGAGAAGACAATCAATAGATAGCGCTAAGTTTAAACGTTTATTTTGAAGGCAGAGAAGTTTCCTTTCTTTTATATATTTATATATTTACTTATTTGTGAAAAATAGGGAAAAATAAGGAAAAAGGTCAGGTGTTGATATTGAAAACAAAGATGGTATATCCTCTGTCCGTTCATATGAACACTTTAGATGACAATTTTGACAATTAAACAACTTTATTGACATCTCGTCAATCTTTACACACAAAGGGAGTTATAAGGTAATAATAATGGTAGGAATGAAGAGAGATATTTACAATCGACGTAGCCCTCTCCGAAGGCACGTCCGGATCAGGAGCTTAAAGCCGCCTTGAATCTAGACAGATCCCTGCCATTTGGGGAGTTCATGTTCGAAACATGTTTGATGATAATGTCGAAGAATTTGTCGAGAAGAATCTTGTCTTCAGGCGTGAGTAGCCCGAAGAGGTGCTCCGTTTCTTCTTCGTAATAGACCGCGAGTACGATATCCATCCTGACCACATTATTCTTGTTATATATGGAGTGCAGACATAGCGCCGTATAGTGGAACAAAAATAACTTGTTCCATGATATTTGACCAAACTAATATCTTAATAAATCAAGAATCAGAATGCCTCTTGGACCAAATATTTGGTCGTTGTAATATACCATGCACCACGCTGACGAGGGCCAACAGACCGAAACGCGTTCGTTGTTGGCTTTTCTTGATTAATGGATTGTAGAAATATCATGGAACAAGTTAAATCAATGTTTAGTTAATTTTTATTCCAGTAGATGGCGCTCTGCTATCTAAAAATGCTAATATAAGCGGTCAGGATATGCCATCTTTGTTTTTAATACATATCGTTGTTAATAGAATAATGTATGGGCAAGTATTTACTTGGGATAATCTCGGGGGAAGCAGGTTCCATTCGTCTAGCACCTATCCCTGAAAACTAATAACTTGAAAACACATCCATTTTTAAAAGCATTTTGCTCATAGACCTATTTGATTAGCACGGGTTTTTGGAGCGTAATGTGGGGCTCATAAAATATGCATAGATCAATCTCACCTATTCAACAAAATAAATAGACTTCATACCATCAAAATATATTGAATAATTCAATAGTGAGAAGTGGTTCCAATTTTATTTACATATGTAAATATATTAATACGGCGCGCTTTTAAGTTGTCGTCCATTAAAGAGATTTCCCTTTTTGAATAGTAAAGTACCATGATAGGAGCCAAATATATCTCTATCTATATAAAATATTTGAAATACTAGAGCAATAGTGTTGACCATTGCGATGTGATATTCCAAGAAATAATTCACCCTAAACATTTGTATCAATCTACACTAATTAAAAAGTTGAGATAAATGAGATTAAATTGAAATATATATCATGAATATACTTAATACAAAATACAAAACTTAAGGAAGTGGAAAGTCTTTGATGTCGCTGGACGTTTATTATTATTATTATTTTTGGAAGGAGACACACAGAGAGAGATTGAGATTGAAACTGATTTATTATAACGTCCATATAAGATTATATAAGATTAAATACAGATTAAATAAAAATATGAATAAATAAGATTATATAATGAAAAATACAAGAATAAATAGATATAAATATATAAAGCAATTGATAAATATACATATATATAAAATATATACAAGGTCTTCATTGGTGGCGCCCACCGCGAGAAAGACTCCGCCACCGATGGACTGCGAGAGTTCTTTCCCACAGGGTGGGCAGGTCGATGTGTTGGCTGGCATTACCCAACTCAAGACCAAGATGGTACTTGTAGATGGTAGCCTTCGCCACACTTGTTAGCTTCACTGCCTCGGGATGGAGGCCGACGCCGAAGAGCCAGGCCTGCAGATCCAGGGGCAAGTCGCAGGAAGCGAACACTTCCCGGAGCAGGGTTCGCACGGCTCGGCAACTCCAATATCTGTGGGTCAGCGACCCGTCGCTGGACCCACAGGCGGCACAGTTGGCACGCCTCGAGGCAGGATGGTCAGGATGTGGTAGGGCATGGAGGGCCAGCCGTAGGGCGGCATCTGCGTCGTGGCCCGAGAAGCAGTTCCGACGCAGGTCGGCCCAGGGGATGGAGCGGGGCACATCCACGGTGGGGGTCCACCGGGCAGCCAGCTCTGCAGTAGGATGGGCCTGGAGCCGTGCCGAGTCCAATGCCCGGCGCGCCCTCTGGCTGGGTAGGCGGGTGATGGGGGTCGCCGATCCCCGCAGGACGATGGTCTCCGCCTCGTACTCCGCATGATAGCTGGAGCTGGCGTTTTCCCGCAGGAGACGTTGGCAGAAGGCCCCCAGGTGCTGCGCATCTAGGAGCGCGGCCCGCGTTGAGCGCGCAAGTGCAGGGGCGCCATCGGAGAAGTCCCCGACAGTCGCCTGTAGCCAGCGCTCGGGAGCCAGCAGGTCTGGCGGCCGCAGGAACCTGTTGTCACCTCGAAGACGCAGGGACCTCAGGCTGGCGGGATGAAGAACCCGGTGGTCAAGCTCGAGGACACTGGATGCGGCCTCCCACAGGCTCAGTAGTCTCCTCCTCCTAGGCGAGTGCCAGACGTCAGGAGCCGGCGGTGTCAGCCACGCCCGGCTGCGGACCAGCCAAGAGTAGCCGTTGGCGGCGCCGCGAAGAGAGGCCTGGACCCCCTTCAGGCAGGCGAGCCGAAGCTGGCCCGCGATGTCAAGCAGGCCGACGCCACCATCGGAGACTGGACGAGCCAGAATGCGCCCGGGGAGCCACGAGACTCGGCTCGTACCCCACACGAAGCGCGCCAACCGCGCCTGCAGCCGGCCGATGGTGGTTTCAGGTGGAAGGTAGCCATGGAGGTGGTGCAGGATGGAACCCAGGACCAGGCTGTTGGCCGCGCGAGCACGACCCACCAGCGACAGTCCGCGGGTGAAGGGCGACCACCTCGCGATGGCTCGCTCCAGCAGCCCCATCAGGTGTGAGGCCTGGGAGGCGACGGTGTTCCTGGTGGTGATGGTGCAGCCTAGGACGGTCAGCGACTCGGACGTCCAGGAGTTTCCCAGAGGAGAATCCGTCCGGTGCTTCCAGGAACCGCACCAGAGCCCGCAGTGAGAGAGAGAGAGGTAATTTTGTTCACACATGGTTATTTCGTGTGTCTTCAATAAAGGTCACTGTATATCAAATATCTTTCAGAGTTCTTGTCTGAATCCCGATATACATGTTAAAAGGTACAGCTTCTTTAAGTTTTGTTCATGCGTGTATCTTTCAGAGTTATTGTCTGAATCCCGATATACATGTTAAAAGGTACAACTTCCTTAAGTTTTGTTCATGCGTGTATCTTTCAGAGTTCTTGTCTGAATCCCGATATACGTGTTAAAAGGTACAACTTCCTTAAGTTTTGTTCATGCGTGTATCTTTCAGAGGTATTGTCTGAATCCCGATATACATGTTAAAAGGTACAACTTCCTTAAGTTTTGTTCATGCGTGTATCTTTCAGAGTTATTGTCTGAATCCCGATATACATGTTAAAAGGTACAACTTCCTTAAGTTTTGTCAATGAGTGTATCTTTCAGAGTTATTGTCTGAATCCCGATATACATGTTAAAAGACACAACTTCCTTAAGTTTTGTCCACGAGTGTATCTTTCATAGTTATTGTCTGAATCCCGATATAATTGTTAAAAGAAACAACTTCCTTAAGTTTTGTCCACGAGTGTAGTATATTTTTGGCAAGAATTCTCGGCCTTTTGGCTAAAATCAAAAGGTAGTGTTAATGCGAGACAATCCAACAGTTTTGTCAATGTTCGAAATTACTTTAAAGGTGTAAGATTCTTTTTGAAAATAAATAATTTCTACTGCCCTTACTGCAATGGAAAAAATTAATAGGAGGGCCTGGCTCATCAGTGGTGAACCCTCCCAGCGGTCTCGCCAGTTTAATCTACCATACCGCTGTTATATTGCATTTTTGGAACTCCCTTTTATAGTGATACTGTTGCTAGACTCTCGGAATGGGTATTTTAGATGAACTATGGACATAAGCTTTGAGGACAGTAGAATTACATACATTTATAAATATATAATATGCTTCGAGCAATCGCTCTTCCGCAAATATTTTGTCAATGTTCGACCACCCAGTATTTTGTAGACAAAGGTTTATTATGAATCTAGAGAGAGAATTCGTAGTGTGAGGCTTCATTAATACATATTGTCATGACAATCCTTTCCATCCCAAATATGAAAATTAGTATCCTGTCATCGGGGGGACAAATTGGACATATCCTGTGATTGACACTGTGACAAGGACTCTTTCAGTCCTAAAACTTTGTCAAATTTTGGCCGAAATATTGTGGAAACAAATACACACAAGTCCGCCCTAGGCTGACGAGGGCCATTAGCCCGAAACCATGGTCTCTAGGTGGACGCTTTTCAGTTTGCCAAAGTTGGTGTTGTGGCTTTGTCACCGACCCGAGACCGCTAGTTTGCGGCGACGGTCAATAGATGGCGTCTAGTTTTGACGGGAGTGGCGACCTTTGCCTCTTTAGATCAATATCCTCCCGGCAAAATTTCCATCTATTTCTATATCTATATACACAAATGGACAAAACTTAAGAAGGTGGAAAGTCTTTAATATCTACAGTTCTCTGTTTTTTTAAAGAGACAGAGGCAATTTCGTTCATACATGGTCATCTCGTGTCTTCATTAAAGGTCACTGTAATATCTTTCAGAGATATTGTCTGAATCCCGATATACATGCTAAAAGGTACAACTTCCTTAGTTCTGTCTATGAGTGTATATACACTTGGTTATCTCGTGTGTCTTCAATAAAGGTCACTGTAATATCTTTCAGAGTTATTCTCTGAATCCCGATATACATGTTAAAAGGTACAACTTCCTTAAGTATTTATGAGTATAAATGTATTTTTATAAAGGTTTATTAAGTAATCAGTAATTTTGAGCCGTGGTCTAAAAGAACGCTAATGATTCACGGAATTTGATGATCGGGGTCCTCAGACAATTTTTTCTGCCTGTCTGCTTAAAAAAAAAATCATAGTAAAATAAGGTCAGTAGAAGTTTGATTTATATGTAAAAAGAAACATTCAGGTCTTAATGTTTTCATTTGTTATATATAGATGGCGCGTTATTGCTGTGTATTAAACTATTATTGTTAATTTTTGGCGATATTTGTTAAGTATAAATGCCTTTGTTATATAAATTTAAATACAAAATATGATTTTAAAATGATGTAGTAGTTCTTTAATACCTAGTAGAGAGGTTTTGTTTAAATAAATACTGTTCTCCGCGATTTTGTCACTAATTTTCCAGAATCGAGGACTGAAAAAAGGTTAAGAAACGCTGTATAGGTGACACAAAATAGATAGTTTTTGGGCGAAAATATATTGACGTTCCGACAATTGACAATTGAAACAAATTGACTTCTTGTCAATAATTTACATAAAAATTGGAAATAATGAATAAACTAATATACAGATGATCATGCGGGGGATGTGCCCCGGCGGCTGAGCTCTCTTTCCCAATGATGAGCGGGTCCTCCGGTCAGCCCAACCTGTACCAAGTACCGGTAGATGATGGATTTGACGTTCTGTGTGCTAATTGAAATACCATATTCACATATATACAAGAGAAAGAGAGATTGAGATTGAAGCTATTTTATTATAAGGTTGTTCTAAAAGTTCGTGTTTTTCTTAAAACGTTTTTTTTTTCTTATTACTTAGCGAATAATATTATTAAAACAAATACATAATAATACATAATGCAATTACTTTATACATAACGGCGAATAATATTGGTATTTAAATTTTTTTGCAAGTGTTTACTAACTTTTGGGATATGGTTAAATACAATACAAATAAACAAGAATATATATAGATAAATAAATATGAAATTGATAATAGAGAGAGATGTGGACTCATCAAGTTTGAAAAAGTTTATTCTTTAAAGTCTCGGATAAAACCTACATACCATAGCTAATCAGTACAATACAGGATAAGCAGTGTTTGTACTCCATGTTAGGAGTGGCTGTACATGGCGTCTGTTCATCCTGTCAGAGGCGGACATTTCTTTTGGAGCTAAGTCAGCCTGCCACTGAGTAGTGCTCCCAGTCTTTATGACAAAGGCAGACACATTCTACTTCATCCAGTCATGATGGTTGTCAAACAGACACCATCAAGGGTCACAACTTGATACCCTAATATGATTGAGTGGAGATAAGAAATGAGAAGAAGAGTACAAGAGTGGTTTACCTTCGTGACGCCCTGTGTGTAGGTGGGGTTATGAAATTGTATAAGCAGAAAGGATTCATATGCAAAATTTAGGAAATTCTGTAAATATATCAATGATTTCCTCTCTTAAAAAACCGTAATTGCTAAACTATGTATATATATATATATTTGTATTTATTTCATTAGTTATATTCCTAGGTAAGATATAAAATCAAGCATGATTTTAATGTCCTTTCCTTCTTTAAACTTCTACTCTAACCGTAAATTCACCAATTGTTTATGTAAAATAGTCTCTGAATTTAGTGTTGTTGTTTGACGCAAGCATCCTTTGTGGAGATATCGCGTCTGATTTGATGTGGTGGTGGTGTCTTCTCCATTGTTGCTCCATGGAAAGGGGGGTGCTATTGCCCCGCTAGTCAGCCACATTTCAGAGTTCCCTGTTCACGGTTACCGTAGCTGTTCGGGGCTCACGACACCGTACTTCGCCCTACAGGGCAGTCTCTTACTTGTGCTGCTTCTCCCGCCCGTCACGTAGAGGAGGGGTTGGACTTCTAGACAGGGTCTGATTTGATGATAATAAATAAATAAATGATGTTTTAACAGATGAAGGGCCGGTTTTAAGCCAGAATATACTGAATGTATACACATTGAGGCACATCTCTTCAAGTTATTACATAAAAATGCATCTAAACATCGTATATATTCCTCTCTCCGGTTGTGTTTGATAACAGATTCACCGAAGAGAACAAAAACTGACGGATTTATCAAAACTAAATTGGAGTTGTTTTTCTCTCTTTTTATTTTAAGACTAAGGACGCGTGCCACGTATGGTAATTGCATAATCTTTAAGAAAACTCTTTCAGATCAATTTTCGGTTGTTTGGTATTGAGCGACTTCTTAAAGTTCAAGTCTTTTACGTGACCTGTCTTTATCCATTTGGTGGGTGTACGTGTGTAGGGATCAAAGGTTATTCTCTCATATTGTCCTCTGTGTTAAGGTGTGAAAAAACAGAACGAATGAAAGGATGTATTGGATTTTATCATTTCACATGAATCAGTCCCAAGTCGGGTATTCCTCCCCTCAATCAGGCTCATCCTAAATGGCCGATCCATCGTCATACCTGGTTTCCTTGGTTGAGTTGGTCAATTCTTTGAATATTTTTCGTTGTAAGGATAACAATGATTCTTTTTCGCTTGCCTTTCGCAAGGATAGGCCGTTGAACCAATAGTAGATTATCCGAGCCGTTTTTAACTTCAAGGGCAGGTAAATGCCTGTTTCAATATTAGGAAAGAGTAGAAGAATTATCCCGGTCTCTACTCAGTCCCCTCTTGGTTTAGTCGCTCTAGGGTGTTCTGCCACGAATTAAACAATATTATACACAGAGTTTATATAAAGTTTCATCTTAAACATCTATTTTTCAATAAAGGGGGACATAACTTTAGCATCTTTTTAAATAGGCATTGCCCATTGAAATTTTTAAATTATAAGGGTGTAAACCCGTATGGAACTGGCACATTTTAAAGAGCTGTATTTTGCGGTAACATCAATGCTTCCAGACCGCGCCTGTCTGATGTAAATATTTGCACTGGGATTGTCATGCCGTGAGTCAGTCTTCTCTGACCAACCCTTACATGGCCTTGAAGATAGCATGAGCAGTAAATGGTCAGATAATAAACCCTTTTTCTAACACAAAAATACTTTCAAGATTGAAAACTTAATAGTCGATTTTTCTGTTGCAAAAAACAGTATATGGTTAGGCTCTCTTATGTTGGGGAAAGAATGCTATTTTTAAAAAAGTATATTGGTGTCGTGTTCTCTATTGTATCTTGTTTTAAACTCACAGATTCACGTGTGGAGTTCCAACTCTTAGAATCTAACCGAAAGATCGTCAGTCAAGCCCCGAAGGCATCTAGTCTGTCAGCTAACCTTCGAAGTAGACAAGTCTGTTATCTAAACTTTAAAGTATTCAAGACTTTCACTTTGAAAAATAAAAACTTAATCTTTGAAATAATCAAGACATTCTTAGTTAACCTTCGTAGGAATCAAGATTCATATTTAACCTTCCCAAGTCTGTCAGCCAAATTTCTACAAATCATTATTTTCAGCCATAATCTAATATAATAACCTATGACAGCCACACAACCATGAATGGATTGTTCAGCCAACCATCAAAATATCAAATTTTCAGCTATTTCTCCGACATATCTGTTTTGTTGACCAACCTTGAAGCGAATTGTTCAATGCATCTTCAGCATAATATATAGTTTGCCTATCAACACGCTATTCATCAAATCACAATATAGAAAATCAACATATATAGAAGATACTATATAGAATAATAGAGTGGAAGAAAATCTTGTTGATACTCGCAGTAGAAAAAGAAAGGCTGACGCACCGAAGGAGGGCGAAAGGAACGGACTCAGCATTTGGTTGATTAGAAGAGGGTTTCCTCGAGCTGACATTAATGCTCGAGCAATTACCCGGATTGTTGCGGCAGCGCCACCTCGTACCCCCCGGGGGAGGTCGTTGCGGCCTCTGCTCCTGAGGGATTCCATTCACAACTTCCAAACCCACGCGTTTACTTGGGAGATTATTCGTAAAGTTGATACATATCATTCCTGTCAACATAGACAGATGATTATCTGTTAACCATATATATACAGATTCTGGTCGGTTATAAACTGATTCAGTTCGATGACAGACATGGGCCATGCCACTAAATCGTGGTCTTCAAATAGAGGTTATGAATTCGCAAAGCTTGTGTTTTGGATTTTTTTACTTTCTATGATAGAGATTTATTGCCGAAAAAATGCCATCAAAATTTATTATGGTTGTAAATCTCTTAAAACCAACACTCTTGGAAAATACAAGTTGAAAATCCTGTTGTAGGATGGTAAACAAACGGAATCCTGTTTTACCTCCATAGCACAGGTGGTATCATCCAGCCATTTACTTAGTTTCCCTTAGTGACAGGTTGACTGTATTATTCACTAAGAATAAAACATGTTGAGGATTTGATATGTCCAATCATTTTATCGGTTAACACATTTGGCAATCTTCTTGTCCTTCGTAGGTCTGTCTGTACATTTAGATTCGTTTTTAGCATCAGCATTCCAAAAGTGTATTGATAATAGTTTCAAAATGTGAAGTATTGGTTAAGTTTGTTTATATTTTCATTTATAGGTCTATTTCTCGCGGAATCGAAACACACAGGGTATCTATCCATCTACCCGCTGGATGTGGTAGTGGTGTTTTTTCCATCATGGACCGTCGATTCCTGATTTTGTTGCTCCATGGAAAGGGGGGGTTCCATTGCCCCGTTAGTCAGCCACATTTCAGAGTTCCCTGTAGGCTTTCACGGTTGCCGTAGCGGCTCCGGGCTCACGACACCGTACTTCACCATACAGGGCAGTCCATTACTTGTGCTGCTTCTCCCGCCCGCCACGTAGAGGAGAGGTTGGACTTCTGGGCGGGACTCTACCCGCTGAATAGTTTGGGAATAAGAAATCAACTAATATTATTTCGGTGTTAGACTCCAATCGCATGGCCAATTTTCTTATTATCCATTATATATCATCTTATACATATTTTTTAAACAGTGTATTGGATTGGTAAGAACCCTTTGAGAACGTTTTGATACTTTTAACGTTGATTTAAACACCACCATATGATGAGAGAAAGAGGTCAGGTTTGCACTGAATTCTGTTTTCTATCAGGTTTATCCTATTAGGGAAATTCTGAGTCTCTCAATTGTTGGCAGGTGTTTGGCATCCATCCAAGACTTTGTTGAAATCTACTCTCTGCTGAGAACATTCAGCAAAACCATTCTGGCTGAGACTCTTCTTTCTAAACCTTTTTTACTCAAACAGTAGAATATTGTTTTATAGCCTGAGACCATCCTCTTGTCTTGAAGGCTATAGAAGTATGTTAATAAAATATATATTTTTTTGCGGAATTTACAGGAATTTTTTTTTTGTGTGTTTAAAATGCGAAGTATTTTCTTATAAAGGAGAAATTTTTATCTCATCTTGATCATTGTTGCTTTACTTTACAAACCATTTGTTGTTTTATATATCAACTAGACGAATGACCCGGCTTCGCCCGAGAATTCCCCCGAATGCAATTTCCTTCATACTGAAATAACATCAATAATAATTGGTAGAAGTGCCATAGAATAGCAATATGGGTTTATAAAAAGCGACATGCAAAATTTGGTACCAATTGGTTCAGTAGTTTTTGAGTTTATCGCGAAACAGACAACAGACCTTGACTTTTATATATAAGATAATAATATAAATGAGTTTTAAAAATTGTAAAAAAAAAAAATGCATCGGCCGGGAATCGAACCCGGGCCGCCCGCGTTGCAGGCGAGCATTCTACCACTGAACCACCGATGCTTATAAGAAATGGCCATATTTGAGTATTTATTCCATTCACAAAAGCAAACGATGACAGAATTGATTGTTGATGACTCTGATACTTGTATATAGAATTACTATTGGTAAAATACATTTATAATATCAGTTGCTCTCTATCGATAAAATTTGTAGCAATTAAATTTACTAGCAAAGTGTTTCTTTGTTTTTTTTTTTTTAAATAAAACTGTTATGTACTCTTCTACCTAATATTCAATCATCTTAGGTAGTGTAGTTTCTATTAAAAGATATTGTATGCTACTGTTATATATTTGTATAATATTTTATTATTACAGAATTATCATAAGAACTAAAAACATGAATATCTCACGCTATATATTGATTACATCACACAACAACAACCAAGTCCTTGGTCAAAACCATATATACATATTATATATTACAAATAGAATAAAATATTATCTCTCTACAGCCATCTAATTTTCTAAATTTGTATACACATCATATTGACTTAAAGATATATTGAATTAAAGATTAGATGAAGAATTTTTAAACAAAATTAAATTTGAAACAACATTTAGAAAGAATTTATGTTTTCATTTGATAATTATATTTCTCTTTGTATTTCTTTATAACATCTCAAAATTTGAACAAGATATGAGTAAGACTCATTTTTAATCATCTCTAGAAACACGTGTATATAGGTAAATAGATATATATCTTCTAAAATAAATGTTAAACGAAAATACGATCATTGCCAACAATTAGGCTATCGTCGGTTGAACACGTTAACAATCGGAAACTGCTACCCGCCATGGACGTCTGTACTATTTCTGTGAATCAAAACTTTTCATTCAAGAAACACTCTGTTACATATACACTCTATAACACTCTATTTACATATAATACTATCCATTTAATCAATTATTTTATTTCCAAAGCGCTATATCCCGCAAGGGATACTTGCTCCAAACAAGGAGAAAAGTTTATTTACATAAGTTATTTACATTATTCAACACATGAAAACACTAGAGATCCAGATTTTGTAGAAAGTTTAGAATGTATTTACAAAATGAATTAAACTTTAAATATGATTTTTTTTATCGGAAATCAAATCGTTAAGTTCACAAACAACTAGTTCATTCTTCATTCTATAATCTTGAAATGCTGGGTATACAATCAGTAGATGTCTTGAGGTTTGTTCCTCAATACCACAAAAAACAACTTGAATTCTCCACTGCCTTTATTCTATTTAAAAAACTTTTGAAATTTCCGTGGTTTGTAACAAATTGTGTGTTATAAAATTTTGGACGAAAGTATTTAGGGATTTCTTGGGGAAAAAAGCTTAAGAAAGTATTATTTGCTTCGTTTTTCAGAACATTCATTCTTGATTTGAGAAAGGTATCTATAATTCCTGGGATAAATGGAATAAATTGCTATCTTTATATAGTATAGGGCTATGTACTATGTTTAATTGGGATAATCAGGTGTTTCAATGTTGTTTTGATCATTGTTCCAACGCCAGGAATGTATTTATTGTTTATTTTTACACCGATATATCCCATACTGATCGGTTCTAGGATGTAGCAGGCACCTAGAGTCCTCATTGCACCATGGTTCTATGTCACAATAGACCTTGGCCCACCAGGCCACGCCTGCTGGGTGGTGATATAGAGCCCTTCCTCGTAGTTCCGCCGCACACTGGAATAGCCATTACGCTATCTAAATATGAGAAGGACCTCTTTAAAAAACTTAGAGTTAGACTGACCAGGTTATTTCACTTAGTAAGTTTTCATCTCTGATGGCGCTGTGTCTGTACTCTTGTAAGCAGCTCCCATGTCAGGAACCGTGTTTTCAAATTGCAGTCAAGATTTTACCAACGTCTGCCTGTTCATAAACCAAAGCTGCATATTTACACTCAACAAGATGCGATGTCTCAACACACCTAAGTAGAATTATCTTATGAACAGTACAATAGGATAAAAAAAACAACAGCATCCATATCTGGATCAAGGTGAGAGATGGCTGAGGAAAGGAACCTATGATTACAACCTATAACCAAAAATCGACGCACCAAGAGACAAGGAGGTCTTAAATTTATATGAAAATGCTTTCACAAAGACCTTTAGACAAAACATGCAAATTATTGATATTTGGTGGCCGATTTGGAGTTCCAGAGAATCTGAGCTGCGCGTCCAGCACGAATATTCTAGACTCAATATTCGGCTCTGCATGAGCTGATTTTCAAATTTTCCGCTTAGATTTTTTTTTTCACTAAGCCTATTTATACGGTATTAATGCCTCGCCGAAAGGTTCGTGCTCATTATGAATACATGTCAGATTTTGAAAGAGGTGATGCTATTAGATAGAAAGAATATGATTGATCAAATCGACTCATCGCGCGACATCTGTATCGAAATGATGTGGCTATTAGATTATGTTGGCAAGAGTGGGTCAACAACGCAAGAATGCAACGTCAGGACAGCAGCGGTCGAACAAGGGACACAACAGAACGGTAAGACAGAGCTGGGAACGTCCACCGTTCGACACCCAGTAAGTTCCTACGTGTGGAAGGAGGTCAGTGGACTACGTACATGTCTCGCGTGATACGAGAGAATCGATCCCAGTTCTCGTTGTTCTAGAAGACGCCGTGTTTACAACAGCCCCCGGCTTACAGATATTTTATAAAGGCTTTATCTAACCACAATCCTAACCATAAATCCACATAAGCCTTCTTTGCATAACTTCAGACGCAGATGTCACCCTTATTTTTCTGTTAAAATCTCCTGTTTACAAAGCTGTTAGACTTGCCAAATCCATTCTAAAAATGACTATAGCTGCTTCCCAAGTAAAACACGCCTTTGTAGAATGGAAGAAAGATTTAATACTATAGTGTTTTACATTCTATGACTTCGTATTCATTTGTATTTACATATTGGGTAATTGTCCATAATATGTCGTTCCATATCGTAGACCAGATTGCTCACAGAGTAGATGTCTGCTTGATCTTTCATTTTTATATTTAGCTTCCCTATATTTTCTACACAAATTTGTAAATTAAAATGTTGATTATACTGTAAGTACTATAGTACTATACTAACTCGTATAATATTTGTCCCCCCACCTAATTCTCCCCCCCCCCCCTTCTGCCAAAAAACCTGTTCGACCTTTGTCGCTACAAAATCCTCAGAGCGTCATACAGATATTTGTATTCATCGGAGAAGCTTGGACCAATAGACATTTTCTTTAAAAAAAAAAAACAAAATCACTAGGTATTAAAGAACTACTGTATAAGAACTCAAAACGGGTATTTTTATCTGGTTTTCCTAAAATTAAGACAATAACGTAAAATATGATGCAAACATTTTATTATTTTTATAGTAAGATTTTTTTAATGTAGACACACAAGTTGAAATCTCCGATCTACCACGGATGGATGCGGTTGAGATTAACTGGGCAACGGTTTAATCGAGACCAGCTCCATCCAACAAATTGATTTACTAACGGCTTACAACTAGGATTATATCTTTGGGAAAAAGGATCGATTGGGCCATCGGAAATAACGATAAAATCGTTATCAACGGGATCAACACTAACCATAGTAAATTTGCTATTGATATAGTGTTGATTGTGTTGTGTTTTTTGGTAAATGCATTCTCGAAATTTTAGTTTAAATTTAATAGACAAGTTTTATTTTCTTTTAACCTTTAAAGAATACATATTTAAAAGTTTCTTTCTGCTTTATTTAGACCACCGGTCTTATACAGATTTTCCACAGGAAGGAAGCATAGATAGAGCTCCTATACTCCAGGAAGCGTAGAACCCAACAACCTTCAGGTCCGAAGCATGTCCAGTGGTCACAGATTACCCCAGAATCTCTCTGAATCGTTGAACGATTGAAGCTATGTATATTTAAACTGCCAATTCTACATTTCGGCAGAAAAACTGGGAATACCTCGTTAGAAAATATAAAAAATGACCAAAAAACAACACGCAGTATATTTGTTATGACTCTCCTCTAAGACTGTATATAGCTAATGGCCTTTTTTACTTTGTTGGAATCTGGAAAGAGTTTATGTAAGACAAAATGTTTGAATAAAAAAACTCTTTTTTATTTTTGTTATTATTTATATTGAACCATTTTCCTATAATAGATGTGGCTCTTGGAATATTTTATAGAAACTTTCAATTAAAGAGAAACTGTTGGTTATAAAAAAAAAATAGGTCAAATAATAAACTTATAGTGGTATAATAGTAATAAGTGTAGTTTTACACATATCAATAATACACATGACGCACAGTTCTTCTTATTCTTATTTCTTATCTCCACTCAATCATATCTAGGTGAAGTAGAATGTGTCTGCCATTGTCATTGAGACTGGGAGTACTACTCAGTGACAGGCCGACTTAGCTCCAAAAGAAATGGCCGCCTCTGACATGAGGAACAGACGCCATGTGCAGCCGCTCCTAACATGGAGTACAAACGCTGCTCATTCTGTATTCCTGGATTAGGAGCCCTTACAGGGTACTATCAGCCGGGCCAGCTGAGCCCAGGTTTTTTAGTGAGCTTGTTACTGCTCCCTCTCCTCTTTTTTTATCCGGGCTTGGGACTGGCAAAGGCGGAGTTGCGCACAGTTCTTAATACTCTTGGTGGATGGAATGTTGTGACTGAATATACACATGTAAAAGCAGTACGAATTTTACACTTACTGATCCCTGTTTTGTTACTTGACTTCACTAGTAAGGTTGGACTCTTGGGCAAGAATAGGAGAACATCAAAGAGACGATTTCTGTTAAATATACCGATAATTTAATAATTCGGTTTGAATCATCGGGTCTTGGGGATCCAAAATTGATCGTTTTTAACCACCAGACTACCACCCCACACAACCTCAGGGTCTCTTGGTACGAAATTCTTCAATAAATATATATTAGAACTATTCAACGTTATTGTGTTTTTTTTTTATTTTAAATAAAGAATTAATTCCTATAAATTAGTGAGCTAAATATGAAAAAGAATTCGGAAGGCTTGATTCATCAGTGGTGGTTAATCCTCACAGCGATTTCGCCAATTTAATCCACCAAATCGCTACAACTTTTGTATGTTGTCTTTCATATTCAGTTTACGCTAATTTTAGAAATCTGCCCTTTATTTAAAAATATCGAAAGCGTTGATTAGTTCCAAACTCTACATACAGAGGGCGCTGTGTTTTCTCTATAACAAATCATTATGTTTTGGTGACGTCTCCATTAAGGTTTTACGTCTTCATTAGAATCATTAGGAGGTTAGTGAGAAACATTGAAGGAGTTCTGTGCCATCTACATAGGTACAAAAGAAAGGGAAACACGCCCCACTTGACATCACACATTTGCATAAACCCCCACAGACTATGTAAATATGTACGTCTAAAAGGGTAAACGTATAAATTAACCTTTTTTTTCAGTGGGCGAAAAAAAAAAACACTGGAATTCTCTTTCTTTGTTGAGAACTTTACAGTCATTTTAGATTTCTCTATAAGAAGGAAAAGAATATGCATATTTTACAATATTGTTTACATTTTTTAATGTAATTATTTGATTTTATTCCATTTTATAATTTTAATCTTGTTTTCTCTTCAAACTGTGATTCTGGGTTTAAGTTGTGAAACTGAGGAAGGTACTTTGATGAATCAGTCTGGATCGCAGACAAGGTCGGACCACAGAATCAAACTTGACCACAGACAAGCTGGACCACACCGTATCATGATGAAAGGCAGAGAAAGACGATCCTGATAACCTAAAGAATCAGTCCGAACCATTCTGATTCAAGTCGTACCAAAAATAATTACGATTCACAAATCTTAAAGAACCGGGCCGGATCACACAGAATAAAGCTGGAATAGAGAGATGACGGAGTCACAGAACCTATATAACCAGGCCGGATCATTCAGAATTAATTCGGACCACAGAGAAGGTCTATCTATTGAACATCCAAGAGCCAGACCCGATCACACAAAATGAAGTTGGAACACAGGAAATGCCGATCCACAGAGCCTGAAGAACAAAGCCGAAAAACACAGAATCAAGTTGGACCACAAGAAATACCGAGACACAGAACCTGAAAAACAAAACCGAAAAAGACAAAATCAAATTGGACACAAGAAGTCCGAGACACAGAGTCTGAAGAACAAAGCCGAAAACATAGAATCAAGTTGGACCACAAGAAGCCCAAGACACAGAACCTGAAGATCACAGCCGAAAAACACAAAATCAAATTGGACCACAAGAAGTCCAAGTCGCAGAACCTGAAGATCACAGCCGCAAAACAGAGAATCAAATTGAACCACAAGAAGTCCGAGACATAGAAGCTGAAGACCGGACCACAGAACAAACCGGGGAGTGCCATCGCAGGCTGTTTGTTTCCCGCGGAGTCGTGGCAACACCACCGATCGATGTCGCCGAGAATGACTCACGGAGCATCGTTCCTTTGCCGTCCGCAGCCAACCCGGCCGCTGCTGGTGGACACTCCTCTGGATTCTTTGTTCGCAGACATTCGAGTCGATACAATTCTAATATTCTATTTGAGGCATCGCACCAAACTTTATTTATACCCCCTCAGATCGACAAATGATTCTCCTGCGGCTGTCAATAGAGGAAAAAGGAATGAGGGGAGGGTTGGGTAGGAAGAAAAGCTGAAATACATAAACTCGTATACACATATATCAATATATTTCAGATATGTACATCGACTGTATACAGCCATTCAATAAACCGTGGATAATATCAATAGAAAGCAAGCTAATAAAACAGAGAAGAAAGGAGCAAATATCTACAAATACAATTAGTAAATTTAGCTTTTTATAATTTTCTCTTATGATAAAAAAATCATCTCAACTATCTCTGAAGACTTTATTAAATGAGAGAGTTTGGCTTATCAGTATTGGTATTCATGTACAAAAGTGGCTCCTCTCCTTTTAAATGCATTAAAACAATGCAATTGATTCATCATCCCAGTTCAAAACATAATGATGGGGTTAAAGAATGAGCCACAATACCAGTTTTGGCAAATTCAGACAAGGTATACAGGTTGACCTATTGTCTGAATTTGCCAAAGCTGGTTTTATTGGTCTTTCATACTTATCATCATTGCGTTTTTTTACTGAGTTGATAAACCACATACATGTTTAAATACATTTCTAAAAGGAGAGGTTCCTCTTTTGATGCATATAACAGATATATTTATGTTCATAAAGGGCACATCTTGGATTCAATAAATAATCTTTTATTTCCGATATTTCAATGGGCTAAACGGCCATCTTTTTCAAGGATCTCATCCCCTCTCGCGGCAAGGGGATGAGATCCTTGAAAAAGATGGCCGTTTAGCCCATTGAAATATCGGAAATAAAAGATTATTTATTGAATCCAAGATGTGCCCTTTATGAACAAATATAGCAATATGGATTGCTCTATTTTCAGATATATTTATATTTAAAATAAAAAGGCATATCCTGACTGATTACATGAGCATTTTTAGATGGCAGAGCGCAATCTCGTATCACAAAATATCAATTAATATATGACATAAATTAAATTTAATTGCCATCTATCGTTAATATTTTATACATAGAAATTTACTGGCAATGCGCTTCTTTTAAATATCATCAAATATTATCTCTACAGACCTTACTGCAATGATATGAGTTATTAAGCCAAGCCCTCTTATTTAATAACCCATATCATTGCAGTAAGGTCTGTAGAGATAATATTTGACGATATTTAAAAGAAGCTCATTGCCAGTAAATTTATATGTGTAAAAAATTTAATATATGATATATATATCATACGACTATATATCCATATATATATCTATTAGTAACTAGCAATGATGTAATCACAGGCCTCGATCTTGACGTCTATTTCTGCCCCACTGCCACCTGCTGCAGCTACCTGGGCCATCTGGCGAAGGTGCTAAAATAGAAATGGCGTAAATCCGCGTTATTGGAACATTACCTGTTGCCATCTTTAGAGAGCTCTTCATTGAACGTCTAGCTACACTTAGCAAACAGTATCTCCCTTCTGTCGACTTGTCATGAATCATTGGAGAAACTTATTAGTTTCTTGGAAAATTATAATTTGTAGAATGAAGGAATTGATGTCTAGTGAATCATATTAGAGGCAATCACCTACTGTAAGGATACAAAAGATAACGAAAGTAAATTGGAAGAGTCCAATACTGGCAATATCTCATACAGATCTTACATCGCCCACAGTTATCCGCTATTGTCCTACCAACGACGTAAGTAAAAGATGAAGACCAACAGTCCAATACTGACAATACATCAACCAGATCTTATATCTCCCATCATCTACAGTTACCGATGTAGTACAGAGAAAGAGTGACAAAAACAGCATCCATGTCAATCAGGCCATTCGAGATTGGTTCGAATTGTATAAATATTTCCTACTTTAATCTATTTTAGGAATAAATGATAAGATGAAGATTTTTCATAATTCAATCATTCATCTTTCTTCTTTAAAAAGATAATCGCAACGCCATCAATAATTTGGAACTGAAATCCTTCAAGTCCATTATTTAATTTGGACCATTCTTCAGGGATTGTTTACCTTTGTGAATGTTTACCCAAACAATATTGTTTTAACTCAAAGATTTATTATTATTATTTTCAGTAGTTTCATTGTGTTTATTAGAGAGAGAAAATATAGTAGTTAATTACTATGCTATTATCCTATACCTTTTCCGAACTTCCATCCCCCCTATAAAAACATTCGTTTCTAATTGACTCACGGAGATAAACAATGATAAAGGTATAAAATAAGTTTATAAACAGTAGTAATGCTTTTCTTTATTCGGGCAAAATGCAAGCTTTAGAATCTTTATAATCCTTCTACTGGCATAGCTATTGTAATATGTTTTGTTTATACTTATCTTCTTCTTTCTTATCTCAAAAAGCCATGATAATCATGGTGGGTTGTTAGCGACTGCTTTTACTGTAAGCGCACCACAGGTCTACACATGTGAAAAGCAGTTCGACTTTGCACTTACAAATGTGCCAGAGCCCGTTTGGTTACTTGCACTCGCTGGTGGGGTTGGACTTTTGCAAGAATCGGGGGCCATTGGAGCATTTTTTTTTAACAGAAAAAAGTGTCCAATGTGGGAATCGAACCCGGGTCCTAGTTGTCGAAAACCAAACGGTTTAACCAGCCTTCCACCGACCCCCCGTTTATACTTATTGATGATGAAAGATATATTTTTATAAAAGACTTATTTTATTTATCTTAATTGAACAAAGTGCAACATACTAATAATAATAGATGTATTTTACATATTTATAAAAAATAATATTGGTCGATGGTCAAATATATTGAATTTGTCTGTAGAAGGGTCGTTTAAAACCCGAAAGCTTGTAAACTCGTTAATAGTGCAAATAAAGAAATTTATTCTCGGAAATTTATATTTGATTAATCTTATTGATACAGGGGATTATAATTCTAATAAGATTTTACCATTCAACTTATCAGAAATAAATCAGAAATATAAAGCACTAGTTTACTCTTTAGATAGATTTAAATACTTCTTAATTATACGTTTCTTATAACATTCGAATCAATGGATTCCTTATCAACCACTAATCAATAAAAAAAAAACGTTAATTCTTTGCTATTAAACTTATCGTTATATAAATAAGGAGATTTAACTTATAGCTATGCCTGTTAAGGATTATAAAGATCCGAAAGCTTGTACTTTGCACGAATAAAGAAAGGCATTGCTACTGTTTGTATTCTTATTTTATATTTTATAGAAATTTTCTCTTCTAAAGGTATCAGCAACTTGGTATTGGGGCTTCAGAGAATACTCGATCGATCGATATCAGATATAGGAAGAAGCTAGCGGCTCTTGAACCAAGAACAGAGTGATGGTTGTGGGATAAATTTCCTCACTATGGTTACGCTTCATCGGCCAGGGTCAGCCAGAGTTCTTGGCTCGGCGAGCCGATGGAGGGAACTTTGCCAAGATTTTAACCCCCTGCGACAGTTCTGCTGGCCGGGAGATAGAACCGGGGTATCTGACCGCTGACATCGGGATCTTGACTTCACCTCTTGTTGCTTAGTTCTTAAAATTAAAGATACTTCGGCCAGTAAATCTTTTTATTATCTCGACGTTTCGACAAACATCTTTTTTCCTCGTCAGGAGGTTAGTTAGAATACAGACTATTCGTTTGTTGGCTGGTAGAGGAATGGTAAAAAACAGTTGATTTGAAACAGCCACGACCCGATAATCGAATCCTGTATTGGCAACATTTTTATCTGAAGAAAATATTGCTCGAATGGTGGCCTATTTAAAAAGAAGTTCAACCTTACCTAGTACAAGTAAACAAAAAGGCTCTAGCACATTTACAAAGGTAAGAGTCGAACTGAGCTTTCTACATGTACACTTACAGTAAAAGCAGTCGCTAACTACCCACATGAATATTAAGGTTTGTATCATATACTGGATTCATTATTAAACTAATTAATAATCTTATGAATTATATAACGATAAGTTTAATAGCGAAGAAATGTTTATTATTTTATCAATTAGTTTGATAAGGAATCCATTGATATTGAATATGTTATAAGTAACTCATAATCAAGAAGTTTTTACAGCTATCTAAAAAGGAAACTAGCGCTTTATATGTCTGATGTCTGTCTAAATTCACAGAGCACCCGATTCTTGCAAAAGTCCAACCCCACCAGCGAGTGCAAGTAACCAAACGTGGCTCTGACATATTTGTAAGTGCAAAGTCGAACTGCTTTTCACATGTGTAGACATGTGGTGCACTTACAGTAAAAGCAATCGCTAACTACCCACCATGATTATCATGGCCTCTATCACGTGTACTAGGGATAATGATAAAAAAACGTATGCAGTAAAAACATGTAATGAACTTTGTAAAATGTAAACTTACTACCACCTACAGGAGGAAACCAAAGGAAGTATCTATGTTTTAGGTTATGTTATCTGTTATAGGAGATTGAACACTCTGCACACATAGCCACAGATGGCTTTCTATTTCCATTTATTTAATGTATACCTAACCGGCTCATTTGTGAATTTCTTTCGGAAGAGAAATTCTCAATGCATGTATTTATATATAGATGAAATATTTGAAGGGAGGAAACAACCTGAGTCCGCTTGCTTGTGGAGACGGTCAATAGATGGTGTTTAGTCTTAGTGTTTATTTTGACGGGAGAGGTGGCCTTTTTTAAATAGTAATTTATATTGTTACGTCGTATCCAGACGTTGTTCGTGTTCTTTGTATGATCAGTAAGGCACAAAGATACACATGTGAGTTCGAAGGAATGCAGTTAGCGCTTTATTATACTTCGCACTGAACAAAATGATTCTTGGCGCCGTGGATGTAACTCTTAGGAAACGTTCCGCTCTACACTATACAAGTCCAGCCTGGACTATACCGCCTTGTAGGCCGCTCCGATGTCAGGCTCTCCTGGAACCGTCTTGCAGGATCATCCACACGCCCTGGAAGCAACTCTCTACATCTTCTACTTGCCACAGATGTGACCAAACTCTGTCCTTTCCCACACTCGAATGTTGTTTTTGGTGCCTGTTCACTTCACACAGGGCAGCTGGAGTCCACCCATCTTTCCCCAAGTTTACTCTGGAATCTTGGCCTCTTAAATAGCTTGTCATTCATTTTACAATATGTATTTCTACGCGTTTCTTAAAGCTCTTAAAGTACATAGTGTCTCCGTGATATAGCTTAACCAAGAATTTTTCTAAAGTGCCGGAGAGAAATAATTGGGAAAACAATATAGATAAATTAATATATACAGTTATCAGCGTCATAATCAAGCAACAATTCTTAATCAATTCTGTCACCGTTTGCTTTGTGAATGGAATAAATACCCAAATATGGCCATTTCTCATAACCATCGGTGGTTCAGTGGTAGAATGCTCGCCTGCCACGCGGGCGGCCCGGGTTCGATTCCCGGCCGATGCATTTTTTTTTTTTACAATTTTTAAAACTCATTTATATATTATACAAGAATGACATCCACGGCGCCAATTTATAATTGTAACGAATAGTATTTGAATAAAAGCATTTAATCGGATAAAACCCGGGCGTTGCCCTGGTCATTCGGCTAGTAGATTATAAAAAGGAATAACGCGCCATCTATATACACCAAATGAAAACATCAAGACGTGAATGTTTCTATCACACATCAATCAAACATTTCTACTGTCCTTACTGCGATGAAAATATATTGGGAGGACTTGGCTCATTAGTAGTGAACCCTCCCAGCGGTTTCGTCAATTTAATCTACCAGACCGCTTCTTTAGAGCTCTAATACAATATTGGATCATTCTGCTTATGCTACACTGAATGATGGAATTTTAGAAATGGTATTTAAGCAAACTATGGACATAAGCTTTTAGGACAGTAGGATTACATATAAACATTTTCTTAATTAAAAAGGCATATATTGGATCAAATATAATTTATGTTACCAATATTTCAGTTGGCTGAACGCCAACCTTTTTCAAGGTATTATAACATATACATTTTTGCATCAAAAAATGCTCTTCCGCAAACAATAAGGACAATGCAGGTTAGGCATAAATTAATATAAAGCAATAACCCGGCATCTATGAAATAAAAACATAAAGACGCGAATGTTTCATTTGCTATAGATAGATTATGTTATAGACTGATAGATTGTAAAACCGCTAGTCACTACTACTAAGCTAGGTCTTCCCAATATTTTTACATTGAACTGAGCACAACAGGGAGTTATTCTATTTGGGGGGAAACGCGCTAAATGGTGTCTTATGTACCCATAGCGTTGAAAAATTATTTGCATATTTGGACCTGGAGGCTGTTGGGCTCTGCGCTACCTGGAGTATAAGAGTTCCATCTATGCTTCCTTCCTGTAGTGAGAATCTGTATAAGACTGGTGGTCTTAATAAAGATGTATGTATGTATGTGTGTGTGTGTGTGTGCATATTCGGACAAATATTACTTATATATATTAAATGAACATATATACAAAAATCCTCTTTATACTATATTCCATAAGTGTTTGATCAAGGTCTTTGGTTTATATAAATTCTACAAGGCCGCAATCTCACCGTTCGGAGGAGATTAATAGAATCGCTGAATGTCGTGGTCCATTTGGATGAGGAAAGTGAAGACTAGAACGCAGCTGATTCCATACTAGCTTTTTCATTGATACGCTAACCTTGACGTATGCACGAAGGAACGTGTGGCCACTGGACATGCGTCGGATTTGTAGGCTGTTGTTGGGTGCTGCGCTGCCTGGTGTACAGGAGCTTCATCTATGATTCCTTTCTTCCTGTGGTGAATCTGTATAAGACGGGTGGTCTTAATAAAGCTGTGTGTGTTTATATATTCCATAATATATTGATATCTTGGTGAATATCATTGACTTCTCTTCGGCGGGAGTCAAAATAGATACCAATTATATAGATTAGGTTTTAAAAATAGCGCTTGGAATAAAGAGAATTGTCATCTATCGATAAAATGTATGTTTCTTATTTCATATAATAATTCTATAGACCTTACTGCAATGATGAAAGTTATTATATTTTTGTAATTATTCTTGTAATTATATGTATAAACTCATGGACAAACTTAATGAAGTCGAAACTTTTAGCATGTATATCGGGATTCAGACAATAACTCGGAAAGAGATATTCAATACGCAGTGACATTTATTGCTGTTGTTGTCGTGTCCAATGAAGAGCCTTAGATGTCTCCATGCATCTCTATCACAGAAATTGTAATGTCCTCTATCTTGGGTGTGTATACTGTATTGTTGTTGTTGTCGTCTCCAATGAAGAGCCTTAGATGTCTCCATGCATTTCTATCACAGAAGTCGCAATGTCCTCTATCTTGGGTGTGTATACTGTATTGTTGTTGTTGTAGTGTCCAATGAAGAGCCTCAGATATCTCCATGCATCTCTATCACAGAAGTCGCAATGTCCTCTATCTTGGGTGTAAAGTTGCTGTTCTGTGTCCATGTCAATTTTCTACAAGACTGCAGCCATTGCTGGGCATGAGAATATGTGGGTAGGTGTTAGTTCCACAACAGGATAATTATAACATGTCCTGTAGGTTCTTGTGCCATCTGGATGTATTGTCATTCCTTTATAATGTTTAATTCTGAGTCTTGGTATTGTTTTTGTAATTCTTCTCTCAGAAGACACGAAATAACCAAGTATGAACAAAATTGCCTCTGCCTCCTTAAAAAAAAAGACCGGAGACATCAAAATATGAAACTTTCTAAGTTTTGTCCATATGAGTATATATTGTAGCGAAGTATTTATTATTACTTTGCACTAGTATTAACAGAGTATCATTTTTTTAATGGTTATATTTTACTACTCTGTAAACTTCCCTCATTCCTTATCTTTTGTTTATCATTCATAGTTTGTTCTTGCCTTAAATAAATTGCTGTGTTATCCTGAAGTTTGTCTTTCCTAAATTTCCACGTGGCAATATTTTAATATTTTATTAGAAATACGGATTATGCTCAGAAGCTTCGAACAAAACGCTCCGTGAAAGAGATTAAAACCAAAAATAAACCGACCTTCAAATATGATCCTTGAAATAGCTTCCAATTAGCATCAACAAATCTTCTTTCTTTCATTTTCGAGAAAAAGAAAAAAGTGCAAAAATTTACGACCACAAATTAGGGTATTTATAAAATGACAAAGTTTCAACAAAATAATTGTTTTGTTTATTATCAGTCGGCAAGCTTCCAATTTAAACATTTCAAGTTTTTCCGTGACAATTTTAAACTGCTAATTGTGGTCGTTACAATTTCCAGGTTAAACCTTTTTCTAAATTTAAAAAATTTTTAGTTTTCAGTTTTTGTTAATTTTAGTAATTTGTTCAGGATGAAGTCGTTAGGTGTAAGATCAATAAAAGATATAGAGAGCGCTATCTCTGTTTTTTTTTTTTAAATATTGTCGCGGAGATAAATAAAGCAAGGGCAAATTTGGGAATAATTAATTTATTATTGTTTTATCCTAGAAGAGGTTGGGAGGTAGCCAATAGTGAGGTGTCGCTTCACTGAGGCAAACGGACTCCAGTAATCTCGTTTATTAACCTAAATTGACTGACTGCTGGTAGCTAAAAACTGTCTCTATTTATATACAAAATTCTATGAAAACCATTATGCAAAAAGTACATTTGCATATCCATAATTCAATATGCAAATACACTGCAATTATAAAGGGCATTTACCTATTAGTTCTCCAATAAAATTATATACAAGAGGTAGTTATAGGGAGAGAGAGTCAGATAATATAACAACCTTTCCCAAGGTAAAGATAATAATAATGAGAGTGGTCAGCCACCGAGGCTTTTCCTTATTTGCCGATAAGATTCCGAGAACCCCTCACACCTGTGGTCCAAGTAGTCCAGGGATGATTGACAGGTGTCCCATGGAGCTTCTTGTGACCAGAGTTGCAGAGCTACTTGACAATATGTTTGAAAAATCCCCATATAGGATATAACGTAAATTTTTTCTATTCAATATCAAAACAGATTTCGGAATAGCCTTTATTCTACTTATTTCAAGTGGATCTCAGTATATTTATTGATAACACATCACAACACATGCGCGACAAAGAATTTCCATTTTTTTTTTATCATTCCTAGTACACATGGTACAAGCCATAATAATCATGGTTAGTAGTAGTTAGCGAATTCTTTTACTGTAAGTGCAACACATGTCTATATATGTAGAAAGCAATTCGACTTTGGTACTAACAACTGTGCTAGAACCCCCGTGTTGGTTACTTGCACTCACTGGTGGGTTGGATTTTCATCGGGGTCCATTGGAATAGTTTTTTTTTTTATCCAGAAAAAGGTGTTGAATACAGGATTTGATCCCGGGTCTTGCCTGTTGGAAATCGACGGTTTATATCTTTCGTCTACCGACCCCCTCAACATGTGTATTATAAATTATAATTATAAAAATTCATCTTCATTTATTTTTCTAAGAACAAAATGTTATAGCTTAAGAAGCTTTTACTGGATTTTGTATTCTTGGGAAAAAGTGATTTAGGGATGATTTATGAAAAAAGTCACCTAACTTAAAATATATATGTCATAATTTGTATATAATTAAATGCAACCCCGACCCACTATGTATATATCATGTATGATTTTCAAAGACTTAATAAAGAACAAGGTAACTGGAGGAAAGAAAGTAACAAAAGATATAGGAAGTAAGACTAAAGCTGGCACGACTATTTTGGCACCCCTGTGTCAACATTGCAGGGGCAGAGACCGGACGTCTCTAGTGACCGCAGAAGTTATTTTAGCCAAGATGCACTCAATACTTCCGGCAAAAACAGGACGTATCTAATATCCGTCGAAGCTATAAGCGTCAAGCCACCCAACACTTCCTGGCGAAATCGGATATATCAAGCAGGCCACATCTTTCATCAAGGAGAGCCGCGGGCCAATCAAAAGACCGCACCTTAAGTAGGTCAACCAATAGGACAAGATCATGTGACATCTCTCGACCAATCAGAGAGACACTGAGGCTTGGTGTTAAATCGAAAAGCAAGAATGGTCAGTTAGGTTTTCGCTCTCATAGGAACAACACCTGCAGTAGCGACTTGGCTCTCACCGAGTTCGGATCAGTTGCTCCTTCGCTTCCAACGAGGTGACATCGGCCCTGGACCTCTCCCCACTCAACTCATAGCTAAGTACAATCACCACCATGTGATCAGATAAGGAACAATCAAACCCGCTCCTTCTCAAGCTTTCTTCCCTCCAATCCAGTTGCCTTTTATTTTCAAACCTCATCATGTGTCCTGATTATTCCTAACTGTGTGCTTCACTTACCACTCAACGACTGCGCTTCAACCAAATCTCACCATTCGCATCCAACAATAAGAAACCCCGCAACGATATTGCCACATATATAATGTAAGGAATATAATTTAATATGTGTTTTCAGTTTGGTTTATTGTGAGAACACGGTGGGTCTACAAATTACAAGTTGGACACGCAAATATATTCTTAGTATATCTACGCTCTACGACTGGTCTGGGAGCTTCTGGCCCTTCTAGACCCCATATTTGTATTCCACTAATTTCAATGCCAATGATAGATTGTGTTCAAATATCTACACTCGGAGTCTTTTCTGGGAGTTCTTGGCCCTTATCTGACAGACCTCTTATTCCAATAATTTTAGCGTCAATGACAGACATTGGTCATCTGCAGTTAACTCCTACTGAAAGTTTTTGGTTCTTCAGACATCTCATGTGTACAGTTCAAATGAGAAATGGTGGTACATAAATAACCGCTGTTTATGCTCCGATATACATGCTAAAAGGTACAACTTCCTTAAGATTTGTCCATGAGTGAAATTTAAAAGGGGAATTAGTCACTCTCACAATCTTTCTATTACCACTTAACTCTAAGATTAACTTGTTGAGGTAAAAAGGAATACAAGACATTACATTTAAAAGTTCGGGTTATATATATCTGGATACGTGAACAGAGCGACGTGCGGATGTATAACGCCCCCAGTAACATAATAGCTGTTGGCAATGGAGTGACTTTGAGACGACCTTGCAGTCTCACGTGACGGGAAGCTGCGAATGTTGGGGGAGAATGACTCAGCAATCTTACACAATGTGGGGGGTGTCCGTGGAATAATGAGTTGTTAATATACTTCTGATTACGTCATTTGAGAGAATTTTGATTAATTAAACCTCTTTGGCGAAAAATACTAATTATAGAAGCAACGTAAGCGAATTTATAAACAGGAGTGGAACATTAAGCCAATGAGTTGTTGCTAAGTTCTCTTCCATTATTGTTTCAAAGAGATTTCTGAAAATGGCAAGCGCTAAATCAGGTAAGTACTATGTTGATGTCACCTTCTCTTACATTGCCATTTGAAGATGTCTTCAGAGCAATGGTAAACGATATCAGGAGAATACTTGATTGAACCATAATGTTGTAATATTCTCTTCCATTGCCATTTGAAGATGCCTTCAGGGCAATGGTAAACGATATCAGGGGAATACTTGATTGAACCATAATGTTGTAATATTCTCTTCCATTGCCATTTGAAGATGCCTTCAGGGCAATGGTACACGATATCAGGGGAATACTTGATTGAACCATTATGTTGTAATATTTTCTTCCATTGCCATTTGAAGATGCCTTCAGGGCAATGGTAAACGATATCAGGGGAATACTTGATTAAACCATAATGTTGTAGTATTCTCTTCCATTGCCATTTGAAGATGCCTTCAGGGCAATGGTACACGATATCAGGGGAATACTTGATTAAACCATAATGTTGTAATATTCTCTTCCATTGCCATTTGAAGATGCCTTCAGGGCAATGGTAAACGATATCTGATAAATATTTGCAAATATTGAATTTGGAAACCTCTTCAATTGACATTCTAGATGGTAAACGATATCGGGGAACTACTTGGTTGACCCTTAATGTCGTAGCTTTCCATAGCCATTTCAATACTATCTCAAGGCAATAACGAGCTTGGAAGAGGCAGAGTTTTGCCACCTATTTTTCCACTGCCATTTTAAGGTGGATAACATCATTAACTAGAACTGTATCAAGGACAAAATCGTTGATATAGTAGGAATTTTGAACTTTTCACTATTCACGAGATGACTCTATTTAGAATGGTAACGGAAGTAGAATTTTCAAATATTTCTGTGTTGCAATAATTAGATGGAGTTCCCTTTATAAATAACTTTTGATATATATCGGCAATAGAGAAAAATATTACTGTACAAACTGGTTAATTCAGTCGAACTATAATTCAGTTTTTCCCTTAATTACGTCATTTTGGTAGTCCCTTGAAATTTGATTCTAA